>LR738715.1:710462121-710493748 GCA_902687465.1 Secale cereale
GGGCATGTTGGTACGAAGTTATGCAAAGTTGTTCTGGAACGAAGTTCCTGATAGGATAATCCGTCTTTTGTTACGAACTATCCTATCTGGGACTCCGTTCCAAAACCACTTTGGAGGGCTTCGTACCATCATGCGACTGTTACTTTCGCCTAATGATGAAGTATTGGTTTTGTTGAATCCTTTGACACTAGACAAAATGTGACATGAGGGGGTCTAGGGTTGTGGATCGCCGAGCTGTCGAGGGTCGAGGGGTAGAGAGGTTGCCTAGCTAGTGTCAAAGTGTTGAAGAAATCCATGACTTCATCATTTGCCAGAAGTAACCGGGGCATGTTGGTACGAAGTTATGCAAAGTTGTTCTGGAACGAAGTTCCTGATAGGATAATCCGTCTTTTGTTACGAATTATCCTATCTGGGACTCCGTTCCAAAATAACTTTGGAGAGCTTCGTACCATCATGCAACTGTTACTTTCGCCTAATGATGAAGTATTGGTTTTGTTGAATCCTTTGACACTAGACAAAATGTGACATGAGGGGGTCTAGGGTTGTGGATCGCCGATCAGTCGAGGGTCGAGGGGTAGAGAGGTTGCCTAGCTAGTGTCAAAGTATTGAAGAAATCCATGACTTCATCATTTGCCAGAAGTAACCGGGCATGTTGGTATGAAGTTATGCAAAGTTGTTTTGGAATGGAGTTCCTGATAGGATAATCCGTCTTTTGTTACGAATTATCCTATCTGGGACTCCATTCCAAAATAACTTTGGAGAGCTTCGTACAATCATGCGACTGTTACTTTCGCCTAATGATGAAGTATTGGTTTTGTTGAATCCTTTGACACTAGCCAAAATGTGAAATGAGGGGGTCTAGGGTTGTGGATCGCCGAGCAGTCGAGGGTCGAGGGGTAGAGAGGTTGCCTAGCTAGTGTCAAAGTATTAAAGAAATCCATGACTTCATCATTTCCCAGAAGTAACCGGGGCATGTTGGTACGAAGTTCTGCAAAGTTGTTCTGGAACGAAGTTCCTGATAGGATAATCCGTCTTTTGTTACGAATTATCCTTTCTGGGACTCCGTTCCAAAACCACTTTGGAGAGCTTCGTACCATCATGCGACTGTTACTTTCGCCTAATGATGAAGTATTGGTTTTGTTGAATCCTTTGACACTAGACAAAATGTGACATGAGGGGGTCTAGGGTTGTGGATCGCCGAGCTGTCGAGGGTCGAGGGGTCGAGAGAGGGTGCCTAGCTATTGTCAAAGTATTGAAGAAATCCATGACTTCATCATTTGCGAGAAGTAACCGGGGCATGTTGGTACGAAGTTATGCAAAGTTATTTTGGAACGGAGTTCCTGATAGGATAATCCGTCTTTTGTTACGAATTATCCTATCTGGGACTCCGTTCCAAAATAACTTTGGAGAGCTTCGTACCATCATGCGACTGCTACTTTCGCCTAATGATGAAGTATTGGTTTTGTTGAATCCTTTGACACTAGACAAAATGTGACATGAGGGGGTCTAGGGTTGTGGATCGCCGAGCAGTCGAGGGTCGTCCAGGGGTCGAGGGTCGAAGCTAGTTCTACGTTTGCCATTAATATATCCATCTGTCATGTTTGAATAATAATTGGCATGTTGTAAATATTTGTAGAAACTATGGACGACAACACCCGAGACCTAGCACAAGAAGCGATGTTGATGGACATAATCGCAGACGGACAAGATGCCGTCTTGTCGTTTCTCAACGACACCAATGAGCAGGTGGAAAGAGAGCTGCAGCTAGAAGATCTAGGCTATGATATTGATGGCTCCGGTGACCCAATGCACATGGAAGAAGTAGACCGTGAGGATGGCTCCGGTGACCCAATGCCGGTGCAAGAAGGAGACCGTGAGGATGGCTCCGGTGACCGAACCGAGTCCGGCCAGGAGGTATATATGTTAGTTAAGCCTGTGCTGACTAGTTAATTGATGCATTCATTAACTCTCGTCTTTGTTCCTTTTTCTAGCCCTCCGGATCGAGCAAATCTTCGGTAAAGAGACGAGGCGCGAAGAAAAAGTTGAGGCCGGATGAAAAGTTTGAGATATCAGAAATCTCGCGCTCCGGCGAGCCGATTGAACCCATCCGGACAAAGAACGCATTTGTTAATCAGTGCGGGGTTCTGGTTAGGGACAAGATCCCGATCAGCATCCATCAATGGTTAAAGCCGGCTGCAAAAGACGCTCAGGTGTCTTATGTCACTGATATGATGAAAGAAGATCTTTGGACTGAGCTGTAGTCAAATTTCATCCTACCGCCAGAGGATGATCCGGCGAATCCAGTTAAAGAGGAATTAATCAAGTCTGCTGCTCTTTCGAAGATGGCGGACCAATTCAGGGCATGGAAGAAAAACCTGTATAAGTTTGTCCGCGATAAAGAGACTCCAGAATTCGTGGGCATATATGAGAAGATCAAAGATGACTGGCCCGCATTTGTGGCCTATAAGACATCGGAAAAGAGTAAGAAGATGTCGGCGACAAATCGGATAAATGCTGCGAAGAAGAAGCATCACCATCGCACGGGGTCAGGTGGCTACCTCAGAGCCCGGCCTAAGTGGGCCAAGGCTGAGAATGATCTGCTTGAGAAAGGGATCGAACCAGAGACAACGCAATGGCCAGACCGTTGCCGGACTTGGTTCTTCGGGGCTGGCGGAACCTTGGACCCTGTATCAGGGAGGTGCATTTGGACGGACAAGCAATTGGAAACACCACTCAAGAAGATGCGGTAGTATATCAAAGCAGCGCATGAAGGGACGTTCTTCCCCGACAGAGAGAACGACGAGCTGACAATGGCCCTCGGGAATCCTGAGCACCCTGGACGGACACGAGGCACGCCAGGCTCCCTTCCGTGGCGTGCTGGGTTTCCGGACGCAGGCGGCTACAAATGCCACGAGAGGAGGAAGAAAATGGAGCAGACATAACTGCAGGCGCTGCGGGCCAGAATACAAGCGATAGAGGAACGGGAAGCAAATCGGGACAAAAGAATTGCCGAAGCTTCCCCCGAAGCTACCCCGCCATCTCAGCAGAGAAGCAGCGTGGCTTCCACCGAGCTGCTTCAGCCGGAGCCTGTCTTGACGGCTACTACCAGGTATCCCGTGGATGCTATCACGGAGGCACAAAATTGCCACCTTATGACGCAGTGGATAAATCTGAAGGTCAAGGCGGCTGCTGGCTCTGTTTTTCCTACTGGACCCGGCGACACTTTTCACTGTCGGCCGATTCCAGAAGGATATGCTAGGGTGATGGTGGATGAAATTACGGAGGGATTTGAGGGGCTCCAGCTTGACCACCCTACCGGTGAAGGGGAGACTCGGCTGGGTTCTTCACTGAAGAATCCATGCCTATGGCGGAAGGACCTCATCAACATTCTCAACTGGACGCCTCCGCCTCCTCCTCCTCCTCCTCCGGCGAGTCAGGGCACTCCGCCTCCTCCACCGCCTCCTCCTCCGGCGAGTGACGATCAGGGCACTCTGGCTCCTTCTCCGGCGCGTGGTGGCACTCCGCCTCCTTCGCCTGCGCCAGAACGCCCGAGCAGCTAGCCTCCTCCTTCTCCGCCTGCGCCGGCGCGCCGAGCAGCCAGCCTGCTCCTCCTTCTCCGCCTAGTCAGCAAGGGCGGAAGGGACCTGCCGCCGCTCCGGCTGCTCCTGCTCCGGCGCATAAGCAAGGAAAGAAGACAGCCGCTTCATCTGGTCTGGCGACGTCTAGCAGTACAGCCAGAGGCGGGAGGTGATGCAGATTCGGTCCTTCTCTCACGCCTCTAGAGAAGTTACCATACGAGAGGTCCGACGAGGAAAACACGAAGATCGCTCAAGGCGAAGTGAAGGACTGGCTTGAAGGGTTGAAAGCACAGATACATCCACCTCCGGAGGAGAAGATAGATCCGGTGAAAGCAAAGCGCACTCTTGCTGCCCTGAAGCAACCAGCTCAAAGTAAGCCGAAGGACAACTATGACCGCATGATTGTAAAGTCATTTCAAGCAGCGAAGCGGTCGGGAAGTACTAAAAGTGATCAAAGGTTAGCAGAAGGACGAGCTGGGAAACAAATTGCCCAGCTCGGCGAACAAGCGGACCAATCGTGCCCCCCGCTCAAGGTGTCTAGCGACATGGTCGCTAATGATCCGAGGATGGTGCCCGGTTATAGCAATCCTGGAGATTACGTGTCCGACGATGTACAATAGGATTTCTTGGACGTGCAAATACAAAGATACGAGTACGGGAAGCCTCTCGTCAAAAATGAAAGATCTCTATCAACGAATATGCGAAGATTGCATCATTGGTACTTGAAAATCTGCAGAGAGTCTAGGGGGAGGGATAGCTTGTATGTGAGAGTTAAACCGGAGCATGACCTCGTTGGAATTGAACTGTTGCCTATTCCATTTGAGGAGTTCTATCAGTTTTTCAATCAATTGGCCCTCGATAAAGCAACGGTCACCTGCTACTGTCTGTAAGTAGTACTACTTCTGTCATTAAGTCTCTCTATATAGCTGATCTCTTTCATTGCATGTATTTATAATTATCTCACTATATTATGCAGATTGAAGATCGTCGAATTGAAGAAAAGACAAGTAGGTGATATTGGGTTCATTAACACATACCTCATAGATGCAACCGAGGTTAAATGGCGTCCCTCAGATACCGAGACCAACTTGCTACGATCGTTGGTGGTAAATGAAAACAAAGATATAATACTCTTTCCTTACAACTTCAAGTGAGTGTTACTGTCTTGTGCATATTTGGTTTTCCTTATATATTAGTCAAGGTTATAGTAATGTAATTGATGAGTTCATGCATGCATGCGCAGCTTCCACTATATTCTCTTAGAGATTAAGCTTGAGAAGGGAGTGGTAACTGTCTTGGACTCTAAACGTAAAGATCCCGAGGAGTATGCGGACATGACTCAAATGCTCGACAGGTAAGTTAAATCGATCAATATTATCCACCATGCATATCAGCAACTTTGTTCATTTCTGATATCAAGTAATTGTTTTCTTTGTCTGGCAGGGTTTGGAGAAAATTCACCAAAAAAGCTCCGGACTGCCGAAGAAGCTAGAATTTAGACACCCGAAAGTAAGTACTATATAGTAGCATGTTCCGCGCATCTCCTATATCTTGATTCAAGCGCTAGTTTCATTAATACCATTTGGCATTCTTGCTTATCAGTTTGATTGACCTCTATTTCTTGTAAAGTGGTTGTGGCAGGAACCCGAGAATGATTACTGTGGATACTACATTTGCGAGTCCATCCGCCACACGACCTATGAGCGGGGCTACTCTGAAGCACAATTTGAAATGCATAAGCAATTAATAATATTCACAATTTTATTTCATTACCATCATTTGAAGTGCGTAAGCAATTAATTAATAATATTCACAATTTTATAGCATCATTTCATGTATTGACCCCCTTCTTCAAATTAGATGTTTCGGATGCGGGATGAACTCCTAACACCAGATCGTCTGCGAGCAATTCAAGAGGAATTGGCGGCATTCTTCCTTGAACACGTGATCGCGCCAGACGGAGAATACTATGTGGACCATGCGTCCATATGATAGGAGATTATATTTGTAAGAGATAATTATTGTATATATGTACCCGGTAGTGTCACATAGATATACGAGAACTTGTTGTTCGACCAATCTCTCGGAGAAGGAGAGGTGGTCGATATTACTTCTCTCTGTATGCATATATATATATATATATATATATATATGTTGATTAATTATACGATCTTCGGTTTCCTTCGTTTGCTTACTAGCTAGCAGCTAGCTAGCTAGCGTGTCTAGTCCTCTCTATATGTATGTGTAGTACGTAGCGTCGACCAAGCACGGACATAAGAGAGGACACTAGCTTCTCTCTATTAATTAGCTAGCTAACACAATATGAAACACCTAAATTAACCCCCCAAAACCTCCAACCCCACCTCCCCTTTCAAAAAAACAAAAACCACAGCCACAGAAATGCTGACGCGTGGATGCCTTTTGGTCCCGGTTGGTACCACCAACCGGGACCAAAGCCTCTCCTGCCTGGGCTCGGCGCACAGGCCACGTGGACACCCATCTGCCCCGGTTCTGGATTGAACCGGGACTAAAGGGTCAGAGCATTAGTACCAACACTTTTGTCCCGGTTCAGGAACCGGGGCTAAAGGCCCAAACGAATCGGGTCTGATGACCCTTTATCTACTAGTGCTTTAAAGGAATTTAAAAAAAATCTATAGAATTTCTACAAAATTCCTCGGCTCTATTAGAGGGAACTCGTTACGAGGAGTCTATTTTGGTTCAAAGAGGAGGCGGTGCAGATTAACTTTCAGTTTCTATTTTTGCCTCGTAAGAATTACATTAGATATGTAATTAGGATGGCCGGATCATGGGATCTCCAATGCTTATGTGCGACTGGCCGGGGGGCCTGGAGTGCAGTGAGGGTATGGCTCACGCACCACAATTCTATTGTCCATCACGTATACTCCCTCCATCCGAAAATACTTGTTATCAAAATGAACAAAAATGGATGTATCTAGAACTAAAATACATCTAGATGCATCTCCTTTTATTCAGTTTCATGACAAGTATTTCTGGACGAAGGGAGTACGGTTTAGATTATTTTAGGTAGTTTGTAATTTTTTTCTCTACCGAGATGTAAAAGGCAACTGCAAGTTTGAATCGGTTGTTTCCACAACCCTTACGGATACTCCCTCCGTTCTTAAAGATAAATCTTTTTTAAAGCTTTCAGTATAGATTACATACGAAGTAAAATGAGTAAATCTACATAGTCTATGTCAAAATCTTTAAAAAGACTTATATTTAGGTACGTAGAGAGTAGTTAGATGCGTCCGATTCAACAAGTCAGGTTATTTAATGATGAATTATGAACTATGTGTGTTTCGGTCATCGGGCATTATCGAGTTTAGAGATTTTGTCTAGCCAATTAGAGCCTTATCCCAATAGCCAGCCGCCGCCTCCCCAAACAGCTAGTGTCTCTGCCTCCCGCCGGCGCCAGCGCCGGTCCGTCCCGTCTCTTGTGGCCTTATGGTCATGGGGGCGGAGTGGATCCCGGCCCTTGCTAGTGGAAGGGCTCCGTTTTTAGATCATTTTTTAGATTTGTTAGGTTTTGTGTCCTATTCAGAAAGATGAGATGGCGACGGCTCCCTGAAGATGGAATAAATATCTCCCCGCCTAGTCCCCGTTCCGGTGATGCGTCTAGCATCGTCGGTGGGCATGTGGAGGTGTGTCTTCGGTGGATCTGTCTTTGATGGATTTGCTCGGATCGGTTCGTCGTTCGTCTTTGTTCGTGTGTTTTCAGGTTGGATCCTACTTATCTACAATTTTTATCGGCAGCGGTTGCTGTTCTGATACGTTGGTTCTATGGGGTCTTAGCACGACGACTTCCCAACTGTCTACTACAACAAGGTTTGCCAGGCTCCGGCAAGGGAGTGGCGAATGACAGCGGCGCGCCTTCGGCTCGCTTCAGTGCTTGTAGTCATCGCTAGGTGGTCTACAGATCGCTATGTAATTTTTATTATTTCTAATGTTCGCTGTATTACCATGATTGAAGATGAATAGATCTGAAGTTTATCCCGCAAAAAAAAGAGTTTAGAGATCTTGTCAAAAATCTCTACTGATGTGTGAGTTCTTACGACGGGACACTTAGGAGATTACAAGCTGAGCCTATACAATTCGTCCATGTTATTCCGTTAGATTAAGGGGTTGACATGTTGTTTCTGGGAATTTGTGAACATATTCGTAAACCTGCCACCACCACTTGCTGTGATGAAGGTTTGTGCCATGAAAGATTGGGCCAACAACGGATCGACGTTCCCCTTGAGGTTCGGTTCATATCACCAAGTGCCTCAATTTTGTTTGCATCCTAACAATCAACATAAAAACTATCGTATTGGACATATTAAACAAGTCTATGAAGATCAAACGTGCATAATTTTTCTTTTCATCTTGTACTAGACATATAACAAGTTCTTGCTTTTTTTTAGTATTGTACAAACTTTTAATCTCAAAACTTATAATTATCAAACCAATGTATGAAATTATAATTTATACCTTGATTTCACTACATTTTATTAGTTAGTTCACACAAGAACCATTTCATACTTATAATTATAATGAATAAATAAACTAAAATCCTATTTTCACTATGTCATACAAGTGAACCCAGTAATAGATTGACAGAACTGTATCTTATAGTCTCCACTTAAAACAATAGTATTTATATATGTTTAACCAGTACGTCCATTTTCATTCTCATTGCAATATTAGACAAAAGAGTATGTTTCAATGCCTGTAACTACATAGATCCAACAAGTATAACCTTTTCAGATTCAACATATATAACACTAGTAGAAGAAGGGTCTAATGTGAAGCACATTAGTCCCGGTTTGGAACTGAACCGGCACTAATGTGACCATTAGTGCCGATTCCAATGGCTAGGTGGGCAAAAGCTCATTAGTACCGATTCGTGGTTAACCTTTAGTACCGGTTCATGCCACGAACCAGTACTAAAGAGGCTGTGGCAGGCTGTGGTCAGGCTGGGGCCCCACCAGCACCTTTAGTACCCGTTCAGGCCACAACCCGGTACTATAGGTTTCTAGTTGATTCATTCTGCAGCACTTTTTTAGTCCCACCTTGCTCATCTAACAAAGTTTTTACCACCTTAAATATGTTACTTCTCAAACTATCACAACCACTTGGTCTTCATTGAACTCTGTGTGTAGAATTTGTGGCTACAATATGAGTCTTCTCCGGTTTCTAAACCGGTGAGGGCTCATATTGACAATTCATATTGTGCACAAAAATATCATTGATGATCAATTTGTTTTTGATGTATTTCTCTTGACAATCTCTTTCGAAGTATCAGGGTTTCAGACGAAAAAACTCATCTGTTACACTGGCACTTCATTTTTTTAAACTTGTTACAACTCCAGACTTTATTTGTGTTCAGAATGCACGATTCAAAGCCACGTCATCAACTTTCAACCCTTTGTGACATCATTTCCTATTTTTCATTCATTTACTGATTTGTTTTGAGAGCTAAACGACCGTGAAATTGAAAAGCACTACAAAATGAACTCTGAAAAGGTTGAAACTTGGCATGGTATCATCATTTCACCCATATAGTATGTGCAAAAATGTAGAGAGGGTCACGGCAAAAACCGGATGCACTTTGTGTACAAACTGGACAATCTCTTTCGAAGTATCAGGGTTTCTGACGAAAAAACTCATTTGTAACACCGGCACTTCATTTTTTTAAACTTGTTACAACTCTGGACTTTTTTTGTGTTCAGTGTGCACGATTCAAAGCCACATCATAAACTTTCAACCATTTCTGACATCATTTGCCATTTTTCATTTATTTACTGATTTGTTTTGAGATCTAAATGACCGTGAAATTGAAAAGTACTACAAAATAAAATCTGAAAAGGTTGAAACTTGGCATGGTATCATCATTTCACCCACATAGCATGTGCAAAAAAGTAGAGAGGGTCACGGCAAAAACTGGATGCACTTCGTGTACAAACTAGACAATCTCTTTCGAAGTATTAGGGTTTCGGACGAAAAAACCCATCTGTTACACCGGCACTTCATTTTTTTAAACTTGTTACAACTCTGGACTTTTTTTACGTTCATTATGCACGATTCAAAGCCACGTCATCAACTTTCAACCCTTTCTGACATCATTTGCTATTTTTCATTCATTTACTGATTTGTTTTGAGATCTAAATGACCGTGAAATTGAAAAGCACTACAAAATGAACTCTGAAAAGGTTGAAACTTGGCATGGTATCATCATTTCACACACATAGCATGTGCAAAAAAGTAGAGAGGGTCACGGAAAAAACAAGATGCACTTCGTGTACAAACTGGACAATCTCTTTCGAAGTATCAGGGTTTCGAACGAAAAAACTCATTTGTTACACCGACACTTCATTTTTTAAAACTTCTTACAACTCCGGACTTTTTTGCGTTCAGTGCGCACGATTTAAAGTCACGTCATGAACTTTCAACCCTTTCTGATATCATTACTATTTTTCATTCATTTACTGACTTGTTTTGAGAGCTAAATGACCATGAAATTGAAATGCACTACAAAATGAACTCTGAAAAGGTTGAAACTTGGAATGGTTTCATCATTTCACACACATAACATGTGCAAAAAAGTAGAGAGGGTCACGGCAAAAACTGGATACACTTCGTGTACAAACTGGACAATCTCTTTTGAAGTATCACGGTTTCGGATGAAAAAACTCATCTGTTACACTAGCACTTCATTTTTTTAAACTTGTTCCAACTTCGGACTTTTTGCGTTCTGTGTGCACGATTCAAAGCCACGTCATCAACTTCCAAACCTTCCTGACATCATTTGCTATTTTCATTCATTTACTGATTTGTTTTGAGAGCTAAATGACCGTGAAATTGAAAAGCATTACAAAATGAACTCTTAAAAGGTTGAAACTTGGCATGGTATCATCATTTCACACACATAGCATGTGCAAAAAAGTAGAGAGTGTCACGGCAAAAACTGGATGCACTTTGTGTACAAACTGGACAATCTCTTTCGAAGTATCAGGGTTTCAGACATAAAAACTCATCTGTTACACCGACACTTCATTTTTTAAAACTTGTTACATCTCTGGACTTTTTTGAAACTCTAAATAAAGCCAAAAGCTACTCAGAAATAATTAAAAGAAAATACCATATAAAAAACTTATTTGCGCGCTACCCAGTGGGCCTACAAGGCCTTGGGCATGAATTTGCAGGCCCATAAGGCCCAGCAGGCTCACAGGGCAGCGTGGCAAAGTTGGGCCCAGAAGCCTGATTTAGAGAGGAGCTCGAAGGAGCAGCCGCGGCTGGGTTTATAAACCAGTGCAGCTGCCCTTCGCTCGGCTAGGTGGGACTAAATTTGTGCACCGCGGGATGGGAGCGCGTGACCATTAGTACCGGTTTGTGGCTTCAACTAGTACTAAAAGAGCCTTTAGTACCGGTTGGAGCCACCAACCCGGACTAAAGGTTTCCTTTTCCACCGCTTCGACTGGCCAAAATTAACCTTTAGTACCAGTTGGTGGCTCCAACCGGTACTAAAGGCCACTCCTATATAAACTGTACTTGCGAAAATTTCAGTTTCTTCTCCCTCACTCTCGCTCCTCTCGACGTCACCGCCGCCCTGCACGCCGTCCCCCGTGCCCGTCTCGGCCCTCGGCTCATCCCGCGCCGTCGTCGTCGTCCCCGTCGCCATCGCCGCCCCCGTCGCCCCCCGGCCCATCCCCGTCGCCGTCCCCGAGCGTCGTCGTCGCCGCGCATCTGCTCACCGCCGCCGCCTTCAATCGTCGCGTCGCGTCTGCTCGCCGCCGCCGCGCGTCTGCTCGCCACCACCGCCGTCGATCGTCGCCGCGCTGTGAGCCCCCAGCCGTCCCCGTACACACACACACACATTAATTAGATTTTAGTTTTTTTATAGTTTTAGTTATACAAATGTTAGATGAATTTTTAAAATGTTACTTAGTTATATAGAAATGTTAGATGAATTTTCTGTTTTTATAGTTTTTTATAGTTTTAGTGATAGAATGTAGTTTTTTTTAGTAAGAACTAGTTTATTTTTAGTAAGCACTAGTTCATTTTTATTTATAGTAAGTGCTTATTAGTTGAACTAGTTGAATTATAATAGAACTAGTTGAATTAATAGAACTAGTTTATTCTCTTAGTTCAAGCAATTATTCCCGCATTGACGTCGACGATGCCTATCCCGCATCCTCGTCGTCGACTCAGCGGAGGCCTGCTTGATCAGAGGGGTCATGTTCGGGACTGGGCTCCGCCGGGCTGATACTGGGTGGTGCTCCCTTCCGTGGGGCGTAGTTTGGTGAGGAGCCAGCCCGTTGTTGACCCGAACCATTTTTGGTGGCGGGCGCGTGGGACAGTGATGGTGCGAAGGCTTGAGGACCCCACGGAGGTTGTACATCACCGTGTCAGCGAGGAGGACGAGCACGCCCGTCACTACATGGTTGCGTTGGAGGGCAAGTTCGACAATACATGGCAGGTTCTTCAGGGATCTCACTGGAGCTATGATCCTGTGATGGTTCCTTCTCTTTGGGTGTCCACCACCCGCACCGATACCCGTCATTCGCTAGGGTTTGAGCTATATTAATTAGTAATGTTATGTATGATACTATTCGAGATGTATTAGTGATAATATTCGATGATGTACGGACGCAAGAGATGATTTAGTTTTGCTTATTGAATGCTCAAACTAGAGTCCAGCCAAATCTCCATGTCAATATGAGTCCTATAATTAAGATATTTTGAAATTTTTTTGTTCATATTTTCAACCATTGAATTTTGGCATGACTTGTGCTACAATATGTAGGAAATGTCGTCTGACGATGACAATAGGATCCCGGCGTGCGACTGGTGCGGCGACGACCGGGGTCAGTGCGAAAGGCCACACCTGGTAGACGGTCGATTCTTCAGTGTTAAGCTCGATGAGGCCTTCGATTTTTAGACGGTATGCGACACGACAAAAGTCTTGTTTGATAATTAAGCATGACTTATGCTTCTTCAACGTGTAATTTTCTTCTTTTACAATTCGACTAGCTTATCCCATGCCATGCAAGACGTTATGTCTTGGAGCATCTGGATTTCGAAGATCATGAAAGTATGGAGACAAAGAAAATTCATCTCGGGACCCATCATGATTATGATTTTCTTGTAAAGCTATACAATTCGGAGAGCGTAACCCATTTTGGTTGCTCGAACTGGAGAGCACTGTGCAAGGCATATGATTTTCAAGAGGGTATGTATGTCACCTTTGACCATGGTGATGACGATGGCATGTGGGTCCTTGTTGATGCGCTTCCAGTTCTACCTCTATGTGAGTTTCTCAAACATATTTATTAAGTAATTTATATTGTTTATTTCAAAATAATTGACAGCTTATTTCCATTAACAGCTTATTTTCATTCTTCAATAAATGTACGGAAGATGGTAGACATAACCCACTACACTGATGGTGTAGAATTAACTTGTCAGAAGAAAGATCATCTTGTCTCATTATTTACTTATCTTGAGAATTACAATATCTATTCTAAGACTCCTGCACATTATGGTCAATACGTGCCACTAGTGCACGTGTTGAACTACGCTAACATCCATGGAGATGTCATGGTAAGATTTGTGCCCGGTCATCTTTTGCATATATAAATTCTTCTAAAACTAAACTACATTACTAACTACGAAGTTATTACTATGTTTTTGAATAGAAAATCCCTTCGGATTGTGTGCCTCATCTGATGTTTCAGAAAGGCCACCTTAATGTTATGAGCTTATTACCGTACTCGTCAGGTCATCATCCTACGCATCACTGTCCATACCGGATTTCTAAAACCAATGAAGACATGACACTCAAAGATTGGAAAAACATTATGGTCAATCATAGGGAGCTACATGGAAGCAACATTGTGCGAAAGCTAAGAATTGGTGACAGGATAATCTGCATTCTCCATAATGGAAAGTCAGGGCCTATCTTATTTTATGCTATTTCACCATAGAGAGAGTGTACTTAATTAAGTACTGACTACTCATGATCATGTGCTAAGAAGTTGTTAGATGACTATGTTGATGATGATGAGTAGGACTTGTTATTGTGAGAACGAGTAGAAGTTGTGAGATGACGATGATGTTGAGTACGACTTTTTTATTATGACAACGACGATGATGATTTATTATTAATTATGATGAGCATGACAACTTATTATATATATATATATATATATATATATATATATCAGTGGGTGAAATGAACATGGACTAGTTTGAAGTGGAGGCAACTTGCGGTACACATACTACTAATCCAAACAATATCAAGTTTGGATTAGTATCGACATGCACCACACATGTTGCCTCCACTTTGAATCTATTCCATGTTCATGCACTAGTAGAAAAAGGGCCTAGTGTGAAATTCTATTTATATATATATATATATATATCCATACGTGTACAATATGTAGTATCGTAAAATACCAGCAAATGAAAAATAATTAAATGGAAAACACAAAATTAAAGGAAAAATAAATCATAAAACCAAAACCCCTTAAACCTTTAAGTACCGGTTGGTGTTACCAACCGGTACTAAAGGTCTCCCCGCCCCCAGCGCTGGCTCATGCCACGTGGTGGCCCTTTAGTGACGGTTCGTGCTGAACCAGTACTAAAGGGGGGCCTTTAGTCCCTACCCTTTAGTGCCGGTTGCAGAACCGGCACTATAGGGCCTTACGAACCGGTGCTATTGCTCGGTTCTGCACTAGTGTAACTAGTTGCTGTTTTTCATTTCCGTCGTAACATTATGTGTCATGTTTTTTTCGTAATACACAAATTCAACATGTCTAACAAGGTGAAACTTCACATAAATGAAACATACAAGAACTAACTATTTCAGAAAAAGCTACCCGATATCCCCCTGCTTCCCTTGTTAATATTGTTGGTCTCTATCAATTGCTCACAATCTTCAACAATGTCTATTCTGTAAAAAAAAAATCTTTTACATTATTGTTGGTCTGAGATGGGAGTTCTCGGGACAGAGCAAGCGAGTAGAAGAACGGATAGATTCAACATGTTGAACAAGATGAAACTTGACATAAATGAAATATACAAGAACTAACTATTTCAGCAAAAACTACCTGACATTCCCCTTCTTCCCTTGTTAATATTGTTGGTATCTATCAATTGCTCACGATCTTCAAATCAACAACGGTTGTTCTGTAGTTTTCTTCTACATTATGCTGGTCTGAGATGGGAGTTCTCGGGACAGAGCAAGCGAGTAGAAGAATAGACAGGTAGGGAGAAGAACACCAAGAAGAAGGACAAAATGAATCATTTTTGCACAACACTGCAATTTCAGTACTTTACGTTTCCGTCCACCATTTATACAAAATATATGTATCGACGAATGCGCCCACTTGTACATGTATACCACCTTTCCAATTTACAAAGCCATTATAGATTTTTGTTAGGATGGAGGTTCTAACCTCCTTTTCGAAAAATAAATAAAACATATAAGGTTTTGGTGAGGCCTGAAAAGTACCCACTATACACAACCATGTTTGCGAATCCTGGCACAGATCAATGGCCCACAAACTGTGTGCATGGGCAGCTGCGTGCTTCAAATCCCCACCACCCCTGGTTGAATGTTGTTTTTATCATGAGACAAGAAATCACCCTTCCAGATCCAGTGCTATAGCGGCCTTCAACTTGGTGAGCAGGTTAAAAATCAACTCTTTCCTGAAGAGAGCATTAAGATTATGTGCCGGCGGGGCTGGAGCGGGCGCCGAAGCCACATGTGAGGGCACCAATGTCAGGCCCAAGATGTGATTCTATCCCGATCACGTGACGCTTACGTGATTGGGGCACAACCGCATCTCAGGCGCTTAGCAAGATGGATATCATTACATCGTACCATTACATACATACATGGGGGATACAACAATTCATACAAGTCACATGAATACAACATCATCAACACAACGCATCCGACTACGGGTGCAAACATGAAAAGCACAACGACATCCCTCTGCTATCCCAGGCTGCCGACCCGGAACCTAACCCTAGACTGACGAAGAAGAAGAAGAAAGAACTCCAAGTCAAAGAACATCGCTCTCACGTCAAGTCATCGGAAACCTGCACCTGCAACTGTTGTTGTAGTATCTGTGAGCCACGAGGACTCGGCAATCCCATAACCATGGGTAACAAGACTAGCAATGCTTAATGGGTAAGGAAAAGGATAGTTGTGAGGTTGCAGCAGCGGCTAAGCATAATATGGTGGCTAACTTACGAGTACAAGAATAAGATGAGCATCTACGCAAGCGGTCGCAAACTAGTAGTGATCGCTAAAGATCCTGAACTACCTACGAGTCAAACATAACCCCACCATGTTCTCTTCTCAAAGTGAAAAGAGACAGTCACGGCTACTCACACAGTTGTGTGTTTTATTTCGGATCCTCTATCAAGTTTTCTACAACCGGACATTAACAAATTCCAATCTTCCACATAACCGCGGGCACGGCTTTCGAAAGATCATAACCCTGCAGGGGTGTCCCAACTTAGCCCATGACAAGCTCTCACGATCAGCAGAGATAATAATAGTATTACCCCTTATCTTAGGGAAGGCCCGATCAGACTCCGAATTCCCGATGCACAAGACATTTCGACAATGGTAAAACAAGTCCAGCAAGACCTCCCGGCGTGCCGACACCCTGATAGTAGCCGCGTGTATCTCGTCTAAGGCCACGTCCGGATGGGACAAGCTACGAGTAAAACCAGCCCTCGGGTTTCCCCCAGGTGGCCCCGCAGGTTTTCCGTTTGGGACCAACACCAGCAGCACTGGTCCCCCTGCTATGTAAAAAGAATCCTCGGGGACGCGACCTCCTATGCAATTTAATTAATTAATTAAGTTGTTATTATGAGGCAAATTAAAACCAATGTTGGGCCTTGCTGGAGGAGTTTTATTCAAAGACGAACAGTCAAGGGGTCCCCATATACCAACCGTGTAAGGAACGCAAAATCAAGGAACATAACGCCGGTTTATCGGCTCCTAAGGTGGCATGAGTGGAACAAAACACCGAGCAAAAGGCCAAGCCTTCCACCCATTGCCAAGTATATAGGTGTGTTAATAATAATAATAGATATTGTGATATTCCCACAACAAGTTCCAACAAGGAACGAATCTTCATCTTCAACTGCAACTAACAACGCTATAAGAGGGGTTGAGCAAGCGGGTAACATAGCCAAACGACGGTTTGCTGGAAAGGTGTCAAAAAAGTTAGAGGTTTCATGGCAACAAGGAGAGGGGCTGTGAATAAATGATGGGTAGCGCGACATATAACGATAGCATCGAGACATCTAGCATGGCAATGATAGTAAAGGTATCCAAGGTGATGGTCATCTTGCCTGAGATCCCGCAAGGAAGAAGAACGATTCCATGAAGTAGACGAATAAGAAGCCTCGAAGACGAACCACGTGGAGACGAACGAATCCTCACGATCGCAACGGAAAAGAACTAGCGAGAAGAAAGCACACAACATTGTAAAGACACCACTCAAGACATGACAAAATGCACAACCAAGTATGATGCAAGACAAGTCTATATGATGCAAAAAATGGAAAGGGATGAAGCACACAAGAACAACACAAACCAACAAGTTTAAATGAGGCCGGAATCAACATATAACAACTCCGGTAAGTCCTCATATGCACATTTTGAAATTAGTCCAGATCTGAAAAAACCTTAAATGAAAGTTGTTAAACAGCAAGTTAACATGCACCATGATGATCTACACGAAATTCTAGTCAAGTTACATATATAGTTTGTTTAATTTGGAGCTACGGCCTAGAAGATATGAGCAAAACAAGACAAGCATGTCATCGGTGCAAGATGCACCCAAACATCAAGCAAACACACTCCAAACATGAAAACAACATGATATTATGCTTCTACACACAAAATCACACAAGTTTCATATAGGGCACGCTCAAAACGTAGCAACGGTTCAACACATACACATGAAACAAGATATAACAACAAGATGTCCACAATCAGCCACATAGCAACTTTGGAGCAAGGTAAATATATGCTACAACACCCAAATATGATAACAAGAGGCATGGATGTGAAATAAACATTATACTTAACAAGCATGAACTTAGAACACACCCAAAAACTTGTTGGAACACAATTAACCAAGCATGGCAAGTTGCAATAAATTTATCCAGACTTAGTCAAAATCTGGGAAGGCGAAAACATCATCACGATGCTGCCTTCGGAGGCACAAAACAACATGCATATCAACTCTACTAAGTATATAAAGATCATGACCATCTAATAGACATAGCATATATCAAACAACTCCATTGGAGCAACTCCATAGGAGGCATGGATCAATAACAACAAGCTTCACCAAATTGATCATGCTGATAAAAACCTGACAGGTAAATTTATAGCAACTTGAGAGCAAGAAATAAATAAGCTACAGCAGGCCATATATGCAAACAAGGGCAAGGATGGATAGAGCATAACATGGATAACAAGAAATGATCATTTGACATACTAAAACCTGAATGGAATGGTGTGAGGCATTAAGCAAACATAGCATCAGGTTTAACAGATTCCAGACTTAGCAGTTTTTTCACTAAGTATAAAACAGCAACATTGGCATGGCATGTTTACAAGCTTGTTTAAGTCACTTCAAGACATATCATGAAAAGTAGATTGCACCACAGCAAATACCATATGATTGTGCTTCTAAAACATATAGACATGTGACATGAAGACAAACACATCAATAACAATGAACATGTGTAAACAACATCTCATAACAAGTTCAGCACTTAACAGCCACATGCACTTTTGCAACAGAGATTAACATGGCAATATGGCACCTAACATGAATTCTACAGCAACCATCATGTAGAACACTTCACAATTAACATTCTGACATATCATATGCTCCATTTGAATAAACATGCACAAAGTTACAAGTATCACAAGTATGCAACAAAATTATAGTTAACAGCAGTTTTAAACATATATCACTCTTGCAACGAGGATTAGGGCATCAAGATGAACTCAAACAAGCATGCCACAATGGAACAAAATGAAGAGCACATCACCATGATCATTTTGACATATTATTCATTCAATTTGGATAGGCACACAAAAAGATACAGCCATGCAAACATGCAACTTTTTTTACAATTCTCAGGGACTTAGAGGCAAAAACTACCTCTCGGGGGCTGATCTGGACATTGTTTGTCTTGGGGCGGACGTGTCCGTCGGTGGGCTCGCTCGGGCCCACCTGGCAGTGGCACATTGAGGAGGACGTCGGACATGTCCGGCGCGTGCAGTAGAGAGGAGACAGAGGAGGTCGCCCGCGAGGCAGATCGGCCCACGGGAGGCCATGGGCGGCGGCGGCGGGCCCGATCCGGCGACGGTGCTGATCGAAGGAGGCCGGGAAGTGGCGGATCCGGCCGCGGGGGACCCATTCCCGGCCGGATCTGGCCGGAACTAGGCAGCACGGCGGCAGAGAGGAGCACGCCGGCGGAGCTGGTGGAGGTGCTCGCCGGCGACGGAGGCAGCTCTGGCGAAGCGGCGCGCTCCGGCGCGGGGAGCAGGCCGCGGGTTCAAGGCGGGTGACGAGGCGGTTAGGGCGACCGGATCTCGAATGAGCCGACGTCCTCCGGCGCCGTAGCTCCGGTGACCCGCGGGGCGGCGGCGAGCGAGCACGAACTCCTGCTGGAGCGGGGCGCTCGGGGCAGCAGGAGCGGCTTCGGGCCCGGTTGCGCCCCGCGCCGGGCCTCAGATGGGCCAGTAGGGCCTACGGGCGCGGGGAAGTGATGGGCCTCTAACCCCTCGTTGGTTACCCCAAGTGGAAGGTGAAAGATCCAGTGTTGTGGAAGTGTTTTCCCTTAGCAAAGATGCCAAGGATCGAATCCCCAGAGACTCCTAGGTTCAACAAGTAGGTGTCAATTGCTAACGGCGCGGATTAGCAATCAACGTGGACCTGCACACAGATACAAATAACTTTGCTCCCAACGAGTACAGAGAGGTTGTCAATCCCTCCGGCCTTGTAGTTCACAAAGGATTAAAAGCAAATGATAGTAGTGAGAGATAATGTTTGCAATAGTAAATAATAGCGAAAAGTAAATAGCGGATGTGATCAATGATGGTAATATGAACCGGAGTCTCATGATGTTCACTAGTGATGTCTCTCTCCCAAAAGACGATAAAATAGCTATGTGAGGTAAATGAATTGCAGCTGGGCAATTGACAGGACCACGAACGCAAACCAATGCTGATTACATTGCAAGAAAGGTTGAGGTTCAAAGCATGGGCGGTACGCCAAAGTAAGTAGACCGAAATCCATCCATATCTACTACTAATCATCCACCTTGAGATATCTATCCAGAACATCTCGCTGGTATTAAGTTGCGAGTCCCATCCATAGTGTAAACTCAATGCAACAGACAACTGCATTAAAAGAACTTTGCGTAAAGTAAACAATCCTTGCACCCGCGGGCACAAGCACCGTTGTTTTCCCCCTTGTGGCAACAGCACATCCCCTAGACTCATGTTTCTGTCACTCAAGCTAGTCATCGAGGGGCATGAACCCACAATCGAGCATAACGTTCCCTCTTGGAGTCACTACGTATTACTTGGCCAAAGCAATAAATAACAACGAAGAACATGCAAGAATTACTTATGAACATAAATATAAAAGAGGTAGATCAAATATATTACTCAAGATCAATCTGAACATAATCTCATAATCCATCGGATCCCAGCAAACTCATCGTAGCAACAGCATAAGGATTACATATGTGCCTCGATCATGTAGGGCAGCTCACGAGGACTAATTAGTGAAGCACAAGAACGGGAGCAGAACATCACATAGCTACTGGTCATGGACTCATGGTCCAAGGGAGACTACTCACAACTCATCCGGGAGGCGTCCATGGTGGTGGAGAGGCTCCCGATGGTGATCCTCCCCTCCGGCAGGGTGCCGGGAAGAGTTCTCCTGGTGCTCCCGATCTTGGAAGCGGCGGCGGCGGCGGAACAGAGATGAGATCGCGAAAAAGAGTTCCCGTCCCGAGGGTTTCGAGGGACGCACTAAATATATGCCAAAGGGGGGCACCAGACGGGCTTCGGGGGGCCCAGGCGCCCCCCCGGCGCGGCCCAGGGGGGGCGCGCCGCCAGGGCACCTGGAGCCCTGGTGCCCCCCCCCCCCCGGCTGCCCTTCGGGCGCAAGGTAGGTTCTGGAACGCTGATTTTTTATATGATTTTTCTGGATTTTTCCTGGCAGTTCTCGTAACGTGAAAAGCTGAAATACAAAAACAACCGAAAACAGAAACTGGCACCAGGGTGCACTGGATTAGTAGGTTAGTCCAAATATGATCAAAAGTGTATGGAAGTGTATGAATATCATAGCAATATCACCCAAAAGTGGCATGGAGCAAGCAGAAATTATAGATACGTTTTGGACGTATCAACATCCCCAAGCTTAATTCCTGCTCGTCCTCGAGTAGGTAAATGATAACAAGCATAATTTCTGTGGTGACATGCTATTAACCATATAGGACTTTTTACAGTCATATGACAAAAGCTTACTGAGACAATGATTCTATAGTAATTAGGTTGCCTCATGAGAAAATCACAAATGACTGAATGTTTTACAATATGACATTGAAGCATCAAAAAGATCTGCAATGAACATGATGTGCAAATATGATAAAGTGATATCTAGCTTGCCCCCTTTAGTGAAGCAAAACATAAATGCAGGGGCACCTTCAAGGTTTAAGTGATGACTAGATACAATGATTTCAAAATAAACGATATCACAATCATGCAAAAGACAATGCTACTTTGGGACAATGCACATTACACTCAGAATGACAATCATGCTCTCAGTAGTTGGTGCTTTTAAAAGAAGGTGGAGACTCAACATAAAAGAAAAAGAATGGTTATGTGCTAGAGCTTTTTATTTTGAAAACATAGAAGCAATTTTGTCAACGGTAGTAGTACTTCATATGTGTCATGCATAAGACATCCTATAAGTTGCAAGCCTCATGCATCGAATACCAATAGTGCTTGCACCTTGTCCTAATTAGCTCGGATTTCCATGGGTTATCATTGCATTACATATGTTTCAACCAAGTGTCACAAAGGGGTACCTCTATGCCACCTGTACAAAGGTCCAAGGAGATAAATCGCATTTGATTTCTCGTTTTTGATAGATCTCAACTTGAGGACATCCATAGCGGGACAACATAGAAAATAGATGATGGACTCCTCTTTAATGCATAAGCATATTCTCATAAGAGATTGAGGATTAAGTCCAAGCTAAAACTTCCACCATGATACATGGCTTTGGTTGGCGGCCCAATGTTCTTCTCTAACAATATGCATACTCATTCAACCCATGGCAAATCACCCTTACTTCAGACAAGACGAACATGCATAGCAACTCACATGATATTCAACAAAAGTGTGACAGTTGATGGCGTCTCCAGAAACATGGTTACCGCTCAGCAAGCAACTTATAAGAAATAAGATACATAAGCAACATATTCTTTACCACAATAGTTTTTAAACTACTTTCCCATGAGCTATGTATTGCAAAGTTAGTCTGCTTAGTACAGGTGGAGGTTAGCAAAAGAATGGGAGCGACCAACTAAGAGAGCAATGACGGTCATAATCATGCAGAGCGACAAAGCAATATTGAATCGGGCATGGTAGTTATATCGCTATTCAGAAATAAAAGATCATCAAGGCTTGACAGACTTTCTTTACAGTCTTAAATATGTGTGAGCATACGCCAAGTCAATCAAAATAAATTCTCGGAGGAAGATATTACTAAACCATACCACATCATCGGCAAACAAATCATGTTGGTACTCCAATAACACATTGGGAATCCCCCAGCTATTTGAGACTAACCATAAGAAAACCTGAACTACTAAGCACCATTATGCATGTAGCATATTTATCATAGACATATTAACCAATGCAACGGAAGAAAACTCTCTTAATAAGATAAGCATGATAATTAAATAGAGTTCAAGCAACCAACTAAACAAAAGCTCTTTGAAAAGATAAGCATGAATACTAAGAGCAGAGCATGATAGTAGCTATTAAAATACAAAGAACACACACAACAAAGATAGACATGAAAATTCTATGTTATGTTCTAGGTAGAAGTGGAGCGTGTTTCTCTCCCATATAAAGAAAGCTGAGTTCCGACTCGTTATGAAAAACTGAAAAGAAAACTAAAAGCAAGACGCTCCAAGCATAGCACTTAACACATGAAGTGATAAAAATATAGCGAAACGAAAGACGAACTGATAATGTTGATGGAGAAGGGGATGCACGGGGGCATCCCCAAGCTTAGACGCTTGAGTCTCCTTGAATATTTCTTGGGGGTGCACGGGGGCATCCCCAAGCTTGAGCGCTTGACACTCCTGAATCTTTTTATCATCTTCCCTCGCACACTTGAAAACTCCCTTCATACATAACTCATCATAATCTGATTAGCGAGGTTAGTACCCTTAATAAAATAATTATACCTTGCTGGAAATAAAGATATTCTTGAAGTTCTACTGTTTCTCAAGATTGCCAAAAGGTTTTTGCAAAGAAAAAGCAAGCTCTTGATTTGCAAAATGAAGGAAAGGCAAAACAGGACAGAATCTGTGAAAAACAGAACAGCAGGTAGTAATTGATTTGTTCGGGGCACTTCTACAACTCAAATCAAAAAACTCAGAACAGATGCACCAAAGACAATTATATAGAGAACGCTGTCGAAAAAATTCAGACCAAAAAGATGATCTGGTGATTTTATACGAATTTTTCTATCCAAGGACAGAATCTGTTTCCTGGACAGCACCTCACAACTTTTGAACTTTCTAGCAATCAGAGGCTATACTTGGCACAAATATGAAAAGCAAAGATACAATGATGATGCTACAGAAGTAAACAAAATCATGACACAACAAAAGCAAAAAAATTATTCATGTGGGCTACCTCCCAAAAGCGCTTTCTTTTATGCCTTTAAGCTAGGCATAATGCATAGAGATCAAGTTTTATCAAGAGTAAAAGAATAGCTAGCCCGTACAACGGACTCAAAAGGTAACTTGATCTTTTTTCAAGGGAAGTGTTCCATCCCTTTCTTGAGAGGAAACTGAAATTTTATATTACCCTCTTTCATGTCAATGATAGCACCAACGGTGCGTAAAAAGGGACGTCCCAAAATAATTGGACATGAAGGATCACATTCAATATCCATAATAGTAAAATCAACGGGAACATAATTATCATTAACAACGATAAGAATATCGTCGATCCTCCCCAAAGGTTTCTTTATGGAAGAATCAACGAGACGAACACCAAAAGAACAAGAATCATAAGGTTTCAATTTAAGCATATCATATATTCTTTTGGGCATAACAGAGGTACTAGCTCCAACATCACATAATACATAGCAAGAGAAGTCATTCAATTTAATTTTTATCATAGGATCCCAACCATCTTCTAGCTTTCTAGGTATGGAGGATTCTACTCTAAGTTTCTCCTCCCTAGCTTTGATGAGAGCATTAGTGATATGCTCTGTGAAGGCAAGGTTAAGCGTGCTAGTGCGGGGGTCTCTAGACATTTTGTGAAGGAAATCAATAACTTCGGTAAGAGTGCAATTATCAAAATCAAGGTCATTAGCATCAAGTAAAGTGGTAGTGGTGTCCTTTAGGTTCACATGTTTGGTAGTTTCTATAGTCATAGCATCACCATTAATAGGTCCATTGGGACCAGGAGTACATTGGGTGCTAAGGGTTTGGACATCTTTAACAACTCGGATAGTAGCAACAGTGTGGTGGGTAGGAAGGCTCTTAATTCTATCTTCTTCCTCCCTTTCTCTAGCCCATCTTTCTTTAAGTTTAGCCATCATCCAAATTTTTTCATTAATTTGCACTTGAATAGCATTTATAGGAGTGACTTCCCTCTCCTCAAGAGGAGAAGTTTTAATATTTAGCAATTTTACCTCATTGGCTAAATGGTCTACCTTAAAAGAAAGATCATCTAGTTTATATAGTTTTTCTTCTACACTCTTATTAAAGGCTTTTTGGGTAGTGATGAAATCTTTAAGCATAATCTCTAGTTCAGTAGTGGAGTTCTTGGTACTAGGATATGCATTGTTGTTCCCATAAGAATTAGAGGGGAATGGTCTAGTATTGTTACCAAAATTACTCCTATAAGCATTGTTGTTAAAATTGTTCCTAGAGATAAAGTTCACATCTACTTGTTCTTGAGCAATCAAAGAATTTAAAGGAACATCACGAGGATCAACAGAGGATTGCTTCGAAAGTAGAGACATGATTAAGTCAACTTTTTCATTTAAGGAGGAAATCTCCTCGACAGAGTTTACCTTCCTACCTGTTGGAGCGCGTTCGGTGTGCCATTGGGAATAGTTGGTCATCATCTCATCGAGAAGCTTTGTGGCAGCACCAAGTGTAGTTGACATAAAAGTTCCTCCCGCGGCCGAATCTAACAAGTTCCGCGAGGTAAAGTTCAAGCCTGCATAAAAAGTTTGGATAACCATCCAAGTAGTCAAACCGTGAGTAGGGCAGTTCTTGATAAGAGATTTCATACGTTCCCAAGCTTGGGCAACGTGTTCATTATCCAATTGTTTAAAATTCATTATGTTACTTCTAAGTTGGATAATTTTAGCAGGTGGATAGTATTTTCCGATAAAAGCATCTTTGCACTTGTCCCATGAATCTATGCTATTCCTAGGCAAAGACTGAAACCATATTTTAGCTCCTCCTCTCAAGGAGAAAGCAAAAGCTTAAGCTTAACAATATTACCATCTATTTCTTGGTACTTTTGCATATCACAAAGTTCAACAAAGTTGTTCAAGTGTAAAGCAGCATCATCTCCAGCACCGGAGAATTGATCTTTCATGACTAAGTTCAGTAAAGCAGGTTTAATTTCATATGAAGGTGCTGAAGTGGCAGGTGTAGTGATAGGTGTGCTGATAAAGTCATCGTTGTTGTGACTAGTGAAGTCACACAACTTGGTGTTCTCGGTGGAACCCATAGTAGCAACCAAGCAAGATAACTATTTTTGTGATTTTCGATAAAAGGTACTAAAGCAAAAAAAACTGAAAGGTAAACTAACAAGACTAAAAGCAAAGGTAAAAGATAGCATGCAACTCCCCTATCCTGAAGAGTGGAGTCCCCGGCAACGGCACCAGAAAATACTCCTTGATGGGCCTCTAACCCCTCGTTGGTTACCCCAAGTGGAAGGTGAAAGATGCAGTGTTGTGGAAGTGTTTTCCCTTAGCAAAGATGCCAAGGATCAAATCCCCAGAGACTCCTAGGTTCAACAAGTAGGTGTCAACTGCTAACGGCGCGGATTAGCAATCAACGTGGACCTGCACATAGATACAAATAACTTTGCTCCCAACGAGTACAGAGAGGTTGTCAATCCCTCCGGCCTTGTAGTTCACAAAGGATTAAAAGCAAATGATAGTAGTGATAGATAATGTTTGCAATAGTAAATAATAGCGAAAAGTAAATAGCGGATGTGATCAATGATGGTAATATGGACCGGAGTCTCATGATGTTCACTAGTGATGTCTCTCTCCCAAAAGACGATAAAATAGCTATGTGAGGTAAACGAATTACAGCTGGGCAATTGACAGGACCACGAACGCAAACCAATGCTGATTACATTGCAAGAAAGGTTGAGGTTTAAAGCATGGGCGGTACGCCAAAGTAAGTAGACCGAAATCCATCCATATCTACTACTAATCATCCACCTTGAGATATCTATCCAGAACATCTCGCTGGTATTAAGTTGCGAGTCCCACCCATAGTGTAAACTCAATGCAACAGACAACTGCATTAAAAGAACTTTGCGTAAAGTAAACAATCCATGCACCCGCGGGCACAAGCACCGTTGTTTTCCCCCTTGTGGCAACAGCACATCCCCTAGACTCATGTTTCTGTCACTCAAGCTAGTCATCGAGGGGCATGAACCCACAATCGAGCATAATGTTCCCTCTTGGAGTCACTACGTATTACTTGGCCAAAGCAATAAATAACAACGGAGAACATGCAAGAATTACTTATGAACATAAATATAAAAGAGGTAGATCAAATATATTACTCAAGATCAATCTGAACATAATCTCATAATCCATCGGATCCCAACAAACACATCATAGCAACAGCATAAGGATTACATATGTGCCTCGATCATGTAGGGCAGCTCACGAGGACTAATTAGTGAAGCACAAGAACGGGAGGAGAACATCACATAGCTACTGGTCATGGACTCATGGTCCAAGGGAGACTACTCACAACTCATCCGGGAGGCGTCCATGGTGGTGGAGAGGCTCTCGATGGTGATCCTCCCCTCCGGCAGGGTGCCGGGAAGAGTTCTCCTAGTGCTCCCGATCTTGGAAGCGGCGGCAGCGGCGGAACAGAGATGAGATCGCGAAAAAGAGTTCCCGTCCCGAGGGTTTCGAGGGACGCTCTAAATATATGCCAAAGGGGGGCACCAGACGGGCTTCGGGGGGCCCAGGCGCCCCCTCGGTGCGGCCCAGGGGGGGCGCGCCGCTAGGGCGCCTGGAGCCCTGGTGCCCCCCCCCCCCCCCCCCCCCCGGCTGCCCTTCGGGCGCAAGGTATGTTCTGGAACGCTGATTTTTTATATGATTTTTCTGGATTTTTCCTGGCAGTTCTCGTAACGTGAAAACCTGAAATACAAAAACAGCCGAAAACAGAAACTGGCACCGGGGTGCACTGGATTAGTAGGTTAGTCCAAATATGATCAAAAGTGTATGGAAGTGTATGAATATCATAGCAATATCACCCAAAAGAGGCATGGAGCAAGCAGAAATTATAGATACGTTTTGGACGTATCAGGAAGGCAGGAGGGCGCGGGTGACGTGTCGCGCCCGGATTGGCCGGGGCGACGCCTCAGGTGGTGGCGATGGTGGATCTGGCGGCGATGGAGGAGGGACTGGGCACAGAAATTGAGGCCAGAGGTGGAAGAAGGCCATTTTTGGACGTGGGGCTGTCCATATATAGCAGTTTTGGCTAGGGTTTGTGTCGGGGATATACCCCGCGGTATGAACCGGACGGAAATATGACCCGGCCGGACTTGGCGGTTTACTTGAGAGACGGTTTACACTTGATGATTCACTGGCGATCCGTCCTAACCAGAAGGTTTACAAGCAACCTGTCTAAATAATACCACTCACTGGTAACCCGGCGGGCGGATCACGGATGACAAAGGCCCAAGGCCCAGAAGGCCGGTTCATGTATGGTGGGCCGGTTTATGAAGAAAGCACAAGGAATATTCTCTTACAAAGGAATCAAGACTAGGACTCCTTGTAATAAAGCAATCCTAATCCTACTAGGACTAGTCATGTAACCCGCCCCTTCAACATATATAAGGAGGGGCAGGGCTCCCCAAAGAGGGACAGGTTTTAGACAGAGTTCTCACAAGTTTCTAGGGCTAGACACTAAGAGACGGTTTACCGGCGACACCACGAGGATCATAATGAGATCTAGCCTTAAACAACACGTAGGGTTATTACCGGATGATGTTTCCTGGGGCCCGAAGCTGTCTAAATCCTTGTCTTGCGTTGCGTCTCTCGATTCCGCTCAACCCCTCTCAAGCTACTACATAGATGCGCGGCCTCACGACTAAGTCCGCTAAACCGGACATCTGACGTGTTAATTCCACGACAGTTGGCGCCCACCGTGGGGCTTGCGCACGGTGGTGTTGAGTTCTTGGAGGGATCTCTCTTAGGATCGAGATGTTTGCAATTTTCCGAGTGAAGAAGAGCTAGTTTGAAAGGATCTGCATGGCATGTTCATCGATCCAGATTTGAAGATTTGTTGAGATTAGAAGTTCAAATAAGATAAGGTTGCGAGCTGTTTGCTGCTGCAAGTCGCCAAGAAAAGAAGTCGTAACTCGCTAACACGATCGACTTCCCCTATGGCCTGTTTTTCACCGGCGGGTCAAGTCTTGATCTGTAACTCATCAAAAACCAGCATGGTTAGAGTGGCTGCTTTGTTCAGCGTTAATGAGATGAATCCGATGGGAGCAAATCACAAAAAGCCAAGTCTCAGCCGAGCCAAACTATGAATCGGATATACTCCTAGTAAAGAATTAATGATTGGTTGTACGTCACATGGATCTGGGCATCGCCCCACGACCCAGATATGGAGCTGACCACGACCCGGACTCCCCGTTCGTCTGTGCCTCGAAGATTGGCCGTCCTGCCTCCGCCTACGCATCGCGCTGTGCGCTCTGATCCGCCGCATCGGCCCTCCAATGGCCCAGTGCTAAGCCGCCGCAGTCCCGCAAATTGCCACCCGTCGACGGGCCCCCTGTGCGAACTAAATCATCACGCCGCCTCCGTGCAACCCGGCCGTAGCCGCCCTTACTTCGCCTTGATCCGCCGTGGTCGATCCGTCGTTGCTCCGTCAGAGTCAAACTGACCCGCTTCCGCTTACTCCGAGGCGCCGTCGTTCTTGCGGGCCGAGTCCGCCCCCGAGCCGGCCGGCCTCCGCCGTCACCGCTTCAGCCTTGCTCTGAGTCACCGGGAGGGCTTCGGGCCGAGTCGCTTCAAATTGCCGACGATGCTGATGATGGCCTTTGCTTTGAACAGCCAGAGGCTACCTCAGCAGCAAGACGAGCTGTCACTATGTGTTAAACTGCCCCTACGGTGTCTGCGGGTGCGCGCTGATTCGCTCCTGCCATCGGCGAGCCGCCGTCCATTTCAAGCTACAGCATGAGAGCTGCCGTGCTGCGGTGACTCGCCCCATCGCCTCCATCTTCACTTCCGCGGTTGTGGACCGCAGCTCCGCGTTAATGCCACCGTGCCGCCTTGCCGAGTCGCCGCGCTCTGCCAGTTCGAACCTGTAAGCCGGTCTCTCGACGGCTCAAACCGCCGTACCTCGAGCAGTGGCCGGGGGCCTCCGCAGCCGCGCTATCGGTTTAGCATCGCCTCGCCAGCCGACCGCCTTGAGCTGCTGCTCACCTGCAAGTCACCCCCGTTGCCGCGTCAAATCGCACATACGGAGCCTTCTGCAGCTCTGCTTCCTCGGGCCGCTGGGCTTTTCCTTGCCCCGTTTCTACCGCGGGTGCGCCCCGGTGGCCGAGCCACCTCTGCCCATTGCCGCCTTTCGCTGGTCTCTAAGCCGTGGGGAATCTCCTCTGCCGCCGAAAGTCGCTGCTGCCGGCCTCCACTGCTACGACTGTCCAAACATCCGCCTGGTTCACGCCCGAGTCAGAGACGCCCTCACTGGCATCCAACTACCCTGCCGGGTCTGCTCCGTTTATAAGCTGGACCAGGGCCTCATCCATCGATGTGTTTCCGCTGCGGGAGAACCGCCTCGCCTTGGAGCTACTCTGTTGACCTGCTGCGCCTCCATTGCCGCCGATTTGCGCCTCAGCTGTCGCAAGATCACGCTTCCAAACAAAAAAAAGAGTGAAAAACTGCCGGCACTGCAGCGAGCTACTGTTCCCGCGGCCTTGCTTCTGCTATGAGCCGTCGAGTCGAACTAAGCCCTGGTGTTATGGAGTTCTTGCCCGATTTGGATCAACCTGTTCTTTGGACTCGAGTTGCTGGATATAAGCTTGTTCTGATAGGGACATTCGGGCAGACGTACACACGGGTCATCTTTTGTCTGGGTAAACAGGACAAGGGCTCACTGTTTATGGAGACACTACGAGATCCTCTCTCCTTCACAAGCATCAGGTGATACCCATCCTATTTACTTCATATGTATACAGTAATTTTTCTGCGAACAATTACTTTGGTCTGTGGTATTGTTTCGCAGGAAAAATATTCATTGCAAAGTGGCATATACCGTGGAGATGGAGGTGTGCCAACATCAATCGGCACAGGTGGTCGTCCTTACTCAACGAACTCCCGCGCCGGTTTACAATACCACGGCCGACTCATCTGTTGCCCGGGCGAATCAGAAAATTATTCATCACAAAGTGGTGATAAACTGCGGAGAGGGAGGCACATCAAACATCGTTCGACACAGGTGGTCGTCGTTACTCAACGGACTCCCGCACCGGTTTACAACGCCGTGGCTATCATACCGCGGACCGCGCTGGTTTACAACGTCGTGGACTTTTTTTTCGTGACCGCGCCGGCTTATAACGCGGAGGGCAACTTGCTCATTCGCGCTGGCTTACAACGCCATGGCCTGGCGTATCAGGTGAAATCCATCCATTATGTTTTTATATTACATATCGCTTTCTTTAAAAGAGCAATTACTCCGGTCTGCAAAGTTATCTAATGCAGGACCCCAAAACGTCATACTGGTGCAAATTTAAGGGCCAATCTGCGCCGCCTTACAACGCCACGGACGGCCGGTTCACGCGTCCGCACCGGTTTACAACATGCAGGACAACTTGCTCATTTCCGCCGGCTTACAATACCGCGGTCGATTCATGTGTCTGTGCTGCCTCTGATGCTGCGGTCGTCTTACTGTCCGCCCTGCGATCCGGTCTATTCGACATACCGGTTTGGCTAAACAGACACCGATGAGGATCATAAGGTCCAAATTCACTCAGGTGATAGCCATCCAAAGTTTATTTCTCTTGATATATATCATTTTCATCAAGAAAACACGATGCTTTGATCAAGTTATTTTGCTATGCAGGATAATTCTATAAGAGACCAAACAGGACTTGCCATACAAGCGCAACTCTCTTATAGGTACCCTACCCCCGCGGTCACTAGAAGGCGACGGATCCAAAATAAAAAATGGTCTTGTACCTAGGAGTACTTCCTTTGATGGCAAATGCAAAAATTCTTGCCCCTTGGTTGATTACTTCCTTTGATGGCAAAAGAAAAAATTGTTCTTGTCCCTATGGGTACTTCCTTTGATGGCAAATGCAAAAATTCTTGCCCCTTGATTGATTACTTCCTTTGATGGCAAAAAAAAATTGTTCTTGTCCCTAGGGGTACTTCCTTTGATGGCAAATGCAAAAATTCTTGCCCCTTGGTTGATCACTCCCTTTGATGGCAAAATAAAAAACTGTTCTT
>LR738715.1:710496223-710534919 GCA_902687465.1 Secale cereale
CCCCCCGACGCGGCCCAGGGGGGGCGCGCCCACAGGGCGCCTGGAGCCCCTGTGGCCCCCCCAGGCTCCCCTTCGGAAGCAGTGTCGTTCCCAGAACGCTGATTTTTTATATATTTTTCTGTATTTTTCTGGGCAGTTCTCGAAACGTGAAAACCTGAAATACAAAAACAGCCGAAAACAGAAACTGGCACTGGGGTGCACTGGATTAGTAAGTTAGTCCAAATATGATCAAAAGTGTATGGAAGTGTATGAATATCATAGCAATATCACCCAAAAGTGGCATGGAGCAAGCTGAAATTATAGATACGTTTTGGACGTATCAACATCCCCAAGCTTAATTCCTGCTCGTCCTCGAGTAGGTAAATGATAACAAGAATAATTTCTATGGTGACATGCTATTAACCATATAAGACTTTCTCATAGTCATATGACAAAAGCTTACTGAGACAATGATTCTAAAGTAACTAAGTTGTCTCAAGAGAAAATCACAAATGACTGAAAGTTTTACAATATGAAACTGAAACATCAAAAAGATTTGCAATGAACATGATGTGCAAATATGATCAAGTGATATCTAGCTTGCCCCTTTTAGTGATGCAAAACATAAATGCAAGGGCACCTTCAAGGTTTAAGTGATGACTAGATACAATCATTTCAGAATAAACGATATCACAATCATGCAAAAGACAATGCTACTTTGGGACAATGCACATTACACTCAGAATGACAATCATGCTCTCAGTAGTTGATGCTTGAAGTGCTAGAGCTTTTTATTATGAAACATGGAAGCAATTGTGTCAATGGTAGTAGTACTTAATATGTGTCATGTATAAAACATCTTATAAGTTGCAAGCCTCATGCATCGAATACCAATAGTGCTCGCTCCTTGTCCTAATTAGCTCGGATCCCCATGGGTTATCATTGCATTGCATATGTTTTTACCAAGTGTCACAAAGGGGTACCTCTATGCCACCTGTACAAAGGTCCAAGGAGATAGATCGCATTCGATTTCTCGTTTTTGATAGATCTCAACTTGAGGACATCCATACCGGGACAACATAGAAAATAGATGATGGACTCCTCTTTAATGCATAAGCATATTCTCATGAGAGATTGAGGATTAAGGTCCAAGCTAAAACTTCCACCATGATGCATGGCTTTGGTTGGCGGCCCAATGTTCTTCTCTAACAATATGCATATTAATTCAACCCACGGTAAATCACCCTTACTTCAGACAAGACGAACATGCATAGCAACTCACATGATATTCAACAAAAGTGTGACAGTTGATGGCGTCCCCAGAAACATGGTTACCGCTCAGCAAGCAACTCATAAGAAATAAGATACATAAGCAACATATTCTTCACCACAATAGTTTTTAGGCTACTTTCCCATGAGCTATGTATTGCATGGTTAATTTGCTTAGTGCAGGTAGAGGTTAGCAAAAGACTGGGAGCGACCAACTAAGAGAGCAATGACGGTCATAATCATGCAGAGCGACAAAGCAATATTGAATCAGGCATGGTAGTTATATCGCTACTTAGAAACAAAAGATCATCAAGGCTTGAGAGACTTTCTTTACAGTCTTGAATATGCGTGAGCATACGCCAAGTCAATCAAAATAAATTCTCGAAGGAAGATACTACTAAACCATACCACATCATAGGCAAACAAACCAAGTTGGTACTCCAATGACACATTGGGAACCCCCCAGCTACTTGAGATTAACCATGAGAAAACCTGAGCTACTAAGCACCATCATGAAAGTAGCATATTTATCATAGACACATTAACCCATGTAACGGAAGCAAACTCTCTTAATAAGGTGAGCATGGTAATTAAATAGAGTTCAAGCAACCAACTAAATAAAAGCTCTTTGAAAATATAAGCATGAATACTAAGAGCAAAGCACGATAGTAGCTATTTAAGAAGACAAAGAACACACACAGCATAGATAGACATGAAAGTTCTATGTAATGTTCTAGGTAGAAGTGGAGCGTGTTTCTCTCCCACATAAAGGAATGCTGGGTTCCGACTCGTTATGAAAAACTAAAAAGAAAACTAAAAGCAAGACGCTCCAAGCATAGCACATAACACATGAAGTGATAAAAATATAGCGGAACGAAAGACGAACTGATAATGTTGATGGAGAAGGGGATGCACGGGGGCATCCCCAAGCTTAGACGCTTGAGTATCCTTGAATATTTCTTGGGGGTTCACGGGGGCATCCCCAAGCTTGAGCGCTTGACACTCCTGAATCTTTTTATCATCTTCCCTCGCACACTTGAAAACTCCCTTCATACATAACTCATTCATAATCTGATTAGCGAGGTTAGTACCCTTAATAAAATAATTATACCTTGCTGGAAATAAGGATATTCTTAAAGTTCTACTGTTTCTCAAGATTGCCAAAAGGTTTTTGCAAAGAAAAAGCAAGTTCTTAATTTGCAAAGTGAAGGTAAGGCAAAACAGGACAGAATCTGTGAAAAACAGAACAGCAGGCAGTAATTGACCTGTTCGGGATACTTCTGCAACTCAAATCAAAAAACTCAGAACTGACGCACGAAATACAATTATATAGAGAACGCTGTCGAAAAAATTCAGACCAAAAAGATGATCTGGTGATTTTATACGAATTTTTCTATCCAAGGACAGAATCTGTTTCCTGGACAGCACCTCACAACTTTTGAACTCTCTAGCAATCAGAGGCTATACTTGGCACAAATATGAAAAGCAAAGATACAATGATGATGCTACAGCAGTAAACAACATCAAGACACAACAAAAGCAAAAATTTATTCATGTGGGCTGCCTCCCAAAAGCGCTTTCTTTTGTGCCTTTAAGCTAGGCATAATGCATAGATCAAGTTGTATCAATTGAACCATCATCAAGATCATCAAAAAGCTCTTCAATAATACAACTAGTCTTAAGAGGACTCTCAAATAGAGGCCTCATAGAGATGCTTCTAGGTAGAAGACCAAAAGGATAAAAGTCAAGGGAAGATTCATTTATAAATTCATCAACGATAGGTGTTTCTTCCAAAGTCTTTACAGTTTCAACCCCTTTGGCAATAGGTGGATTACTTTTAGAACGGGGAGTCTTTGGAACGTGAACGAACTTAGGCTCCCTCTTTGCCGGAGTTTCTACCTTTTCGGTTTTGATCGAGGAGAAAGTAGTTCCTAAGGTATCAAATATTTCCTCAATCTTTTCCATCCTAGAAGAGTCAGAATCATGGAATTTGACGGTCTCCAAAATTTTGAAAATTTTATGCATGGAGCTATCAAGTCTATTCAAATTCCCTTGGATCTTTCGATCCAACTCATTTATCTTATTAGTGCTTGGCATCTCTAGCTCTATTTTTTCATGTTTTTTCATAATGTGAGCTAGGGTGATGTCATCTCGAATGCTAACAACAGGGGGACTCCCAACAAGATTTTCAATAATACTAAGAGACTCCCAAACTGGGGCCTCCAGGAAATTCCCATTGCTAGCAGTATCTAGAATAAACCTATTCCAAGAAGTGATTCCAACATAAAAATTTCTAAGTAAGATAGTAGTAGGTTGCTTCTTGGTGGCTCTTTTTTGTGAATCATTAATTCTATACCAAGCATCTTTCAAACTTTCCACACCTCTTTGTTTAAAGGTGAGAACTTCTGCCTCGTCAAAGACAAAAGGACCCGACATAATGATAACTAAAGAACAAGATAACTATTTTTGTGATTTTTGATAAAAGAAACTAAAGCAAATAATGAAAGGTAAACTAGCAAGACTAATAAGCAAAGGTAAAAGATAGCATGCAACTCCCCTATCCTGAAGAGTGGAGTCCCCGGCAACGGCGCCAGAAAATACTCCTTGATGGGCCTCGAACCCCTCGTTGGATTACCCCAAGTGGAAGGTGTAAGATGCAGTAAGTAGAAGTGTTTTCCCCTAGCAAAGATGCCAAGGATCGAATCCCCAGAGACTCCTAGGTTCAACAGGTAGGTGTCAACCGCTAACGGCGCAATTAGCAATCAACGTGGACCTGCACACAGATACAAATAACTTTGCTCCCAACGAGTACAGAGAGGTTGTCAATCTCTCCGGCCTTGTAGTTCACAAAGGGTTAAAAGCAATATGATAGTAGTGATAGATAGTGTTTTGCAATAGTAAATAAAATAGCGAAAAGTAAATAGTGTATGTGATCAATGATGGTAATATGGACCGGAGTCACATGATGTTCACTAGTGATGTCTCTCTCCCAAAAGACGATAAAAGAGGCTATGTGAGGTAACAAATTACAGCTGGGCAATTGACAGGACCACGAACGCAAACCAATGCTGACTACATTACAAGAAAGGTTGAGGTTCAAAGCATGGGCGGTACGCCAAAGTAAGTAGACCGAAATCCATCTGCATCTACTACTAATCATCCACCTTGAGATATCTATCCAGAACATCTCGCTGGTATTAAGTTGCGAGTCCCACCCATAGTGTAAACTCAATGCAACAGACAACTGCATTAAAAGAACTTTGCGTAAAGTAAACAATCCTTGCACCCGCGGGCACAAGCACCGTTGTTTTCCCCCTTGTGGCAACAGCACATCCCCTAGACTCATGTTTCTGTCACTCAAGCTAGTCATCGAGGGGCATGAACCCACAATCGAGCATGACGTTCCCTCTTGGAGTCACTACCTACTACTTGGCCAAAGCAATAAATAACAACGGAGAACATGCAAGAATTACTTATGAACTAAAATATAAAAGAGGTGAATCAAATATATTACTCAAGATCAATCTGAACATAATCTCATAATCCATCGGATCCCAGCAAACTCAACATAGCAACAGCATAAGGATTACATAGGTGCCTCGATCATGTAGGGCAGCTCACGAGGACTAATTAGTGAAGCACAAGAACGGGAGGAGAACATCACATAGCTACTAGTCATGGACTCATGGTCCAAGGGATACTACTCACGAGTCATCCGGGGGACGTCCATGGCGGTGGAGAAGCTCCCGGTGGTGATCCTCCCCTCCGGCAGGGTGCCGGGAAGAGTTCTCCTGGTGCTCCCGATCTTGGAAGCGGCGGCGGCGGCGGAACAGAGATGGGATCGCGAAAAGAAGTCCTGTTTCAAGGGTTACGGGGGACCCTTTAAATATCTGCCAAAGTAGGGCACCGGGGGGCTCTCGGGGGGCTGAGGCGCCCCCCGGCGCGGCCCAGGGGGGGCGCGCCCACAGGGCGCCTGGAGCCCCTGTGCCCCCCCCCCCCCAGGCTCCCCTTCGGAAGCAGTGTCGTTCCCGAAACGCTAATTTTTTATATATTTTTTCTGTATTTTTCTGGGCAGTTCTCGAAACGTGAAAGCCTGAAATACAAAAACAGCCGAAAACAGAAACTGGCACTGGGGTGCACTGGATTAGTAAGTTAGTCCAAATATGATCAAAAGTGTATGGAAGTGTATGAATATCATAGCAATATCACCCAAAAGTGGCATGGAGCAAGCAGAAATTATCGATACGTTTTGGACGTATCAATAATGACCGGTGTTCTTTAAACCGGCCTGGCTTTGACTATAAGTCGCCAATATGAGATAAGATAATGACCGGTGTTTATTAAACCGGCCTGGTTGTGATCAAATATCACTGGAACCGGTTTTCAATCCGGATTTTTATTATGGTTATCAATATTATGATTGAGGTTTTCAGAGTCACTTCAGCACAATAGGTATCATATTGTCAATGGTATGATTTATTTTACAAAGGAATAGTCCCGAGTCGCTGCAGGCTTACAACATGGCACTTGGGGGCTACATTATTCAAATTGAGATTACATCAAATATAAAAGTCTCATGTCGCTGCAAGCATGCACGATGACACTTGGGGGCTAATGCAAAGTCATTTTTTGCTTACTTTATCGAAGACCCGACTCATCACATTATAATGAGCCGGCCCTTGGGGACTATCAATCACTCCTGTCAACAAATCAAGGTACACAAATATTAATCCATTATATTGAAGGGTCCACTGCTCAGTTGGTAAAGCACAAACCTCTTAACCTTGTGGACGTGGGTTCAAACCCCACGATGGAAGTTACATTACATAATGTTATTTTCAATGATTATATCTACAAAGTCCTTGCTCACTATTGCATACTGACCCGGCACTTGGGGGCTACATAATATGGAATATTCAGTTTCATAGTGATTGGGATGAACAATCCGGTTTTCTTCAAGATTGCAATTTTATAGTGAAACAAGTCTTAAGCTATCACTATGTTCTCCTCTTAAGACTTGGGGGCTACAGGTAATATGCATATAAAGGAGGAACATCTTCAAATTTTCAGTTTTGGGTAAGTCCGGAAGATTAATTGTGTGACCCGGCGTTGGCAACAATCATAGCCCGGCATCTATAAACAGTCATGACCAGGAATTATCAGTTTTTTATAAACCGGCAATGGTGGTAATCATAAACCGGCATCCTCAAGCCGGCTTGATATCAATTGAATATTTGAAGACCAATATTTTTATTAAGTCAGAGCATTGAAGGCCGAGTCAAATGGATTCTTGATTTACAATATTTCTTATGCAAGCAAGTTGATTATGAAGCTGGTCTGTTGACCCGGATTTTCTAGAAGAAGGACAAGGAATTAAGGATGGTCAGGTGCCGGTTTACAAGAATTCTTAACCCGGAGCACAACCTATCAAATTTGTTCTTGTGGTTATTTTGCAGCATAAGTTCACCATGGATAAATCCAAGCTAAACTGGGGGCTAATGTCGGGGATATACCCCGCGGTATGAACCGGCCGGAAATATGACCCGGCCGGACTTGGCGGTTTACTTGAGAGACGGTTTACACTTGATGATTCACTGGCGATCCGTCCTAACCAGAAGGTTTACAAGCAACCTGTCTAAATAATACCACTCACTGGTAACCCGGCGGGCGGATCACGGATGACAAAGGCCCAACGCCCAGAAGGCCGGTTCATGTATGGTGGGCCGATTTATGAAGAAAGCACAAGGAATATTCTCTTACAAAGGAAGCAAGACTAGGACTCCTTGTAATAAATCAATCCTAATCCTACTTGGACTAGTCATGTAACCCGCCCCTTCAACATATATAAGGAGGGGCAGGGCACCCCAAAGAGGGACAGGTTTTAGACAGAGTTCTCACAAGTTTCTAGGGCTAGACACTAAGAGCCGGTTTACCGGCGACACCACGAGGATCATAATGAGATCTAGCCTTAAACAGCACGTAGGGTTATTACCGGATGATGTTTCCCGGGGCCCGAAGCTGTCTAAATCCTTGTCTTGCGTTGCGTCTCTCGATTCTGTTCAACCCCTCTCAAGCTACTACATAGATGCGCGGCCTCACGACTAAGTCCGCTAAACCGGACATCTGACGTGTTAATTCCACGACAGTTTGGGTCTAGCGATGATTTTGGACCCTCCGATCAAAACGGACGGCTCCGGCTGCAAGGGGGGGTTAGGCAGGCCTAGTGGGCTGTGTTAGAGGAGGTGGGTTGTGGGGAGAGAAGAGAGAGAGGGAGGCCCGCGGGGTTTTCGGGGACCGAAAACGTCCGACGAATTAACCGGCGACTAGTGCCGCTATATTTATCCATTGCGCTATCAAACGAGCTCCGAATGCGATGAAATTTGGCAGGCGTCATGTCTACACTATAATAAGACCACACGACAAGTTTCATCCCATTCCGAGAACATTTTCCGGCCACTCATAAAATAAATATTCGGAGGTGCCGCGGGCACGTGCAAGTGTGTCTAGGCTCAGAACGGACGACGAAAAGGACGAGGGGGACTCGGATGGATGCAAGTTTTCAAAACATGAGGATGCAATGCACAAGATGACATGGCAAGATGCAACACGCAAGCAGATGACATGGCAACGGCGACGAATAACTGGTTGACACCTGGCGCACCGGTCTCGGGGTGTCACAACGCTCCCCTACTAACAAGAGATCTCGTCCTGAGATCTTAGGAACGAGACGGGAGATAAAAAGGAAGAAGGTGAAACCAAAGAACCTTGAGGGTTCAACAACGGGAAAGAAAGGATACAACAGAGATGAACGAGATTTGAGAAGCTCCGGTAAAATAAGCAACAAGGCATAAGACAAGAACCAAGAGGATAAATGACAAGAGAGACATTGAAACCACTCCGGTTAGTAAGAGATAGAAAGGAATCTCCACGAAGGAATCCGGGCAGCACTCTGGCTGAAATGAAAGGAATAGCACACCGGTTGAACATGAATGGAATGGGACAAGAACTTGAAAAGATGAAATGGTTCTCGACAAGAGCAACAACTCAATGCCTCTGGAATAATTAAAAGAGTGAAATGAAAAGAACGGAGAAGAGAACAACAACTTTGAGCACAATTGAATTTGAAAGAGCATCTTGAAGGAAAGACTCGAACGGAGCTGTTGAGAAAATCAATAACAAAAGAATAAGCTTGTTGTGGACTTATGTAAACATCTCAAAAGTTGAGGTGAATTATGCCGCAACCAAAAGATTGAATAGACGAGAATGAAGAAATGCAAAACTCCACTTCAAAAGAATACGGAGAATTATTTGCATCTCGATACACCAAGAATAATGCTTGCGCTTGATCCAAAAGAATTTGATGAACACTCGAAGAATGATTTAAAACATGAGGAACCACCATAACGACTCCGGTAACAAGAGGATGATGATATAGAAATGACGGACGAAAAGAATAAGATTAAAGCCTTGCGATGGTTAGTCGGGGTTCCGATGAGATATCGAGAAAAACTTTGAACTCCGGGGAAGAAAAGATTTAAGCACTTGGAACTAGAATTTATTCATCAAGAATAAACTTCGAAGGAAGGAATAAATCAACTTGACGAGAATGGATAAGAATTATGTTATGCTTATCCTCCATCAATTTAAGTTGATGAGAAGCAATGGATTTGCATATCACTTATTCTCCTTGAAAAGATTAAGAGGGATATATCGCGAACTTGCGAAATCTTCATGGAACACCGGTAGGATTGGAATACAATGAGTGGATTGATATGATAACACCGGAAAAGAACTCTTGAGCGAATCATCGTAAGAATTGAAGCTGAGTGAAGAAAAGAACAACCACCGGGAAGAAATTGAAATCGAATGATGAAAAAGAACAAACCACCGTAAGAATTGAGATTGAGTGAATACAAGAGAATGAATTGCCGGGAAGAATAAAGCACTTGAGGAAATTTAGATACAAGAGAACGAAGAGACCGTGAACTGATTAAAGAATACTTGAACGAAGCACCAGAAGAATACGGAGACGACGAAGCGACATCAATGAAGAATATTTGGAGGACAAAGTTGAAAACTGAGAACGAAGAAATCTTCTAAAATGATGGCCTTCGGAGGAACGTAAAGAAAAGAATTCCTGAAATACTCCGGATGGCTGAAAAGAAGAAAGGCCGAACCAATGAAGAAATAATTTGAGAACGAACTTCGGAAGGCACGTGACTGATGTAATCCATACTTACGTCACACTTGAAAAGAATTTAGGAGTAGCTCCAGAAATATTAGAAGAGTCAGGTAAGATCCTGGGAAAAGACCTGTGAGTTAGGGCCCACTGAAAGAAAACACCGTTGAAAGGATTTGAAAGAAGATAATGCACCGGAACAATTGAAAGACTCGAATGAGGTGACAACCTCGAATTAATTGGACACGAACGAATCTCCTGAGAGTTCTTTAGAACTCCGGAACAATTAAATGGCGAGAGGCGAATGAGCAAGGGGAAAATATTTGAGGCGATGAAAGAATATGAACAACACCGAATACTTGAATCGAATACACCGGAAAAGAAGAAGAGGTGAAGAATATCAACCGAGAGGAGAATTCATCGAAGAAGAAAAGAGAAGAATGATGACGAGCTAGACGAGAAATCACCAATTGAAATAATTGAAGAAAGGATTCAAAACTCCACTCGAGTAGGATGGATACTCGATTGAGGACTCCGGCTCCGAGAAGCAAAAGGGTGGGCGGGTGGGAAACATAAAGACAACTTCGGAAGGGGAAACAACAACGGTTGGAAAGAACCGAGGATTGAACTTGCAAAGAAGAAGAGGGTCGAATCCACTTGACGAGAGATGCACCAGATGAAAGAACTGACAACGCAACGAACGAAAACTAACCACGATCCTAAAAAAATTGAAGGGGAAGAGGAGTAATTCAAAACACCTACGTCAAGATTCCTCACCAGAGCGACGAAGGGACTAAGGAGTAAAAATAAATCCTACTCTCCGATATAACTAGACTCCGAGAAGGTTTTCTGCTAGACTCAACAACGGCCAAGCTACGATCAATCAAGGGGGCTCCTATGGTAGGTCGAGGCTCTGATACCAACTTGTCAGGCCCAAGATGCGATTCTATCCCGATCACGTGACGCTTACGTGATTGGGGCACAACCGCATCTCAGGCGCTTAGCAAGATGGATATCATTACATCGTACCATTACATACATACATGGGGGATACAACAATTCATACAAGTCACATGAATACAACATCATCAACACAAAGCATCCGACTACGGGTGCAAACCTGAAAAGCACAACGACATCCATCTGCTATCCCAGGATGCTGACCCGGAACCTAACCCAAGACTGATGAAGAAGAAGAAGAAAGAACTCCAACTCAAAGAACATCGCTCTCACGTCAAGTCTTCGGAAACCTGCACCTGCAACTGTTGTTGTAGTATCTGTGAGCCATGAGGACTCAGCAATCCCATAACCATGGGTAACAAGACTAGCGAAGCTTAATGGGTAAGGAAAAGGATAGTGGCGAGGTTGCACCAGCGGCTAAGCATAATATGGTGGCTAACTTACGAGTACAAGAATAAGATGAGCATCTACGCAAACGGTCGCAAACTAGTAGTGATCGCTAAAGATCCTGAACTACCTATGAGTCAAACATAACCCCACCGTGTTCTCTTCTCAAAGTGAAAAGAGATAGTCAAGGTTACTCACACAGTTGTGTGTTTTATTTCGGATCATTTGTCAAATTTTCTACAACCGGACATTAACAAATTCCAATCTTCCACATAACCGCGGGCACGGCTTTCAAAAGATCATAACCCTGCAAGTGTCCCAACTTAGCCCATCACAAGCTCTCACGATCAGCAGATATAATAATAATATTACCCCTTATCTTAGGGAAGGCCCGATCAGACTCGGAATTCCCGGTGCACAAGACATTTCGACAATGGTAAAACAAGTCCAGCAAGACCTCCCGGCGTGTCGACACCCTGATAGTAGCTGCGCGTATGATACGTCCAAAACGTATCTATAATTTATGCTTGCTCCATGCTTCTTTTGTGTGATATTGCTATGATATTGATGCACTTCCATACACTTTTGATCATATTTGGACTAACCTATTAACTCGGTGCACCACGGTGCCAGTTCCTGTTTTCTGCTGTTTTTCTATTTCAGGTTTCCACCATATTAAAAGTGCTCCAAAAATTCCAGGAAAAATCAGCATACAGGAAGCTTCGCGAAGAACCAAAGATGGGCCAGAGGGGAGCCAGGGGAGGCCCAGGCGGCCACCTGACGCGGCCCCACCCCTGGCCGCGCCAGGGGGGCGCCTGGGGCCCCTGCTCCGCCTCTGGCTGCCCCCCTTCGCATATATATCCCTCTCGTCCCGAAACCCTCGAGGACAGAACCCTTTTTTGCGATCTCGCCTCTGTTCCGCCGCCGCAGCGCTTCCAAGATCGAGGAGCATCAGGAGAACTCTTCCTGGCACCCTGCCGGAGGGGAGAACCACCACCGGGAGCTTCTCCACCACCATGGACGCTTCCCGGATGAGTTGTGAGTAGTCCACCTTGGACCATGGGTCCATGATCAGTAGCTATGTGATGTTCTCCTCCCCTCTTTGCTCTTCATGGTTTAGACCTCGTGAGCTGCCCTACATGATCGAGGCACATATGTAATCTTTCTGTTGTTGCTTTGCTGAGTTTGCTGGGATCTGATGGATTATGAGACTATGTTCAGATTGTGTTTGAGTAATATATTTGATTCACCTCTTTTATATCTTTGTTCTTGAGTAATTCTTGCATGTTCTCCGTTGCTGTTTATTGCTTTGGCCAAGTAGTAGGTAGTAACTCCAAGAGGGAGCGTTATGCTTGATTGTGGGTTCATGCCCCCTGATGACTAGCTTGAGTGACAGAAACATGAGTCTAGGGGATGTGTTGTTGCCACAAGGGAGAAAACAACGGTGCTTGTACTTGCGGGTGCAAGGATTGTTTACTTTACGCAAAGTTCTTTCAATGCAGTTGTCTGTTGCTTTGAGTTTACACTTTGGGTGGGATTCGCAACTTAATACCAGCGAGATGTTCTGGATAGATATCTCAAGGTGGATGATTAGTAGTAGATGCAGATGGATTTCGGTCTACTTGCCTTGGCGTACCGCCCATGCTTTTGAGCCTCTACCTTTCTTTGCAGCATAGTTAGCATTGGTTTACGCACATAATCCTGTCAATTGCCCAGCTGTAATTTGTTTACCTCGCTTTGCTGTTTTATCGTCTTTTGGGAGAGAGACATCACTAGTGAACATCATGGGACCACGGTCCATATTACCACCGCTGATCACACCTTCTATTTACTTCCTGTTTTTATTTCCTAGTTGCAGTCATAGCTATCATTATTATCTCTTGTGTTTGATCCTTTGTAAAAAATAAGGCCGGAAGGATTGACAACCTCTCTGTACTCATTGGGAGCAAAGTTATCTGTATCTGTGTGCAGGTCCCGTCAACAGCTAAGTTTCTGGCGCCATTGACACCTACTTGTCGACCCTCGGAGTCTCACGAGATTCGATCCTTGGTATCTTTGCCAAAGGAAATTTGCCGCTACGCTACATCTCAACCTTCCACTTGGGGTAACCAACGAGGGGCGAGAAGCCATCAAGCAAGTTTCTGGCGCCGTTGCCGGGGACTCCACTCTTCAAGATAGGGGAGTTGCACGCTATCTTTTATCTTTGCTTTTTAGTCTTGTTAGTTTACCTTTCAGTTTTTTGCTTTAGTGTCCTTTATCGAAAATCACAAAAAAAATATTTGCTTTTCTGTTAGTAGTCCTTTCTGTTTAGTCAAGCATGTTAGGACTTGGTGCTTTGAGGGAATCAGAAGTTCTAGATTTCCATCAAAGGGATGGAGAAAATATGAAGAAGGCATGGGACAGAATTTCTGATGCACATAGGAGAATTATGCCTTGGATACCTATAAAAATTGTGCTTAGAAATTTTTGCCATGGTCTTTTTAAATGGTGTAAACACTCTCTTGATATTATAGCTGAAGGAGATTTCCTAGAGCGTGATGAAGCTAGAGCTCTTGAAATTATACATGGTCTATCTAATTACTTTGTTTATGATCATAGTTTTGATACTGTCATAGATAGACTTGCTACTACTGAGAAGAGAATGGATGCTCTAGACTTGATGAAGGTAGAGAAACCCAAACCCAATAAGAGAGATATTTTGGAAATAGACAATGATTGGGAGCCTTTTGTTAGGATTAGCATCTCTAATCAAGACTTCCTTGCTTATTGTGATATTGGATCTATGGTTTCTACTATGCCAAAAATTGTTCATGATTCTTTAAAATTTAACATGGACAAATTATCATCCTATCATGAACATGCTAATGGAGATATTTCTGAGATCCAGGGAAGAATAAAAGACGTACCAGTTACATTCCTTAAAGGGATTGCAATGGTTGATTTCTTCATCATGAAGCCAAACCAAGGAAATATAGTGCTTGGAAGGGACTTCCTCCGAGCCGTAAAACGCTTCATCGATATAGGTAAGGGACAAATCCGCGAGAAGGCAAAAGGTACGTACCCCTTTCCTAGAAGGAACAAGGATGAACTTGTTGAGGAACCATTTGAAGCAATTTATAACACCGATTATTATGATGACTTTTGATTCCTCCTTTTTGCATCATGCCTAGCTTAAAGGCATAAAAGAAAGCGCTTTTGGGAGGCAGCCCACAACGAATTAGGTATTATTTTGCTTTTGTTGTGTCTTGATGTTTGTTACTACAGTAGCATCATCATTGTATCTTTTCATTTCAGCTTTGTGCCAAGTTTAGCCTCCGATTGCAAGAAAGTTCAAAAGTTGTGACGTGCTGTCCAGAAAACAGATTCTGTCCTTGGACAGAAAAATTCGAATAAAATCACCAGATCATCTTTTTGATCTGAATTGTTTTGACAGCGTGCTCTATACAATTGGCTTTCGAGCGTCTGTTCTGAGTTTTTTGATTTGAGTTGCAGAAGTGCCCAGAAAAAATTATTTACTACCTGCTGGTCTGTTTTTCACAGATTCTGTCCTGTTTTGCCTTTTCTTCGTTTTGCAAACCTTGAGCTTGCTTTTTCTTTGCAAAAACCTTTTGGCAATCTTGAGAAATAGTAGCTCTTCAAGATTATTTTTATTTCCAGTAGGGAAAAATTATTTTATTGTGGGTACTAACCTCGCTAATCAGATTATGATGAGTTATGTATGAAGGGAGTTTTCAAGTGTGCGAGGGAAGATGATAAAAGAAGATTCAGGAGGATCAAACGCTCAAGCTTGGGGATGCCCCTGTGCACCCCCAAGAAATATTCAAGAAGACTCAAGCGTCTAAGCTTGGGGATGCCCCCATGCATCCCCTTCTCCATCAACAATTATCAGTTCGTCTTTCGTTCCACTATATTCTTATCACTTCATGCGTTATGTGCTATGCTTGGAGCGTCTTGCTCTTAGTTTCCTTTTTTAGTTTTCTTTAGATTTGTTTGCTATTCATAACAAGTTAGAACCCAGCTTTCTTTGTGTGGGAGAGAAACACGCTCCACTTCAACCTAGAACACAACATAGGATTTTCATGATTATCTTTGCTGTGTGTGTTCTTTGTCTTTCAATAGCTGCTGTCATGTTTAGCTCTTAGTTTTCATGCTTTTCTTTTTAAAGAGCTTTTGTTTAGTTGGTTGCTGAACTCTCTTGAGTTTTCATGTTTATCTTGTTAAGAGAGTTTGCCTGTTGCACTGAGTTGTGTGTCTTAACTTAAAGTAGGTAATTGAGGTTGCTATTTAATTTTAGTAGTAACTTGCAATAGTTTTGAGGTATTGCCATGAGTAATGTCTGAACTTTTGGTGTCAAGAGCTTTAGCCTATTAGTGATAGGTGTCGTATTTTGGGCAATCCGTGTTTATTTTCGAAAATCTACAAAATAGTTGAGAACTTTAGCTACTAGATGGATCACTAATCTTTGGAGGGATCGAATATTAGAGTACACTCACGTACCATGAGTCGAGGATGAGCAAGGATAACCAAACCCCCATACACTCCTCCTCGGGGTACTTGTCTCTTTGTGAACCTCCTAATTAGATTGAGAGTTACCGATAATAAGTGCATGAGTTCTTCGGACTAATGTGAGTATTCGAAAGTTGGCACTTCCACCTAGCCATATTTTTCTAGCCTCTTCGGTACCGTGCATTGCCCTTTCTCACCTCGAGAGTTGGCGCATACTTCGCCGGTGCATCCAAATCCTTGGTACGATACACTCTGTCATCATAAGCCTCATTATATCCTTCCTCAAAACAGCCACCATACCTACCTATCAAGGCATTTCCATAGCCTTTCCGAGATACATTGCCATGCAACATCCATCTTCTCATGACTTGATCTTCATGTCATACATGCTTTTTGCTTGATCGATGAGCCGCATGCTAGTTGGGCCTTGCCCTAATCATTGCTACATGACGCGCTAGTATCATTGCATATCCTGCTACACTGGCAGAGGCATACATTTGCATACATCATGATAGTTTCATTTTCTTTATGTTGAGTACTTTTGTAAAGTGTGAAAGATCTTCTATACTTCTTGTAATACATAGAGTGTTGCCCCTAAAGTGAGGAAAAGATCCCAAAGAGGACAAAATAAAAAGATCCCAAAGAGGACAAATGAGAGTTAAATAGAAAGAGCCATTGAGGCCACACAAAAATAAAAAAAAATAGAAATAAGAGAAAAAGAAATAAAAAGAGAGAAGGGGGCACACTACTATTCCTTTTGAGAGATCCACACTCGTACTCCATCTTATACCTTGTACTCCATAGAGATTATCATTCATGCATATAGCTATGTGGGGACCTTCACACTATAGAACTTGGCTTGTATATTCCAATGATGAGCCTCCTCAAAAGAGCTCTAGGTCTTCTTGAGCGAGCAAGTTGGATGCACCCCCACTAGTTCCATTGGAGAGCTTACCTTAGCTCATATGTGCATCCGTTGCATGGCAATCCCTACTCCTCACATCATATCTATCATTTGGCTTTCTCTCGCCTATGATTGTCCTCATTGATGTGAGCCTTTCACACCTTTTTTGTCTTCCCCCTTCATCATTTTTCTCTCTTTGCCATCCTAAGTGTCAACTTTCTTGCTTACGCTCATCCATTGCATGAGTGCTCAAAATATCGAAAGGGAGTGGATCATTTTGACTTGTACCTGGCTAGTAGTCTGGGGATGAGTCAAGATAAGATTCCAAAGAAGACCAAGTGTGAAACTTTAGTAGATTAAGTTCTCAACAATACAAAAACTATGTTTTACTCTCTCATATATCCATATCCCCTTTCTTGCACGCAAACACCATTTGGAGACATTCGAGTCACGGACAGCGAGAGCTCTTGCACCTTTATGTTCTTATGTTGCTTGTTACAATGCTAATATAGACTCTTGCTTGTTATGACTTGAATTGAATTACATGCCTTGATTGCTTTACTTAAAAAGTTCTTATATGGTTGGTAGCATGTCACCACAGAAATTATGCTTGTTATCATTTACCTACTCGAGGACGAGCAGGAATTAAGCTTGGGGATGTTGATACGTCCAAAACGTATCTATAATTTCTGCTTGCTCCATGCTTCTTTTGTGTGATATTGCTATGATATTGATGCACTTCCATACACTTTTGATCATATTTGGACTAACCTATTAACTCAGTGCACCCCAGTGCCAGTTCCTGTTTTCTGCTGTTTTTCTATTTCAGGTTTCCCCCATATTAAAAGTGCTCCAAAAATTCCAGGAAAAATACAGAAAAAATCAGCGTACACGAAGCTTCGCGAAGAACCAAAGATGGGCCAGAGGGGAGCCAGGGGAGGCCCAGGCGGCCACCTGGCGCGGCCCCACCCCTGGCCGCGCCAGGGGGCGCCTGGGGCCCCTGCTCCGCCTCTGGCTGCCCCCCTTCGCATATATATCCCTCTCGTCCCGAAACCCTCGAGGACAGAACCCTTTTTCGCGATCTTGCCTCTGTTCCGCCGCCGCAGCGCTTCCAAGATCGGGAGCATCAGGAGAACTCTTCCCGGCACCCTGCCGGAGGGGAGAACCACCACCAGGAGCTTCTCCACCACCATGGACGCTTCCCGGATGAGTCGTGAGTAGTCCACCTTGGACCATGGGTCCATGATCAGTAGCTATGTGATGTTCTCCTCCCCTCTTTGCTCTTCATGGTTTAGACCTCGTGAGCTGCCCTACATGATCGAGGCACATATGTAATCTTTCTGCTGTTGCTTTGCTGAGTTTGCTGGGATCTGATGGATTATGAGACTATGTTCAGATTGTGTTTGAGTAATATATTTGATTCACCTCTTTTATATCTTTGTTCTTGAGTAATTGTTGCATGTTCTCTGTTGCTGTTTATTGCTTTGGCCAAGTAGTAGGTAGTAACTCCAAGAGGGAGCGTTATGCTTGATTGTGGGTTCATGCCCCCTGATGACTAGCTTGAGTGACAGAAACATGAGTCTAGGGGATGTGTTGTTGCCACAAGGGAGAAAACAACGGTGCTTGTACTTGCGGGTGCAAGGATTGTTTACTTTACGCAAAGTTCTTTTAATGCAGTTGTCTGTTGCTTTGAGTTTACACTTTGGGTGGGATTCGCAACTTAATACCAGCGAGATGTTCTGGATAGATATCTCAAGGTGGATGATTAGTAGTAGATGCAGATGGATTTCGGTCTACTTGCCTTGGCGTACCGCCCATGCTTTTGAGCCTCTACCTTTCTTTGCAGCATAGTTAGCATTGGTTTGCGCACATAATCCTGTCAATTGCCCAGCTGTAATTTGTTTACCTCGCTTTGCTGTTTTATCGTCTTTTGGGAGAGAGACATCACTAGTGAACATCATGGGACCCCGGTCCATATTACCACCGCTGATCACACCTTCTATTTACTTCCTGTTTTTATTTCCTAGTTGCAGTCATAGCTATCATTATTATCTCTTGTGTTTGATCCTTTGTAAACAACAAGGCCGGAGGGATTGACAACCTCTCTGTACTCGTTGGGAGCAAAGTTATCTGTATCTGTGTGCAGGTCCCGTCAACAGCTAAGTTTATGGCGCCGTTGACACCTACTTGTCGACCCTCGGAGTCTCACGGGATTCGATCCTTGGTATCTTTGCCAAGGGAAATTTGCCGCTACGCTACATCTCAACCTTCCACTTGGGGTAACCAACGAGGGGCGAGAAGCCATCAGCGTATCTCGTCTCAGGCCACGTCCGGATGGGACAAGCTACGAGTAAAACCAGCCCTCGGATTTCCCCCAGGTGGCCCCGCAGGTTGCCCGTTTGGGACCAACACCAGCAGCACTGGCCCCCCTGCTATGTAGAAAAAATCCTCGGGGACGCGAACCCCTATGCAATTTAATTAATTAATTAAGTTTTTATTATGAGGCAAATTAAAACCAATGTTGGGCCTTGCTTGAGGAGTTTTATTCAAAGACGAACTGTCAAGGGGTCCCCATATACCCAACCGTGTAAGGAATGCAAAATCAAGGAACATAACGTCGGTTTATCGGCTCCTAAGGTGGCATGAGTGGAACAAAACACCGAGCAAAAGGCCAAGCCTTCCACCCATTGCCAAGTATATAGGTGTGTTAATAATAATAATAGATATTGTGATATTCCCACACCAAGTTCCAACAAGGAACGAATCTTCATATTCACTTGCAACTAACAATGCTATAAGAGGGGCTGAGCAAGCGGGTAACATAGCCAAACAACGGTTTTCTGGAAAGGTGTCAAAAAAGTTTGAGGTTTCATGGCAACAAGGAGAGGGGCTATCAATAAATGATGGGTAGCGCGACATATAACGATAGCATCGAGACATCTAGCATGGCAATGATAGTAAAGGTATCCAAGGTGATGGTCATCTTGCCTGAGATCCCGCAAGGAAGAAGAACGATTCCATGAAGTAGATGAATAAGAAGCCTCGAAGACGAACCACGTGTAGATGAACGAATCCTCACGATCGCAACGAAAAAGAACTAGCGAGAAGAAAGCACACAACATGGTAAACACACCACTCAAGACATGACAAGATGCGCAACCAAGTATGATGCAATACAAGTCTATATGATGCAAAACATGGAAAGGGATTAAGCACACAAGAACAACACAGACCAACAAGTTTAAATGAGGCCGGAATCAACATATAACAACTCCGGTAAGTCCTCATATGCACGTTTTGAAATTAGTCCAGATCTGAACAAACCTTAAGTGAAAGTTGTTAAACAGCAAGTTAACATGCACCATGATGATCTACACAAAATTCTAGTCAAGTTACATATAAATTTTGTTTAATTCGGAGCTACGGCCTAGAAAATATGAGCAAAACAAGACAAACATGTCATCGGTCCAAGATGCACCCAAACATCAAGCAAACACACTCCAAACGTGAAAACAACATGATATTATGCTTCTACACACAAAATCACACAAGTTTCATATAGGGCACGCTCAAAACGGAGCAACGGTTCAACACATACACATGAAACAAGATATAACAACAAGCTGTCCACAATCAGCCACATAGCAACTTTGGAGCAAGGTAAATATATGCTACAACACCCAAATATGATAACAAGAGGCATGGATGTGAAATAAATATTATACTTAACAAGCATGAACTTAGAACACACCCAAAAACTTGCTGGAACACAATTAACCAAGCATGGCAAGTTGCAATAAATTTATCCAGACTTGGTCAAAATCTGGGAAGGCCAAAACATCATCACGATGCTGCCTTCGGAGGCACAAAACAACATGCATATCAACTCTACTAAGCATATAAAGATGATGACCATGTCATAGACATAGCATACATCAAACAACTCCATTGGAGCAACTCCATAGGAGGCATGGATCAATAACAACAAGCTTCACCAAATTGATCATACTGATAAAAACCCGACAGGTAAATTTATAGCAACTTGAGAGCAAGAAATAAATAAGCTACAACGGGCCATATATGCAAACAAGGGCATGGATGGATAGAGCATAACATGGACAACAAGAAATTATCATTTGACATACTAAAACCTGAATGGAATGGAGTGAGGCATCAAGCAAACATAGCATCAGGTTTAACAGATTCCAGACTTAGCAGTTTTTTCACTAAGTATAAAACAGCAATATTGGCATGGCATGTTTACAAGCTTGTTTAAGTCATCTCAAGACATATCATGAAAAGTAGATTGCACCACAGCAAATACCATATGATTGTGCTTCTAAAACATATAGACATGTGACATGAAGACAAACACATCAATAGCAATGAACAAGTGAAAACAGCATCTCATAACAAGTTCAGCACTTAACAGCCACATGCACTTTTGCAACAGAGATTAACATGGCAATATGGCACCTAACATGAATTCTATAGCAACCATCATGTAGAGCACTTCACAATTAACATTTTGACATATCATATGCTCCATTTTAATAAACATGCACAAAGTTACAAGTATCACAAGTATGCAACAAAATTATAGTTAACAGCAGTTTTAAACATATAGCACTCTTGCAACGATGATTAGGGCATCAAGATGAACTCAAACAAGCATGCCACAGTGGAACAAAATGAAGAGCATATCACCACGATCATTTTGACGTATTATTCACTCAATTTGGATAAGCACACAAAAAGATACAGCCATGCAAACATGCAACGTTTTTTACAATTCTCAGGGACTTAGTGGCAAAAACTACCTCCCGGGGGCTGATCTGGACATTGTCCGTCTTGGGGCGGACGTGTCCGTCGGTGGGCTCGCTCGGGCCCACCTGGCAGTGGCACACTGAAGAGGACGCCGGACATGTCCGGCGCGTGCGGCAGAGAGGAGACAGAGGAGGTCGCCGGCGAGGCAGTTCGGCCCAGGGGAGGCCATGGGCGGCGGCGAGGGGCCCGATCCGGCGACGGTGGTGACTGGAGGAGGCCGGGAAGTGGCGGATCCGGCCGCGGGGGACCCTTTCCCGGCCGGATCTGGCCGGAACTGGGCAGCACAACGGCGGAGAGGAGCACGCCGGCAGAGCTGGTGGAGGTGCTCGCCGGCGGCGGAGGCAACTCTGGCGAAGCGGCGCGCTCCGGCGCGGGGAGCAGGCCGCGGGGTCAAGGCGGGTGACGAGGCGGTTAGGGCGACCGGATCTCAAACGAGTCGGCGTCCTCCGGCGCCGTAGCTCCGATGACCCGCGGGGCAGTGGCGAGCGAGCATGAACTCCTGCGGGAGCGAGGCGCTCGGGGCAGCGGGAGCGGTTTCGGGCCCGGTTGCGGGGAAGGCAGGAGGGCGTGGGTGACGTGTCGCGCCTGGATTGGCCGGGGCAACGCCTCAGGTGGCGGCGGTGGTGGATCTGGCGGTGACAAGTGGCGCAGGAGGAGGGGCTGGGCACGGAAATTGAGGCCAGAGGTGGAAGAAGGTCATTTTTGGACGTGGGGGTGTCCATATATAGCAGTTTTGGCTAGGGTTTGGGTCTAGGGGTGATTTTGGACCCTCCAAAAATCGGACGGCTCCGGCTGCGAGGGGGGGTTAGGCAGGCCTAGTGGGCTGTGTTAGAGGAGGTGGGCTGTGGGGAGAGATGAGAGAGAGGGAGGCCCGCAGGGTTTTCGGGGACCGAAAACGTCCGACGAATTAACCGGCGACTAGTGCCGCTATATTTATCCGTTGGGCTATCAAACGAGCTCCGAATGCGATGAAATTTGGCAGGCGGCCTGTCTACACTATAATGAGAACACACGACAAGTTTCATCCCATTCCGAGAAGATTTTCCGGTCACTCATAAAATAAATATTCGGAGGTGCCGCGGGCACGTGCAAGTGTGTCTGGGCTCAGAACGGACAACGGAAAGGACGAGGGGGATTCGTACGGATGCAAGTTTTGAAAACATGAGGATGCAATGCCCAAGATGACATGACAAGATGCAACACGCAAGCAGATGACATAGCAACGGCGACGAATAACTGGCTGACACCTTGTCTCGGGGTATCACAACCAAAAGGTCGAAACCGAGTATAAACAGAATCTCTTCTCGCAACATCAGTAATTCAATGAAGGAGCATCCTTATGCCCCCTTGTTATTCTTGTTAGGAAAAAAGAGGGATCTTCAAGACTCTGGAGGTTTGCTACACCTACAGGTGGCTACATGCTCAGAGGGGATCCGGCTTGCCTGCTTTCTCCCCATGCTCCTATCCGTGCTCTCACTTCATCCTACGGATGTTTTTTTTTCATTATTTCTTTCTAATCTAATCATCTTCCCTCTGATTTTAAGGAGGTGGGGCCGAGCCATATTTTGTTCCAATCAAATCAAGCCACGTACGCGGGAGCACAGATGGACACACGCGCGGGGAGCAGGCAAGTCTCGTCCGCTCAGATGGATTACGTTCTGATTGGCAGTGTTCTGATTGGCAGTGTTCGATTGGGCATTAGTGGGGTGCATGGGCCCACCCTAAATATCAGGGGATGTTTGGTTTAGATGGAAAGAAGTTTTGTAGGATTATATAGATGCATGGTCTATCTAAGGGCATGTACAATGGTTGCTAAGATAGTCTTATCTTAAGTTTTGCATGTAAATTAGAGATGACAAAAAAACAAGTCTACAATGGGTCATCTCTTAGCCTTATCTTCAATAATTAGTTATTCCTAAAAACATGGTGAGACAAATTGTGCTAAGCTATCATCTCTTGTCTTCTCTTAAATAAGATAAGACAAGCCTTCTCTTATGATTTCTCTCTCCTCCACCTCATCATTTATCTTACGTGGCATCCTTAAGCTAGAACCATTGTACATGCCCTAAGTCTAGCATTTTTAGGAGACTCTGTGTGGACTATCAAGATTTATGGGATGTACGCTAGTATTAAACACATCATGTTAATTAATACGGGTCATAGTGGAAATTAACTTATGAACTAGTAACGTGCATATGTTATCACCTTTATAATGGTTAACATATCATCCAAACTTCATTTATTTATTCAGACGTTGAATCATTTTGTCTCGGGTTTCTTTATGTTGCGATAACGTATTCTGTTACCACATACGCATATTTGCATTGAGTATCTAAATTTAAGTTTTTTTTGCATGGTAATACATGCCTCATTCATATATTATAAAGATTAAAGTACAAGTCACGTAAGGACCGACATGACAAAACTGAAAAGATAGTAGAACATCTCTGAGTTTGACACCAATGTCCATCACCTGCCTCCGGCACCACCATAGCAGCCACCGAAGAAAAGAATGATGGATCACCTCCTCACCCGAGCTCGACGCGGCTCCAACGTTGATATGCAGCTTTACGGACGTTCAAGGTAGCTCACCAAAAGTGAAGCCCTTATCGTTGAACGAATCAGATCGGGACAACACCCCGGACACGCAATCGAACTATAGATCTAGCACTCCACCACGACTATGACGTCGAAGGAGGAAACCATACATGCCATCCATGAACCACGGACCCAGCACATGTTCCGTCTTCCATATGCCGTCGATGCAGACCATAATCTGCATCCGCTCCTGGACTACCTCCCAAGCTACGCGCCGACGCTGGAGCAAACGTCGTGGCAACGATGGAGCCCGATGACACAGGTCCACCGCGAGGATGCCGCTGCCGCCACGCCATCCTTGCTTGAACATACTGGTTTTCAAATTCATCCCCAACCATAGGACCGATGGCCCCGTCAGGGATAAATCCGAAGAATCTTTATTCTGTGTTGTCAATGTCACTGCCGAAGCGAAGACGATGAATAGTCTAAAAACCTAGGCTACAAGAGAGTAAAAACGATCTACGCGTGTGGATCCGATGACCCCCTCACCACCGACGATTGAGGTCGCTGGCAGCAAGGAGCCGCCAGAGGACGACGCTAGAAAATTGGCCTCCTGGCGGCGGCTAGGGTTCCAGCCGCCAAGACGCGAGAGGAAATATCTAAGTTACTCCTACATGCCCAGCCTAAAACAGGATTCCCTCCTATCCATATCACTTATCACGGAGTACACCTTTGTAGTAGCAACATTGCCAAACTTGTCGTTGGCAGATTACTAATCATAAGAGATTCAGTTTCCTTAACTCATCTAGATGGTCTCATTCGCCTTTATATTTACTGGATGTGAAGCTATAAGATACGTGTGTAGATACGTGTGTGTGCTGACGTGGATTGTAGGAGTATTTGTTATATCTCATCTGAATGAGTTCTAGGTACTCCCTAAGACATTCAGTCATACGAAGTGCAGACTACTGATTCCATGGGCAGGAACAGGACACACACGGCGCAGGGACGCGGAGCCTACTGCATCCTGCGCGGATAGAAGCTTTTGCGCAACGACGTTCATGCTCGGCCTCCTGCTGGGATCATCCTCCACGCACGAGACCGCCACCTCCAGCATCACCACCGCCTGCAAGCGGTTGAAGTCGCCGAGCAACCGCGCATCCACGAACTCCTCCAACCACGGCGCCGACACCGACCGCTCACCTTGGCACTCCAGCGTCTGGTCCTGGAACCACGCTACGATCTCCTGTAAATCCACGCGTGCCTCCTCTGCATCTCCGGGCACGCCCTCCATCACCGCCCACTCGCTGACCCTCTGCCCACGGAGCAGCTCGAGGAGCACGATGCCGAAGCTGTACACGTCAGCCTTCCCGGTGATCGGGAGGCTCAGCGCCCACTCCGGCGCGACGTACCCCCTTGTTCCCAGGACACGGGATGGCGCCTGGCCGCACGCGTCCTCTTCCCGGCTCAGCAGCTTCACCAGGCAGAAGCCGGTGATCTTGGGCTCCAGGTCGGCGTCCAGCAGAACGTTCTCCGGCTTCATGTCGCAGTGCAGGATCCACTCGAGGCACTCGTGGTGCAGGTAGGCCAGCCCCTTGGCGACGCCGACGGCGATCTTGTACCTCGATGGCCACCCCAGCGCGGGCTCGCCACCGAAGAGGGCCTTGGCCAGCGAGCCGTTCTCGACGTACTCGGAGACGAGGAGCCTGTGCGAGCGCTCGGAGCAGAAGCCCCATATCCGGACCAGGTTCATGTGGTTGATCCGCCCGATGACGCTGAGCTCCGACCGGAAAACCTCCTCGGCCTGCGGCGTCGTGGCCTCCGCCAGCCGCGTCACGGCCACGTCCCGGCCGTCGTCCAAGACGCCCTTGTACACCGTCCCCGAAGCGCCCCTCCCGAGCTCCTCACCAAAATCGCAGGTGGCGCTGGACAGTTCGTCGTACGCGAACTTCCTGAAGTGGCTCATCGCCAAGGTGTAGCCATCGTCGTGGACACGTTGGACCGCCGCCGGGTCGGCCCGGAAGACGAACAGGTACCCGGCGATGATGACGACGGCTTCCACGACGAACAATCCCCCGAGGAAGCTGTACAAGTAGACGAACTTTATCTTGCTGCCGCTGTAGTTCTTCAGGTGACGGGAGGGCGAGTAGCCGACGCTGGCGTTCCGTTCTTGCGCGGCGGTGTTGCAGTCATGGCCGTCGAAGCGCAAGCGCGACACCGACGACAGGTTGAGCTTCTTCTCGACGCGTGTAGGCACCTTGAAGTACATGAACTGAATGGGGTCTGAGTTCCGACCGTTCCACAGAGAGACCTTCGTGTAGCACAAGCCGGCTCCCCCCTTCTTGTAGGCGAACGCCTCGCATCTGCAGTCGTCGATGCACAGCTGCCGGCACTCGTCGATGGTGGCCTTCTGACGGAACTTTTTGTCGAACCCCCAGTAGTCCACGTTCGCCAGCCCGGCGAAGAACACGTCCTCGCCGCACTGGATGTCGAACAAGCGCCGGCAGCCTTTGCTCCAGTCGCCGGGGTCGCTGGGCTCGAACCCCTCGGGGCACGCGCACGCCGGCCCGGCCAGCCCGTACGCGCACACGCCGTACCGGCCGCAGATCCCGTGCACGCTGCACGGCCGCGCGAGCGCCGCCCACGTGACGCGCCAGACCCCGCCGCCGGCGACGTCGAGGCTGTATACCCGGAGGTTCCCGTCGTAGTCCAGCGTCAGCCGACGCATGACGTGCCCAGCGGCGCCCATGTCGGAGGCGGCGAACCGCAGATTATCGCTCGCCGAGAAGCGGCCGCGATCGTCGAGGCTGCCGAGCCGGCTGCTGTTGAAGGCCGTCCGCTTGTTTTCCACCCACGTCTTGAAGGGGTCCGGCCAGTAATTCATGTTGATCTCCGGGCCGTCGTAGACGAGGTTGAGGATGTTGAAGTTGTCGAAGTAGAAGCTGAAGTAGCCGGAGGAGGTGGAGCCCCTCGCCTTCGCCGACACGAGGCGCGCGCGCCGCGTGATGAGCTGCCCGGGGAGGAGCGTGTCGGTGGGCCAGTCGAAGCTCTGCCACAGGGTGCGGCCGGCGGCGTCCGACACGACGAGGTTGCCGGTGTCGAGCAGCTGCGCGCGGTCGGCGCCGGTGCCGCTGGTGTTGGTGCTCCACGTGGCCAGCCCGTCGAAGTCCCGCAGCACCAGGGTCCCGTCCCCGAGCAGCTCGGCGCGGGAGCCCATGCCGTTCACGGGGGTGTCGCGGTTGGCCGCCCACGCGAGGGTGCGCGGGTCGGCCGAGGCGGTAAACCAGACGGCGAACACGTAGGCGTTGCTGGCGACGCGGTGGAAGCCGCACGTGAAGTCGCCGCTCGGGGACACCAGGGCGTCGTCCCCCACGGCAATGGAGCCGCGGCGCCACAGGATGCTCGTCCGGCGCCGATCATCGCTTGCCGCGAGCGCAACGCGAGTCAAGGCCGCTGCAGTGGTGATCACTAGGATGACCGCGAACGCTCTCATCATGATACTACCAGCTCGCGCACCGTGGTGTTTTTTTGTCCAGTGTACGTCTCAGTAGTCAGTACATGTGCACGAGAGCTAAGCTCGTCGAGTTTTTATGCTGGCCGACGCCATTGACGTTGTGTTTTTGGCGCCGTACGGCCGTAGCAGCCATGGACACAGTTGCTTCCCGTAAAGACCCGCCTCAAGTACATGGACTTGTACGTGGGTTACTAATTCCATCTTGTAACATTATTAATTGTACATTAGCAGCCACACTTGCGTGGGTTTGTGCTTGACCAAGCAGCCATTCTTGCTGACTTGGCGGAAGTCAAACTAATCGTGAAGAAACAATTAACACACAAGCAACATGACCATGTCAATGAACCTAGAGTACTTCCTTAATTCGTATACTTGGCATGCACTCCTTCGGTGAAGAAATATAAGAGCGTTTAGATCACTATTACTGATTTAAACACTCTTATATTGCTTTACAGAGGGAGTACTACAATGGCAATACCATGTCTCATTCTTATGTAGGATCATTGGCTCATTGCTAACGTGAAAGAGAAAGAAGTATAAAAGAATTTTGCATTCTCTTTGACTCAGACATAGTCTCTTCAATTGTTTTCCCTAAAAAAAAGAAAAGACATAGTCTCTTAAATTATATATTTTATTATACATACAGGGCATACCCTATATATCTTTTGAAAGTTTTGAGAACTAAAGGTTTAGGTCCAAGGCGAAGAGCATGGATTTCCTTTATATTATCGTCTACATCCTCAATAATCCTCATAATTGATGCTCCTGGTCCGCCGATTTGGCATGGTCGTGGCCTTCGCCAGGGAGATGCTCTTTCACCACTCCTCTTTATTCTTGCTATGGATGCAATCAACATGATGATGACAAAAGCTGGTAACATGGGTCTTTTAGCTGCCCTTCCTCGAGGCACTATGTCACGAAGGCTTTCAATTTACGCCGATGATGTTATTGTCTTCCTTTGCACTTCACCAGCAGATATTCAAGTGGTCGTCTCTCTGTTGTAGAATTTCATATGTGCCTCGGGGCTGAGTTGCAATCTTCTCAAGAGCAAGTAAAGAAGATTTTTAGAGGCTTTTGGACATTCTTAGAATGAGGTTTGCTTCTTGGCGGTCTGCTATGTTAACCCAAGGCGGCCGTTTGGTGCTTATTCAGTCAGTTTCTGCGCACCCTCGACTAGGTTCTAAAGGCAACCGACGAGATTCATTGAGCGCTCCTTTGGAGAGGCACTAAAAACAGTTGGAGGCCATTGCCATGTCAAGTGGGAGATTGTATGCAGCCCTAGAGAGGTTGGTGGCCTTGGCATTACTAGCCTGGTCTCTATGAACTCGGCCATGATTGTACACCAGTCTTGGGTCAATTGTGCTGATGTCGACAAGCCATGGAGGCACTTGGGGTTGTCTCTTGGTAGGAATGACTTGCAGAAATTTAACGCTACAGCCAAGGTGATTTTAGTTAACGGTGAGAGCATTTTTTATGGGTATGATGTGTGGCTCGATGGACTCCTCTTGCCTCTATTGCGCCGGATATTGTTGCTTATGCTCTGGAAGGAGGTCGACGGCTAAAAGATTTTAAAGCCCTGCTCTCAATCGACAAGTTTATTCAGTTGCTTAACTAATGGGAGGCCATACAGGAGGTTCAACTTGATTGTGACCGTGTTGACATATGGAAATGGAAACATGAGCCATCAGGTCACTTTTCTTCAAAATCAGCTTTCATGATAATCCTTGAGGGGTTTCCTCAATATGCACCTTGGCCTTTTCAATTAGGAAATCTTGCGGCCCTCTTAGATGCAAATTCTTCATTTGGTTGGCTACCTGCAGGAGGGATTTGGACAGTGGATCGCCATGCTAAGTGTGGGCGTCTGCATAATGATCCTCTCATTTTTGCTACAATTCTTTTGAAAACGTTGACCATCTCCTTGTTGGTTGTGCGGTTGTGAACATCATTTGGTCTAGAATTTTCAGATTGTGTTCCTACGTATGACAAGAAGAAACTCAACAGTGTTATCATGTTGGTTGCTTGGTCCATTTGGAAGGAACACAATAGGAGATTTTCGAGGACAAAGTTGTTCCTCTAGACACCTTGGTCAACCTCATCAAGGGTAATGTGTGTGGATGGTTTAAGGTTGTGGCTAAGTGCTTCCAATCTTTGTTTTGAGTAGCTTTGGCTGAATTAATCCCCTTGGGTTCGTCCTTGTGCCGCTTCTCGTCATTTTGGTGGGTATTGTATAAGATTTTGTATTATGTTTTCTCCATTCTGATGTATTTATCACATGCAATTCTCTGGTTCAAAAAATATATTCTTTAGTTTCAACAAATATTCACTAATATACCATAGGTCATCTAGAGTAAAGAGATTTCTTTGCCACATGTTTTAATTTGTTTTAATTAGCATGTATTTTTGAATTCACATGGACGTTAGCAATAACAAATGACACCAATAACTAAGAGATAAATTACTGTACATTTTTTTTATTGTCTTCTCTAGACAAAGTGGAGTACATAAAACAAAAGCCTCATTGATATGTAAGTTTTCGTCCAACATCTATCACCGAACATCATCTTGCCATGATTCGCTTTTTGTTGATTCAACGCCACACATCTTGCTAACAAGCAACACCTAGCATTTCAATTATAACGACGGTCATGGTGATCATAGAGTTATGACTAGTCCCCCACTCAGATGTATTTCGATCAAATCTTAGTTTTTGTCTAATTGTGTGTTAGGTCATACATAACACAGCACATGCTACAAACAGATCAAACATTTAACGTCCTTGTATTAAAATTATATCCATCATGAAACAGATAACACAGATAGAAGCACGTATGGTGCCTTCACATCCGAGGGTATACAATCTTCTCTTCGAAAGAAAAACAATTGGATGCATTCACATCAGACGATAGCTTCAACTATGGGAATTCTTATTTAATTAGAAACCAGTTCCGATAGAAATTTACAAATAAGGTAAAAAAATCAAACATTTTACACAATGTAATATCTATAGCCCTCAGATTCTAATAGATTTGGAAGTACATTAATACAATTTTAACATAACTACAAAAATTCATGTAGGTTGCATCATTAATTACAACTTAAACTAAGAATATTAATTCAAATTTGCACCTAGCATAATGGTAGAAGAAATAGAATTATGTGTTTGTAATAATAATCTTCACAATTTATTTATTTTACAACTCTCCGTATTTGATAAATGTTATAGTGCTAGCTCGAGTGCATGTGTATGGCTTACTTTTTCCCGAAGTAGGATAAACCTTATCCTAGCACGGCTTACTGCTTGATGATTAGTTTCCTCGATTCATTCAAAAGCATGTGGAGTATTAACAAATAGACATCGATTGACTATAAACCAGTGCCCTTAGACAGTTAACATGATATTGTTTGAAGTCCATGCAAAAAGGGGTAAGAATGTTGTTCAATTTCTACCACCTTGGTAGACATATCCAATGCATGGAAGTGCAAGTTTGTCTGGTGAAGTCTAGGCATACAAATGATCTTAATTGAAACGAATGTACTCCATGATATTTGTTATCTATCTAGGTACGTACGTGGAGTCTATAATCGCTTGGCAGTAATGTTTCCAACCACACCTTCTTTCGAAGAAAAATAAATATCCAACCACATTACATATATGCATGAAAAAATCTTAGAAAATACTCACAATTAGTGCATCTGAAAATCGAAACCTTGAAACATGTTGTGATTTGAACAAAACTAAATATGGGAGACTTGTCACAAAACTTGGTTGAATTTTAGCCTTGGAAATATGAAACTTAAAATGATTTATTACTTGTCTAAAAGGTACTTTTATGTACTGAATAGCTATAGCTTGGACCCCAAAAATCACATTACCCTTTTAGGTAAAAAAGAATCATCGGGTGCACCGAACTTGAGTGCGTAGCCTCTCTCGGGGTATATAGGAAAGGTCTTAGGACATTTTTCTGACTCCAGACAGTTTTAACTATATAATTCATGTCCAAAAACAGGGGCCGGTTAATTATTTTCACTTGGTGCATGGTTTGCAGAAAAATAGTTAAAATGCTAGACTTGGATGGAGTAGATAGTGCTCACCTGCCGTGGAGATGTGGTGGGGCGGAGGAAGCAACAGCGAGGGAGAGATATTGGCACGGCTCAATCAGATACTGGTCTTACAAACTGTTGTAAAACCTAGCATCGGATTGAACCTCACCAATATCGCTCCATCCATTGCATGTACATGCATGATCAACCATGCACGCCGCTCGATCTTAATTTCGACCTCATACAAGCAGCAAAGCTGCGTTCCTCCTCTCCCCGGCCTTCTCAGCTGCCTGCATTCCAAGATTAAAATGGAAATATGCATGATCGGTCCAGATGAGATCCAGATCCATATATGCAAGAAATATATCTACAAGATCAGTCGAGGGAACCGAAGCAAGTCTCGGCTACATACCTTTTTGTCGTTGTTCTTGCTCGCTAGGGTTAATCAGAAGCGTCGGAGAGCAGCTGCACTGGATCCTTCATCTAGCTAGGCACTGCTTCTACATCGCATATAAGCTAGCCTATAGTACTATATACCCGGCCATTTGCAGCCCGATCTGCAGTTTACCATGCAAGATCTAGCCTTGCAGACAGAAGGGCGAGGAACGCAGAGAGCGATGATAGGTTGTGGGGGAGGGGCCGGGCATGAAATAGGAGGAGAGGCATGCGCCGGAGTCTTAAGCGCGCAGCTCGACCGATCTCCACGAGACGAGGGGGAGAGAGAGAGAGGGAGGGGTAGTGAGCAGAATGATGAAGCACAGCAGACCAAAAGATATTCGCCCCGCTCTCGTTCCACGCACAGACGGTCGGCATGCGGCAGCTAGTGGGGTAGGTCGAGCGTTTCGCGGGCGGAAGGAGGCCATTATTCCACGCGGTTCGGTTAGGAATTAGTGGCTGGCCAGAGAGGCGCGCGGAACCCCTCCGTTTCTACTTGGACTAGCGCAGACAGCCGAGGATTCTCTCTCTGGAGACGATCGAGCAGGAAGGGGGAGGAGGAGGAAGACGACGGCGACCGACCGCCAGCCAACCGATGGCTTGGCTAGGGCAGCATCGGGGGCAGGAGCGCAGGATGTGTGTGCCTAGAAAGGGGCCTCGGCGGGGGTTCCGTACGAAGAGGGGCCAGTTTCTTAATCGGGAGCGACTTGCACGTAAATCCGTCTGCAGATTAATACTACTACTCCCAGTTTCAGTTTGTTAAGAGGACATGCATGCATGCATGCAATGAGGGCGGCTGCCACAAAGCGGGGACAGCGGCGCCAAAGCGGCCCTGCCGTGGCGCCGCGCCGGGGGACACGGCTCGCATAGGGGAGGGGTTGCGCCTCTCATCTCACCTCCCTCTCTACTCTCTACTTGCTGTTGAGATCGATCGCCGTGGGTTCTTTTCATAATTGTTGTTTGCTTTTCGTTTGGCTTCTCCCCCTTTTTGCATCTCCCTAAAGGTCATTATCTAGTACGTCATAATAGAACCTACTTCTGTCTACTATCTCCCCTACTCCCACTCCCTTTGAAAAATACCACTTGCATGTTAATAAGTCTTGGAAAACCAAAAAATACTCTATTTTTATATACTCTTTGTGACAAAAACCAATTTTGTATTTTATTCGAATTCCAAAATGCATGTTTGTGATTATGATTTTCATCACAAAAGGTGCACACTAATAGTGTAATTTTGAAATGGAGGTAGTATCTCTCAGTTCTCTAACAAATTAATAGTGCATCTTATCTCCCTCCCATCTCTACTCTCTACTGGCTGTTGAGATCGATTGCCGTGGGTACTTTTTCCCTGTATATCATAATTGTTGTTTGCTTTACGCTTGGCTTCTCCCCCTTTCCGCATCTCTCTAAAGGTCATTATCTACGTCATAATAGAACCTACTTCAATATCTCCCTACTCACTCCATTTGAAAGATACTCCGTGTATTAGGTTTTGTTAGAATAATCTTTGGACCAACAATTACTCTATTTGCGCATACTTTATGTGACTAAAATTGATTTCATATTTTATTCGTATTCCAAAATGTGTATTTCTCCATGATTATGATTTTGCATCACAAAAGGTGTATGCTAATAGTGTAATTTGAAATGGAGGTAGTATCTCTCACTTCTCTAACAAATTAATAGCACCTCCATATATAAATGTTTGTCATCCTAGACATTAACACACAGTCTCTAAGATTAGTGAGAACTGGCAAGCGATATCAATTTTGTGATGTACTCCATTAACTTGCATACAATGAGTTGCAAGAAAAGCGTGCAATCAAAATTTGATTATTAATAGAGACAAATATATTTATGTTTACCCCCGGTGAACATAAAAAAAGGGAAATAGTTTTGCCAGATTTTTCATGAAAATATTATCTTAATAAAAATACCTAAGAAAACACTCAAAGAAAATATAGATATCAAAAATACATTTTGAACATCATGGCAATGCCAAGACATCGTGTGTTTATGAGGAGGGAGAGTACATGGTCGTACCTCCTTTCTGGTTTAAAAGGCTCACATGTATCCCTAGGTTGACAATTTATCCAATGGCACACGAGTTATATATCACAAAAACTATACAATTAGAAACTTCAAGTGTTATATTTTACAATGGTATAACTTTTGTGATATACTCCCTCCGTTCCTGACTATAAGTGTTTTAAAAGATTCCACTATAAACTACATATGGAGTAAAATGAGTGAACCTATACTCTAAAAGACGTCTATTTGCATCTGAATATAGTCTCTATAGTGGAATCTCTAAAAAAATACATGTATTTAGGAACGAAGGTGGTACAATTTGCATTGCATTGGTCGAATTGCTGATCTAAGAATACTTGTGGGACTTTTAAACCGAAAAGGGAGGAGTTGTTAAAAAAAGAGCTACATCATTGAGACTTGGGGAGTGCTAAATTGTTGGTAAATATTGTTTGCTTGACGAATACAAGTAAATGATGATAGTTGATAGTTAATTGATAAGCTATTGCGCATATGGCGTGAATTTTTAGCGAAAGGCAACCAATGATCAATGCAAAATGTTTGAGGGTTGAGGTTTCTTATGCTCCGTAGACTTTTCCCGAAAAGGGGGGATTCCCCCGGCTTCCAAGCAACCACTTACGTAGAGGTTTGCAATCTTGTCTAAGCTGGTTGAGACAGCCAGACTACAATTACGGAGGCAGGTGGCAACGTCGAACTTGAGATTTGTCTATCGAACAATGCTAAGAGAAGAAAGTATGGGGGTGGCAATGTGAGAGGAGGTGCGGCAAAGGAGGCTAGGCGGTGGAAGCGGTTGCTGACTTGAGGGAGTCAAGACAATAAGGCATGGGTGGGACAGTGGAAGGGGGTTATGGTACTGGAACTTAGTTGTCCATGGGTGTGAATCAAGAAGAAGAAGAGAGTGGACCTTGGGCATCCATTAGATCAAAATCATGTGGTCTACAAGATCTCCATGGTGTTTTAGAGCTAGCTATATACCCCGTGCATTGCCATGAATGTAGACTATTCATGTTGTCATAGATGAATTAGACTATTAAAACCGGTATTGTCTACTGGAGGCAGTTGCTATTAATTAAGTATCTTTTTTTGTGGCAAGGTGATAGCCATCTAGCTCAAATTCATTGCAACAGATTTAATGGCGCGCATAAGCACCACCGCCATCAATTTTACAACAATAGCAGTCCTTCGGACCCTATTTACTCACATTTTCAACATAAATTGGCGTCGCTAGGCTACACACGACGTGGTCAAAATTCATTACTCCCTCCGATTCATGTTACTTGTTGCTGAAATGGTTGTATCCAGGGGTAGTACAACTTTTTTGAGGGTGAAATCCATTTAAGAAAACCGGGTATATGCTCCACCCCATACGCGTCTACTTGGAAAGCAGCACCAGTAGGCACTTCACGGGCCCACGGGGATGCAAAGCCAGGTCCAGGGGACAAGCTAGAGAAAGGAGCGGGGGAAAGGAAGTGGTTCGTGGAGGTGGACTTGTTGAGGTGATGATAGGATCGCCTCGGGGCTTCAGGTGGCGTGCCAGCGCCTCACTAATCAGATTCCCACGCGCTAACCCCATGCCCCATCATCCTCCGCCACGCCACGCTTTTTAACCCTATCGACTGCGGTCGTTCAAGCTCATTTTTTTGACAGCGGACCTCGCCTTTTTACAGACCAGGCAGGCGCGTATACGGTGAAAAGGCCACACACGCATCATGTTCTGGGTTCTGGCTGGCGATGGGGGTCGGTAGAGAGGCGGCATACTCAGGGGTATAGGGAGCGTACACGTGGAGGAGGGACAGATCAGGTGGCGACATCCACGCATGTTTTGCTCCGGGCCAGCATCCTCGCGCGTCGAAGCCGCTTCATGATCTCTCGCTCGTTTTTTTTTCTTTTTACCAGTGACATGTGCGGAGGGGTACTGATTATTGTATACGTAGGTGCCATGGAACCGGGGAAGCTTTTTTTCTGCTTTCCCGGCGCACGAATACGGGGGCCCGGCCGCGGCTTGCTTGCAGAACTCTCCCGGCCATGGATAGTTTAATCCATCATGCTCGGCCGTCACGCCGCTAGCTGCATGCGACGTGCGTGCGCCGTCGACGGTCAGCGCCTGCCATGCGCGCGCGCGTGCAGCCCCAGACACGTTAACGGGAAGCAGCAGTACGGCATGGCCGGTCGAGAAAATTTGCGGCCCATACGACGAATTCCTTGCCAAATCTCATGCGGCCCACGAGGCTGCAACCTGCTGCACCCCCTTTCCCACTTCTTTTGCGCAACCGCACACCACCACAATGGCGAAGCACGCTGCTACAATTGGACCTGCCCATATATGGTGTGTGCTTTATACCTTAAAAAAATATGGTGTGTGCTCTCACCACCGGTCTTGAGAAGGTTCTAGAACGTTCCTTCAAGTCGTTTTTTCTGCTTCTTTTCAGTAGTTTTTCTTTCATTTTTTATATCCAGTTTTTTTTCTTTTAACATTTCCAAATTCATGAATATTTTTCAAAATAAGATAATATCTTAATATTGTGAACATTTATATAATTGGAAATATGTATTAACTAAATTTCATAAAAAAGACAATCTGGGATGTTTTTTAATCTCAGAATATTTTTAAAATTCGTGAAGTTTTTCCGAATTCATGAACAATTTTTAAAATTTTGAAAAAAATGAAATCCAGGATCATTTTAAAATTTCTAAATAGATTTTATGAACAATTTTAAATGCATATTTTTCTTTAACTCTGAGATGATTTTTCAAATTAATGAAAGTTTGAAATTTCATAAGATTGCTTTGAAATCTAGGAACATTTTTCAAATTCTTCATCAGTTTTTAAAATTCAGAACATATTTTCTCACTCCACATTTTGACATTCGGGGAAAATGAAATTCAGAACATATGTAAGAATTTTTTTGAACATTTTTTGCAGTTAAAAAACCATGGTGCACGTTTGACCGTTATCTACCCTATCTCGTGCGGCATAGGAGCACTCATTCTTTTGTTAACCGCAAAACCTTTTTTTAGAGAAGACAATCTTGTCTAGCTTTATAAAGAATTAAAAAAGTGTACATCGTTCACAAGCTCGCTGACAATGCTGTCAGGGGCTCATCCAACTAACTAGAAGAAATCTTATTACAATAAGTAAATCTAACTAGCACATGTGATGCTTTATTAGCTGAATGAAAACAGTGTTTAAAGTTGAGCTTCCCAATCATTGAAGCAACGTCCACGCACTCCGCGAAAATCGCTGAAGCCTAATCCCACCATCAGAACATGTTTGTTGCTCGGTGCGGCGAGGCAAATAGGGCAGCCAGGGCACATATTCGCTGGACCGAGCCTATTGTCGTGTTCTTTTTCAGATACATTCTTTTTATGGTTTTAGTCGTGGTTTCTTTGGTTTTCTTTCATTTTTATTTCCTTTCAGGTTTTTCTTTTTTCTTTTGGTTTTCTTCTATAATTCTACATTAGTTTTCTCTTTTCTTTCTCTTCCCCCTTTTTCATTTATATATAATTGTTTGTATACATAGGAAATATGTCAAATATATAATTTATATTTAAATGTATTTGTTTATAGAAATTAGATTTTATAAATACATTTAAAATATATTAATAATTTTTTGAGATCTTATTTTTGAAATTTATTTTTTATTTTTTTCTAAAAAGTTTAAATAACTAAGGTTGGTGGGTTGCGTGTATGACCGGCCTAAATAACCGCCATGTACACTATGTTGAGGGCTTCACACACTGAGGGCAAATAGGTGGGCTCGTTATTGAGCTTATCCTGCCCACATCCTGACATCCCCTTCTCCTACCTCGTCCGAGACTTTGTCATAGTAGATCACCCGTGAGGCTGTGAGTGAACAAAGAATGAAGAAACAAATGCATGGTGACCAGAACCCGCCAGCCCACCAAAGCACCAATAGGTCACTAGAGAGGAGCTTCTAAAAAATCTAGAGAGGAGCAGGAAATTAACTAAGTCAATATGTTCATGTGTTTTTTTTTCAAGTAAATTCTGATAGCTCATACATGGGTGCCAGAAATGTATCAAAGAGCACTTCATCGGTATTTAAGGTGAAAAAATACAGTGTGTGGTATTTTTACCTTGGCAAAAGGTATTTCGGTGATTTTCACTGTGATTGTGGTAGTTTTCTACTATGAAGTCCAATGACCACGAATCAGTCCACATACGTTGCTAACCTTGTAAGGGTCCCACTTTACCCAATCCTTTTATAGATTTAACCATGTAAGGATCACACTTTATCAAATCTCGTTATTAGCTTACAGAACATATTTGCCAATCCACGCACTACCTACTTACTTAATAACAACACCAACAACAACAACAAATTAATTGAATAATTGAACAACACATGCAAGTCTGTTCACCACCGACCAGTCCAACAAACAAAACCAAAAAACAAACAACACACGATTCGTAATTTTCTATGAGTCTCCAGCATTGTTTGGCAGGAAAAGCTAGGTTAAAACAGTGAATATCACGAAATCTCATCCCCCCTTGCCATTTCGTCACACACATCTTCCACCAAGCGAAACCATTCTTCTCTGGTTTTCTTCATCACCCCACCAATGGTGCGGCATTGCGTCAGTGATTCCCTTGCAAGTTTGTTTTGAGAATCTGAACAAGCTCATCGCATATGTTGGGATGCCTTGGGCCACCGCTTTGAGAAGTGATTCCTTTCCTCCAGAGCTCAAAATTCTTTCCTTCCAACCATTCACTAGTTTTGTAATTCTTACAATAAGATGTTTGAAACAATCGGTTCTATCCATTCCAATCGTAGATGGCAAGCCCATGTACTTCTTTGAAAACTATTCCATCATAATATTCAAGATTTGGCACACTTCCGCCTTGACATCCACATCTGTATTAGGACTAAAAAAGATAGAGGGTTTAGCTTCACAACACCATTTGCCTCAATGCCATGCAATAATCATCTAGGATTCTTCTTAGACAAGTAGCATTTGAATTACCAGCTTTCATCAACATCAAAGAATCATCAGCAAACAAGAGGATTGAAATTTTGGGTCCATGCCTACAAACTTGAATTCCCATCAAATTTCCTTGCTCTTCCTCGTGATTGATGATGGCTGACAAC
>LR738715.1:710534976-710545715 GCA_902687465.1 Secale cereale
CCCCCCCCCCCGGTACATAACAGAAACAGGTAGGGTTATAGGGGGACCTTGTCTAAACTCATGTGTGGGAATACATTTTTTGTCTCATATCAAAGAGCACTTCATCAGTGTTTAAGATGAAAATAATGCTAGGTAAACATGGTCTCATGGCCATGTTTGAGGAATTTCACAAAGGCACACTAGATATTTATAGGTTACACTTTGCTATGCTCACCTTAATTCCTAAGGAACCCGAGGCCACTTCCATGAATAAATTTAGGCCTATTAGTTTGATTAATTGTAGCTTCAAAATATTTTCTAAAGTACTAACTAATAGATTGGTTAAAATCCTACAAAGGCCGATTGCTAGTAATCAGTCCGCCTTCCTAAAAGGCAGGTATATCTTGGAAAGTGTGGTCACTGCTCATGAAGTAGTGCACTCTGTCCACTCTAACAAAAAACAGGGGCTTGTTTTGAAGCTTGTTTATGAAAAAGCCTTTTATAAAGTAGACCTAGACTTCTTAGCTAACCTCTTAAAGAAGAGGGGATTTGGTGATAAGTGGTTGCAATGGATCCAACAACTTACTCATAATGGCTTTGTGGGAGTTAAAATGCATAATGTAGAAAGTGACTTCTTTCTTACTGGCAAAGGCCTTAGACAAGGAGAACCCATCTCACCTCTCCTTTTTAATTTGGTAGTGGATGTGCTTACTAAATGTAAGCTAAGGTAGCAGGCCATGACCTGATCTCTAGCCTATGCACTGAGGTTTGCCCTGGTGGGATCATCTGTTTACAATTTGCAGATGATACTATCCTATTTCTAAACAATAACATCTCTCAAACCAAAAACCTCAAAACAGTCTTGACCTATTTTGAGTAGGTCTCTCGCATGAGAGTCAACTACAATAAAGGTGGACTCATTCCCATAAATATAGAGGACTCTGATCTCCAAAATTTCCTCTCTGTTTTGGAATATAGTGGGGGTTCTTTCCCTATTAAATACCTAGGGACCCCACTTAATCATGAAAAATTGAGGAGAGAAGACATCTAACCACTCATTGACAAAATCCTGAAGAAGATTGATGGGTGGAGAGGTAAACTTCTCTCCTTCAAAGGGAGACTAGTGCTTATCCATGCTTGTCTTGCTAGCATACCTCTTTGTTTACTATCCTTCTTCAAATTCCCAAAGTGGGCTATTAAGCTGGTTAACTCCCAAATGGCCAGTTGCTGGTGGAATGACTTTGAAGGGCATAGGAAACTTCACCTAGCTAACTGGAGACTAGTTTGCATGAAAAAAGAGTTTGGAGGTCTGGGCATTCCAAGCCTAGAAGATATCAATTTGTGCCTGTTGGGATCTTGGGTGAAAAGATATTATGAGGGGGAGGGCAAGCCTTGGAGACTGATCATTGATCATAAATATATGGTTGGGAAACACAACCTCTTTGCACCTAACTCTACCCCCAAAACTTCCAGATTTTGGAAAGGGTGAAATCCATTTTTCATGCCTTGAAGTTTGGATATAGATGGAAAGTGGGTAATGGACATACCATTAGATTATGGAAAGAAACCTGGTTTGGTACATCCCCATTAGTTGTTCAATTTTTTGCATGTCTATTCTATTTGCAATGAACAAACCAAAAGCATCAGTGAGGTTTGGGATGACCACCAATTAAACTAAATTTTAGAAGGAACTTTGACTATAAACTTATTGGACAATGTTACCAGCTCTCTGAGATAGCTGGGAGCATTACCCTAACTGATGACATTGATTGTCTAGTTTGGCAGCTAGAGAACAAGGGCCAATACTCAGCTAGTTCTCTTTACCATGTGATTAACTTTAGAGGGGTCCAACCTATGTTCATTCCTTGTGTCTGAAACTTAGGGCCCCTCTCAAAATTCATGTTTTTTCTCTAGTTGCTTGCTAACAACAAACTTATGAGTAGAGACAACTTTAGGAAAGGACAGATTATCAAACCGCTTGATTGTGTGTTTTGTGCCGAACCAGAATCCATCTTTCATCTTTTCTTTGATTGTGTAGTAGCCAGGCAGGTCTGGTCTTTTGTCAAAGATCAATTTAATTCAAACGTTGGGAGTAATTTTGAATCTATAGCTAGATTATGGGTCTTCGACAACAAGAATTCTGCTAAATGCATGTTGTTAGTGCTGCCGTGTTATTTTTGATAACGCTGTCTGGATCTCCATAAAACAGGTATTGAGGCTGATCCTGAGAATGATCAAATCCTGGTCTGTTCTCTCCCCAGAACAGAGCGGAGTGAGGCTGGAGCCCTTCTCAGGGCAGCTAACGAGTTTCATCCAGCGTCCACTGATGCTTACAACTAGCTGGACGATGAACGCGTGCCTGGACCCCTGGAACAAGCTCAAGATCTCTTATGCCGGCCCCTTCCTCGATTCTCCGGCCAAGAAGAGGGACACCGAGCATGAAACCGCGCTGGCCAGCCCCGTTTATACACTATTGGCATGCTGGTCCTCGCAGGCGACTACGGCTCCTCCGACGAAGGCCAGGAAAGCTTCCCTGGCACTTACCTGTGGGTAGCAATAGTTTGCGTTATCTTCTCTTGTTGGGATGTTACGAACACATATGTATCAACGCCGTCCTTTGGCCTAGCTTTATTTCTCTTTCTGCCGAACTGCTCCTCTAAGTGAGCTGATTGTAAGACTTTGTTAAATTTTGGATTCATTCAAGTAATGGAACCACCGAGAAGCCTCCCTGTTCTTCTAAAAAAAAAAGCTAGGTGCCGGTGGTTTTACGTTGGCAAAAAGTATTGTGGTGATTTTGATGATTTTCACTGTGATTGTGGTAGTTTTCTGCTATGGAGTTCAACGGCCAAGGATCAATCCACGTACGTTGCTAACCACTAGTAAGCGTGCACGTGTAACACACGTAATTTTAGAATTTTTTTAATATTTCCCTATGAACGCACACACATGCACACCCTGTCCCTATGAGCACCTTCGCAAGAAGGAGCCGGCATATCATCTTCAAATTTACTAAGTCACCATATGCACCTCGTCGTTGACGAGAATGTCTCCTCCCACTGAATACGCATCACCGAAATACTGAAATAAACGCCAGGAATAAATGCGAGCACCAGGACCTGAACCCTGATGGGCTGGGTATACCACAGTCCTTCTAACCATCCAACCATAGGTTGGTTTCGTGATTTTTCAATCACAATAGTTGTCACAATAACATGTCATGTTTTTATAACAATTGATCTAAACTGAAATTTTGGCAAACGCCCTTCTCGGTGTCCACCTCAATATAAGCACATGCCAGAAAGGCAAGCTTGAATCGCCAGTCTGATCTGTGTAAGAAGGGCATACTAAATCTTCTAGCACTTTTTATCAATAGTTGTTAAACACGCAAACAATGTCATCATAATCAACGTGACAAAACGTTGCAGAAAATAAGGGCATACTATCTTGAACTGAAAAGTTCTACGTGAGGCAATAGTAAGCTTCACCAGTTAGTTTCTTATCATCTGTCCTAAAGATTTAAAACATCATTGTTCCAATATATCCTTCACTGTTTTATAAAATATTCACGAAATCATAAGTACAATGGCATATGTAAAAGCACTGGGCAGTGTGGGCACTGCCTCCCTCGACTCATTCGTCGTCACTTCGGCCACATGAAAAAAACGTAAAATATCAAGAAGGCGGTAGTTCTATGCCTCCACATCATGCAAATTTGCTATTTTTTGGTAGTATTCGATGCTATCTAAGGGCTTGTCCAGATTCCTCAATTTTCTCGACAAAATCAGTGTGACAAGAGCAAAATGATCCACACCAGACTTACCTCAAAAAGCAGAAAGAGTTTTGCTTTCCAAATACCAAGTCATCCTACCACACAAAGTCAAACTAATGGACGAACAACAATATACTCATATAATGTAATTCACCTTGCTATTGTTTCCATCTCAATCAAAGAGTTTTTGCACATGATAGTAACCATGCTCCTTAGGTTTCTTCAACGTGCGGTATCAACTGTGTGATCATTTGTCCATCCTTGCTACTCTAATGTTGAAGCTCATCCTATAGACCTATACCAGTGGGAGTCCAGTAGCTAGGTTTACACAGGCTCTAGCCTACCCTTGAAAAAAAATTAAAAAAATTGCTACTACACTTCATCTCAACCCAGCAGCCAAACGCGCAACACATCAAACAGCCGAACTGCCCAAGTGCTGAGTGCCCGTAGCGAACAGCAGCACATCTCCATGGCACAACCGCACGAGACCGAGACGCCGCATGCTCCCGCGACCAGACCTAGCATTGGCGGGCAACGGACCAGCCGAGAAGAGAGCCTACCGGAGCAACTGACCATGGATCCGACATCGGCGATAGACAGTTGGAGCTCCATGCCAGCAGCAAGGCATGCCAGCCAACCCATCGCGGCTGCACCTTGCTCTGACGATACTCGCCGGCCGGCGGCCACCCTACAACCACAAGCCATGCTGTCTGTCCGGCGCCCGAACAGAGGAAAGAGGAGTTGAACAACTCTGCAACCTGCAGGCTAGCAGCTCTCTTGTACCAAATTGGCAACAAAAGCAGTAAGTAATTTGGTTCAGGATTTAATATTGTCTTTGCATGTCTACTGTAAGTTTGCAAAATGTCTACACAAATCATTTATCTCAAGCTTTGCAAAGAAAGAATCAAAATATCATTCAAGCCATGCGTTTGATCTTGGATGTAAAAGAAAGATACATGTTTCCACTTTCTAGTAGTACTCTGGAAAGTTTGAGCACATTTGGACAAATGAATTAGGAGATAATGGCTACTTAGCTAGCAGATTAAAAATTTGGTTCAAAATTAGTTATTTTCCAAAACTTTCAGTAATTACTACATGTTTCCAGTAGTAATGTGGAAAAATATCAGCTTATTTGAAAAAAAGAATTACGAGATGATGTTTTTTCTTGAAACGAATGTTTCATTTTTCACCGTTAACTTTGAGCCCACCTCCACTTTCGTCCTTGATTCGCCACTGTCCTATACTGTGCAAGCCCTATGAATCTCCATATGTTGACAAATACTACCGGCTAAGATGGGTACTCACTCAAGTCACATAATAATGCAATTCATTCCCCAAGATCGTTTAGTGAACTGCTCCTAGTAGTCTATTTTACATGCATTTACAAGCAATCCTAAGGGATCAGTAAGTCCACAACCTAAATATAGCATGCACAACAAAGGTGGTTAACAAAATAAGCAGGTATAGTTACTTACTCAAGCTCTGAATAAAAATCTCCTTGAGAAAATATGTAAGAGACATATTCGAAATTCCCAGTATGGAGAACATCATATCTATATGTTTACAACATTAGTAGTTAGTAGCAGCATCCAATTCATCAATACCAGCCTGTAATTCAACAATTGTTTACTCATGGCATTTATCTATTTGAAAAGGTACAATGATGTGAGAACAAAAATAACTTGACAAATATGGATAACCTTTCATTGCAAGATGATGTGACCTGATAGTTCCAACAAAGAAATGGGACACGGCCTGAAATCTTTTTACACTTGCATATCAAGATTGAAATGTCACCTGAAAAAACTCCAACATATTGATCAGTAAAACAACTCCAACAGTTGTCAGGAACTGAAAATCACTAAATAAAATCAATAGTCCCAACATATATAACCCGCGAAGGGAAACCGCGGTGCAAAATCATAATAATAGGTAAGTCGTACATGTAGCACAGTCAAAAGAAATTTAGAAGATAAGAAGGAAGTATCAAAGGCTTCATCAAAATTTAAATGTTGCACAAATTCTTTTTTCCAAAGGCGCAAGAGAATTGCGCGTCGTTCCATTAAGATCGAAACGGAGAATCCATCGTAGATCAAGAATTACATGAGAGCGTGCCGGGCTAGCCGCGACACAACCAAATCCGTAAATGGTTTCCCTTTGCTCTGTGTTAGCGACGACCACTATGTCTGAGTCCAACTTTATTCGAAATGATGTCTGACGAGTTTTCACTTAAACCCATCCATTCCAAAGAACCGATGAAGATATACTGCTATTCATCCATGATAGGCCATGAGTAAAAGTTATATATAAATGAAAATAACATTCCTTCTGCTATGGAAGAATGCAAAATTGCTATTTTTCAGAAGTATTTGATGCTATCTAAGGCCGGGAAAGTATCCGGTGCTCCCATGCTTGGAGTACTCATGGTGCTCCAAATTAAAAAAAGCCACTTTTTTATGTTTCAGAAAATTCTGAAAAATAATGTGAATGTTCACAAGGAATATCACTGCAACTCATAAAAATTTCAGGCCCAAACTTAAAACACACATTGAGAAACAAAAATGTGAAATCTAGCATGAATAGTGTAAATGAAAAGGACAAAAGCAAGTTTGACACTGTTCACATCTGGATTTCACTTTTTTGTTTCTCAATGCACATTTTGACTTTGGACATGAATTTTTTATGGGTTGTAGTCACATTACTGGCGAACATTCATATTTTTCCGGATTTTTTTTAACTTTTAAGAATGTCTTTTTTGAATTTGGAGCACCGGGAGTACTCCAAGTATGGGAGCACCGGATACTTTCCCCTAAGGCCAGGAGTAAAGGTAGCAAAGTAGGGGTCAAATTTAAGCAACAATCCATTCAAAAGATGAAATTAGCCTCTACCGAGATGCCTTTCACCAAGTAGGGCACCCATCCCCAGTGGACCAAACAAGAGAAATGCCCTCCACTACCTGCAATTTTTCTCCATTGATGAACCACCAAATTATCAAGACATAAGAATTATTTTCAGTTCGCACAAAATCAAAGCTTCTAGGGGACCTCATCGGTGAAGAACTGTTGCTGCTTAATAGGGTATGATGGCTTCCTGCGTCACTTGCTTGGCGACGTCGGAAGAGAAAGGTACCATACAACTCCTGCAGCTTGCCTCGAACTGGTGCAGTCAATGTGCAGAAACAACATCAGATGTTGGGTAGGACTGTAGGTGATTGAGAAGATCCGATATAATATTTTGTATGCAAATATAATGTATTGTCGACCCCTCTCACCTGGTCATATGTTGGAACAATAAAACAATGTCTCCACAAATGCATTAACCATGGTGTCTCTGCAAGTTATTGGCATCTACGCTATGTTGATTTAGATCCTTGCGTCCTCAAAACACAAATTGAGAAGATTTTTTTATGTGCATCAAGAGTACCATAAGCTCTATCAGAGCGTGCAGGGTAGCAAACGGGATACCCAGGATGATGACGACTCGGTAGGGAGCGATGCGACGGCTTCCTTGGGGATGGTTAGCAGTTGTTGCTGCAATGCGGGTGAGACGTTGGCGAGGACAGGGACATGTGGATCTCGACCGAGCACCGGTCGGCCGCTAAATCCACCTTGCAGTGTTAGATCGAACAGCCTAACATTATGGACATGTAAATGAGCTATCAATATGAAAATATGAAGGAAGATTCTATATTTTTTTGCAGGTGAATTATAAATTTCAGTTAGTAGTGGCAGCAAGTATATATGTATTGAAACATTCTACATATAATATGATATATCAATTGAGTAAAAGTGGTGACAAGTCTATACATATTGCAGCATTGTACAAATATTAAGATATTAGGTGAAGATAACACATCAATTCACAGAACCAAGACCCCAAAAGTGAGATCATCCTTCTGCACATTTGCACGGCAACACAATATTGTCAGACATATGAAAAAATTATTTGTATGCCGAAATATTATTAGAATCCGTCAATCTGAAGAAATATATAAATACTTGTTTTTATCTAGTTCATTCAATCATAAAAAGCTTATTGCTTCAGGAATATGAGTTAATCTGAAACATGTGCCTTGTTCTTAACTTCTAATCTCTGGCTGCTCTCTCCTCCTTCGTTGCTCTCTTGAGATACTCTTTCAAAAGCACATTCAGTAGAAGGAAAAAAATTGACTTTGAAGGAGAGCTATATTTTGAGGGGAAAAACTGCAAAAATTCAGTACTGATCAAATTTAGTAGCTTCAGAAAAATATGCAATTGATGCTTATTGTGCCATCGAATTTCCCTAAAGCCAAATTAGGAATAGATGTCAGACTGCACGCACATTAGAGAATAGGTTAAAGCATCTTACATGGAATACATGTGTGTTCCAGAGTTGTGAAGGGCTGTAGAGAGCACGAAGGCCCAAGAACCAAGAACGGAGAAACAGCGGCGGAATTTCTCGGAGATGAATCGGCGGCTCCTCCCGCGTGCGTCCATGTCCCAAGCGATCCTTGGTAGTACCCACGGACATGGCCGCCATCGCGGGTGCGGGCGGGGGCTCAGGCGGCACCGGCGGGGTCGGGCCGAGCGGGCGAGTGGCGGCAACGGCGAGGGCGGGGGCGAGCGGCAGCGCCGCCGGGGCTGAGCGGGCGAGCGGCGGCTACGCGAGGCGAGGGCGGGCCGAGCGGCGGCTGCGCGAGCGTGGGAGCGGTTCCCAGCGGAGTGGGCTTTCTGTTCTAGCGTACGTACGTGGGGTTTCGTTATTAGCGGAGGCTTTCGTTAACGAAGGATCAATTTCGTTAACAACCTATTTAGACCGTTGATGATCTGATTAGACGCTTCAGATTTTTAGTTGGATCTGCCCTCTCTTCCTTTTATAGGGGTAGTAGATGTAAGGAGCTCACACTTTATCAAATCCCGTTATTATAGCTTACAAAACACAACTGCCAATCCACGCACTACCTACTTACTTAACGACAACAACAACACCACCAACAACAAATTAGCTGAAGAATTAAACAACACCATGCAAGTCTAGCGAGCACGGGTCGATCCGCCACCGGCCAGTCCGACAAACAAAACCAAAAACCATCCGGCGCCACGCGCACGTGATAGATCATGCCGGACCGGCCGGTCGATCAGTCATCAGTGGCCGAGAACGACAAGGTCGTCGTCGTCGGGCTGCTCGGGGTCCTTGGGCTTGTCGGGGTCGCTGTAGTCGTCGTCGCTGTCGGAGTCACCGGCGCCGCTCGGCGCCCTCATCTTCACGTTGAACAGGCCCTCCTCCTCCTGGTTCTCCGGGTCGCGCAGAGCGCCCACGCGGCACGGCGTGGCGGCGCCCGGAGCGCACTTGGGCTTCTGCGCCGCCGCCTCGGTCTCCTGCGCGTCCGCCGAGCGCAGCGCCAGCGTTAGCGCGCACGCCAGCGCCGCCACCACCAGCCATGTGCGCACGGTCGCCGCCATGGGTGCGCCTCGACGTCGAGGACCGTACTTGATTTCTCAGAAGAGGTGCGGGGGTTGTAGCCGATCGTACGTGCGCGCGATCGGTCGAGAGGGAGATCAATCGAGCTGGACGTCGATTGCGGTGAGGAATTAAGGAAAGGTTTGCGTGCAGCTCTGCGTTTTTGACGGCTTGCATGGCGGAGCTAAATCGAGCTAGCCGGCCCCAAAACGGCTCCTTTTCTTGCCATTTCTTCTGGGTGGTCACCCGGCTTCTTCTTCCCAAGGTGGAATAAACGAGCGGTCCTCGGATCAGGACCTACAGGGCGGAACAAAATTCTGGTTCGTCCTGTTTTTTCTACTCTTTTTTACAAGATGGCAAAATATATTGATTTTTTCTTACGTACATCGGAAAGTCAATTTGGCTCCCGGGAGCAATTGCTCCCGGTGCCAGAAAAATATTTTGAAACGAAAAAAAAATCAAGACAAAATTTGTTAGTGTTCACAAGTCAAGTTTGTTTTTGTACATGGCATTTTTATTATTAATAATATGACATTTTAATTAATAATAGGATGAAAATTTACTATTGAGAGGATGCCATGTTTATTTTTAATGACATCATTTTTTTATGAAGTGCTTGTCATTTTTATTAATAATAGGATGGAACATTTATTATTGAGATGATGGCATTTTTATTTTTAGTGGCATGGCAGTTCTTATTGGGGCTTATCCACATAAACTTTTTTATCTAGACGATGGCAGTTTAATAAAGTAGCGCGCCAATTTTCACATTTTCTGAGCATGACATTTATTAATTTATGTGTACTTTGTTGTTTATGCCTTTATGGCGTTTCTTTTCTAGAGCATGACAGTTTTAAAGTTACCATTGCAATTTAATTTTCTAAATCACATGATCTTCTTCTTCTTCTTAAAAAAGTTTAGCATGGCATTTTTAGATAAAACCGCTTAATTAGGACTTTGGGCCGATTGAGGGGGGTCGCCCTGGCCTGCCCCCTGCACTTCCTCGCGAACAAAAATGTCGAAATCACTAATTAAGGAGTACTCGTTGCAAAGATCACCCCAAACCCCATGTTGCGACAAGTGGCGCGCTGTATGTGCGCCACTTGTCGCAACCTGAGTGTTTTCCCTTTTTCCGTAGATTCGTTTATTCAAAATGTTTTATCTCTTAAACCGTGCGTCCAAATCTCGAACCGTTTTCACCGTTTTTTCGCACAAAAGAAAATTTCGATTTTTTTCGTCGAAAAGCTAAGGGAGACTGGTGGAAAACCAAAACGTCGAAAAAACCCGGAAAAAACGAAAAAAAAAACAGTTCAATAAGCCGAAAACGTGTGCGGAAAAAAAAATCCGGAGGGACCGTCCAGAGTGCGACACGTGGCGAATTGCTGAGAGCGTGCCAAGTGGCACTGATTGCTGCGAGGTTTCCGAAGGAGCGCTCGTTAACTAGTTGCTCCCCAAAAACGTTCGCTCCAAGCTACCTCCCAACTAATAACGTCATCATCTATACATTTTAAAAGAAAAGAAAATGAGTTTGCTATTTCACATCTAGATGTGA
>LR738715.1:710559224-710583762 GCA_902687465.1 Secale cereale
GTAGGGCCGGAGGGGGGCCACCAGGGCTCCAGGCGCCCTGGTGGCGCGCCCCCCCTCCTGGCCGCGCCCGGGGGGGGGGGGGGCGCCTGGGCCCCCCAGGTCTCCCCTGATGCCCCCCTTTGGCATATATTTACACCGCGTCCCGAAACCCTCGAGGACGAAACCCTTTTTCGCGATCTCATCTCTATTCCGCCACCGCCGCGCTTCCAAGATCGGGAGCACCAGGAGAACTCTTCCCGGCACCCAGCCGGAGGGGAGGATCACCACCGGGAGCCTCTCCCCCACCATGGACGCCTCCCGGATGAGTTGTGAGTAGTCTCCCTTGGACCATGGGTCCATGACCAGTAGCTATGTGATGTTCTCCTCCCCTCTTTGTTCTTCACTAATTAGACCTCGTGAGCTGCCCTACATGATCGAAGCACATATGTAATCCTTATGCTGTTGCTATGATGAGTTTGCTGGGATCCGATGGATTGTGAGATTATGTTCAGATTGTGTGTGAGTAATATATTTGATTTACCTCTTTTATATTTATGTTCTTGAGTAATTCTTGCATGTTCTCCGTTGCTGTTTATTGCTTTGGCCAAGTAGTAGGTAGCAACTCCAAGAGGGAACGTTATGCTTGATTGTGGGTTCATGCCCCTCGATGACTAGTTTGAGTGACAGAAACATGAGTCTAGGGGATGTGCTGTTGCCACAAGGGGGAAAACAATGGTGCTTGTACTCGCGGGTGCAAGGATTGTTTACTTTACGCAAAGTTCTTTTAATGCAGTTGTCTGTTGCTTTGAGTTTACACTATGGGTGGGACTCGCAACTTAATACCAGCGAGATGTTCTGGATAGATATCTCAAGGTGGATGATTAGTAGTAGATGCAGATGGATTTCGGTCTACTTACCTTGGCGTACCGCCCATGCTTTTGAGCCTCAACCTTTCTTGCAGCATAGTTAGCATTGGTTTGCGCACATAATTCTGTCAATTCCCCAGCTGTAATTCGTTTACCTCACATAGCTGTTTTATCGTCTTTTGGGAGAGAGACATCACTAGTGAACATCATGGGACCCCGGTTCATATTACCATCATCGATCACATCCGCTATTTACTTTCTGCTTTTACTTACTAGTTGCAATTATACATATCACTATTATCTTTTGCATTTGATCCTTTGTAAACGACAAGGCCGGAGGGATTGACAACCTCTCTGTACTCGTTGGGAGCAAAGTTATTTGTATCTGTGTGCAGGTCCAGTTAATTGCTAAGTATCTGGCGCCATTAGCAGTTGACACCTTCTTGTTGAAACCTTGGAGTCTCAGGGGAATTCGATCCTTGGTATCTTTGCCAAGGGAAAACTACCGCTACACTGCATCTCAAACCTTCCACTTGGGGTAACCAACGAGGGGCGAGAAGCCATCAAGCAAAGTTTTCTGGCGCCGTTGCCGGGGACTCCACTCTTCAAGATAGGGGAGTTGCACGCTATCTTTTACCTTTGCTTTTTAGTCTTGTTAGTTTACCTTTCAGTTTTGCTTTAGTATCCTTTATCAAAAATCACAAAAATAGTTGTCTTGCTTGCTTGCTGCTATGGGTTCCACCGAGAACACCAAGTTGTGTGACTTCACTAGTCATAACAACGATGACTTTATTTGCACGTCTATCACTACACCTGCCACTTCAGCACCTTCTTATGAAATTAAACCTGCTTTACTGAACCTAGTTATGAAAGATCAATTCTCCGGTGCTGGAGATGATGCTGCTTTACACTTGAACAATTTTGTTGAACTCTGTGATATGCAAAAGTACCAAGAAATAGATGGTAATATTGTTAAGCTTAAGCTTTTTCCTTTCTCCTTGAGAGGAGGAGCTAAAATTTGGTTTCAATCTTTGCCTAGAAATAGCATAGATTCTTGGGACAAGTGCAAGGATGCTTTTATTGGAAAGTACTATCCACCTGCTAAAATTATCCAACTAAGAAGTAACATAATGAATTTTAAACAATTGGATAATGAACACGTTGCCCAAGCTTGGGAACGCATGAAGTCTCTTGTCAAGAACTGCCCTACTCATGGTTTGACTACTTGGATGGTTATCCAAACTTTTTATGCAGGCTTGAACTTTACCTCGCGGAACTTGTTAGATTCAGCCGCGGGAGGAACCTTTATGTCAACTACACTTGGTGCTGCCACAAAGCTTCTCGATGAGATGATGACCAATTATTCCCAATGGCACACCGAACGCGCTCCAACAGTTAGGAAGGTAAACTCTGTCGAGGAGATTTCCTCCCTAAATGAAAAAGTTGACTTGATCATGTCTCTACTTTCCAAGCAATCTTCTGTTGATCCTCGTGATGTTCCTTTAAATTCTTTGATTGCTCAAGAACAAGTAGATGTGAACTTTATCTCTAGAAACAATTTTAATAACAATGCTTATAGGAGTAATTTTGGTAGCAATCCTAAACCGTTCCCCTCTAATTCCTATGGGAACAACAATGCTTATCCTAGCACCAAGAACTCCACTTCTGAACTAGAGAGTATGCTTAAAGATTTCATCACTACCCAAAAAGCCTTTAATAAGAGTGTAGAAGAAAAACTAAACAAACTAGATAATCTCTCTTCGAAGGTAGACAATTTAGCCCATGAGGTAGAATTGCTTAAAATTAGAACTTCTCCTCTCGAGGAGAGGAAGGTCACTCCTATGAATGCTATTCAAGTGCAAATTAATGAAAACATTAGGATGTTGGCTAAACTTAAAGAGAGATGGGCTAGAGAAAAGGAGGAAGAAGATAGAATTAAGAACCTTCCTACCCACCACACTGTTGCTACTATCCAAGTTGTTGAGGATATCCAAACTCTTAGCACCCAATGCACTCCTGGTCCCATTGGACCTATTAATGGTGATGCTATGACTATAGAAACTACCAAACAAGTGAGCCTAAAGGACACCACTACCACCTTACTTGATAGTAGTGACCTTGATTTTGATAATTGCACCCTTACCGAAGTTATTGATTTCCTTCACAAGATGTCTAGAGATCCCCGCACTAGCACGCTTAACCTTGCCTTCACCGAGCATATCACTAATGCTCTCATCAAAGCTAGGGAGGAGAAACTTAGGGTAGAAGCCTCTCTAGAAAGCTAGAAGATGGTTGGGATCCTATGATTAAAATTAAGTTGAATAACTTCTCTTGCTATGCTTTATGTGATGTTGGAGCTAGTACCTCCGTTATGCCCAAAAGAATATATGATATGCTTAAATTGAAACCTTTTGATTCTTGTTCTTTTGGTGTTCGTCTTGTTGATTCTTCCATAAAGAAACCTTTGGGGAGGATCGACGATGTTCTTATCATTGTCAATGCCAACTACGTTCCCGTTGATTTTACTATTATGGATATTGAATGTGAACCTTCTTGTCCAATTATTTTGGGACGTCCTTTTCTTCGCACCGTTGGTGCCATCATTGACATGAAAGAGGGGAATATAAAATTCCAATTTCCTCTCAAGAAAGGGATGGAACACTTCCCTAGAAAGAAGATTAAGTTACCTTTTGAGTCCGTTATACGGGCTAGCTATTCTTTTACTCTTGATAAGACTTGATCTCTTTGCATTATGCCTAGCTTAAAGGCATAAAAGAAAGCGCTTTTGGGAGGCAGCCCACAATGAATAAAATTTTATTTTGCTTTTGTTGTGTCTTGATGTTGTTACTACAGTAGCATCATCATTGTATCTTTACTTTTCAGCCTTGTGCCAAGTGTAGCCTCTGATTGCAAGAAAGTTCAAAAGTTGTGACGTGCTGTCCAGGAAACAGATTCTGTCCTTGGATAGAAAAATTCGTATAAAATCACCAGATCATCTTTTTGGTCTGAATTGTTTCGACAGCGTGCTCTATACAATTGTCTTTCGGGCGTCTGTTATGAGTTTTTTGATTTTAGTTGCAGAAGTGCCCCGAAAAAATCATTTACTACCTGCTGGTCTGTTTTTCACAGATTCTGTCCTGTTTTGCCTTTCCTTCATTTTGCAAACCTTGAGCTTGCTTTTTCTTTGCAAAAACCTTTTGGCAATCTTGAGAAACAGTAGACCTTCAAGAATATCCTTATTTCCAGCAAGGAACAATTATTTTATTATGGGTACTAACCTCGCTAATCAGATTATGATGAGTTATGTATGAAGGGAGTTTTCAAGTGTGCGAGGGAAGATGATAAAAAGATTCAGGAGTGTCAAACGCTCAAGCTTGGGGATGCCCCCATGCACCCCCAAGAAATATTGAAGAAGACTCAAGTGTCTAACCTTGGGGATGCCCCCGTGCATCCCCTTCTCCATCAACAATTATCAGTTCGTCTTTCGTTCCACTATATTTTTATCACTTCATGTGTTATGTGCTATGCTTGGAGCGTCTTGCTTTTAGTTTCCTTTTTAGTTTTCTTTAGCTTTGCTTGCTGTTCATGACAAGTTGGAACTCAGCATTCTTTGTGTGGGAGAGAAACACGCTCCACTTCAACCTAGAACATAACATAGAATTTTCATGTCTATCTTTGCTGTGTGTGTTCTTGGTCTTTCAATAGCTACTATCATGTTCAGCTCTTAGTTTTCATGCTTATCTTTTTAAAGAGCTTTTGTTTAGTTGGTCGCTGGAACTCTCTTTAGTTATCATGCTTATCTTATTAAGAGAGTTGGCTTCTGTTGCATTGGTTGATATGTCTATGATAAAATGCTATGTGCATAATGATGCTTAGTAGTTCATGTTTTCTTATGGTTAGTCTCAAATAGCTGAGGGGTTCTCAATGTGTTATTGGAGTACCAACATGATTTGTTTGCCTATGATGTGGTATGGTTTAGTGATATCTTCCTTCAAGAATTTATTTTGATTGACTTGGCGTATGCTCACGCATATTTAAGACTGTAAAGAAAGTCTATCAAGCCTTGATGATCTTTAATTTCTGAGTAGCGATATAACTTCCATGCCTGATTCAATGTTGCTTTGTCGCTCTGCATGATTATGACCGTCATTGATCTTTTAGTTGGTCGCTCCCAGTCTTTTGCTAACCTTCGCCTGTACTAAGCGGACTGACTGCTTGTGCATCCAAAATCTTTTAAACCAGTTAGGCCATATGAGTCCACCATACCTTCCTATACATGGTATTTACCTGCCATTCCTAACGAAGACTTTCATGTACCATCTCGAAATTATTCAAAAAAGCATTTCTCTTTTGTGCCTCTGTTTTAGTTCATGAGGAAGTAGTAGTTAATTCATGATCTTTTTAAGTTGGACAAGCTTCACCCCGGGATTGCATGTCTAATGTGCAAACCCATAATACGAGAAGGAACTGGCATAGAGTGCGCCCGGCTCATTAAAAAATTATACAACAAACAAACCCTCCTTCATGCTTTGTTCATGAGAAATCAGAAAACTTTGGCAGTGATAATCAAAGGAGATTAAGAGGATGTGATCGTCCTCATTCGGGAGCCGTTCCTCGAAACTTGTCCAGCTCAAGAAGTGATTGAGTTATCTGCTAGCATTCGTTGACGAAATATGCATAATCTAAAAAAATAATTATTACCTCTGTTTTTAAAACCAAGAGCTCTGGTACATGTTTAGTTTTTGTTTCCGACCACGGGTTTTCAACCTTGCCATCAAAAGCCACAGTTCGAGAGTCTCCACCTTCTTTAAAGCACCAACTACTGAGAGCATGATTGTCATTCTGAGTGTAATGTGCATTGTCCCAAAGTAGCATTGTCTTTTGCATGATTATGATATCGTTTATTCTGAAATCATTGTATCTAGTCATCACTTAAACCTTGGAGGTGCCCCTGCATTTATGTTTTGCTCCACTAAAGGGGGCAAGCGAGGTACCACTTTATCATATTTGCACACCATGCTCATTACAAATCTATTGAGTGTTTCAGTATCATATTGTAAAACTTTCAGTTCTTTGTGATTTTCTCATGAGGCAACTTAATTACTACAGATTCATTGTCTCAGTAAGCACTTGTCATGTGACTATGAAAAGTTCTTATATGGTTAATAGCATGTCACCACAGAAATTATGCTTGTTATCATTTACCTACTCGAGGACGAGCAGGAATTAAGCTTGGGGATGTTGATACGTCCAAAACGTATCTATAATTTCTGCTTGCTCCATGCCTATTTTGTGTGATATTGCTATGATATTTATACACTTCCATACACTTTTGATCATATTTGGACTAACCTATTAACTCAGTGCACCCCAGTGCCAGTTTCTGTTTTCTGATGTTTTTGTATTTCAAGTTTTCCCATTACGTAAACTGCCAGAAAAATCCCGGAAAAATTATATAAAAAATCAGCGTTCCGGAAGCTTCCTTGCGGCCAAAGTAGGGCCGGAGGGGGGCCACCAGGGCTCCAGGCGCCCTGGTGGCGCGGCCCCCCTCCTGGGCGCGCCGGGGGGGGGGGGGGGGGGGGGGCGCCTGGGCCCCCCAGGTCTCCGCTGATGCCCCCCTTTGGCATATATTTACACCGCGTCCCGAAACCCTCGAGGACGAAACCCTTTTTCGCGATCTCATCTCTGTTCCGCCGCTGCCGCGCTTCCAAGATCGGGAGCACCAGGAGAACTCTTCCCGGCACCCTGCCGGAGGGGAGGATCACCATCGGGAGCCTCTCCACCACCATGGACGCCTCCCGGATGAGTTGTGAGTAGTCTCCCTTGGACCATGGGTCCATGACCAGTAGCTATGTGATGTTCTCCTCCCCTCTTTGTTCTTCACTAATTAGACCTCGTGAGCTGCCCTACATGATCGAGGCACATATGTAATCCTTATGCTGTTGCTATGATGAGTTTGCTGGGATCCGATGGATTGTGAGATTATGTTCAGATTGTGTGTGAGTAATATATTTGATTTACCTCTTTTATATTTATGTTCTTGAGTAATTCTTGCATGTTCTCCGTTGCTGTTTATTGCTTTGGCCAAGTAGTAGGTAGCAACTCCAAGAGGGAACGTTATGCTTGATTGTGGGTTCATGCCCCTCGATGACTAGTTTGAGTGACAGAAACATGAGTCTAGGGGATGTGTTGTTGCCACAAGGGGGAAAACAACGGTGCTTGTACTCGCGGGTGCAAGGATTGTTTACTTTACGCAAAGTTCTTTTAATGTAGTTGTCTGTTGCTTGGAGTTTACACAATGGGTGGGACTCGCAACTTAATACCAGCGAGATGTTCTGGATAGATATCTCAAGGTGGATGATTAGTAGTAGATGCAGATGGATTTCGGTCTACTTACCTTGGCGTACCGCCCATGATTTTGAGCCTCAACCTTTCTTGCAGCATAGGTAGCATTGGTTTGCGCACATAATTCTGTCAATTCCCCAGCTGTAATTCGTTTACCTCACATAGCTGTTTTATCGTCTTTTGGGAGAGAGACATCACTAGTGAACATCATGGGACCCCGGTCCATATTACCATCATCGATCACATCTGCTATTTACTTTCTGCTTTTACTTACTAGTTGCAATTATACCTATCACTATTATCTTTTGCGTTTGATCCATTGTAAACGACAAGGCCGGAGGGATTGACAACCTCTCTGTACTCGTTGGGAGCAAAGTTAGTTGTATCTGTGTGCAGGTCCAGTTAATTGCTAAGTATCTGGCGCCATTAGCAGTTGACACCTTCTTGTTGAAACCTTGGAGTCTCAGGGGAATTCGATCCTTGGTATCTTTGCCAAGGGAAAACTACCGCTACACTGCATCTCAAACCTTCCACTTGGGGTAACCAACGAGGGGCGCGAAGCCATCAGCGACAGACGGGCGGATCTGTAGGAGAGAGAGAGAGAGAAGATAAGAGGGAGAGAGAGAAGGAAGGAGAGGAGAGAGAACTCCGTTGCCGCCGCGTGTCGTGCTTCTGGATTGAGCGTTGCCTGACCAACGGATAAGAGTATGAGGTAAAACTAGCCACCATGCTCCTGTGCTGGCTGCATCCCCACATCTCCTGTTTCATTATTTCACCATCGCTGCCTCTTCTCCTCTTCGTTGCTCAGCTTCTTCCCCTGATTCCCCTTTTTCATTTTTTCTCTTTGTGGTGCCGCCGGGGATGAGAGGAGCAGCTGCTAAAGCAGGCGCGGTGCTGGTGACACGGGGCTGGTAGCGCGGCGCTGGTGCACTGCTGGCGAAGCGGTCGTCGACGGTGCCGTCTGACGTCGTCCTTGGTAGAAGGTAAACCAAGATCAATCTCTCACAATATTCCTTTATCGTCTGTGTTCTTATGAAACTTAGTGATTGAACTTTCTCTGTCATGTTTCACACATTGCTACTTTTAGTTATCCCCATTGGCTTGCGGATATGCTCCTCCTGAGTTGTTCTTGTTTATTTTCTCTATCCAACATCATTGCAGGTTGGTGCTTCCTCTCCTTCTCACTGCAGCTACCTATGCCTCAATTATTCTAGGATTTTGCAAGTTAAATACTCATGTGTGCTGAACTGAGAAGTTCTCTATGCAATATCTATTGTAGGTTGGTGTTTCCTACCTATGCCTCAATTATTCTAGGATTTTGCAAGTTAAATACTCATGTGTGCTGAGCTGAGAAGTTCTCTATGCAACATCTATTGCAGGTTGGTGTTTCCTATCTATGCCTCTATTATTCTAGGATATTGAAAGTTAATTGCTCATGTGTGCTGAATTGAAAAGCTCAATGAAAGGCACTTATTTCTATGCACAAATGCTTTTGTAGCTATAAGAATCTGTAGAGCAGAAGGTATTTAGCACTGCTGCCCCTGCTGTACATAATTAGAGGAATAGTTTAGTTCAGTTAGAGGAATTGGTGTTTTTGGACAGTAATGTTTGGGCCAATTCTGGGCTGATCAGTCCATAATTTCAAGAGTCTCCAAATATAAGTTGTAGTGTAGGTCTCAAGCTTTCCAAAGAGTATTTGTTTGTGCTTTTGGCGAGCAGCCATCGGTTTAATTTGTTGTCCAAGAAGTTATTATCCTGAGCGCAGTCTTTTCATTTGCCAGTTTAGGGCCTGTTAGAGGTTGAATTAAAATAAACTTTCAACATGAAAGTTGTAGATAAGTTTCTGTAGATGCTTATACACTTACAATTTGTCCGAATTCCTTTTCTATATCGAATCCTATAAAAATATTAAAGGAGGTTGTACTATGTTGGATATAATTTCATTCTCAGCTTCATCGGCGTCAGCTTCATCGGGGCCAGCTTCATCACCAAGAGGACGGACTCCGGAAGGCAGCCTCCTCCTAAGGCGCCAGGACCGGTAACTCCCGAAATCCATCCTTCCTTCCATTATTTTCTGGTGATGCGCCGTTAGGGTTCGTGTTCATTGCCATTTTGGATTCATATGTGAAGTCTATTGTTGTTAATTACAGTTAACTAATTTCTTAATTCATGGTTGTTTTAGTTGCTGACCATATGATTGGTAGCCTTGGACAGAAGAGGGCCATCAACAAACAGAAGCAACCCCTGTCCTGTCCAGAACATGTATATCTTCAGTTTTGGTTGCCTTCCGTTTACTTGCCAAGAAGCAACACTGAGCTCACATATTTACTGTTTGCTTTGTTATATACTTAATCTGCTAGACAAAGTGTAAAAGGGAAATTCATGCTCGACAATTTTGTTTATTTATAAACCTAGATGCTACTCTAATTGGTTTTACTTCTTCCATATATTTTCTCCTCCCAGTGTGTATAAACAGTGCACAAAGTTAATTTCTTTTCCTTCTCGACCGCATCGAATTTTAAATAAAATAGAGAGGAATCTGAGAGATACACAACCAGAATAATTTTGTTTCTTTGATTTTTCGACCGTGTCTAACTTTTGATAAAAGAGAGGGGAATTTGAGATAGATAGACAATCTGAAGAGCTTTGAACAACTTTGAACGTCCGAGTATGCCGTCGGCTTCCTCGCCGCTGCTGTCGCGTGGCTGGCACCAGTGTGTGGCAGCTGCTGAGATGGGTGCAGCTTACTCCCGGTTCCGTGATGGTGTTGAAAAGCACCTTACCTGAGCCAAGGAATTAGTAGCATTGTGGGATGATTAACCAATTTTTTCCTAAAAGTTTGGGTGCGCCAATTCAGAAAGGTCCGTGACGGTGAGTAAGCAACCCATGAGTGTTATTCGGAAGCCGTAACTTTCTTTTGATTCAGAACGTGTGCTTTGTATCTAGGTTGTCTTGGTCTCGAACTTTTGGGTTTGTACTTTCTGGTTAAATGTGGTTGATGGACAAACAATTAAATCCATTCGGCTATCTCCAGCACTAAATACTAACGTACCGAGCCAACGACCTATTGGTCCAGTGTGTGTCGCATTTTGTACTTGCATTTAGTAACCTACTGTGATGTTATAGAAGTTATCATATTGGTGATAGTCAGCAACCCATCGTTCTTGTCATATGTGATCTTAGATTTTAATGGTATCATCATGCAGGTGATTATAACAAGGCATAATTGTTTATGCCAGATGTGCGTGCTCAAAGATTTTGGTCGGCAACTTATAGTATTTATCAAAGAATTCTGAAAAAGGTGAATTGTTATCAGACATTGGACCTTTATATCTTTTACATGACAATTTGATTCCCGGAGTGACAAATATCATAGAAAGCTTGGTGTTTCTCCTTTGGAATTTATCTTTTATTTACCAATATGCATTCTTGTGATGTTGTCTTCTACTGATTTACAGGTCCTTGCGGTTGTTGTTCCCACGACTGTGTTATCCGCGTTTGTACAAGGTGAGCTCTCTTATGTTTGTCTGTTTACTCGGTCATTCCTAGAGAATATATTTCACGTGCTCTCTTTTGGTTCATAGTTTGTCCTACTCTCGCTTTCTTGCTATCAAGGAGATGGATAGATATAGATTCTAGGCATGTCCTTGGTCCCTGGAAAGGGATTTTTTTGTTGCCTTGCTTGCTTTATTTGGTATGTTGCTCTTTTCCACTATCGACCAGGAGACAAATTTGGTATCAACCCTTGTCCTTGCTCTTTGCAGAAGAGGTTCTTGTTCTTTTGTTTGATATATTGGTGCCAAAAGACGAGTAGTGAGTCAGTGGCAGGGTAGTCGAGATGGATCTATCTAAGTACTTGTATAAGTATGTTGTTGGTCTACTTGCTTTGGTTTATCCAGTTTTTGCCAGAATATGTGCCCACATACGAGGGCAAGGACGAGGTCCTGGCCAAAGTTAGACACATTTTTGGATGTTTTGCGAACAGGCCTGTAGCCTAGTGGTTGCAGCGACCTTAGTAGCACCCCAGGTCCTGGGTTCGACTCCCGGTGGGAGCGGATTTGAACAGGCCTGGGCAAAAATTTCTGGATAAAAAGGACTGTGGGGTTGTTACTCTACAGTAAATAGTCAAAAAAAAATTTGGATGTTTTGGTGATCTGATGCTGTTAATTCAGCTTATCTTTGTTTGAGAAATGATCGATTTGAGTTCAATAAATAGTTTTAGCTTATGTTTTGGCGGAACTGCTTGTGCACGGCGTGCGCCAGCGCCAAGCTCAGCAGCGCGTTGTTCCCTAACTTTGGCCAGGACCTCTACGTGCACCTTGCTGTTTCCGATCTCGGTACATGCCTGCTTGCCTGCCTATGTGTCTGGATTAGCATCACTTTTTCCATTCTAAATCAAAGTAACATGATGATGGTTCTTGGCTGGTAACCATTTGTTCCGTCCTATCCTTTGACACACCGGATTAAGCTTTATCCTCTGAAACTTTTAGTTTTTGTTTAATTTAGGCATTTAGCTTATGGCATGTGCAGGCTTTAGTTTGTCCCGATCAAGCAGTAGCTTCTTGATTTTGCTATTAGGCAATGTTGCTTATATCTAAACATTTAGCATGCAAATACTGTTTTTTGTGGTTTCCATCAAAGAGCATCTTCTGTAGTCTTCTTTGTAGATGGTATACCTGATCTTTCCTATATTTCTTATGGTGATCGTCTTTATTTTGAATTCTGCTGGATACTGTTTCTTTGTGGTTTCCATCACAGTAAATTTGCTTACCTTCTTCTGGCTTCTTTCCTTGTTTATAAAACTATTTTGCTGCATTTCATCATCAGTTGCTGGCATTGCAAACTTGCTTCATTTCATGTGACTTATGTTTCATGGCTTCAATCCTACCTCTAAAAAATTAGAGTTCTATTGCTGCCACAAGTAAATTTGCTTGCCTTCTTCTGGCTTCTTTCCCGGTTTATCCAACTACTTCCTCCGTCCCAAATTACTTGTCACAGAAATGAATAGAAACTAGGACTAAAAATATGTCTAGATACATCCATTTGTACGATAAGTAATTCGGGACGGATGGAGTATTTTGCATTTAATCAATAGTTGCTGCACATTGCAAATTGGCTTGATTTCATATGACATTTTATTTCATGTTTTATTAATCATTCTGACTAGCTAATGGGCCTTTTGTGGTTCTTCACTTGTAGTATGAGATTGACATGCTTGCCTTTTGTGGGTGTACTATAGGTGTTGCTACTGTTTCTGCATTTCGAGTCAAGGCGAGCCATGCCGATTGCCAAAAAGGTATTTTATTTTGCCTTTGCCTCACGTGTATGCCCCAACTTCTCTAATAGTGCTATGACACTAGCTGATAATATACACCTTTGTGTAGTTCCACTCAATTTCTCTTTGAATTTTTATCATGTCATTAGTTAACTATGTTTCTTTTTACTCCATTTTGTTCCTACAAGTCATGAATCATCCCCTTCTTGACATCAATACCATGTGAGATCTATCGTCTTTGATGGTTCGTTGATTCAACTAAGCCTTCCATTAATACTATGCGTGAGATGAACAAGACATTTGCAACTCCTGGCTAACGAATGGTATTCAGTTTATTTATGTATTCTTCCCTATACGAATGTGCTATGCTGATCACGAACCATATGCTCCTTGGTTTTAGTACTTTTCTGCTACAGTTTACAGAGCATCATCATCTGAAATTCCTTACTCCATTGGTAGAGAATATGCGAATCAAGCTCGCGTGTGGGTGAGAGAACGAGTTGAGAGACACCAATGGTAGAGCCACTATAACAACCAACTGGTCAGTCTTTCTAAAGACCGTGGAGATTAAAGAGGGTCAAATTTGTGTCTTCTCTTTCGAGGAGCACAATTTACGACCGCCATTTGCTGTGTTTATAAACTTAGAGAATGTTAGTAAAAGATCCATATTCTTATGACTATGTGGCACGCTTTATGAATTCTGTCCAACATGACATGCACATCAACAGGTGTTCACAAAGGGAGGAGCTGGACGATAAGGCTGTCAGACCATACCATCTCTATTCATGTATATATGTATTCTAATGTTATGCCCAACAGAACCATACAGCTGTATCTCTTGCTTTTGGTATATTGTAATGAACTTATTGTCGTGGGCAACTACTATATGGTACGAATAGAATCTATCAAAGGACATCTACTTTGCTCTTTGTTATTTTTGAATCTGACTTGTTTCTGGTATATCAAGTATCTATCCTCTGTAACGAGTGTATTGCTATGAACCTATTGATGTGGGTGATTACTATTCCTTGCTTGGGTCTTTATACTTTCTGGTCAAATAACAATCTAACATAGGCAGCTACTGTGCTCTTTTTATTTTGGATTTGTCATTGTCTAGGATTAGGCGCAATGCGCAAAGATGTGCTGGGGACAGTTATGCTATTCCCATATAAGGTCATTGTATCCTTCGTACTGTTCTTCTTTGACTTAGCACATCTGCTCATTTTCGGATGAAGTTTCATGTGACTACCAATGTTATAAATTATTCTTCTTTGACTTAGCACAGCTGCCAATTTTCAGATAAATTTTCATGTGACTACCAATATTATAAACCAGAATTCTCTTTGTAAGGATGTTTATGTCTGAACTGTTAATTATCTTTGAGAATATATTCTATCCACGTCTAAAATCCATCTTAAATTTCATATCTTATTCATAGATAATGATTTTGTGTATGGCACTATATTAAACCAATATTGTTCCTATTTTTTTATATTTACAATGCTCCTATGACTATTTTACCGAATTGGATATGACTGTACCCGGCAGCGGTGCTGCCTGGGTGCGGCAAGCTGCACTTCCTACCTAGTAAATTAGTATTGGCAAACAACTAGTAGCAGCCAGCAGGGCATACACTTGCGATCCCAAATTCTAGTATGATGGTAGCACTATACAACAATTCAACACCATTTATAGCAAACTCTGCCTTTGTGAACATGCATTCATCATCTTGGGATGTCATTCTCAAGTGAACACCTATGTATGATTTTAAGTACGATACTTACTCGTACCTTGTACATGTTGTTCTTACTACTCCCTCTCTCTCAGTTTATAAGGCGTGCGCGTACCTCTAGGTCGTCAATTTAACCAACCTAATAGAAGCCATATATTACAAAAAATATATCATTATAAACTTCAGATGTTCTATTTTTAAACGGTATAATTTTTGTATTATAGAGTTTATATTACAGTGATCAAATTGGCAACCTAGGGGTACACGCACGCCTTGTAAACTGAAATGGAGGGAGTACTTGTTTTGTTCATCACGAGATTGTTGTCCTTTTTTACACTCATGGTTCTGTTATTTTTGTCCATTCTGCAGATAAAACCATTGCCATCAATAATTATATTACTTCAAACCATAGTATCTTTAAGGGTTTTTTCATTGGGAATTGATGGTGACATGCATCTAGAGTGTAGCTACGGAGGACATAATAGGTCCAAACAACCGTGGGTCGGTGCAAGCCCACAACTTGATGTCCATTGATGATCTAGAGCACATCACCACCTTGGAGTACAAGACCAAGATCCTCTTTGAATTAGGCTAGGTATGGTCTATATATGGCGTGCATTAATCGACCCTAGTTAGCTACCAAACGTAGCACACAAAAACTCATTGAACGACTTGGTACTTGTAACACTGCCTCGTCTACCTATATAAGGACTAGAGGGGATCCCCCGACAGGCACCTTATTCTAGTAATCATCTACGGCTTCTGCCCCTGACGATCTTGGGACATGAACCTGAGTAAATATTCCTCATGCGCACCATCAGGATCTCTTACATGTTTGCTATCCTTTGATCGGTATTTTCGGGAATTACTATGACACAATTGCCAACAATACTTCTCATTCTGCATCGATCATATGTTCACAGTGTTGCAGTAACCTCGCTTACAATGATGGTAGCCTTTTTCATATCTCGATAGTACTAAGTGCTCGTCGGACCGAGATAACGAATATATTAGAAATAAGGGCATGCCTTCGTCTCTCACTTTGACATCTACTTGACATAAGTATGAGGTCACTTGGTTGAAGGCATTTATATTCTGTGATTGTCGGTGTACAAAAGTAGGGGCACTCCGTTGTACCCCTTACTTGTGCACGGATAGTCAGAGCCACCCCTGCGGCCACGCTTAGCGAGGCAGAGGAGGGAAGCCGAAGCACAAGACTACCAGAGCAGCGCCAAGACAGTGGCGCAAGAAGGCCAAGCAAGAAGATAGGCTTCCCCCGACAAGACCCTTGCCGGGGCGGCCTGCACACCCCCGGCAAGAACCCTTGCCGGGGAAACTCACCCAACGCCTTCATTGCAGCCACCCTTGAGCCTAGGAGTTCCGACACCATCAACAACGTTGGAACCAAGGCTCGGGAAGCGCCTGCGTGATGGCATGCATATCTTTGTGGAGACAAGGGTCTACAGATCCAACCAGAAGACAAGACGACCGCAAGGCCCCTTGCCGAGGATGCCCACGAGGCCCCGGCAAGGCTCCTTGCCGAAGACACCCCCGAAGACCCGGCAAGCCTCTTGCCGAGGACGTTCATAGAGGCCCCGGCAAGACCCTTGCCGGGAACAGATGCAAGACCGCGGCAAGCCCTTGCCGCCCCATCGTCGCCTCAGCTCGGCAGCCGACCCACTAGCTCAGGCAAATACCCACGTGGCAGTACGTGGTCCCTGATCCAGCTAGTCAAGCACCTGCGTGGTGGCCTGCAGATATTCGTGAAGACCTGCTACTTCTCGAGCTTGCGTTGTATTCCCTCGAAGAGGAAAGGGTGATGCAACACGGTAACGTAAGTATTTCCCTCGGTTTTTGAGAACCAAGGTATCAATCCAGTAGGAGACCACGCGCGAGTCCCTCACACCTGCAAAAACAAATAAGAACTTCGCATCCAACGCGATAAGGGGTTGTCAATCCCTTTACGGTCACTTACGAAAGTGAGATCTGATAGAGATGATAGTTTGATATTTTTGGTATTTTTGGATATAAGAACAGAAAGTAAAAGGGGAAAATTAAAGTAAATTGTAGATTAATATGTTGAGAATAGACTCGGGGCCATAGTGTTCTCTAGTGGCTTCTCTCATGATAGCGATATTCTATGGCCGGTAAACAAATTACTGTCGAGCAATTGATAGAAAAGCGAATAATTATGAGACTATCTAGGCATGATCATTATATATAGGCATCACGTCTGAGACAAGTAGACCGAAACGATTCTGCATCTACTACTATTACTCCACACATCGACCGCTATACATCATGCATCTAGAGTATTAAGTACATAAGAACAAAGTAACGCCTTAAGCAAGATGACATGATGTAGAGGGATAAACTCAAACATAGTGATATAAACCCCATCTTTTTATCCTCGATGGCAACAATACAATACGTGCCTTGCTGCCCCTACTGTCACTGGGAAAGGACACCGCAAGATTGAACCCAAAGCCAAGCACTTCTCCCATTGCAAGAACTATAGATCTAGTAGGCCAAACCAAACCAATAATTCGAAGATACTTGCAAGGATATTGTAATCATACATAAAGAGTTCAGAAAAGAACCAAATATTTCTCATAGATAATCTTGATCATAAACCCACAATTCGTCGGATCTCGACAAACACACCGCAAAAAGAGATTACATCAAATAGATCTCCTCGAAGAACGAGGAGAACTTGGTATTGAGATCCAAAAAGAGAGAAGAAGCCATCTAGATACTAGCTATGGACCCAAAGGTCTGTGGTAAACTACTCGCAACTCATGGTGAGGAGATGATGATGATGTAGAAGCACTCCGTGGAAGATCCCCCCTCCGGCGGAGCTCCGGAACAGGCCCCAAGATGGGATCTCACGGGAACAGAAGGTTGCGGTGGTGGAACTATGGTTTTCTCTGTTGTTCTGATGGTTTCGGGGTACGTAGGTATATATAGGAGGAAGGAGGGCACCGGGGGCTAGACGGGGTGCCCACGAGGCAGGGGGCGTGCCCTATAGGGAGGGGGCGCCCCCACCCTCGTGGACACCACGTCAGCCCTACTCCGTGGTTCTCAAGTCTCCCGTGCGTATTTTGCTCCAAAAATATCTCTCCCGAAGGTTTCATTCCGTTTGGACTCCGTTTGATATTCCTTTTCTGTAAAACCCCAAAACAGGCAAAAAAACAGCAATCTGGACTGGGCCTTTGGGTTAGTAGGTTAGTCCCAAAAATAATATAAAAGTGTATAACAAATCCCATTAAACATCCAAAACATCATAAATAATAGCATGGAACAATAAAAAATTATAGATACGTTGGAGACGTATCAAGCATCCCCAAGCTTAATTCCTGCTCGTCCTCGAGTAGGTAAATGATAAAAACAAAATTTTTGATGTGTAATGCTAACCAACATAGTTTTTCAATGTAATTCTCTTAATTGTGGCATGAATGTTCAGATCCGAAAGATTCAATGTAATTCTCTTAATTTTGGACCTTTTTTTCTTTGGCCTTTTTTTGGAGGGGCTTTCTTGATTTAGCCTTTCCTCACATGGGACAATGCTCTAATAATGATGATCATCACACTTTCATTGAATACAACTCAATATTACAACTCGATACTAGAACAAAGTATGACCTATATGAATGCCTCTGACGGTGTACCGGGATGTGCAATGAATCAAGAGTGACATGTATGAAAAATTATGCATGGTAGCTTTGACACAAATAAGATGTTAACTACATGATCATGCATGGCAATATGACAACATGAAGCGTGTCATATGAACGGAACGATGGAAAGTTGCATGGCAATATATCTCGGAATGGCTATGGAAATGCCATGATAGGTAGATATGATGGCTGTTTTGAGGAAGATATATGGTGGCTGTTTTGAGGAAGGATATATAATGGGTGTATGGTACGAAAGTTGCGCGGTACAAGAGAGGCTAGCAATGGTGGAAGGGTGAGAGTGCGTAATATCCATGGACTCAACATTAGTCATAAGAACTCATATACTTATTGCAAAAATTTATGAGTCATCAAAACAAAGCAATCAACACATGCTCCTAAGGGGGAGGTTGGTAGGAGTTAACCATCGCGCGCCCCCGACCTCCACACAAAGGATGACACTCTACAAATACCTCATGCTCTAACTTCGTCACATAGCGGTTCACCATACGTGAATGCTACGGGAATCACTAACTTTAACACAAGCATTTCTTAATTTCATAATAAATCTACTAGCATGACTCTAATATCACTATCCTCATATCTCAACACAATTATCAAGCATCCAACTTCTCATCATATTCAATGCACTTAGTGTGAAAGTTTTTACTGCATTGATATTGGATGCCTATCATGTGAAGGCTAGTTTTATAGCCAAAGAACATTACCATGCTATTCTAATAGACTCTCAAAAGGATATAAGTGAAGCATGAGAGATCAACAATTTCTTCAAAATATAATCACCACCTTGCTCTAAAAGATATAAGTGAAGCACTAGAGCAAAGACTATTCAACTCAAAAGATATAAGTGAAGCACATAGAGTGTTCTATCAATTCCTAGGCCATATTTAACTCTCTCAAATAGGTGTGTCCAGCAAGTATAATTATGGAAAACTAACAAGCAAAGACTCAAATTATACATGACGCTCCAAGTAAATCACATATCATGTGCTGAATAAAAATATAGCTCCGAGTATAGTTACCGATGGATGAAGACGAAAGAGGGGATGCCTTCCAGGGGCATCCCCAAGCTTAGGCTCTTGGTTGTCCTTGAATTTTACCTTGGGGTGTCTTGGGCATCCCCAAGCTTAGGCTCTTGCCACTCTTTGTTCCATTGTCCATCAAAGCAATACTCAAAACTTGAAAACTTCACAACACAAAACATAGACAAAAATCACGTGAGCTCCGTTAGTATAAGAAAACAAACCACTACTCAAAGGTACTGCAATGAATTCATTCTTTGTTTATATTGGTGTTAAACCTACTGTATTCCAACTTCTCTATGATTCATACTTCCCAATATTACTCATAGATGCATTGAAATAAGCAAACAACACACGAAAAACAGAATCTGTCAAAAACAGAACAGTCTGTAGTAATCTGTAACTTTCGCATACTTCTGTAACTCCAAAAAAATTGAAATAAATTGGTAAACGTGAGGAATTTTTCTATTAATAATCTTCAAAAATAATCAACTAAATAGCACACTCCAGTAAAATCTGGTGACCATTCTAGCGAGCGCTAACGATTCTGTTTTTCACAGCAAGATCATATAAACTTCACACAAGTATTCCCAAAGGTTCTACTTGGCACAAACACTAATTAAAACACAAAACCACATCTAAACAGAAGCTAGATGCAATATTTATTCCTAAACAGAAGCAAAAACAAAAAATATAAAATTGGGTTGCCTCCCAACAAGCGCTATCGTTTTACGCCCCTAGCTAGGCACGATACATGGATAGATCTAGGTATTGCCATCTTTGGAAGCCAATTCTTTAATTAAGCACTTGTGATTCTAAGGATCTTCTTTATCCCTATTGATAATCAAACTTTTGGGCAAGAAATTAAGAAATTCAATTGTGTCAAAAGGTTCTGTTGCAAAAGTAAGAAAATTAGGATGAACACTTATGGATTTAAAATCTGTGATTCCTATACTAGACGTTTCACCCTTGTCTTTAGGAACATACATGAACTTAGATAATTTAGTGGTAGAAGGATTTGGAGTAATTTTTATAGCAGAAAGAGCAGAACCCACATTAGTAATAATATCCTCAAGTTTATTGATTCTAGTAGAATCTTGATCTAATTTTTCTTTAACTATGGGTTCCTTTTCCTTAAGATTTTTCAGAACAACTCCTACCTTGGATCCATATTGGGTAATTTCATTATGGATTTTTCTATCCAAGTTCTCTACCAACTCTACCGTAGCAACTTTGTTTTCAATAATTTCTAACCTTTGCATAACATGCTCCAAAGTTAAAATAGTCCCATTAACCATAAGAGGTGGTGAGCCAAATAATTCAGTCATTGCATTATAAGACTCAAAAGTATGGCTACCCAAAAAATTCCCTCCGGTAATGGTATCTAAAATAAATCTATTCCATGGAGTTATGCCAACATAAAAATTGCGAAGGAGCACAGAAGTAGAAAGCTTCCTAGCAGATCTATTTTGAGCATTGCAAATTCTATACCACGCATCTTTTAAGTTTTCTTCCTCCCTTTGTTTAAAGTTGAGAACCTCTCTCTCGGGAGTGTTGATAATGATAGGTGTGCTAGACATGATGACAAGCAAGCAAGCAACACACAAGCAAACAAGAAGCAAGCGAACGATAAACACACGGCAGAAGAAGGGCAAATAAAACGGCAAGGGTGAAGTGGGGGAGAGGAAAACGAGAGGCAAATAAATGTAATGCGAAGGATAAGGGTTTGTGATAGGTACTTGGTATATGACTTTTGCGTAAGCCTCCCCGGCAACGGCGCCAGAAATTCTTCTTGCTACTTCTCGAGCTTGCGTTGTATTCCCTCGAAGAGGAAAGGGTGATGCAGCACAATAGCGTAAGTATTTCCCTCGGTTTTTGAGAACCAAGGTATCAATCCAGTAGGAGACCACGCGCGAGTCCCTCGCACCTCCACAAACAAATACGAACTCTGCAGCCAACGTGATAAGGGTTTGTCAATCCCTTTACGGTCACTTACGAAAGTGAGATCCGATAGAGATGATAGTTTGATATTTTTGGTATTTTTGGATATAAGAACAGAAAGTAAAAGCGGAAAAGTAAAGTAAATTGTAGATTGATATGTTGAGAATAAACCCGGGGGCCATAGTGTTCTCTAGTGGCTTCTCTCATGATAGCGATATTCTACGGCGGGTAAACAAATTACTGTCGAGCAATTGATAGAAAAACGAATAATTATGAGACTATCTAGGCATGATCATTATATATAGGCATCACGTCCGAGACAAGTAGACCGAAACGATTCTGCATCTACTACTATTACTCCACACACCGACCGCTATCCAGCGTGCATCTAGAGTATTAAGTTCATAAGAACAGAGTAACGCCTTAAGCAAGATGACATGATGTAGAGGGATAAACTCAAACATAGTGATATAAACCCCATCTTTTTATCCTCAATGGCAACAATACAATACGTGCCTTGCTGCCCCTACTGTCACTGGGAAAGGACACCGCAAGATTGAACCCAAAGCCAAGCACTTCTCCCATTGCAAGAGCTATATATCTAGTAGGCCAAACCAAACCAATAATTCGAAGAGACTTGCAAGGATATTATAATCATACATAAAAAGTTCAGAAAAGAACCAAATATTTCTCATAGATAATCTTGATCATAAACCCACAATTCATCGGATCTCGACAAACACACCGCAAAAAGAGATTACATCGAATAGATATCCTCGAAGACCGAGGAGCACTTGGTATTGAGATCCAAAGAGAGAGAAGAAGCCATCTAGATACTAGATATGGACCCGAAGGTCTGTGGTAAACTACTCACAACTCATGGTGAGGCGATGATGATGATGTAGAAGCTGTGACGCCCCCGATTTGTCCGTACACTAATCATGCACGCAAATGTGTACGACCAAGATCAGGGACTCACTGGTAGATATCACAACACAACTCTAAAAGTAAAATAAGTCATACAAGCTTCATATTACAAGCCAGGGGCCTCGAGGGCTCGAATACAAGTGCTCGATCATAGACAAGTCAGCGGAAGCAACAATATCTGAGTACAGACATAAAGTTAAACAAGGTGCCATAAGATGGCTAGCACAAACTGGGATACAGATCGAAAGAGGAGCAGGCCTCCTGCCTGGGATCCTCCTAACTACTCCTGGTCGTCGTCGGCAGACTGAACGTAGTAGTAGGCACCTCCGGTGTCGTAGGAGTCGTCGTAGGTGGCGTCTGGCTCCTCGGCTCCACCATCTGGTTGCAACATCCGAGAAGAAGGTACAGAAGGGGGAAAAGGGGGGGAGCAAAGCAACCGTGAGTACTCATCCAAAGTACTCGCAAGCAAGGATCTATACTACATATGCAATGGTAACAATGATATGGGTAATATCGGTGGACTGAACTGCAGCAAGCGGGAATAAGAGGGGGATAGCTAATCCAAACGAAGACTACGCTTCTGGCAGCCTCCATCTTGCAGCAGTAGAAGAGAATAGATGGTAAGTTCACCAAGTATCATCGAATAGCATAATCCTACTCGGCGATTCTCCCGCACATCACCCTGTGAGAGAGCAACCACCGAGTTATATCTGGAACTCATCTGGGTGTGTTTTATCAAGTGTCCGGTTCTAGTTATCATGAGGTCGGAATACAACTCCGGGTCGTCCTTTTACCGAGGGACACGACTATTCGAATAGATTAACTTCCCTGCAGGGGTGCACCACATAACCCAGCACGCTTGATCCCATTTGGCCGGACACACTTTCCAGGGTCATGTCCGGCCTCGGAAGATCAACACGTCGCAGCCCTACCTAAGCACAGCAGAGAGGTCAGCACGTCGGTCTAAGTCCTAAGCACACAGGGGTCTGGGCCCATCGCCCAATGCACACCTGCACGTTGCGTACGCGGCCGGTGAGCAGACCTAGCAACCTCCATTACTAAGGAAGTTGCGTTATGCGGTCCAACCCGGCGCGCGCCGCTAAACCGCTGACGTCAAGAAGGCTTCGGCTGATACCATGACGTCGAGTACCCATAACTATTCCCACGTAGCTGGTTAGTGCGTATAGACCAAATGGCCAGACTCAGATCAAATATCCAAACTCGTTAAGCGTGTTATTATGAAATAACCGCGGACAACGACCAGGGCCAGGCCACCTGTCTCCTAGGTGTCTCAACCTGCCCTGTCGCTCCGCCACAAAGATCCACACAGAGGGCCGTCGGGAAAGTATGTCCTTTCAGCCCCCAATCCGTGAATCAACCGCGGGTACTCAACGAGCCGACCCGACTTTAGTCACATCAAGTATCATGTATTTGTGTATGTAATAAATACCCGTGATCACCCCCAAGTGATCACGGCCCGATAGAATAGCAGGGCAGACGGACAAGGGTGAAGGGCCACTGATGGAACACTAGCATCCTATACTAAGCATTTAGGATTGCAGGTAAAGTATCAACAGTGAAAGCAACAAAGACAGGCTATGTAGCAGAATAGGATTATCGAAAGCAGTAACATGCTACACTACTCTAATGCAAGCAGTAGAGAGAAGAGTAGGCGATATCTGGTGATCAAAGAGGGGGGGGCTTGCCTGGAAGCTCGGCAGCCAAAGTGGGGTCGTCAACACCGTAGTCGATCGGGGCAGCAGCAGCGTCGGTCTCGTAGTCTACCGGAGAGAAGAGGGGGAAGAAACAGTGAATACAATGCAAACAGCTGCATGACGATGCATGACATGACATGTAACGGTGCTAAGCGTGCCCTAACGCAGTATCGGGTGATACTGACGAAGGGGGGAAACATCCGGGAAAGTATTCCCGGTGTTTCGCGTTTTCGGGCAAAGGGGCCGGAGGGGGAAAGTTGCGGGTTCGGTATGTTAGGGGTGCGCGTTGGACGAACGGACCGCGTAGTCGTATTCGTCTCGTCGTTCTGAGCAACTTTCATGTACAAAGTATTTTAATCTGAGTTACGGTTTAAAAGATATGATTTTATTAAGTTTTTAATAATTTCTGGAATTAAATATTAATTAATTTAATTCGAAAATTCATTTATGACATCAGCATGATGTCATTCTGACATCATCAGGGTTGACTGGTCAACCTGACAGGTGGGTCCCACCTGTCAGTGACACAGTAACTAATTAGGATAATTTTAATTAATTAAACCTAATTAATTAAATTAATTAAGGTTAATTAGATTAATCATAATTAGGTTAACCTAACAGTAATTAATTAAACTAATTAGTTTAATTAGAATTTAACTAATCCAGATTAATTAAGATTAACTATTCAGTTAATTAAATTAATTAATTAATTAATTAATTATTTTATTTATTACTTTTAGTTATTTATTTAATTATTATTATTATTATTATTATTTTTTATTTATTTTTTTTATTTTTTTATTTTTCTTTTTACGTTCTGGGGGCGGGCCCCGGCTGTCATAGGCCTGGGGCCTTAGTGGTTCGGGCGCCCAACGAGGCGGGTCGGGCGCTGGGGCTTGCTGCCGCTCGACCCGGGCGAGGCCGAGGGAGCACGGCGGGGCGCCGGCGCTGGTCGCCGGCCGAGGGGGCCTTGGCCACGGGGGGAGGGGCTCAGCCCTGGACGCCGGCCAGGGCAGCCCGAGGGCACCGGCGCGGCCCAAG
>LR738715.1:710593792-710616103 GCA_902687465.1 Secale cereale
GGCCTGGCTGGGCCGAGGCCCAGTTGGGCCGGGGGGGGGGGTTGTTTTTATTTTATTTTAGTTTAGGATTTACTTTTATTTATTTTCTGTTTTAGTTTTAATTTATTTAAAACACTTAGGCATTTTTAGAAATTGCAAAACCTACACCAAAATTAATGGTGCAATATTTGGCACCGCATGAACATTTTTGTTTTACTTTTGGAAAACTTTTATTGTTGCATTTATATTTGGATTTTTAATTCGAACGGGTTTTCGATAACAGCGGGATTATCAACAGTAACACGATGACGTGTCACCATTAACGTGGGATTACTGTAGCTTGATTATCCGGGCGTTACAGAAGCACTCCGTGGAAGATCCCCCCTCCGGCGGAGCTCCGGAACAAGCCCCAAGATGGTATCTCACGGGAACAGAAGGTTGCGGCGGTGGAACTAGGGTTTTCTCTGTTGTTCTGATGGTTTCGGGGTACGTAGGTATATATAGGAGGAAGGAGGGCACCAGGGGCCAGACGTGGTGCCCACGAGGCAGGGGGCGCGCCCTATAGGAGGGGGCGCGCCCCCCACCCTCGTGGACGCCACGTTAGCCCTACTCCGTGGTTCTCAAGTCTCGCGTCCGTATTTTGCTCCAAAAATATCTCTCCCGAAGGTTTCATTCCATTTGGACTCCGTTTGTTATTCCTTTTCTGTAAAACTCTAAAACAGGCAAAAAAACAACAATCTGGACTAGGCCTTTGGGTTAGTAGGTTAGTCTTAAAAATAATATAAAAGTGTATAACAAAGCCCATTAAACATCCAAAACATCATAAATAATAGCATGGAACAAGCAAAAATTATAGATACGTTGGAGACGTATCAAGACCCTACCACCACACCATCTCAGCTGCCTGCCCCGTTGGCCTGGACGCGCGTCGCAACCAGACGGAGCGGCAACGGACGGGACGGGCCTCGTTCCCGTCCCCGATAAAGCAAGTGGACACCTAAGTAGCGTATTTAATGCGTCTTGTCCCGTAATGGCATCAGATAAGATTGTACAATGTATACCTTTCCACCTCCTGTGTGCCACTCTGGCAGCCCTTTTTTACTATAAAAGGAGGCCCGAGGCATACTGGAGAAGGATTCGGATCTTTTGGACTAGACATGCACCGTAGCTTGTTCAAGAAGCCCAAGAACACTCAAATACACATCAAAGTAGGACTAGGGTATTATACATCTTTGCGGCCCAAACCTGGGGAAACGATTCTTGTGCTAACTCCTAGACCCGCTCTTTGCACAACCCCACGCCCGTCAACCGTAGAAGGGATTCCAGTGATCCCATAGTTGTCGTTTCCCCGACATCTTTGGCGCGCCAGGTAGGGGGCGTCAGTTGTGAAAATCCGGTCTAGTAGTTAGTTTAGCAGTTCTTCATCGCCATGGCTTCCAAGGAAGAAGATGACCAAGCATGCGACATCATCAGCAAGTGCAATCGATGCCCATGCAACAACAGAAAAGATAAGTCATGCAAAACTTTGAGTAATTCCTCTTTATATAAGGTTATTCTCCTTGGAGATCCTGCTCTCTGTATGATAAACCTGTGCGCAATGGAGCCCTTCCACTATTGGCAACCCCTTCGTCATGTTTCGAGTCCGCTCAACAGTTCGAGCGGCCGCGTCGAGAACGGCAGGGTAGCCTTTCCGTTACTGGCAACGTTTTTGTCCTGTTTCGAGTCCGCTCAACAGTTCAAACAGCCGCGCTGAGAACGGTAAGGTGGTTTGCCTGCCAGCAAGCACACCCGGCATGCTATTGAGGATCCGTCCTCAAAGCACCGTGGCTTGGGTTTGCGCGCCGACAAGCCTATCCAATTAAGCATAGGGTGGACATACAAAGGGGAATCGAATAGGAAAATAGCGCGCATCACTTCAAAATACTGCAGAGTTACATTACATCAATTGTTGCTGCGGTTCTAACTAAAGATAAAAATTGTCTTGGTTGTGAACCTGCAGTGGCGATGAGAAACAGTGCACCTAATCCCGACGTTGGCCTTCTATGCTATGAACTCCGTTGACACAGCTGATGATGGGCTTGATACGCTCCTTGAGCATCGTGAGGTCTGCATCCTCCGGCAAGCTCTCCAGCGCGGCGTCGAAGTCGAGGTTGGGGTTCCAATATGCCACCTTGGTGAGAACCTTGGTCAAGGCACCCCGGCAGAGCCTCCGGGACTCATTCGCCAGATAAACCGCTCGGTCGGAACGGAGCTTTTCTAAGGCGTCGAGGATGCTCTGAAAGAACAAGGTTAGGCTGGCGTTGATGCTGAGGTTCACTTCCCGGGAATACCTGAAGTTTTGCATGCCCATGGCGGCCAACTGCGTGGTGAGCTTCTCCGTGACATCGACGAGGTGGCTGATCCAGAGGTTCTCGCCCTTCACATAATCCGCGTGGTTAGCGGCGTCGTTCTTCCACAACTGCCTCTCCTCCTCCAGATCCTTGTTCAGGGTCTCCTCCCGAGCCCTGGCCTCCGAAAGTATCCCCTTGAGACCCTCCAGTTCCAGCTTCAGGTCCTTAATGGAGTCGCGGGCCGTGGAGAGCTCCTCGGCCTTGCCGAGGACTTCGGCCTGCGCCTCCGTCAAGGCGGCGTTGATCGCATCCTTCTCCTTTGTCAGCCCCAGAACCGGTTTATTCAGGCCATCCCGCTCCACCTCCAGCTCCTTCACCTTGCCGGCATGAGCCAAAGCTCGAGCATTGAGTGCCACTTCGTGCCTCTGCTCTAGTTCCTGGGTCCGCTGCGCGACGAGCTTTTCGACCTCCTCATCCTTGCCGCAGAGTGTAGTGGCAAGTGTCTGCTCACGAGCGACAAGGTCTTCCTCCTGGGAATCCAGTCGAGCTTGGCGCTGATTGTGGTCGGCCTCATCCTTGGCGGCCCGCTCCTTTTCCACCTCTTGGGCCTTCTCAAAATCAGACTGCGCCAGGATAAGCTCTCGGGTGCGCTCGTCCAACCGATCCTGGAAAGCCCTCAACTCATCCCGGGCCTCGGCAAACCAAGTTTGCATATGGGCAACGCGCTCCTGGAAGTCTACATCTGCCTTATCCACCACCGCCGACCTGGACTTTTCCTTGTCCAGGCGGGCGCGGTGAAGTGCTTGGAGCTTCTAGAAGTTGGCACCCATGGCCCGAAGGAGTTGCTCTTCTCGAGAACCGTCGCCACCGACGCTTGGTTCGTCAACAACCTCAAGCCCAGCGGAGGCGAATACCTCGTCGTCGAACACCTCCCCCTCGGTTGGTGCCCTGGTGCTTGCCGTCCATGGGAGGTGGACGAACAGGTCGTCGCTCACCTTCAAGTAATGGCCCAAGCCAGAGGCAGTAGAGTAGGGAGGTTGGTCGTCAGCTGCCACTTCCTCGGCAGCAGCCTTGCCGGCCTCCACGGCAGTGGCCTCGTGGTTTCCTCCGGCAGGCCCCTTACTGGCCTCCTCGGCGGTGGACTCGTTGGTCCATCCGGTGGGCCCCTTGGCGGCCTCCTCAACAATGGTCTTGGCGGCCTCCTCGGCAGCGGTCCTATCGGCCTCGGCCTCAGTGTCCTTGACGACCTCCTCAATGATGGAGCCGACATCCGCCTGATCCATCGAGGGTGGAGCTAAAGACCAGGAGAAAGGGTGAGACAAAGCCAGGGACGAGCCTCAACTTGAAGAAAACAGAGCAAGGATAGGAAACAAACAACTTATCCGTACCAGGCTGGGAAGAAGTGGCGCCCTCCCCGCCAACGATCATTGCCAGGGTAGAGTCACCGGCGCCCAAGTTCATCTCCTCCTCCTCCATAGGCGTGGGCTCTGTGGTCGGTGCCCTTGCCGGAGACGCCCCTCAGGGCGGCGTAGTTGAGGGGGGCGGCGTGATAAGGGTGGCCCTCTGCGGGCCCTCCTGCTGCCGCTCCACTCCTGCAAACCCGGCAAGGTCAGCATCAAGGATTCACACCCAAGTGTTCATCTGTGGAGGAGTGACTAATGAACTTACGCCGGGGGCTAGAGTGAGGGCTACGCCGGAGGCTGTTGACCGGGCTTCTCTGCACCAACAATGGCGTACCTGAAGTACCCGCCGGGGACTTGTCGCCGGTCGAGGCCCTGGCCCTCCTCGCTGCCCTCTGGGCCAGTGTCTCCATGTCACTTCAAAGACAACGTCGAATCAAAGAAATACAGAGGTGGGGTCAGGAGGTAATGTGGGGAGCAAAATACGTACTCGTTCTCCGCCTCCTCCTCCTCCACTAACTTCCTTTTCCTCCTTGGGCTGAGAGACCCAAGATCAAAGTCAACAACCATGGCGACATCCGCGGGAGGGGGAGAAGGAGATGGGGTCCGACCATGCTTGGAGAAGAGGAAGCAGTCGCCGTCCTCTTCGCCACCGCGGTCTACCCCGCCTTCTTCATTGCCGCGGCCTTCATCGCCCTCGTCTCACGCACGAGTGGCTCCTGGGGCTGCTGCAGCTACGCGATGCTGCTGGGCCGGATCGGCTCGCCAGAGCCGGCCCATCGCAGGACGCGCCGCCTCCCCGTGACCGGAGGGTCAGTGGCCTTGGCCTCCTCTTCGGTCGACTCCTCGACCACATCTTCGATAAGAGGAGCGTCGATGTCGGCGCCGGCGCCGCTGGCCTCTCCAGCACACTTCGCCCATCCGGTGAGTTCCTCATCCTCAGTGGCCAGGTCGGCCTCATCCTCCACATGCCGGCGCTGGCGGCCTCTGATACGTCTCCAACGTATCTATAATTTTTGATTGTTCCACGCTATTATATATTCCGTTTTGGATGTTTAATGAGCTTTATTATACACTTTCATATTATTTTTGGGACTAACCTACTAACCCAAGGCCCAGTGCAAATTGTTATTTTTTTTGCCTATTTCAGTGTTTCACAGAAAAGAATATCAAACGGAGTCCAAACGGAATGAAACCTTCGGGAGAGTTATTTTTGGAACGATATCTTCACGAGAGACTTGGACTACAAGTCAGAGAAGAAACGAGGTGCCCATGAGGGGGCAGGGCGCGCCTAGGGGGGTAGGCGCGCCCCCACCCTCGTGGGCCCCATGTTGCTCCACTGACGTACTTTTTCCTCCTATATATACCCATATACCCTGAAAACATCCGGGAGCACTAAGAAACCCTAATTCAACCGCCGTAACCTTCTGTTCCCGTGAGATCCCATCTTGGGGCCTGTTCCGGAGCTCCGCCGGAGGGGGCATCGATCACGGAGGGCTTCTACATCAACACCACAGCCTCTCCGATGAGTTGTGAGTAGTTTACCATAGACCTTCGGGTCCATAGTTATTAGCTAGATTGCTTCTTCTCTCTCTTTGGATCTCAATACAAAGTTCTCCTCGATCTTCGAGGAGATCTATTCGATGTAATCTTTTTGCGGTGTGTTTGTCGAGATCCGATGAATTGTGGGTTTATGATCAAGATTATCTATGAACAATATTGGATTCTTTTCTGAAATCTTTTATGTATGATTATAATATCCTTGCAAGTCTCTTCGAATTATTGTTTTGGTTTGGCCTACTAGATCTATAGTTCTTGCAATGGGAGAAGTGCTTGGCTTTGGGTTCAATCTTGCGGTGTCCTTTCCCAGTGACAGTAGGAGCAGCAAGGCACGTATAGTATTGTTTCCATCGAGGATAAAAAGATGGGGTTTATATCATATTGCTTGAGTTTATCTCTCTACATCATGTCATCTTGCTTAAGGCGTTCATCTGTTCTTATGAACTTAATACTCTAGACGCATGCTGGATAGCGGTCGATGTGTGTAGTAATAGTAGTAGATGCAGAATCGTTTCGGTCTACTTGTCACGGACGTGATGCCTATATGCAATGATCATGCCTAGATATTCTCATAACTATGCGCTTTTCTATGAATTGCTCGACAGTAATTTGTTCACCCACCGTAGAATTATGCTATCATGAGAGAAGCCACTAGTGAAACCTATGCCCCCAGGTCTATCTTCATCATATTACTTTCCTTTCAACTAGCCAATTTCCATTGCTGTTGCTTATTTGCTTTATTTACTTTCTGTTCTTATACCAAAAATACCAAAAATATTATCCTATCCTATCTATCAGATCTCACTCTTGTAAGTGACCGTGAAGGGATTGACAACCCCTTATCGCGTTGGCTGCGAGGTTCTTATTTGTTTGTGCAGGTGCGAGGGACTCGCGCGTGGTCTCCTACTGGATTGATACCTTGGTTCTCAAAAACTGAGGGAAATACTTACACTATTGTGCTGCATCACCCTTTTCTCTTCAAGGGAATACAACGCAAGCTTGAGAAGTAGCAAGAAGAATTTCTGGCGCCGTTGCCGGGGAGATCTACGCAAATGTCATATAACAAGTACCTATCACAAACCCTTATCCCTCGCACTACATTATTTGCCTCTCGTTCTCCTCTCCCCCACTTCACCCTTGCCGTTTTATTCGCCCTTCTTTTTCCGTATGTTTTACTGTTCGCTTACCTCTTGCTTGCTTGTGTGTTGGATTGCTTGCTTGTTACTATGGCTCAAGACAATACCAAATTGTGTGACTTCTCCAATACCAACAATAATGATTTTATTAGCACGCCGATTGCTCCTATCTTAGATGCTGAATCTTATGAGATCAATGCTGCTCTCTTGAATCTTGTCATGAAAAATCAATTTTCTGGCCTTCCTAGTGAAGATGATGCTACCCATCTGAATAACTTTGTTGATTTGTGCGACATGCAAAAGAAGAGGGATACAGATGATGATATTGTTAAATTGAAGCTATTTCTGTTTTCACTTAGAGATCGTGCTAAAACATGGTTTTCCTCTTTGCCTAGAAATAGTATTGATTCATGGAATACGTGCAAAGATGCCTTTAACTCTAAGTATTTTCCTCCTGCTAAGATTATCTCTCTTAGAAACGATATTATGAATTTTAAGCTCATGAGCATGTTGCACAAGCTTGGGAGAGAATGAAATTAATGATACGTAATTGCCCTACACATGGTTTGAACTTATGGATGATTATACAAAACTTTTATGCTGGCTTTAATTTTGCTTCTAGAAATCATTTAGATTCAGCCGCGGGGGGCACTTTTATGGAAATCACTTTAGGAGAAGCTACCAAACTCTTAGATAATATTATGGTTAACTACTCTCAATGGCACACCGAAAGATCTACTAGTAAAAAAGTGCATGCTATTAAAGAGATTAGTGTTCTGAGTGGAAAGATGGATGAACTTACGAAATTATTTGCTACTAAGAGTGCTTCTTTTGATCCTAATGATATGCCTTTATCCACGTTGATTGAAAATAATAATGAATTCTTTGGATGTGAATTTTGTTGGTAGGAATAATTTTGGTAACAATGCTTATAGAGGAAACTTTAATCCTAGGCCTTCTCCTAGTAATTCCTCTAATAATTATGGTAATTCCTACAATAACTCTTATGGAAATGTTGGTAATATGCCCTCTCAATTTGAGACTAGTGTTAAAAAGTTTATGAATTCGCAAAAGAATTTCAATGCTTTGCTTGAAGAAAAATTCCTTAAGATTGATGAGTTGGCTAGAAACGTGGATAGAATTACTCTTGATGTTGATTCTTTGAAACTTAGATCTATTCCACTGAAGAATGATATCAATGAGTCTCTCAAAGCCATGAGAATTTCCATTGATGAGTGCAAAGAAAGAACCGCTAGGATGCATGCTAAAAGAGATTGCTTTATGAAAGCGTGTTCTTATAGTTATCATGAGAATGATGATGAAGATCTGAAAGTGATTGATGTGTCTCCTATTAAATCCTTGTTTTCTAGTATGAATCTTGATAAAGATGGGACTGGACATGAGTCACTTCAGTTAAAAGGTGTCCCAATGATTCGGAGTTTTTAGATCTTGACGCTAAAATTGTTAAAAGTGGGATTGAAGAGATCAAAACTTTGCATAGCGATGAACCCACTATCTTGGATTTCAAAGAATTTAATTATGATAATTGCTCTTTAATAGATTGTATTTCCTTGTTGCAATCTATGCTAAATTCTTCACATGCTTATAGTCAAAATAAGACTTTTACCAAACACATAGTTGATGCTTTAATAAAATCTTATGAAGAAAAACTTGAATTAGAAGTTTCCATCCCTAGAAAGCTTTATGATGAGTGGGAACCTACTATTAAAATTAAAATTAAAGATCATGAATTCTTTTCTTTGAGTGATTTGGGTGCAAGTGTCTCCACAATTCCAAAAACCTTGTTTGATATGTTAGTTTCAATGAAATTGATGATTGTTCTTTAAATTTGCATCTTGCAGATTCTACCATTAAGAAACCTATGGGAAGGATTAATGATGTTCTTATTGTTTCCAATAGGAATTATGTGCCCGTAGATTTCATTGTTCTTGATATAGATTGCAAACCTTCATGTCCTATTATTCTTGGTAGACCTTTCCTTAGAACGATTGGTGCAATTATTGATATGAAGGAAGGAAATATTAGATCCCAATTTCCGTTAAGGAAAGGCATGGAACACTTTCCAAGAAAGAAAATCAAATTACCTTATGAATCTATTATGAGATCCACTTATGGATTGCCTACCAAAGATGGCAATACCTAGATCTATTCTTGTATCGTGCCTAGCTAGGGGCATTAAACGATAGCGCTTGTTGGGAGGCAACCCAATTATATTTTATTTGTTTTTGCTTCTGTTTAGTAATAAATATTGCACCTAGATTATGTTTGGATGTGGTTTTGTGTTTTAATTTGTGTTTGTGCCAAGTAGAACCTTTGTCAAGACTTGTGTGAAATTTATGTGATCATGCTGTAAAAAATATAAACTTTAGCGCTCACGAGATTGTCTGTCATTTTTTACTGGAGAGTGCTTTTTAGTTGATTATTTTTGCAGATGATTAATAGACAAATTCCTCACGTCTACCAATTTATTTCAATTTTTTTAGAGTTATAGAAGTATTCGAAAGTTACAGATTACTATAGACTGTTCTGTTCTTGACATATTATGTTTTTCGTGTGTTCTTTACTTATTTTGATGAATCTATGAGTAGTATCGGAGGGTATGAATCATAGAGAAGTTGGAATACAGTAGGTTTAATACCAATATAAACAAAGAAAGAGTTCATTACAGTACCTTTGAGTGGTGGTTTGTTTTCTTATACTAGCGGAGCTCACGAGATTTTTGGCTAAGTTTTGTGTTGTGAAGTTTTCAAGTTTTGAGTATGGATTTGATGGACTATGGAACAAAGAGTGGCAAGAGCCTAAGCTTGGGGATGCCCAAGGCACCCCAAGGTAAAATTCAAGAACAACCAAAAGCCTAAGCTTGGGGATGCCCTGATACGTCCAAAACGTATCTATAATTTATGCTTGCTCCATGCTTCTTTTGTGTGATATTGCTATGATATTTATGCACTTCCATACACTTTTGATCATATTTGGACTAACCTATTAACTCAGTGCACCACAGTGCCAGTTCCTGTTTTCTGCTGTTTTTCTATTTCAGATTTCCCCCATATTAAAAGTGCTCCAAAAATTCCGGGAAAAATACAGAAAAAATCAGCGTACATGAAGCTTCGAGAAAAACCAAAGTGCGGCCAGAGGGGAGCCAGGGGCGGCCCAGGCGGCCACCCGGGGCGGCCCCACCCCTGGCCGCCCAGGGGGGGCGCCTGGGGCCCCCTCTCCGCCTCTGGTGACCCCCCTTCGCATATATATTCCTCGCGTCCCGAAACCCTCGAGGACAAAACCCTTTTCTCCAGAAGCAATTCCGATCTCCGCCGCCATCGCCACCAAGTTTCGGGGGACCAGAATTCCTGTGCCGGCATCCTACCGGGACGGGGAAGTGCCCCCGGATTCATCTCCATCGACGTTGCTTCCTCCCTCCATGATGCGGGAGTAGTTCCTCCTCGGGGCTGAGGTTTCTACCAGTAGCTATGTGGTCAATTCTCTCTCCCATGATGTGATCTTCGTTGTGATCATAGGCTATGTTAATCTAGGGTGATCCCATGATATTTCCCCTTCCTCTATGTATTGGATTGATGTACTCACTTGTCTTTATCTAGTATAATCCCCGAGACCAAGGTGACAGCGGTCTATTGGACATGGATTAGAAGAATATTTTCATGAGTGATTTCCTCTTTTGTGTGTTGATTGAAGATTGAGAGTCTCTTGGTGCTTGTCTTTGACTATCCTTGAGATATGTTGTGGTGATTGTGGTACTCTCTTTGGATGGCCGCGGTGACATTGGGAAATCCATAGATTGAGAACTACGAACTTTGAGGTGTGCTTTTGTAGCCCTACATAATTCTCGTCCTCTCTTGACCACAAAGGAATGACCTCCGAGTGCGGGAAATATCATGTGATTAGACTATGTTAATGTTATTGGGAGTTGCCACTAGTGAAAGTATGAAGCCTAGGCCTTGTTTCCACCATTGCAATACCATTTGTGCTCACGTTTACCACTTGTTTGCTTGCTGCACTTTTTATTACAGATTTATATTACTTTGCTTTGCCACTCCTATCATCCATATTTTACCATCTCTTCGCCGAACTAGTGCACCTATACAACTCCTAGTTGTATTAGGTGTGTTGGGGACACAAGAGACTTCTTGTATCTTAGTTGCAGGGTTGCTTGAGAGAGACCATCTTCAACCTCTACTTCCCTGAGTTCGATAAACCTTAGGTCATCCACTTGAGGGAAATTGCTGCTGTCCTACAAACCTCTGCGCTTGGAGGCCCAACATAGTCTACAAGAATAGAAGCGTGTGTAGACATCATGCCCCGGGAAGGCATCCCCTCTTTCGTAGAAATTGTTGATCTCTCATGCTTCACTTATATCCTTTTGAGAGTCTTTAGCATGGTAATGTGCTTTGGTTATAAAACTAGTCCTAATATGATAGGCCTCCATGATGGGTATAGTAAAAACTTTCACATAAAGTGCATTAAATACTAGGAGAAGTTTGATACTTGATGATTGTTTTGAGATATGAGGATGGTGATATTATAGTCATGCTAGTAGAGTAGTTGTGAATTTGAGAAATACTTGTGTTAAGGTTCGCAAGTCATGTAGCATACACGTATGGTAACCGTTGTGTGACAAATTTGAAGCATGAGGTATTTCATTGAGTGTCATCCTTTGTGTGGAGGTCGGGATCGCGCGATGGTTAACTCCTACCAACCCTTCCCCTAGGAGCATGCGTGTAGTACTTTGTTTTGATGACTTGTAGATTTTTGCAATAAGTATGTGAGTTCTTTATGAGTAATGTTGAGTCCATGGATTATACGCACTCTCACCCTTCCACCATTGCTAGCCTCTCTTGTACCGCGCAACTTTCACCGGTACCATACACCCACCATATACCTTCCTCAAAACAGCCACCATACCTACCTATCATGGCATTTTCATAGTCATTCCGAGATATATTGCCATGCAAATTTCCATCGTTCCGTTTGCTATGACACGCTTCATCATTGTCATATTGCCATGCATGATCATGTAGTTGACATCGTATTTGTGGCTAGGCCACCATGCATAATTTCATACATGTCACTCTTGATTCATTGCACATCCCGGTACACCGTCGGAGGCATTCATATAGAGTCATACTTTGTTCTAGTATCGAGTTATAAATCAATATAAGTGTGATGATCATCATTATTAGAGCATTGTCCCAAAGAAAAGGAAAAAGTAAAACAAAGAAGGAAAGGCCAAAGAAAAAAGAAAAGGCCCAAAAGAAAAAAAGAAAAAAAGAAAAAAAAAGAAAAGAAAGAAAAGAAAAAAAAGGGACAATGCTACTATCTTTTTCCACACTTGTGCTTCAAAGTAGCACCATGATCTTCATGATAGAGAGTCTCTTGTTTAGTCACTTTCATATGCTAGTGAGAATTTTCATTATAGAACTTGGCTTGTATATTCCAACGATGGGCTTCCTCAAATGCCCTAGGTCTTCATGAGCAAGAAAGTTGGATGCACACCCACTTAGCTTCTTTTATTGAGCTTTCATACTTTTATAGCTCTAGTGCATCCGTTAAATGGCAATCCCTACTCGCTCACATTGATATCTATTGATGGGCTTCTCCATAGCCCATTGATACGCCTAGTTGATGTGAGACCATCTTCCTCTTTTTTCTTCTCCACAACCACCACTCTATTCCACCTATAGTGCTATATCCATGGCTCACGCTCATGTATTGCGTGAAAGTTGAATGGTTTGAAAAAAATTGAGTATGAAACAATTGCTTGGCTGAAACCGGGGTTGTGCATGATTGGAATATTTTGTGTGACGAAGATGGAGCATAGCCTAACTATATGATTTTGTAGAGATGAACTTTCTTTGACCATGTTATTTTGAGAAGACATGATTGCTTTGTTAGCATGCTTGAAGTATTATTATTTTTATGTCAATATAGACTTTTGTCTTGAATCTTTCGGATCTGAACATTCATGCCACAATAAAGAAATTACATTGAGAATTATGTTAGTTACCATTCCACATAAAAAATTCTGTTTTTATCATTTACCTACTCGAGGAAGAGCAGGAATTAAGCTCGGGGATGCTTGATACGTCTCCAACGTATCTATAATTTTTTATTGTTCCATGCTATTATATATTCCGTTTTGGATGTTTAATGGGCTTTATTATACACTTTTATATTATTTTTGGGACTAACCTACTAACCCAAGGCCTAGTGCAAATTGATGTTTTTTGCCTAGCTATTTCAGTGTTTCGCAGAAAAGGGATATCAAACGGAGTCCAAACGGAATGAAACCTTCGGGAGAGTTATTTTTGGAACGATATCTTCACGAGAGACTTGGAGTACAAGTCAGAGAAGAAACGAGGTGCCCACGAGGGGGCAGGGCGCGCCTAGGGGGGTAGGCGCGCCCCACCCTCGTGGGCCCCATGTTGCTCCACCGACATACTTTTTCCTCCTATATATATACCCATATACCCTTAACACATCGGGGAGCACTAAGAAACCCTAATTCCACCACCGTAACCTTCTATTCCCATGAGATCCCATCCTGGGGCCTGTTCCGGAGCTCCGCCGGAGGGGGCATCGATCATGGAGGGCTTCTCCATCAACACCAAAGCCTCTCCGATGAGTTGTGAGTAGTTTACCATAGACCTTCGGGTCCATAGTTATTAGCTAGATGGTTTCTTCTCTCTCTTTGGATCTCAATACAAAGTTCTCCTCGATCTTCGAGGAGATCTCTTCGATGTAATCTTTTTGCGGTGTGTTTGTCGAGATCCGATGAATTGTGGGTTTATGATCAAGATTATCTATGAACAATATTGGATTCTTTTATGAAATCTTTTATGTATGATTATAATATCCTTGCAAGTCTCTTCGAATTATTGGTTTGGTTTGGCCTACTAGATCTATAGTTCTTGCAATGGGAGAAGTGCTTGGCTTTGGGTTCAATCTTGCGGTGTCCTTTCCCAGTCACAGTAGGGGCAGCAAGGCACGTATAGTATTGTTGCCACCGAGGATAAAAAGATGGGGTTTATATCATATTGCTTGAGGTTATCTCTCTACATCATGTCATCTTGCTTAAGGCGTTACTCTGTTCTTATGAACTTAATACTCTAGATGCATGTTGGATAGCGGTCGATGTGTGGAGTAATAGTAGTAGATGCAGAATCGTTTCGGTCTACTTGTCACGGACGTGATGCATATATACAATGATCATGCATAGATATTCTCATAACTATGCGCTTTTCTATCAATTGCTGGACAGTAATTTGTTCACCCACCGTAGAATTCTGCTATCATGAGAGAAGCCACTAGTGAAACCTATGGCCCCCGGGTCTATCTTCATCATATTACTTTCCTTTCAACTAGCCAATTTCCGTTGCCGTTGCTTATTTGCTTTATTTACTTTCTTTTCTTATACCAAAAATACCAAAAATATTATCCTATCCTATCTATCAGATCTCACTCTCGTAAGTGACCATGAAGGGATTGACAACCCCTTATCGCGTTGGCTGCGAGGTTCTTATTTGTTTGTGCAGGTGCGAGGGACTCGCGCGTGGTCTCCAACTGGATTGATACCTTGGTTCTCAAAAATCGAGGGAAATACTTACGCTACTGTGTTGCATCACCCTTTCCTCTTCGAGGGAATACAACGCAAGCTCGAGAAGTAGCAACCTCGAGGGCAAGCGCCGCTTCCGCCAGCCTGGCGGCAATATAATCCAGCTCCGCCTTGGTGGTGTCGCGGATGTGCACCGGCTCTTCGCGAACATAGCCCTTCAACAAGGTGTCAAAGAACTCCTTCACCTGATCCGCTAGCGGTTCGGCCCAGGACGGGTCAAGGCCATGCGCCTTGAAGTCCGGCATCATGGCAATGATGGCGGACTAGCGAGAGTTGTTGCTCAGCGGGACCATTCCCGTCGGCAACCCAAACAGAGGCCCCTTGATGGCCTTGCCGGCCTTGGCGGCCTTGCTGGTCCTCTCAGCCCTGCCGCCGCGGTCCACATCAAGCTGGAAGATCCTGTGGCAAAGATGGGCATGCCCCATCATCGTGAATTTGTGCTTCAGACCAGGGCGGAGCCTCGTGACGTCGGCCGCGTTCCTGAAAAGCCAAGCCGACCTCCCCTTGTTGTGCAGTGGCGCGATTCGGAGGCGGATGAAATCGGCCCCGATCATCTCAAGGGTGAGCCCGGCCTGGGCGAGACGATTGATCCTGGTGGTGGCGATCGAGAGCTTCTTGTCGTTGACGTCGACATTCCCCCATTCCTTGCGGTGGATCGGTGGGCTCTGACGAATTCGGCAGAACTTCAGTGGGTCATCCTCCTCAATCCATAGCCACCGGCTCCTCCACTCCTCCCACCTCTCCTTCTGCGCACCCTCCGGATATGTACCCTTCTCCTGGTTCTGTGGAATCCAGGTGACGCAGCCGGAGATGGCGTCCCCCGCCTGAATGCAAGGATAGAAGTAGTGGCGGAAGAGCGCCGTACTGGGGACCATCCCGGTGAAACCCTCGCAGAGGTGGGCGAAGAAAGCCATGCATGCCACGACATTCGGCGTAAAATCAAGAAGATGGAAGCCGTAGGTGTGCATAACATCATTGAAAAAATCGGAGAAAGGGGGGCAAAGGCCGCAGGAGAAGTAGTCGACGAAGAAGGGGTATCGATTCGGGCTGGCCTGAGCAAATTTGGCGGGGACGACGCGCGTGGCCGGATGCCCCGTCGTCTGACTCTCCCACAGAGTCCTGAAGTAGTCCCTAAGCTCGACCGCATCGACTGTCGGGGGGAAGTAGGCGAGCTGCGTCCGAAGCACCGCCAACTCGCTCTCCGGTAACTTCTTCTCCCCCGCATCCTCGACCGCTCCCTTGCCCTTACCGGACTTGGGTGCCATGGCGGCTAAGGAAGAGGTGAGGAATCGAAAGCAAGAAGAGCGCGGCGGCGGCGGGCGGAGGCAAGAGCGTCAGGCTTTCCGGTTGAAGAAGAAGAGGAGGAACGGCGAACCCGAGATTGGAGAAGCGCAGAAGGTAAATGAGCGACGCGCCTACAGTTTTTCCCCTTTTTATGGGGAAGGCGCGGGCCGCCCCTTTTACCATTTACTACGAGATGACGCGGGCGCGCAGCAACCTCCCCACGCACGACCCCCACGTCACGCGCAGATCGTGGGGAAGCGCAACCACCAGAGGACTTACTGCATTAAAAAGAATCTGGCACCACTGCCCGCGCACCATTTTGGGCCTAGCCCAACAACGTGTCCCGCTTATGTATGGCCCAGGCCCGGGGGCTCCTGTTGGTGTACAAAAGTAGGGGCGCTCCTTTGTACCCCTTACTTGTTCACGGATAGTCAGAGCCACGCCTGCGGCCACGCTTAGCGAGGCAAAGGAGGGAAGCCGAAGCACAAGACTACCAGAGCAGCGCCAAGACAGTGGCGCAAGAACGTCAAACAAGAAGATAGTCTTCCCCGACAAGACCCTTGTCGGGGTGGCCTGCACACCGCCAGCAAGAACCCTTGCTGGGGCAACTCACCCAACACCTTCATTGCAGCCACCCTTGAGCCTAGGAGTTCCGACACCATCAACAACGTTGGAACCAAGGCTCGGGAAGCGCCTGCGTGATGGCATGCAAATCTTTGTGGAGACAAGGGTCTACAGATCCTACATGAGAACCAGAAGACAAGACAACCGCAAGGCCCCTTGCCGAGGATGCCCAGGAGGCCCCGGCAAGGCTCCATGCCGAAGACACCCCCGAAGCCCCGGCAAGCCTCTTGACGTGGATGCTCACAGAGGCCCCGGCAAGACCCTTGCCGGGAACAGACGCAAGACCGCGGCAAGCCCTTGCCGTCCCATCGTCGCCTCAGCTCGGCGACCGACCCACTAGCTCAGGAAAATACCCACGTGGCAGTACGTGGTCCCTGATCCAGCTAGTCAAGCACCTGCGTGGTGGCACGCAGATCTTCGTGAAGACCCTACCACCACGCCATCTCAGCTGCCTGCCCCATTGGCCTGGACGCATGTTGCAACCAGATGGAGCGGCAACGGACGGGACAAGCCTCATTCCCGTCCCCGATAAAGCAAGTGGACACGTAAGTAGCGCATTTAATGCGTCTTGTCCCGTAATGGCATCAGATAAGCTTGTACACTATATACCTTTCCACCTCCTGTGTGCCACTGTGGCAGCCCCTTTTGACTATAAAAGGAGGCCCGAGGCATACTGGAGAAGGATTCGGATCTTTTGGACTAGACACGCACCGTAGCTAGTTCAAGAAGCCCAAGAACACTAAAAAACACATCAAAGCAGGACTAGGGTATGCCGCATCTTTGCGGCCCCAACCTGGGTAAACGATTCTTGTGCTAATTCCTAGACCCGCTCTTTGCACAACCACGCGCCCGTCAACCGTCTAAGGGATTCTAGTGATCCCATAGGTGTCGTTTCCCCGACAGTGAACTAAGCTTCCAACTTTGCAGATTTTTTGGCTGATGGCACCTCATCCATCACATGTTACAAGACTGCACGAGAGATGCACAATTATGGTCCCAAGTCCCAGCTACCTTAATCTTGAGATCCTCCCAATTCTCGGCATCCATCCTAATATAGGTTTCACTGCACCAGCTTTGGTTGTCTCCAGGCACCCCTACTTTTCAAAAATATCCTCGACTCTTGCTTGTCATAATAGCAAGTTGCACATACCATCAAACATTTTCATCTCAAATATGATTGATGTGGACATTTTGATACACCCAAGTCATCCTATACCATCATAGGAAAATCCGACCACTCTGTTAGAGGCTTGGCTACCTCGACCAGCTCGAATTGCGAGATTATCTCCTCGCCAACGTCATTTGGATCGGTCTCAGGGTCAGCGGCGGAGCTAGACATGAATCAGTGGTGGGGGGAGGGGAAGCCAAAATATAAGCAACTAGGAGGGTAAACAATTGACTTTTTCCTTATCTAAGCTTCATTGTTTTGCCTAAGGCTGGGGAGGGGGCTCAGACTTGTACTAAGCGCCACCATTGCTCAGGGGATATGTTTGCTTGCATTAGCAACCTCGACCGCCCCCTTCCGTGTTGCCTTCTTCCCGCGTGTACCTGCAGTGAAGAACCCCTGCTACTCTCTCTTGTGAACAACCATCACATACCTGGTCACATATGTCAATCCAACCTGCCAGACCTGAACTTCTCTTTTAGTTCAACAAAGTGTTCTCCATGTTCATCCCCTTGTTTCAGAAACTCATGATCGATATTTTGGGCTAGGCAATTCGTGTGCTCTTTGATCCATTGTGGTTTCTTTGATTTCCATTTATAACCTCCTAGCACCGCTTCAGCCACACATCTTCATGCATGGCCAAGTGGTCGACTTCAATCGTTTTGTGCTCCACTTCGCTCCACTCGCTCCTACAGAAGCATGTCTTTCCTTTAGAACATACACCACCATGTTGTGTTGTAGTCATTATCATCGTCATCTATATTATATGCACCATGATCCAATTTGCAACCCATCTCAGGTACCACTTGTTAGAATTTACCGGTTGCATCATTGCAGAGATTTAGACCCAGAAACGAGTATTTATTAATGAGGTCCATCGATCAACAGCTACATCCTCAGGGCATGACTACGGCACTCCTCCCCATGTAGTAAATCGGCGAAATGTATCTCGAGCACACTGACTACCATCAAGCTCATCAAATGTATCTCGAGTATCACACCACGGTGGCTTCAATATCCTTCTCTTTATAGCATTGTTCAACGAAGAGATGCTTTTGTTGCGACAAATTTTCAGTCCTCTCCTCTTAATATTCACTTCAGGAAAGCGCTAGCCGGCAACCGTTGGGAAGCTTGGCTCCATCTGGTAAGACGACTGATGGATACGCAGCTATCTCAACGTCCAGACCAGTTGTGCTGGAGGCTAACTAGAAATGGAGAGTTTACGGTTAAATCTATGTATTTAGATGTCATCAACTCTAGCTCTATTTCTAGGTCGAAACATGTTTGGAATGTCAAAGTACCTTTGAGAATCAAAGTGTTTATGTGGTTTGTGCATAAACAAGTCATTTTGACTAAGGACAATTTGGCAAAACGTAACTGGACTGGATCTACGAGATGTTCGTTTTGTGACCGGAACGAATCCATCAAACACCTCTTTCTCGACTGCCCGATGGCAAATTTTTTATGGCGGACTGTTCAGATTGCTTTTAACATTACCCCTCCGAATTCAATTAACACGTTATTTGGGACGTGGCTTTACGGGATAGATTCCGCAATAGTGAGACACATTCGTGTAGGAGTATGTGCTCTGTTATGGGCAGTTTGGAATTGCAGAAATGATTTCGTTTTTAACAGAACAACAAATACTCATTTTTTGCAGGTTATCTTTCGAGCCACTGCGTTGATCCGTATGTGGTCACTACTCACTCCGACGGAGGCCAGGGAGCGTTTGGTTACTGGGTCTATCCGATGGAAGATGGTAGCACGGGTTATTTTCAACCAGTTTGGATGACGGTCATGTAATAGGATAAGCAATTAGTTTTGCTATCTTTCTCTTGCCAGCCGGTTGTGGCTTTTATTCTTCTACTTCTGCTCTTTGAGAGCTTTTTGATTCAGACTACATGACCTATGTTGAACTTATTTGCTTATTAATAAAGGTGGTCGTATGCATCACTCTCATGCAGAGGCCGGGGATATACCCCTTTTCGAAGATAAAAAAACACCACGGTGGCTTGTGCCTCAGCCCACAGGCATCGAGATCCTCCCCTTGGTGATCTTGTGTATAGCCGAGTTACCACAGCTTCATCTAGTTTATTTTTGACTTTATATACTTAGGTCCATGGTCACGGGTTTGACTCAAATATGAAATATGCATCCATCTGCATATTCGAAGTCTACCTGTAGCCCTCTACACATATGTATTTGACATCAATTCCGAAAGTTTCAAATGAAATCCGCCGATTCTTTGGTTTTCAGTGATAAATATAAAATTTACAGACTTGTATTACACTGTTGGGTCTTGATCTCCATGTGAAATTAAACCATTCAGAAAACTACTTGTCAGATAAAGCACAAATTAATTAACAGCTAGGAGCAGGGCATATACATAGGAGCGCGTAGTTACAAAGCAATATCTTTGTCTGAAACTCAGAATCCGTCTGTATTATGTATCAATGTGGTGGGCAACTGATCAAGAATGCACCGGTATGGACAAGTTGTTGGCGATGCACCCCATCCTGAAGATCTTGGCGAAGGAGCTCCAGATCCTGAGCTCCTGGTGCACCATCATCGGCGTCCCGTCCTTGACGCAGTGGTCGTACTTGTCCAGCACCGACACGATGTAGCTGAACTCGGGCCGCCTCGCCGGGTTCGCCGACCAGCACCTCTTGATCAGGTTGTTCAGCAACGGCGGGCACGAGCTCGACAGCGGCGGCCTCAGATTCTGACGTATCGATCACCACAGACAGAGACAAGAACGTGTCAGATTCATTTCAGAGTGACGAACGCAGAATCGGAGAGACGGACGGACCTTCTCTGCGGCGGCGTAGGCGGCCTGGACGGGGGTCATGCCCTGGAAGGGGAGGAGGCAGGTGGTGAGCTCCCAGAGCACGATGCCGAAGCTGTAGACGTCAACCTTGCGCGTGTAGGGCTTCTCCTTGATCATCTCGGGCGCCATCCAGCGGTAGGTGCCCTTGTTGCCCTTGGTGGCCTGGCACCGCGTCTCCAGGCAGGAGGTGCCGAAGTCGGCCACCTTCACCCGCATCTCGTCGTTGAGCAGCAGGTTCTGGGACTTGAGGTCGCGGTGCATCACGCCCTGCGCGTGCAGGTACTCCATCCCGCGCGAGATGTCCAGCGCCAGCTTCAGGATCGTCTCCGGCGACAGCGAGTAGGGGTCCTTCTTGTTCAGGTACATCCGCAGCGTCCCCTGCGACATGTACTCCGTGATTATGCAGTACACCGGCGGCTTCTTGCACGCCGCGATGAACTGCACAAATCAAATCAGATTGATTTCTAGTCAGTGTAAGATAGCATGCTCAGTTCGAATCATCAGTCAGCGTGTACTGTCTGTGTACATGTATGTACGAGAGGAAACTGATCGATCGAGGAAGAAGGAGAGAGATGGACCTGGACAATGTTGGGGTGGTAGAGGCGGGAGAGGAAGGCGACCTCGGAGTTGAACTGGTCCTCCAGGACGGCGCGGCGGGCCTCGTCGCGCTCGGGGATGCGGACCATCTTGACGGCGACGGCGCGCTGCTTGTAGATGCCGCGGTAGATGCGGCTGTTGGCGCCGGCGGCGAACTTGTTGCCGATGAAGAGGTGGGAGAGGTCGGCCATCCACTCCTCGCGGCGGCCACTGTCGCGGGACGAGCCCTCGCCGCCGGAGGAGGCGCCCATGGCCGTGTCCAGCAGCATGGACCACGACTCCATGCTGTCCCAGCGCTTCTTCTCCATGTCGTCCGCCTCGGACGGCCACGCGTTCTTACCCGACGTCGACGGCGACGACGCGAACAACAGGCCGGTCGCGAACGGTAGCGCCGGCCGCCGGGACGACGCGCCCTCCTGGCTGGCGTCCCCTGCCGGCCGCGGCTGGCGGAAGCAAGAAAGCATGGGTGAGGGGTACGTCTCAAGACTCGCACGGCCACGACCAGCAACAACACCTCATCCCAGCAGCAGGGACCAGGCAGCCTCGCCTGCGACGGAGCGATACCACGCCGGAGCAACGCCGCGCCACGAGCATTGCCCTGCTTGCCGTATCTACCGTGGATGCTCACGAGCTACTATATGACACGATCCGACGACGCAAAGTATCCGTGCCCATGAGTGAAAACTCCCTCCCTACGGCCTGCCCTGTAGTCTGTACGATACCTTATCCGAATGGCGCACCTAACCTACACCGGGAATAGCCGATGCTTGTTGCACGACACAAATGGCAAAAACTAAAGGCGATCGAGCGGACGATCGAATGCCCCCTTCCTCCCCTCCTCCGTCCTTGTTCTTAGGCCAGTGGGTACGTACGGTGCCTAGCTAGCTAGTGCTCTCGAGAAGCAAAGTGGGACGCCGGTGCTGCTGACAGTGGAGATAAGCCATGGATGGGCGGACGGGGGGACTAATTAAAGGCGCTCAAGGATGTCCCGTGAAGAAGCCGGTCAGGAAAAGGCGCCAGTTGCATGCAGGAGTGGTAGCTAGGCCTGGCCAGGCATGCATGCACGCTCCCCTTCTCCTCCCCGGATGCGAGGGAGGGATGAGGCACGCACCTGCAACTGCAATATCTGTATCTGTAAAAGAGAAAAGAGGTTCGTGTGACATGACAAGCAGTGAGATGGACGGATGGATATTAGGGGGGGGAAAGGTGTGGCGTACGTCTGAAAGTTACGGATCCATGCATCAGGGGCTACGCACTTTTACGCTTTGTTTGATCGACCCGCGCATCGAGTTTCTGTGGTAGAGTATGTATGAACGGGTGATCAGGCTGCCGCCGCCGGTGTGTGCTCGTATGACATCACCAGCTGCGTCATTTCTGTCCCGGAAAGCAGTTGACGGGAGGTTGAAGAGGCAAAAGAGAAAAAAATGAAGAGGCAGAAATGTATGCGAAGGGTGGACTAAAAGTCCACTGTCTGGCAGAGCCGATTTGTTTTGGATTGTAAAGCAACTCCAACGGGGGGACTTATTTCGCACGCGTCCGTTGGGTCATGGCGAACAGAAAAGTTGGCCCAACGCGTCGACACAAACGGACGCGCGTCCGCTTTTCGTCCGCCTGGCGATCGAATCCTGGTCCATTTTTTAGTCTAATTTGCGTCGGCGCAGGCACGAGACAGACACTCGCGCGCTCGCCTTCTCCTCCCTCCGGCCTGCTGATCGGTGGCAGCCTCCACCATTTCCTTCTACCGCCCCCTCCCTCAAAAAA
>LR738715.1:710616330-710691054 GCA_902687465.1 Secale cereale
AAAAAAAAAAAAAAAAACCTCCCGCTCGCGCGCGCTCCCGCCCCCGCCATGGACGACGACCTCGATGCCGTCGCCGGCCTTTCCTCCCTCGCCTCGTCCGACATGACGACCACGCCCTCCGGCAAAGGCAAGCCTCCCCTCCTCCCTCCCGCAAGACCGCTGTCGCAGCCAAGCCGAGGAAGACGCTGACGCCCGAACAGCGGGCAAGGTAGTCGGCCAAGAGGAAGGGCCGGAGGCACACGACGGATCGCGGGGGACGAAACCATCCGGCAACCGCCTTCGCCATCGCCGCGCAGCAGGAGGTCACCAACGCCCGCGTCGCGGCGTCAACGAGGGAGGCGCTCTATATGATAGGGTTAAACCCTAGCCAACACGGCCTCGTCAACGCCGCCGTGGCCGCGGCCAGCACCGGCTCATCCGCGTTCCCTCGAATGGTGCTGCCCGACTCGCCCGGACGTCGGCTTGCACCCCGATGCCCGGCTTCCACGTCTACACGCAGGCCTCCCGCCTCTCCGGGGAGTGCTCGCCCGAGGTGAGCGTGGTGGCGCCTTCCACGCCCGTGCCCGCGCCCATCGACCTCAATGCCACACCGATGACCGGTGGCTCGTCATCTGGAGGACTACGGGCAAGAGGAAAAGGACGAGGTTGACATCGAAGGGGAGCCTTTGTTCGAGGACGAGCTTGCCAACCAAGCCACCGGGGTGAAGCCGAAGCAGAAGAGCAAGCGGACCAAGGCATACACGACGGCCGAGGACAAGCTTATTTGTAAGTGTTGGAGAGACATTGGTCAAGACTATTGGAAATATGCCCTAGAGACAATAATAAAATGGTTATTATTATGTTTCCTTGTTCATGATAATTGTCTAGTGTTCATGCTATAATTGTATTATCTGGAAATCGTAATACATGTGTGAATACATAGACCACAACATGTCCCTAGTGAGCCTCTAGTTGACTAACTCGTTGATCAATAGATGGTTACGGTTTCCTGACCATGGACATTGGATGTCATTGATAACGGGATCACATCATTAGGAGAATGATGTGATGGACAATACCCAATCCTAAGCATAGCACAAGATCGTGTAGTTCGTATGCTAAAGCTTTTCCAATGTCAAGTATCCTTTCCTTAGACCATGAGATTGTGCAACTCCCGGATGTCGTAGGAGTACTTTGGGTGTGCCAAACATCACAACGTAATTGGGTGGCTATAAAGGTACACTACGGGTATCCCCGAAAGCATCTGTTGGGTTGGCACAAATCGAGACTGGGATTTGTCACTCCTTATGACGGAGAGGTATCTCTGGGCCCAGTCGGTAAGACATCATCGTAATGAGCTCTATGTGGCTAAGGAGTTGGTCACGGGATGATATGTTACGGAACGAGTAAAGAGATTTCCGGTAACGAGATTGAACAAGGTATCGGTATACCGACGATTGAATCTCGGGCAAGTACTATACCAGTAGACAAAGGGAATCATATACGGGATTGATTGAATCCTTGACATCATGGTTCATCCGATAAGATCATCATGGAACATGTGGGAGCCAACATGGGTATCCAGATCCCGCTGTTGGTTATTGGCCGGAGAGATGTCTCGGTCATCTCTGCGTGGTTCCCGAACCCGTAGGGTCTACACACTTAAGGTTCGATGACGCTAGGTGTCGTGGAATTAACACGGCAGATGTCCGGTTTAACGGACTTGATGATGGAACCATCGCACAGGTTAGCTTGAAGGGGTTAAAAGCACACAAAGGACACAGAGGGTTTATACTAGTTCGGCCCCTTCGATGAAGGTAAAAGCCTACGTCTAGTTTGGTTTGGTATTGCTTGGGCGTCGATGAACAGGGAGCATATTGCTTGCCTGTGTCTCGATGGGTTGTTTCTTGCTTGTCCTTGAACCGTCGCCGGGTCGTCCCTTTATATAGAGGCGACGCCCGGTCCGGTTTACAGAGTCCCGAGGCCGGCTCATACTCGCGTCCGCCTTGGTCTCTGCTCTTTCTTCCTTATCTCTCAAGTTACATGATCAGGCGGTTTACAAACCATAACTCTATACATGGGCCCTAAGATCTCATGGGTCGTAGCCTTTACTAAATATTACAATCATACAAATATATTATAGTATCCGGTTTACACTAGCCGGTTCATACCTGCTAGTAATATCCCTGACATTAGGCCCCAGAATGATTTGAACTTGTTCACATCAATCTTCCCAGTCTTGCATAATCTTCCTTCTTGTGTCTTCTCATTTTTGTAAATCGGCCCTGACGTCATCCTCGAGAATCGCTTAATCTGACCGTGACATCACTTCCACATTTAACGCACCCAGCTGTCTATCGGCTTTGTTTAAGGGTCGTCCCGAGAATCGAGGCGACAGAGGATCTTTATCCAATCTTTTGCCTCCTCAAATCCCGCACCTGTCGTTTCAGCTCTGCCTTTCTATAAATACCGCTGCTTCCATTCTTTACCTCCCTCCATTCGTTCTTCTTCCTCCGTCGCCCGAACTTAAGACTCCATCGTCGCCCCTGAGCTCGAATCGCCGCCGTCGTCCGCCGAATCCAAGTCTTCGCCGGCCGCTGCATCAACCTGAGCGTGATCAGAGAAAACTCCGCCGCCACTTCTCAGGTACCTCATCTTCTTCGCCGTAGATCTAAAGCTCTAAAGCTCTTCTCGCACTTCCACCATTAAAACCTAAATGAAAGCTTCATCTTGTTCATCCTAGGCACCAAGTTCTCAGTAATTTTTACCTTTGGATCTTGCCTTTAAAACTCGCCTCTATTCCGCTGCGGTATGCTTTAGATCTCGTCATTTATGTTCAACCTGTAGATTTATCCGCTCTGTATAGGACCCTTGTAGTTCTTCCCGTAATATCCTTGCATTTGTTTTTCTTTCCCTAGGTGCTCAGATCTGTTTTACTTTAGCTGTCTGCGAAAATCTGTTTCTTCTCCTTTGTAGATCTGTTAAGTATGCTCCGGTTTAAACTGTCATACACTAGTTCTGTAAAAAAATTAAAGACGAACGCGACGGTTTAGCTCTTTCTCTTTTGTTGTCATGAACCGGTAGTAACACAGTTCCCTGTTTATTGCCGGGTTAGCCATACCATTAGTCCCTTGTCTAAACCGTAGCGTGATCCTTGCATATGTCTTCCGGTTTATGCCACTGTACTCGAATAATCCGGTTTTACACTTTACCCTTTCAGCACTTGCTCTTCTATTGCTATGGTCAAACAGTTTGTCTCTTGCAACTGGGTTCCGTCCACTATTACGGAAGAATATTTAGCCAAAGCTGTGTCAATTGGCACTTTAGGCCCTCAATCCGTTTTAAAGTGGCGGGCTCCAGGAGATGAATGTCCTCCCACTCCCAAAGAGGGGGAAATTATTGTCTTTTTTGATCACATTGCTCGAGGCTTTACTCCTCCCGGTTCAAAGTTCTTCCGGGATGTGCTTGCCGCCTTCCAACTTCACCCTCAGGACATAGGTCCCAATTCTGTTTCCAACATCTGTGATTTTCAAGTTTTCTCCGAGGTGTACCTGCAAGAAGAGCCGTCTGTCGATCTGTTTCGGGACTTCTTTCACCTGAACCGGCGCACTGAGTTCACCAGCGGACCTCATCAAGAACTGGGCGGGGTCAGTATTCAGAAAAGGAGAGACGCAGTCTTTCCTCATGCCGCTCTCCATACACACCCCAAGGACTGGAATAAATCTTGGTTTTACTATATTGACACTTCACCTGAGGGGGAAAATCCATTGCCGGGTTATCGCGAGCACCGTCTTCCGGAGGATCACCCTTTGTCGCAGCGCCTCAGCTCCTCAGAGCGGCCCCGGTTTGCTTCTCAGCTTGCCAGGCTAAAGGCCTTTATGGCCAATGGTTTAACCGGAGTGGATTTTACATGCTGCTGGCTCTCTTGGAGTATCCTTCCTTTGAGCCGGCGTCCAAGCTTGATGTGTAGATATTCTGGTAAACCGGATGATCCTCAACGGTTTTCCAAGGAAAAACTTTCCGAGTTGGAAGTTATTGAATCGGCCAAGAAAATGCTCAATGTCTCCTTAGACGAATGCAGCCAAACCGGGTTGGCTCCGTACTACAGGAAAAACAAACTGCCCGCAGTAAGTCTTACTCTCTGTCATGTATTTGTAATCTATTCCTTTAAACCGTTCTTTCAATTATCTTTCTTCTTTTGAACAGGCTGATGATCCCTTTTGGAAGAGGAAACCTCAGGAGAAAACCGGAAAACAGGCACGCCTGAAAGCCTTTGCTACCAAGAAGAGAAAAGCGGCTGGTGGCTCCAGTTCTCATGCTGAGGATGACGATCCGGACTCTGAGGTATGAATTAATCCGGCTTTGACTTGTTCACTTTTACCCATATATGTATTTAATGGTAACTTTTCATAGGAGTTGGCTGAAGGAGATAAACCGGCCGAAATTGAGGTAACTATCCTTTCTTCCGATTCAGAACCACTTCCACAAAAAAGTCGTCGGACAGTCCGGAAATATCAGTTTTCTCACCCTTATGCTCAATTGGATCCTAATTTTCTTTTGAAAAAACAGCAACATGAAGCCCTTCGCCGGACCACTCGCCATAGCGGTCTTGCAGTGGAATCATCCGGAATATCTCTTACTCCAGCTCGGAGGCGCCGCTCTGAGGTTATACTCTCTCCAACCCTCCTTCATCCCAAGGCCGGGCTTATACGCAAACCTCTTAAACCGTCTGACCCTGATTATCAGGATACTCCGTTATCTTCTTCCAGTGAATCAACTGCCACACAACTTCCACCCCCGAAAACTGTCCCATGGTAAGTCTTTTTTAATTTATCCAGTTTATGATTGCACTTTTCTTTACAGTTCTAACTTGTTTTTCCAACTTCCTTCAGCAAGCCAAAGCCTAGCAAAAAACCGAAAGCCAACCAACCAACTGCTGAGACTGCCGTTGATGATCCGGCGGCTGATCCGGACTCAACTATCCCTCCGGAAGGCGAACCCACAATTCCACTTGAAGATCCTGCTCCTACAGATCACACTACTATGCCTGAGAATCCCAATGCTGAGATGTTCATGAACCGGCAAGTCCTGCCCGGGCCAATTCTCCTCGGGCCAATCCGGCTTCTGCTAGCCCGGTTCATACTGCGACCCCACCACCAACAACTGCTTCTCCGGAGGTTGAAATAACTCACACAGCTTACACCGCTCCTGCTGAGCCCACTGTCTTAGCCAAACATACGGCTAAAGCGGAGAAGCTGCATCAAGAAAAGGGTAAATGGAGTACCGAGCTGTCTAGCTTTGCTGACATGAGTGCCCAGGAGCTCTATTCCGGGTACTTGAACCGGCTCCACACTGGTCGAGACTATGAAGCAGGCTTGATTAACATGATGAAGGACAAGTATGAGGTAATCCTTTGCATCTTCTTTTGACTTTCAATGTACTTCTGTCTATACCGTATCAGCCCCCAAGTTCCGGTTTAGCTATGTTTAGAAGGTGAACCGGTACTTCCTGATTAATCAAATGATCTTACATTAGCCCCCAAGTGCCAGGGGCATAACTCGGTTTATCTGCCTGGGACTTGCCTGACTTTTCCTTTGATACTTCAATTATCCATTAGTCCCCAAGTGTCAAGTAGACAACTTGTTTGTGTGCTTGAGACTTTGTCTTTGAATTGCTACTGCTTACTGCTTCAACTGCCCATTAGTCCCCAAGTGTCAAGTAGACAACTTGTTTGTGTGCTTGAGACTTGTCTGACTTTTTCTTCTTCCTACTTTGATTTTCCTTGCAGGCTGATTTGAATCGGAGGGCAGAAGAAATTACTGAACTCCGGAATAGACTTGCTGAAACGGAGTCTGCTGCTTCTAAGGCTAAAAAAGACTTGGCGTTGAGCTTAAAGACTGCTGAACAGCTGAAGAAATTCTTTGAAGAGGAACGGACCTCCTTTGAAGTTCAGAAGAAGGATTTAGAAAAAAGGGCTAAGGATGCTGAAGAAGCCCTTAATCCGGTGACTGAAGAGTTAACCGGTTTAAAGCGGCAAATTGAATTGATGACTTCTGCTGTCTTTGGTAAGTACTTAATCTGTATTCCTGCTTTCATTCTTGCGATTCTTTAATCCGTTCCGGTTTAACTGTGATATTCATATGCAGGGCGCCGTGTCACCCATCTTGGGGATGACTTACGGAAAAAACTCAAGGCTTGTTATACTTTGGTCGAGCAGCTGTATTCCGGTGCTCAAAGGATCATAAGTGCAACATCGTTCAATAAACCGGCCCCAACCACTATCCAAGGCACATTAGAGAAGGTGTCTGTCTTGCCGGTGCGCTTAGAGGAAGTGAAAAAATCTGCTGCTCGAGCCGGTTCTCTTATGGCGCTTACCAGAGCTAAAGCTTGGGTCCCTGATTTTGACCCGGAAGAAGCCTTGAGTGGGTATCCTGACACTAAAGAAGACGGCTAAGCTTTTACTGCAAAGGATCTCCATGCCTTGACGAAGGAGATGCGTCCTCTCGCCAGCAAACTTGCGGCCGAATCAGATTTATCCAGGTATCATCCGGGGTATGATTTACAGAACGAGCGGGTGGAGCGGCCGGTTTATGATACCGTCAATCTAATCCCACCAGTATGCCCTCATACCTTCGCCCCAGATATCGATCCGTCTGAACTCATCAATGAAGAGATGTACTTTCGTGCCTTAACGAAAATCGATTGGTGCGTCCCCGACTTCCAGCCGCTTCAAGAAGAGGAGGAGACTCCGGACCAAGTTGATGCCCAGCCGTCGCAGCAGGAGGGAGCGTAGTTCATAACATGTCTTTGTAGTTGCAGTCTCATTTTGCCGAACAATCTTTAATCCGGCAGGCTTGCTATGCCTTGTAATAGGATAGCTGAAAACATTGTTCGCTTTGATCCGGGTACTCCGGCTTCTTGTTTTAATATTGCCAATTTGGTCTGATATGGATTATCTTACATATCATCTGTTCCAGCATAGATAATATTGAAAATATGTCCTAGCGGTTTTTACCGCCGGACCAATTAAATTGCTCTCATAACATATATCGAACAAGTATTTTGTTTGCACCAAAAAATAACTTCATACCTGACATCAAGCGTACTTGATATTTTTAATCCGGTAAAATTTAAAAAATTTCTGATGGAAACCTTGATAGACCCAATACTGATCCCGGGTTTGATAAAAAACACCGGTTTATAGCACGCTGAAACTTTGTCCAGAAATTTGTAGTTTATACTTGGCTTTTGCCTGATGGATGATCCGGGTTATAATGAGCACCGGTTTATCTCATGCTGGTATTCATTACCCAGACTTTTAACTTTATAGATATGTGGTCAACTTCTGGAGCTGTTCCACTCCGGTTTAGAGAATCATAAAACATAAACACCAGAAATGCAAGTTTTGCAAATAAGACCATGTAGTCGAGGCTTTTTACGAGCTGCCAGGCTCAAAGCAAGGTTCAGCCAATCAATGGAATGGACTTACCATCCAGAGGGCCGGTCGATGGATGCGGGTACCATCCATAGGAACCATAAGAAAAAACTTTAGCCAATCACTGGAATGGGCTTACCATCCAGAGGGCCTCTATGATTCCATAGAACCGTAGGAAAAACTTTAGCCAATCACTGGAATGGACTTACCATCCAGAGGGCCTCTATGGTTCCATAGAACCATAGGAAAAACTTTAGCCAATCACTGGAATGGACTTACCATCCAGAGGGCCTCTATGGTTCCATAGAACCATAGGAAAAACTTTAGCCAATCACTGGAATGGACTTACCATCCAGAGGGCCTCTATGGTTCCATAGAACCATAGGAAAAACTTTAGCCAATCACTGGATGGCTTACCATCCAGAGGGCCTCTATGGTTCCATAGAACCATAGGAAAAACTTTAGCCAATCACTGGATGGCTTACCATCCAGAGGGCCTCTATCAATTGTCCTCTTTGGTCCTGATACGACCTTATGCTTGAAAAAAGCTCTTCAGTGAACTATTGCTCCTGAGTGCATATGCTCTGCAAAATCAGTTTAAACCGATCGATTTGTTTGAAATATGACATATGATAATACATGTATGGTTGTCCCCATAAGATATTTGTATTGGAAAAAAGCTGAGCCCCCGGTTTACCGAGGGTGCCGGTTTATTCATTAATCATAATATATACATAGGATACAGTGGAGCTCATGGCTCAGGTATAGTAGGGCCGCAAGAGGGCGATGTTCCACGGCCTCTTTGTCTCCTCTTCCGATGTTCGTGAGTCCTTGTGTTCTCGAACGTCCAGCAGGTAATATGAACCGTTGTGTAGATTCTTGCTGACCACAAAGGGCCCTTCCGAAGGCGGGGATAGCTTGTGCATATCTGTTTGATCTTGGATGAGCCGGAGTACTAAATCTCCCTCCTGGAATGTCCTGCTCTTGATCCGGCGGCTGTGATACCTGTGCAAGTCTTGTTGATAAATCGCAGACCGTGCTGCCGCTATATCACGCTCTTCATCCAGCCGGTCTAAACTGTCTTGTCTCGCCTGCTCGTTGGCCGCTTGAACATAGGCTGTCACCCTTGGTGAATCATGATGGATATCGCTTGGAAGGACCGCTTCAGCACCATATACCATAAAGAAAGGTGTGTAACCTGTGGACCGGTTTGGTGTAGTGTTGATACTCCAAAGGACAGACGGTAACTCCTCAGCCCAACATCCCGGGGTTCTTTGCAAGGGAGTCATAAGCCGGGGCTTGATACCTCGCAAAATCTCCTGGTTTGCTCTTTCAGCTTGACCATTGGTTTGAGGGTGGGCCACAGAAGATACATCTAGGCGAATATGTTCTCGTTGACAAAATTCTTCCATCTCACCCTTAGATAAATTGGTGCCGTTGTCTGTGATGATGCTGTGTGGAAAGCCAAACCGGAAAATTACCTTTTTGATGAATTTGACTGATGTGGCTGCATCACACTTGCTCACAGGCTCTGCCTCAATCCACTTTGTAAACTTATCCACCGCCACAAGTAGATGAGTTTTCTGATCTTGGGATCGCTTAAAGGGTCCAACCATATCAAGCCCCCAAGTCGCAAACGGCCAGGTTATTGGTATCATCCGGAGCTCCTGTGCCGGAACAAGAGCACGTCGCGAAAACTTCTGACAAGCATCACACTTCCGGACAAGATCCGCCGCATCAGCATGAGCTGTTAACCAATAGAACCCATGTCGAAAAGCTTTAGCCACCAATGATTTTGAACCGGCATGATGACCACAATCCCCTTCATGGATCTCGCGAAGAATCTCACAACCTTCCTCAGATGATACACACCGCTGAAATGCTCCAGAGACGCTGCGATGATGAAGTTCCCCGTTTGCAATTGTCATGGACTTAGAACGCCGGACTATCTGTTGTGCCTCTATCTCGTCGTCCGGTAGCTCTCCTCGGCTCAGATATGCCAAATAGGGCAGCGTCCAATCCGGAGTAACATGAAGTGCTGCAACTAGCTGTGCCTCTGGATCAGGAACAGCCAGGTCTTCCTCTGATGGTACTTGTACTGATGGACTGTGCAGCTCATCCAAAAAAGTAGTTGGTGGTACCGGTTTACGTTGAGAACCCAACCGGCTTAAAGCATCAGCCGCTTCATTCCTTCGTCGGTCTATGTGGTCCACTTGATACCCTTTAAAATATCCAGCAACTGCTTCCACTTCTCGTCTGTAAGCTGCCATGAGAGGATCTCTCGAATCCCACTTGCCTGAAACTTGCTGTGCCACCAAATCTGAATCGCCGAAGCACTTGACCCGGCTCAAGTTCATCTCTTTTGCCATCCGTAAGCCATGAAGTAACGCTTCATATTCCGCTGCATTATTAGTACAGGGAAACAATAAACGGAGGACGTAACAAAACTTATCACCTCGCGGGGAAGTTAAAACAACTCCAGCCCCCGAGCCTTCTAACTGTCTTGAACTGTCAAAGTGAATCGTCCAGTATGTAAGATCCGGCTTCTCCTCTGGTGTTTGCAGTTCTGTCCAATCATTGATGAAATCCACCAATGCTTGAGATTTGATAGCGGTGCGTGGCACATATTTCAACTCATGTGGGCTGAGCTCAATGGCCCACTTCGCCACTCTACCCGTAGCTTCCCTGTTCTGGATTATGTCCCCCAATGGTGCTGAACTAACAACAGTTATTGGATGACCCTGGAAATAGTGCTTCAACTTCCGGTTTGCCATGAACACACCATACACCAGCTTCTGCCAATGTGGGTACCTCTGCTTAGACTCAATGAGTACCTCACTCACGTAATAAACTGGACGCTGAACCGGATATTCCTTCCCTGCTTCCTTGCGTTCAACCACGATCGCCACACTAACTGCCCGTGCGTTTGTGGCGACATATAACAGCAAAGGTTCATTATCAACAGGGGCAGCCAGGACCGGTGGCCTCGCTAGCTGTCGCTTCAAATCCTCAAACGCAGTATTTGCCTCATCACTCCATATAAACCGATCCGTCTTTCTCAGCATCTGATAAAGCGGAATCGCCTTCTCCCCCAAACGGCTAATGAACCGGCTCAATGCTGTGATCCGGCCAGCGATACACTGAACATCATTAATGCAAACCGGTTTTGTTAAAGATGTGATTGCCTTGATCTTCTCCGGATTAGCTTCTATCCCTCTGTTTGATACCAAAAACCCAAGGAGCTTGCCTGCCGGAACACCAAAAGCACACTTCTTCGGATTAAGCATCATCTTATAGGTCCGAAGATTGTCAAAGGTCTCCTTGAGGTCCTCTATCAGTGTCTCCTCCTTCCTTGACTTCACCACGATATCATCCACATAGGCATGAACATTTCTTCCTATCTGCCCCTTAAGACAGTTCTGTACGCAATGCTGATAAGTTGCTTGGGCACTCTTGAGCCCAAAAGGTATAGATACATAGCAAAAAGCACCAAAAGGGGTTATGAAAGCTGTCTTCTCTTGGTCCTTAACTGCCATCTTGATCTGGTGATATCCTGAGTATGCATCCAAAAAACTTAGCCGCTCACATCCCGCTGTAGCATCGATGATCTGATCAATGCGAGGGAGAGAAAAAGGATCCGTTGGACAAGCTTTATTGAGATCTGTGTAGTCCACACACATTCTCCATTTTCCATTCTTCTTTAGCACTAGCACCGGATTAGCCAACCACTCTGGGTGAAAAACTTCCACTATGAACCCTGTAGTCAAAAGCCTGGCCACCTCCTCTCCTATATCCTTGCGCCTCTCTTCGTTAAAACGGCGCAGATACTGCTTGACCGGTTTAAACATCGGATCAATATTAAGACTGTGCTCAACGAGTTCCCTCGGTATACTTGGCATGTCAGAAGGTTTCCATGCAAAGATATCCCGGTTCTCACGGATGAACTCGATGAGCGCGCTTTCCTATTTGGGATCAAGGTTAGCGTTGATCGTGAACTGCTTGGATGAATCGGCTGGCACAAAATCAACTTGCTTGGTCTCCTCCGCCGATTTAAATTTCAACGCCGGATCATGCTCTGTAGTTGGCTTCTTCAACGGGGTCATATCTGCCGGATCAACATTGTCTTTGTAAAACTTCAACTCCTCCGTAGCACATACTGCCTCTGCATAGGCAGCACCTCCCTCTTCACACTCCAATGCAATCTTGCGACATCCATGAACCGTGATTGTTCCTTTGTGACCCGGCATCTTGAGCTGCAGATAAACATAACACGGCCTAGCCATAAACTTGGCATAAACCGTCCTCCCGAACAGAGCGTGATAAGGGCTCTGAATCTTAACGACTTCAAAAGTTATCATCTCTGACCTGGAATCATGCTCATCTCCAAAGGTAACTTCTAAGTCAATTTTCCCAACTGGGTAAGCTGACTTACCTGGAACCACCCCATGGAACACCGTGTTTGACTGCCTTAGCTTCTTATCCGTTAAGCCCATTCGACGGAAGGTCTCATAATACAAGATATTGATGCTGCTGCCGCCGTCCATAAGAACTTTAGTGAACTTATAACCACCCACCTGGGGTGCTACCACCAAGGCCAAATGGCCCGGATTATCCACCCGCATCGGGTGATCCTCCCTGCTCCATACAATGGGCTGCTCTAACCAGCGCAGGAATTGCGGCGTCGCCGGTTCAACCGCGTGTACTGCCCGCTTTAAAACTTTTTGATCTCTTTTACACAAACTTGTGGTGAACACATGATATTGCCCACTACTCAACTCCTTCGGATTACTCTGATATCCGGATTGTTGCTGCTGTTGCTGACGCTGCAGATTACCCTGGTTATTGTGATTACCTTGGCCCTGCTGTTGGCTGCCTTGGTTATTGTAACCACCTTGGCCATGCGGCTGATTGCCCTGGTTATTATAACCACCTTGACCATATTGATTATTGCCCCGGTTATGATAACCACTGTTGTTGCCACGATATCCTGATCCGGAGCCGTTCCCCTGGTGACCCGGACCGTAGAACCCCGGGCCCGAACCGCCGTTTGGAGGCCTGTTATTAGAGTTGAAGCGGCCCATTATGGCTTCCATCAAGGGCCTGCATTCTCCTATAGTGTGTTTTGCTGGTCGCTCCCTTGTGCTATGCTTCGGACAAGGCTGACTTAACTCCTGGTCCCAATTAACATCCCCTCCGCCGGTTTGTGGAGGTGGTTTGCCCCTATTGCGCTGAAAACCCCCTTGAACTTGGGTATTGGCCACGAAATCAGAGCCACCCTCTGCCTTTCGCTTGCTGAGGAAACTTGTGGCGGCCGGATTAACCTGCGCCGGTTTACTAGGTTTGTTGGCCTTTCCTGCTTTGTCTCCCTCCGCTTCTGGATATTTAGTGTTATCAGAATCCCCATATTTTACTAAAGCGCTCATGAGAGTCCCCATATCATTGCAATCCCGTTTAAGCCGTCCCAGCTTTAACTTGAGAGACTCAAACCGGCAATTGTTTTCTAATGTCACTATTGCCGTACTGGGATTGATACCATTCGAAGAATGCAAGATCTCTGACACTCGCCGCACCCATGCACTTGTAGATTCCTGTTCTCCTTGCACACAGGCTGCTAGATCCACTATTGACATCGGCTGCTTGCACGTATCCTTGAAATTTTTGATAAACTGGCGACGTAGCTCTCCCCATGACCCGATAGAATTAGGGGGTAAACCCTTTAGCCAGGTCCGGGCTGTACCTTCAAGCATCATAGTAAAGTATTTCGCACAAGCTGCTTCATCCACATCCAGTATCTCCATGGCCATCTCATAACTCTCAACCCAAGCTTCTGGAGCCAAATCCGCCGTGTAATTGGGCACCTTTCGCGGACCTTTAAAATCTTTGGGCAGTTTCACGCTCCGTAAAGCGGGGATAAGACACTGCACCCCAAAGGAACTCGTTGTGACTCCTGTCTCTGCTGTGGCTATGTGAACCGGCGTCGTTTGACGGACCTCCTCCCGGGCTACCGATCTAACTCGGTTTGCATCCCGAGCCTGCGCGTCCACGCCTGCCGGGTTATCTCGTCTGTGACGGTGTCGCCTGCGTTCACTGCTAGACACTTCCGGTTCCTCCCAATGCCTAGTGTAACTCCGGCTGGGACGTGGTGTTGAATGTAGCCTCTCCCTGCTATGAGAATATGCTTGCTGTTGTACTAACGCCGTATTAAGCAGATCCTTGACCCTGCGTGCCTCCAATGCCACCGGAGACGTCCCCTCAATGGGTAAAGCGGCCAAGCGCGAAGCAGCAGCAACGATATTGTCCAAAGGATTCGAATAACGACCCGGAGGGGTAGGAACATGAGGTGCAGATGTGATCCGTCGATCTTGCTCCGCAGTAGGCTGCTGAACCGGCTCATCCCTCGCTGGGGGTGCCCTCCGGTTTAAGGCCGGATCATTGCTAGTCCCCGCCCCTGGCGTCCTGAAAAGATCTGTCGCCTCATAAACCGGCGGTAGACGAGACCGGTACTTCCGACTTCTTACTCCCTGTGCAGAGGCCTGCTCCATCCTTAGATGAAAGGCCTGATCATTCAGCTCTGCCTGCCTTATTGCTATCATAGCCTTCTCTGTTTTCAGATCTTCTCTTGCTTGATCAATCCGGCCCTTTAGCTGAAGGAGCTCTGCATCATGTTGCGCCTTTTCTGCTGGAGCTACCTCTGCCATGGCTCGGGCCGTGAACTCCTCGACTAAGGTGGATAGAACGTCAGTGGGCGAGAGGGCCTGGCCACTCCCCCCTACACCAGCTTCTGCTGTCGCCCCGATCACCGTGGATGGTGGCGTAGGTTGTGAATCGGCCATAAAGACAGCCACCCGGTTTGGCGGGACAAAGGGGCCCGGAATACTGTCTCCGTCGGACTCACCCTCAGACCGGCCGTCCTGCAACTGATACAATGACTCAGTCTCTCCGGATGAAGATTCGTCATCGGAGTAGACAACTGTTTCGTCACCGGATTCCGATCCGTCCTCGGTTTGGACCCCGTGAACTGCTCCAACGAAAACGTGCTTCATGGCGGGCTGAATCCGGGCCGATCCCGCACGCTGAGCCGGCTCGACGATGTTGGGGAAGATGTCCGGCTCAGGTCCCGGTTCGCCAATCTTGCCGATGAAGACGTGGATGCCACCGAAGGGAACCCGGTACCCGTATTCGATTGAATCAGCCTCTGGCCCCCAACCTGCGTCGTCGATGTAGATCCGGCCGCGGTGACTCTTGGTCATCCGGCCGACCGCGTAGCCCTTAAGTCCTTCGAAGCTGCCCTTCAAGAACTCGAAACCATCGTGCGGAGGCCCCACGGTGGGCGCCAACTGTCATGGAATTAACACGGCAGATGTCCGGTTTAACGGACTTGATGATGGAACCATCGCACAGGTTAGCTTGAAGGGGTTAAAAGCACACAAAGGACACAGAGGGTTTATACTAGTTCGGCCCCTTCGATGAAGGTAAAAGCCTACGTCTAGTTTGGTTTGGTATTGCTTGGGCGTCGATGAACAGGGATCAGATTGCTTGCCTGTGTCTCGACGGGTTGTTTCTTGCTTGTCCTTGAACCGTCGCCGGGTCGTCCCTTTATATAGAGGCGACGCCCGGTCCGGTTTACAGAGTCCCGAGGCCGGCTCATACTCGCGTCCGCCTCGGTCTCTGCTCTTTCTTCCTTATCTCTCAAGTTACATGATCAGGCGGTTTACAAACCATAACTCTATACATGGGCCCTAAGATCTCATGGGCCGTAGCCTTTACTAAATATTACAATCATACAAATATATTATAGTATCCGGTTTACACTAGCCGGTTCATACCTGCTAGTAATATCCCTGACACTAGGGTTATAGGGAATATATGTACGTGGTTACCGAATGTTGTTCGGAGTACCGGATGAGATCCCGGACATCACGAGGAGTTCCGGAATAGTCCGGAGGTAAAGATTTATATATGGGAAGTCCTGTTTTGGTCACCGGAGTGAATTCGGGGGTCACCGGTATTGTACCGGGACCACCGGAAGGTGTCCGAGGGTCCACCGGGTGGGGCCACCTGCTCGGTGGGCCAAGTGGACTACGTAAGGGGGGAGACCAGCCCCTGGTGGGCTGGTGCGCACCTCCCCCCCAAGGGCCCAAGGCGCCTAGGGTTTTGGGGAAACCCTAAAGGGGGGCGCCCCCCTTGGCTTGGGGGGCAAGCCTCCTCCCCTGGCCGCCGCCCCACCCCTCAGATTGAATCTGAGGGGGCTGGCTCCCCCTCTCCCTTGCCCCTATATATATTGATGGGGTGGGAGGGCAGGCGCACTTGAACCCTGGCGCAACCCTTCACCTTCTCCAACTCCTCCTCCTACTTTCGTAGCGCTTGGCGAAGCCCTTCCGGAGTACCACGCTCGTCCACCACCACCACCACGCCGTCGTGCTGCTGCTGGACGGAGTCTTCCCCAACCTCTCCCTCTCTCCTTGCTGGATCAAGGCGCAGGAGACGTCACCGAGCTGCACGTGTGTTGAACGTGGAGGCACCGTTGTTCGGTGCTTAGATCGGATTCGGCCGCGATTTTGAATCGCTTCGTGTACGACTCCACCAACTGCATTCTTGTAACGCTTCCGTAATGCGATCTTCAAAGGTATGAAGATGCACTCCCCTCTTGTTGCTAGCCACTCCATAGATTGATCTTGGTGATGCATAGAATTTTTTTGAATTTCTGCAACGATCCCCAACAAACACCCCAAGACGGACGTCGAACAAAAGCATTCAACTTTTTGGATTCGTATCTGATACGTCCAAAACATATCTATAATTTCTGCTTGCTCCATGCCTCTTTTGTGTGATATTGCTATGATATTATGCACTTCCATACACTTTTGATCATATTTGGACTAACCTATTAACTCAGTGCACCCCAGTGCCAGTTTCTGTTTTCTGCTATTTTTGTATTTCAGGTTTTCCCATTACGTAAACTGCCAAAAAAAATCCGGGGAAAATATATAAAAAATCAGCGTTCCGGAAGCTTCCATGCGGCCAAAGTAGGGCCGGAGGGGGGCCACCAGGGCTCCAGGCGCCCTGGGGGCGCGGCCCCCCTCCTGGCCGCGCCGGGGGGGCGCCTGGGCCCCCCAGGCCTCCGCTGATGCCCCCCTTTGGCATATATTTACACCGCGTCCCGAAACCCTCGAGGACGGAACCCTTTTTCGTGATCCCATCTCTGTTCCGCCGTCGCCGCTCTTCCAAGATCGGGAGCACCAGGAGAACTCTTCCCGGCACCCTGCCGGAGGGGAGGATCACCACCGGGAGCCTCTCCACCACCATGGACACCTCTCGGATGAGTTGTGAGTAGTCTCCCTTGGACCATGGGTCCATGACCAGTAGCTATGTGATGTTCTCCTCCCCTCTTTGTTCTTCACCGATTAGACCTCGTGAGCTGCCCTACATGATCGAGGCACATATGTAATCCTTATGCTGTTGCTATGATGAGTTTGCTGGGATCCGATGGATTATGAGATTATGTTCAGATTGTGTTTGAGTAATATGTTTGATTCACCTCTTTTATATTTATGTTCTTGAGTAATTCTTGCATGTTCTCCGTTGCTGTTTATTGCTTTGGCCAAGTAGTAGGTAGTAACTCCAAGAGGGAACGTTATGCTTGATTGTGGGTTCATGCCCCTCGATGACTAGCTTGAGTGACAGAAACATGAGTCTAGGGGATGTGCTGTTGCCACAAGGGGGAAAACAACGGTGCTTGTACTCGCGGGTGCAAGGATTGTTTACTTTACGCAAAGTTCTTTTAATGCAGTTGTCTGTTGCTTTTAGTTTACACTATGGGTGGGACTCGCAACTTAATACCAGCGAGATGTTCTGGATAGATATCTCAAGGTGGATGATTAGTAGTAGATGCAGATGGATTTCGGTCTACTTACCTTGGCGTACCGCCCATGCTTTTGAGCCTCTACCTTTCTTGCAGCATAGTTAGCATCGGTTTGTGCACATAATCCTGTCAATTGCCGAGCTGTAATTTGTTTACCTCGCTTAGCTGTTTTATCCTCTTTTGGGAGAGAGACATCACTAGTGAACATCATGGGACCCCGGTCCATATTACCATCACTGATCACATCCGCTATTTACTTTCAGTTCTTACATACTAGTTGCAATCATACCTATCACTATTATCTCTTGCGTTTGATCCTTTGTAAACGACAAGGCCGGAGGGATTGACAACCTCTCTGTACTCGTTGGGAGCAAAGTTATTTGTATCTGTGTGCAGGTCCAGTCGATCGCTAGTTGCGCCGCTAGCAGTTGACACCTTCTTGTTGAACCTTGGAGTCTCAGGGGAATTCGATCCTTGGTATCTTTGCCAAGGGAAAACTACCGCTACACTGCATCTCAAACCTTCCACTTGGGGTAACCAACGAGGGACGAGAAGCCATCAAGCAAAGTTTTCTGGCGCCGTCGCCGGGGACTCCACTCTTCAAGATAGGGGAGTTGCACGCTATCTTTTACCTTTGCTTTTTAGTCTTGTTAGTTTACCTTTCAGTTTTTGCTTTAGTATCTTTTATCAAAAATCACAAAAATAGTTATCTTGCTTGCTTGCTGCTATGGGTTCCACCGAGAACACCAAGTTGTGTGAGTTCACTAGTCATAACAACGATGACTTTATTTGCACGCCTATCACTACACCTGCCACTTCAGCACCTTCTTATGAAATTAAACCTGCTTTACTGAATCTAGTTATGAAAGATCAATTCTCCGGTGCTGGAGATGATGCTGCTTTACACTTAAACAATTTTGTTGAACTCTGTGATATGCAAAAGTACCAAGAAATAGATGGTAATATTGTTAAGCTTAAGCTTTTTCCTTTCTCCTTGAGAGGAGGAGCTAAAATTTGGTTTCAATCTTTGCCTAGAAATAGCATAGATTCTTGGGACAAGTGCAAAGATGCTTTTATTGGAAAGTACTATCCACCTGCTAAAATTATCCAACTAAGGAGTAACATAATGAATTTCAAACAATTGGATAATGAACACGTTGCCCAAGCTTGGGAACGCATGAAATCTCTTGTCAAGAACTGCCCTACTCATGGTTTGACTACTTGGATGGTTATCCAAACTTTTTATGCAGGCTTGAACTTTACCTCGCGGAACTTGTTAGATTCGGCCGCGGGAGGAACCTTTATGTCAACTACACTTGGTGCTGCCACGAAGCTTCTCGATGAGATGATGACCAATTATTCCCAATGGCACACCGAACGCGCTCCAACAGGTAGGAAGGTAAACTCTGTCGAGGAGATTTCCTCCTAAATGAAAAAGTTGACTTGATCATGTCTCTACTTTCCAAGCAATCTTCTATTGATCCTCGTTATGATTCTTTAAATTCTTTGATTGCTCAAGAACAAGTAGATGTGAACTTTATCTCTAGAAACAATTTCAATAACAATGCTTATAGGAGTAATTTTGGTAGCAACCCTAGACCGTTCCCCTCTAATTCCTATGGGAACAACAATGCTTATCCTAGCACCAAGAACTCCACTTCTGAACTAGAGAGTATGCTTAAAGATTTCATCACTACCCAAAAAGCCTTCAATAAGAGTGTAGAAGAAAAACTAGCCAAACTAGATGATCTCTCTTCGAAGGTAGATAATTTAGCCCATGAGGTAGAGTTGCTTAAAATTAGAACTTCCCCTCTTGAGGAGAGGAAGACCACTCCTATGAATGCTATTCAAGTGCAAATTAATGAAAACATTAGGATGTTGGCTAAACTTAAAGAGAGATGGGCTAGAGAAAAGGAGGAAGAAGATAGAATTAAGAACCTTCCTACCCACCACACTGTTGCTACTATCCAAGTTGTTGAGGATATCCAAACTCTTAGCACCCAATGCACTCCTGGTCCCGTTGGACCTATTATGGTGATGCTATGACCATAGAAACTACCAAACAAGTTAGCCTAAAGGACACCACTACCACTTTACTTGATAGTAGTGACCTTGATTTTGATAATTGCACCCTTACCGAAGTTATTGATTTCCTTCACAAGATGTCTAGAGACCCCCGCACTAGCATGCTTAATCTTGCCTTCACAGAGCATATCACTAATGCTCTCATCAAAGCTAGGGAGGAGAAACTTAGGGTAGAAGCCTCCATACCTAGAAAGCTAGAAGATGGTTGGGATCCTATGATTAAAATTAAGTTGAATAACTTCTCTTGCTATGCTTTATGTGATGTTGGAGCTAGTACCTCCGTTATGCCCAAAAGAATATATGATATGCTTAAATTGAAACCTTTTGATTCTTGTTCTTTTGGTGTTCGTCTTGTTGATTCTTCCATAAAGAAACCTTTGGGGAGGATCAACGATGTTCTTATCATTTTCAATGACAATTATGTCCCCGTTGATTTTACTATTATGGATATTGAATGTGAACCTTCTTGTCCAATTATTTTGGGACGTCCTTTTTTTCGCACCGTTGGTGCCATCATTGACATGAAAGAGGGGAATATAAAATTCAAATTTCCTCTCAAGAAAGGGATGGAACACTTCCCTAGAAAGAAGATTAAGTTACCCTTTGAATCCGTTATACGGGCTAGCTATTCTTTTACTCTTGATAAAACTTGATATATTTGCATTATGCCTAGCTTAAAGGCATAAAAGAAAGCGCTTTTGGGAGGCAACCCATAATAAATAAAATTTTATTTTGCTTTTGTTGTGTCTTGATGTTGTTACTACAGTAGCATCATCATTGTATCTTTACTTTTCAGCTTTGTGCCAAGTTTAGCCTCTGATTGCAAGAAAGTTCAAAAGTTGTGACGTGCTGTCCAGGAAACAGATTCTGTCCTTGGATAGAAAAATTTGTATAAAATCACCAGATCATCTTTTTGGTCTGAATTTTTTCGACAGCGTGCTCTATACAATTGGCTTTCTGGCGTCTGTTCTGAGTTTTTTGATTTGAGTTGCAGAAGTGCACCGAAAAAATCATTTACTACCTGCTCGTCTGTTTTTCACAGATTCTGTCCTGTTTTGCCTTTTCTTCATTTTGCAAACCTTGAGCTTGCTTTTTCTTTGCAAAAACCTTTTGGCAATCTTGAGAAACAGTAGACCTTCAAGAATATCCTTATTTCCAGCAAGTAAAAATTATTTTATTAAGGGTACTAACCTCGCTAATCAGATTATGATGAGTTATGTATGAAGGGAGTTTTCAAGTGTGCGAGGGAAGATGATAAAAAGATTCAGGAGTGTCAAACGCTCAAGCTTGGGGATGCCCCCATGCACCCCCAAGAAATATTCAAGAAGACTCAAGAGTCTAAGCTTGGGGATGCCCCCGTGCATCCCCTTCTCCATCAACATTATCAGTTCGTCTTTCGTTCCACTATATTTTTATCACTTCATGTGTTATGTGCTATGCTTGGAGCGTCTTGCTATTAGTTTTCCTTTTTAGTTTTCTTTAGCTTTGCTTGCTGTTCATAACGAGTTGGAACTCAGCTTTCTTTGTGTGGGAGAGAAACACGCCCCACTTCAACCTAGAACATAACATAGAATTTTCATGTCTATCCTTGCTGTGTGTGTTCTTTGTCTTTCAATAGCTACTATCATGTTCAGCTCTTAGTTTTCATGCTTATCTTTTTAAAGAGCTTTTGTTTAGTTGGTCGCTGGAACTCTCTTTAGTTATAATGCTTATCTTGTTAAGAGAGTTGGCTTCTGTTGCACTGGTTGATATGTCTATGATAAATATGCTATGTGCATAATGGTGCTTAGTAGTTCATGTTTTCTTATGGTTAGTCTCAAATAGCTGGGGGGTTCTCAATGTGTTATTGGAGTACCAACATGATTTGTTTGCCCATGATGTGGTATGGTTTAGTGATATCTTCCTTCAAGAATTTATTTTGATTGACTTGGCGTATGCTCACGCATATTTAAGACTGTAAAGAAAGTCTATCAAGCCTTGATGATCTTTAATTTCTGAGTAGCGATATAACTTCCATGCCCGATTCAATGTTGCTTTGTCGCTCTGCATGATTATGACCGTCATTGCTCTCTTAGTTGGTCGCTCCCAGTCTTTTGCTATCCTTCGCCTGTACTAAGCGGACTGACTGCTTGTGCATCCAAAATCCTTTAAACCAGTTATGCCATATGAGTCCACCATACCTTCCTATACATGGTATTTACCTGCCATTCCTAACGAAGACTTTCATGTACCATCTTGAAATTATTCAAAAAAGCATTTCTCTTTTGTGCCTCTGTTTTAGCTCATGAGGAAGTAGTAGTTAATTCATGATCTTTTTAAGTTGGACAAGCTTCACCCCGGGATTGCATGTCTAATGTGCAAACCCATAATACGAGAAGGAACTGGCATAGAGTGCGCCCGGCTCATTAAAAAAATTATACAACAAACAAACCCTCCTTCACGCTTTGTTCATGAGAAATCAGAAAACTTTGGCAGTGATAAACAAAGGAGATTAAGAGGATGTGATCGTCCTCATTCGGGAGCCGTTCCTCGAAACTTGTCCAGCTCAAGAAGTAATTGAGTTATCTGCTAGCATTCATTGACGAAATATGCATATTCTAAAAAATAATTATTACCTCTGTTTTTAAAACCAAGAGCTCTGGTACATGTTTAGTTTTTGTTTCCGACCACGGGTTTTCAACCTTGCCAACAAAAGCCACGGTTCGAGAGTCTCCACCTTCTTTAAAGCACCAACTATTGAGAGCATGATTGTCATTCTGAGTGTAATGTGCATTGTCCCAAAGTACCATTGTCTTTTGCATGATTATGATATCGTTTATTCTAAAATCATTGTATCTAGTCGTCACTTAAACCTTGGAGGTGCCCCTGCATTTATGTTTTGCTTCACTAAAGGGGGCAAGCGAGATACCACTTTATCATATTTGCACACCATGCTCACTACAAATCTATTGAGTGTTTCAATATCATATTGTAAAACTTTCAGTTCTTTGTGATTCTCTCATGAGGCAACTTAATTACTACAGACTCATTGTCTCAGTAAGCACTTGACATGTGACTGTGAAAAGTTCTTATATGGTTAATAGCATGTCACCACAGAAATTATGCTTGTTATCATTTACCTACTCGAGGACGAGCAGGAATTAAGCTTGGGGACGTTGATACGTCCAAAACGTATCTATAATTTCTGCTTGCTCCATGCCTCTTTTGTGTGATATTGCTATGATATTTATGCACTTCCATAAACTTTTGATCATATTTGGACTAACCTATTAACTCAGTGCACCCCAGTGCCAGTTTTTGTTTTCTGCTGTTTTTGTATTTCAGGTTTTCCCATTACGTAAACTGCCAGAAAAATTCCGGGAAAAATATATAAAAAATCAGCGTTCCGGAAGCTTCCATGCGGCCAAAGTAGGGCCGGAGGGGGGCCACCAGGGCTCCAGGCGCCCTGGGGGCGCGGCCCCCCTCCTGGCCACGCCGGGGGGGGGGGGGGGCGCCTGGGCCCCCCAGGCCTCCGCTGATGCCCCCCTTTGGCATATATTTACACCGCGTCCCGAAACCCTCGAGGACGGAACCCTTTTTCGCGATCCCATCTCTGTTCCGCCGCCACCGCGCTTCCAAGATCGGGAGCACCAGGAGAACTCTTCCCGGCACCCTGCCGGAGGGGAGGATCACCACCGGGAGCCTCTCCACCACCATGGACGCCTCCCGGATGAGTTGTGATTAGTCTCCCTTGGACCATGGGTCCATGACCAGTAGCTATGTGATGTTCTCCTCCCCTCTTTGTTCTTCACCGATTAGACCTCGTGAGCTGCCCTACATGATCGAGGCACATATGTAATCCTTATGCTGTTGCTATGATGAGTTTGCAGGGATCTGATGGATTATGTGATTATGTTCAGATTGTGTTTGAGTAATATATTTGATTTACCTCTTTTATATTTATGTTCTTGAGTAATTCTTGCATGTTCTCCGTTGCTGTTTATTGCTTTGGCCAAGTAGTAGGTAGTAACTCCAAGAGGGAACGTTATACTTGATTGTGGGTTCATGCCCCTCGATGACTAGTTTGAGTGACAGAAACATGAGTCTAGGGGATGTGTTGTTGCCACAAGGGGGAAAACAACGGTGCTTGTACTCGCGGGTGCTAGGATTGTTTACTTTACGCAAAGTTCTTTTAATGCAGTTGTCTGTTGCTTTGAGTTTACACTATGGGTGGGACTCGCAACTTAATACCAGCGAGATGTTCTAGATAGATATCTCAAGGTGGATGATTAGTAGTAGATGCAGATGGATTTCGGTCTACTTACCTTGGCGTACCGCCCATGCTTTTGAGCCTCTACCTTTCTTGCAGCATAGTTAGCATTGGTTTGCGCACATAATCCTGTCAATTGCCCAGCTGTAATTTGTTTACCTAGCTTAGCTGTTTTATCGTCTTTTGGGAGAGAGACATCACTAGTGAACATCATGGGACCCCGGTCCATATTACCATCACTGATCACATCCGCTATTTACTTTCAGTTCTTACTTACTAGTGGCAATCATACCTATCACTATTATCTCTTGCGTTTGATCCTTTGTAAACGACAAGGCCGGAGGGATTGACAACCTCTCTGTACTCGTTGGGAGCAAAGTTATTTGTATCTGTGTGCAGGTCCAGTCGATCGCTAGTTGCGCCGCTAGCAGTTGACACCTTCTTGTTGAACCTTGGAGTCTCAGGGGAATTCGATCCTTGGTATCTTTGCCAAGGGAAAACTACCGCTACACTGCATCTCAAACCTTCCACTTGGGGTAACCAACGAGTGGCGAGAAGCCATCAGTATCCACCGTGAGTTCCATGAGACATGGCCGCTGGCATGATCTACGGCCGCGGGCCTTTTTAAAAATTGCATGCAGACATAAAATGGGCCTGCGCGTTGGGCGCACTGCTGACCCAAATCTAAAACAGAGGAGACGCCGGGTGGGCGGCCGACCCAAATGCACAAAAGGCGGACAAAAGTGTCGTCCGTTTGGGTCGGCCCGTTGGAGTTACTCTAATGGGCTGGAAAATCTACCGACAATCTTGCCAACCTACTGGCCCCTCTGCGGCCATTAGGCCTGCTTATGAGAAGAAGAAGAAAATTAGGCCTTTCTTTAGGACGCCATGTGTGGCTCTTAATCCGTTGGATCTACAGTGTATTCTTATGAACTACTACAATCAATAAAGTCGAGTGTGTTTAGACTTAAAAAACGAGAAGAAGAAAGTTGGGCCTGCTTATCAGAAAATTGTATTTGAAAAGCGTCCAACGAAGTGGACTCGGAACTAAAACAGAGCGGACATACTTTTATGTGGTTGTACCAAGGGCAATGCTACACGTCAGCCGACGAATTTTTAAAAGATTCGCCGGCTCACCAGCCATCAAATTAGGTGAATTGAGCGACCGAGCATCATTTTCTATCATTGCAACACAGATCGTGCTGCAGAAAATTTCTGCAGCTCGCGTCATGTTACAGAATTTTTTGAAATATAGGTCAAGTTGCAGATTTTTTTTTTCAACACATGTCTTGTTACAGTTCTTTTTCGCAAAATAGGCCTTGTTGCATTGTTTAGAACAAATGTCTCATTGCAATTTCATTTTTCTGCAACATAGGTCTTGTTTCATTTTTTGCAACATAGAGCTTGCTGCAGAAACTATTGTAGCAGAAACTATTGTAGCAGAAAGTGAGCAGCGAGTAGTGGTCACGTTGACCACACTACTAGGAAAAGGGCTATAGATATGATTATTACTAATGGCGCACTAGACATGCGATGCGCCATTAGTATATACTAATGGCGCACCATGTGTTGGTGCGCCATTAGTATCCAAATACTAATGGTGCACCGTTGATGTGGTGCGCCATTAGTAACAATTCTTTTTTTTTTTTCAAAACTACTAATGGCGCACCAGTAAATAGTGCGCCATTAGTAGTTAAACTACTAATGGTGCACCACATCCACGGTGCGCCATTAGTAATTTTTTTTCAAAATTTGTTTTTATTTTTTTAATTTTATTTTCAAAACTAGTAATGGCGCACCGTGGGAGTGGTGCGCCATTAGTAGTTGAACTTACTAATGGCGCACCACTCCCACGGTGCGCCATTAGTATTTTTTTTTCATATTTTTATTTTTTTTTCAAAACTAGTAATGGCGCACCGTGGGAGTGGTGCACCATTACTAACTTGGCCATTACTGCACCCCCTTTGGATCGCCTTTTCTAGTTCAAAAAAAATAAAAATAAATGATGTAAATGTCAAAAAATATAAGAAAATAAGTTTCCCATGTGATATGTGGTCTACTTCTTCGGAAAATTTACAAATATGAATTTTGACTTTATTTGCAAAATATGTCTGGAATTTAGTAAAACGGGCATAACATTTGCATACGAACTCGGATTAAAAAGTTTTTTATATGAAAAATCATCTACTCGAAAAGTTACATCCGAATTAAATCGGGGGAACCTTGTTAAAAATTTTCATAATCCCCAAAAACCTAACAGAAAAAAAGTTACGGGGCTTTTAAGATCTAGAGGCAAAAAAATTCAAAAAAATTCAAACTTACTAGTGGCGCACCGTTTGCTAGGTGCGCCACTAGTAACAGAAAAAAAATTATAAAATTTTCGAAAAAAAAATTTATAATTTTTTTTTCCAAAATATAATACGTAATATGACCGGGAAGTTTGAAATATATTTTCAAAATTTCATCATACTCATGAAAATTAACAAACTCCTAGACATCAAGAAGGGTTAATAGGATTGATATGATAGATATATCAACAAGTGCGTGTGAAGTGAGCTGGTGCTGGGGTTGGATAGAACTACGAAGTTAACCGTGCTCGGGCTGGAGTAGTGTGAGGATGGGTGACCCGCCATTAGTAGGCCTTTTTCTAGTAGTGCCAAGAGAAAGAAAAATATGGAACCGCTCAGGAGGACACACGTCGCACGGGCGAGCTGATACGTCTTCAACGAATCTACTTTTCCAAACCCTTTTGCCCTTATTTTGGACTCTAACTTGCATGATATGAATGGAACTAACCCGGACTGACGCTGTTTTCAGCAGAATTACCATGATGTTGTTTTTGTGCAGAAATAAAAAGTTCTCAGAATCGCCTGAAAATCAACGGAGAATTATTTTGAAAAATATAAAAAATACCTGCACGAAGATCCACACCAGGGGGCCTTGGGCGAGCCCACGAGGGTGGGGGGCGCGCCCCCTGCCCAAGGCGCGCCCCCTGCCTCGTGGGCCCCCCGATGCTCCACCGACGTATCCCTCGATCCTATATCTTCGGTTTCGGGGAGAAAAAAAATCAGGGAGAAGAAATTATCGCGTTTCACGAGACGGAGCTGCCACCAAGCGCTGATCTCTCTCGGGAGGGCTGATCTGGAGTCCGTTTGGGGCTCCGAAGAGTGGAGATCGTCGCCATCGTCATCATCAACCTTCCTCCATCACCAATTCCATGATGCTCACCGCCGTGTGTGAGTAATTCCATCGTAGGCTTGCTGGACGGTGATGGGTTGGATGGGATCTATCATGTAATCGAGTTAGTTTTGTTAGGGTTTGATCCCTTGTATCCACTATGTTCTGAGATTGATGTTGATATGACTTTGCTATGCTTAATGCTTGTCACTAGGGCCCGAGTGCCATGATTTCAGATCTGAACCTATTATGTTTTCATGAATATATGTTTGTTCTTGACCCTATCTTGCAAGTCTATAGTCACCTACTATGTGTTATGATCCGGCAACCCCGAAGTGACAATAATCGGGACCACTCCCGGTGATGACCATAGTTTGAGGAGTTCATGTATTCACTATGTGTTAATGCTTTGGTCCGGTACTCTATTAAAAGGAGGCCTTAATATCCCTTAGTTTCCAATAGGACCCCGCTGCCACGGGAGGGTAGGACAAAAGATGTCATGTAAATTCTTTTCCATAAGCACGTATGACTATATTCGGAATACATGCCTACATTGCATTGATGAACTGGAGCTAGTTCTATGTCACCCTAGGTTATAACTTCTACATGATGAATTGCATCTGACATAATTTCCCATCACCGATCCAATGCCTACGAGCTTTACCTATATCGCTAGTTGCTTATTTACTTTTCCGTTGCTACTATCACAAAAACTACAAAAACACTATCATTACTTTTATTGCCGCTACCGTCACTATCATATTACTTTTCTACTAAACTATCTTGCTGCAGATACTAAGTTTCCAGGTGTGGTTGAATTGACAACTTAGCTGCTAATACTTTAGAGTATTCTTTGGCTCCCCTTGTGTCCAATCAACAAATTTGGGTTGAATACTTTACCCTCGAAAACTGTTGCGATCCCCTACACTTGTGGGTTATCAAGACTATTTTCTGGCGCCGTTGTGGGGGAGCATAGCTCTATTCTTTAAGTCACTTGGGATTTATATCTGTTGATCACTATGAAGAATTTGAAGGACTCAAAAACCAAGATCTTACCCTCAACTACGAGGGGAGGTAAGGAACTGCCATCTAGCTCTGCACTTGATTCTCCTTCTGTTATGAGTAAACTTGCGACACCTACTCCTGCTATTGAATCTGATATGTCGTATGTTCTTGATGATGCTACTTCTGCTATGTATGATGAAACTACCTCTATGCCTGATACTGTGCCACTAGGTGAATTTCTAGATGAACAAATTCCTAAGGTTAGGGAGAGTGCGAATGTTGATGATATTTATGAAAGTGATGATGAAACTACTCCCAATAGATATGAATTGCATGTTGTTCCTGAGGGTTATGTTACGGATGAAGAAAATGCGAGAGACTTTCTTGCTTGCAATGATAGATATGACCTTAAGAAGTTATTTGCTAAGCTGAAAGAAAAGTCCTTGAATGCTAGAATGAAACATGACCCTGCTTTTGCTACTTCACCTATTTGTGTCACTGATAAGGATTATGAATTCTCTGTTGATCCTGAGTTAATTACTTTGGTTGAGTCTGATCCTTTCCATGACTATGAGTGTGAAACTGTTGTGGCACATCTTACCAAGTTGAATGATATAGTCACCCTGTTTACCAATGATGAAAATATTCGCTACTACTATATCCTTAAGCTATTTCCATTCTCGTTAAAGGGTAATGCTAAGACTGTTGGGGAACGTAGTATTTCAAAAAAATCATACGATCACGCAAGATCTATCTACTAGATGCATAGCAACGAGAGGGGAGAATGTGTCTACGTACCCTCGTAGACCGAAAGCGGAAGCGTTTATCAACGCGGTTGATGTAGTTGTACACCTTCACGATCCGTCCCGATCTAGTACCGAACGTACGACACCTCCGCGTTCAGCACACGTTCAGTTCGATGACGTCCTCGCTTTCTTGATCCAGCAAGACGGGCGAAGTAGTAGATGAGTTCCGGCAGCACGACGGCGTGGTGAGGGTTGTTGATGAAGAAGAATCTCTGCAGGGCTTCGCCAAGCGCTACAGAAACTGGACGGAGGATAAACTAGAGGGTCGGGGTTGCCGGCACACGGCTTGGTGTATCTTGATGTGTTCCAGGTGCTAGCCCCGCCCCTCTATTTATATGTTGAGCCCTGGGGTCGATACTTGGAGCAAAAGTAGGCTTTGCCTGAAAGGCAACAGTCCCACTCGGACTCCAAAACCAAACGCCACAAACCTTGGCCAGACGCCAAGGTCTCCGGCGTTTGGCCCCCTAGCCTTCACAAAACACCTTTTGCACCGACTTTATGCCCTGTGGGCTTGACCCCTTGGCCTAACCATATCATCCTATATATCAATATTTACCTCCGGAGCTCCTCGTCATGTCTGTGATCTCATCCGGGACTCCGAACAACATTCGGTCACCAACATACATAACTCATTCAATATTATATCGTCAACGAAACGTTAAGCGTGCGGACCCTACGGGTTCGAGAACTATGTAGACATGACCGAGACACTTCTCTGGTCAATAACCAATAGCGGAACCTGGATGCCCATATTGGCTCCTACATATTCTACGAAGATCTTTATCGGTCGAACCGCATAACAACATACGTTGTTCCCTTTGTCATCGGTATGTTACTTGCCCGAGATTCGATCGTCGGTATCATCATACCTAGTTCAATCTCGTTACCAGCAAGTCTCTTTACTCGTTCCATAATACATCATCTCCTGACTAACTCATTAGTCGTTTGCTTGCAAGGTTTATTACGATGTGCATTACCGAGAGGGCCCAGAGATACCTCTCCGACACTCGGAGTGACAATTCCTAATCTTGATCTATGCCAACACCACAAACACCTTCGAAAACACCTGTAGAGCATCTTTATAATCACCCAGTTACGTTGTGACGTTTGATAGCACACAAGGTGTTCCTCCGGTATTCGGGAGTTGCATAATCTCATAGTCATAGGAACATGTATAAGTCATGAAGAAAGCAATAGCAGTAAAACTGAACGATCATAGTGCTAAGCTAACGGATGGGTCTTGTCCATCACATCATTCTCCTAATGATGTGATCCCGTTGATGAAATAACAACTCATGTGTATGGTTAGGAAACATAACCATCTTTGATCAATGAGCTAGTCTAGTAGATGCATACTAGGGACACTCTGTTTTGTCTATGTATTCACACATGTACTAAGTTTCCGGTTAATACAATTCTAGCATGAATAATAAACATTTATCATGATATAAGGAAATATAAAATAACAACTTTATTATTGCCTCTAGGGCAGTCTCCCACTTGCACTAGAGTCAATAATCTAGTTCACATCGCCATGTGACTCAACACCGATAGTTCACATCGCCATGTGACCAACACCCAAAGGGTTTACTAGAGTCAATAATCTAGTTCACATCGCCATGTGATTCAACACCGATAGTTCACATAGCCATGTGACCAACACCCAAAGGGTTTACTAGAGTTAATAATCTAGTTCACATCGCCATGTGATTAACACCCAAAGAGTATTAAGGTGTGATCATGTTTTGCTTCGTGAGAGAAGTTTAGTCAGCGGGTCTGTTACATTCAGATCCGTATGTATTTCGCAAATTTCTATGTCTACAATGCTTTGCATGGAGCTACTCTAGCTAATTGCTCCCACTTTCAATATGCATCCAGATTGATACTTAGAGTCATCTGGATTAGTGTCAAAGCTTGCATCGACGTAACCCTTTACGACGAACTCTTTATCACCTCCATAATCGAGAAACATTTCCTTAGTCATCCAGTTACTAAGGATAATTTTGACCGCTGTCCAGTGATCTACTCCTGGATCACTTTTGTACCTCCTTGCCAAACTCATGGTAAGGTACACAACAAGTTTGGTACACAGCATGGCATACTTTATAGAACCTATGGCTGAGGCATAGGGAACGACGTTCATTCTTTCTTTATCTTCTGTCGAGGTCGGGCTTTGAGTCTTACTCAACTTCATACCTTACAACTCAGGCAAGAACTCCTTCTTTGACTGATCCATTTTGAACTACTTCAAAATCTTATCAAGGTATGTACTCATCAAAAGTCTTATCAAGCATCTTGATCTATCTCTATAGATCTTGATGCCCAATATGTAAGCAGCTTCACCGAGGTCTTTCTTTGAAAAACTCCTTCCGAACACTCCTTTATGCTTTCCAGAATATTCTACATTATTTCTGATCGACAATATGTCATTCACATATACTTATCAGAAATGTTGTAGTGCTCCCACTCACTTTCTTGTAAATACAGGCTTCACCATACGTCTGTATAAAACCATATGCTTTGATCACCTCATCAAAGCGTATATTCCAACTCCGAGATGCTTGCACCAGTCCATAGATGGATCGCTGGAGCTTTGCACACTTTGTTAGCACCTTTAGGATTGACAAAACCTTCTGGTTGCATCATATACAACTCCCCTTTGAGACATCCATCTAGGAATGCAGTTTTGACATCCATTTGCCAGATTTCATAATCATAAAATGCAGCAATTGCTAACATGATTTGGACAGACTTAGGCATCGCTACGGGTGGGAAAGTCTCATCGTAGTCAACTCTTTGAACTTTTCGAAAACCTTTCGCAACAAGTCGAGATTTATAGACAGTAACATTACCATCGGCGTCAATCTTCCTCTTAAAAATCCATTTATTTTAAATGGCTTGCCGATCATCGGGCAAGTCAACCAAAGTCCATACTTTGTTCTCATACATGGATCCCATCTCAGATTTCATGGTCTCAAGCCATTTTGCGGAATCTGGGCTCATCATCGCTTCCTCATAGTTCGTAGGTTCATCATGGTCTAGTAACATGACTTCCAGAACTGGGTTGCTGTACCATTTTGGCGCGGAACGTATTCTGGTTGATCTACGAAGTTCAGCAGTAACTTGGTCCGAAGATTCATGATTATCATCATTAGCTTCCTCGCTAATTGGTGTAGGAATCACTGGAACTAGTTTCTGTGATGTACTACTTTCCAATTCGGGAGAAGGTACAATTACCTCATCAAATTCCACTTTCCTCCCACTCACTTCTTTCGAGAGAAACTCCTTCTCTAGAAAGGATCCATTCTTAGCAACGAATATCTTGCCTTCGGATCTGTGATAGAAGGTGTACCCAATAGTCTCCTTTAGGTATCCTATGAGGACACATTTCTCTGACTTGGGTTCGAGCTTATCAGGTTGAAGCTTTTTCACATAAGCATCGCAGCCCCAAACTTTAAGAAACGACAACTTTGGTTTCTTGCCAAACCACAGTTCATAGGGCGTCGTCTCAACGGATTTAGATGTTGCCCTTATTTAACGTGAATGCAACTGTCTCTAATGCTTAACCCAAAATGATAGTGGTAAATCGGTAAGAGACATCATAGATCGCACCATATCTAATAAAGTACGATTACGACGTTCGGACACACCATTATGCTGTGGTGTTCCGGGTGGCGTGAGTTGTGAAACTATTCCACATTGTTTCAAATGAAGACCAAAATCGTAACTCAAATATTCACCTCCACGATCAGATCGTTGAAACTTTATTTTCTTGTTACGATGATTCTCTACTTCACTCTGAAATTCTTTGAACTTTTCAAATGTTTTAGACTTGTGCTTCATCAAGTAGATATACCCATATCTGCTTAAATCATCAGTGAAGGTCAGAAAATAATGATACCCGCCGCAAGCCTCAACACTAATTGGTCCACATACATCAGTATGTATGATTTCCAACAAATATGTTGCTCACTCCATTGTTCCGGAGAACGGAGTTTTAGTCATCTTGCCCATGAGGCATGGTTCGCAAGTACCAAGTGATTCATAATCAAGTGATTCCAAAAGTCCATCACTATGGAGTTTCTTCATGCGCTTTTGTGACACCCCGAGACCGGTGTGCCAGGTGTCAGCCTGTTATTCGTCGTTGTTGCCATGTCATCTGCTTGCGTGTTGCATCTCTGCCTTGTCATCATGCGTGTTGCATTAGCATGTTTTCAAAACTTGCATCCGCCCGAGTCCCCTCGTCCTTTCCGTTGTCCGTTCTGAGCCCAGACACACTTGCACGCGCCCGCGGCGCCTCCGAATTTTTATTTTACGAGTGGCCAGAAAACGTTCTCGAAATGGGTTGAAACTTGGCGTGTAGTCTTATTATAGCATAGGTAGACCGCCTGTCAAGTTTCGTCGCGTTCGGAGTTCGTTTGATAGCCCAACGGTTAACCGTGTTAACTGCCGGAAGCCTTTTGTCTTTTGGCCCAGCACCCCTTTCTCACAGCCCACCTAGCCCATTCTAACCCATCCATGCTCTTGGCCGTTCGATCACGATCGCGTGGCCGCGAACGGCTCCTCATTTGGACACACCTAGCTCCCTCTACCTATAAATATGTGCCTCTCCCTCCATTTTTTGCGCAGATGAACCCTAGCCTCCTCCCTCTCGCGCCGCCGGACATGTGCGCACCGCCACCGGACATGTCCAGCACCCCAGCCACCTCACTCCGCCCAATCAGGAAGTGCCATGTCTCCCCGCCGCCCCTCTCAGCCAATCCCGCGTTGCCACCTCACCCTCTCTCTCCTCCACCCCGCGCCCACATCCACGCCGGGCCCGCGAGCCCATCTCCGGCCCGTCCCCGGGCCGCGCCGGGCCCGAGCTGCCCGAGCCGCCGCCTGGCCGTAGCGCTCCTACCACGCTCCTCCCGCAGCGCTCGCCGCCCCGCCGCCCGCGCTCGCCGGCGACCAGCAGCCGCCGCTGGAGCGCCCGCGCCGCCGATCCGCTCCCTCCGCTGCCGTTCTGCTCCCTCCGCCGCCGGATCCGGTCGGAACGGGTCCGGAGCGCCCGGATCCGGTCGTCCCCAGTGCCGGCGACCGCCTCTCTGCCCTTGGCTTGCCGGGGAGCCACAACGCCGCCGCCACCTTCCTCCTGCGCGAGCTCGCGGGAGGAGGACGACGTCGCAGCCGCCGCTTCCCTCCTGGGCCGGCCGCGCCGGCCTCGTGGGCCGCAGCCGGCTCCCCCGCCTCGCCTGGCCCGTCTCCCCTCGGCCAGCTCCCCGCGCCCCGGCCTAGCTCGCCTCGTGGGCCGGCCCACCTCCAGCCTCCTGTCTCAGTCCGGCCCAGCCTCGGGCTGCCCTGCCCCTCTGCACCGACCTGGGCCTCGGCCCTAGTGGTGAGAAGCCCCAGATCCCCGCCCAGGCGTATTTTATTGTCCTCCGCTCGATGTGTTTTTTCTTTGTAAGTCTAAAAAAAACTGCCGAGTCCTTTTTCTGTGTAATTTTTTGTTGCATCTTTGCATGCCTGTAATTTGATGTGTGGTGATCCAAATTGAGTGAATGATATGTAAAAATGATCGTGGTGATATGCTCTACACTTTGTTCCATTGTGCCATGCTTGTTTGAGTTCATCTAGATGCTCTAATCTCTGTTGCAAGAGTGCTACTTGTTATAAACTACTGCTACTTGTTATTTTGTTGCCACGTTTGAGATATGATAACTTGGTGCATGTTTATCCAAATGATGCATATGATATGTCAAAATGTTCATTGTGAAGTGTACTACATGATGGTTGCTGTAGCATGCTTGTTTGAGTCCATATTGCCATGTTAATCTCTGTTGCAAAAGTGCATTTGGCTGTTAAGTTCTGAAACTTGTTATGAAAATTCTGCTAAGTCTGGAATCTGTCTTATCCTGATGCTATGTTTGCTTGATGCCCTAGTCAAATCCATGCTTGTTTTGGAGTGGCCAATGACCATGTCTTGTTGTCCATGTTATTGTCTATCCATTCATGCCCTTACTTGCTCATATGACCTGCTGTAGCTTATTTATTTCTTGCTCTCAAGTTACTATAAATATAACTGTCAGGTTTTTAACAACATGTTCAATTTGGTGTAGCTTGTTGCTATTGATCCATGCCTCCTATGGAGATGCTCCAATGGAGTTGTTTGCTGTAGGATATGTCTACTACATGTCCATGCTCTTTATGTTCTTATTAGAATTGTTATGCTTGTTGTTTTGTGCCTCCGAAGGCAGCATCGTGATGATGTTTTTGCCTTCCCAGATTTTGGCCAAGTCTGGATAATTTTATTGCAACTTGCCATGCTTGTTTAAATGTGTTCCAGCAAGCTTTTGGGTGTGTTCTAAGTTCCTACTTGTTGAATATAATGTCTACTTCACATCCATGCTTCTTGTTACCATGTTTGGGTGTTGTAGCATATACTTACCTTGCTCCAAAGTTGCTATGTGGCTGTTAACTTCAGCTTGTTGTCATATCTTGTTTCATGTGTATCTTTTAGCCCGTTGCTCCGTTTTGAGTGTGCCTTGTATGAACTTGTGTGATTTTGCATGTAGAATCATAATATCATGTTGTTTTCATGTTTGGAGTGAGTTTTGCTTCATGTTTGGGTGCATCTTGTATCGTTGCCATGTTTGTCTTGTTTTGCTCACATCTTCTAGGCCGTAGCTCCGAATTAAACAAACTTTATATGAAACTTGACTAGAATTTCGTGTAGATCATCATGGTGCATGTTAACTTGCTGTTTAACAACTTTAACTTAAGTTTGTTCAGATCTGGACTAATTTCAAACTATGCATATGAGGACTTACCGGATTGGTTATATGTAGTTTCCGGCCTCATTTAAACTTGTTCTTGTGTTGCTTTTCTGTGCTTCCTACCTTACCATGTATTGCATCATATATAGACTTGTCTTGCATCATACTTGCTTGAGCATATTGTCATGTTCTTGTGTTGTTTTTCTGTGCTTCCTACCTTGCCATGTATTGCATCATATATAGACTTGTCTTGCATCATACTTGCTTGAGCATATTGTCATGTTCTTGTGTTGTTTTTCTGTGCTTCCTACCTTGCCATGTATTGCATCATATATAGACTTGTCTTGCATCATACTTGCTTGAGTATATTGTCATGTTCTTGTGTTGTTTTTTTGTGCTTCCTACCTTGCCATGTATTGCATCATATATAGACTTGTCTTGCATCATACTTGCTTGAGCATATTGTCATGTTCTTGTGTTGTTTTTTTGTGCTTCCTACCTTGCCATGTATTGCATCATATATAGACTTGTCTTGCATCATAATTGCTTGAGCATATTGTCATGTTCTTGTGTTGTGTGTTTACCGTATTGCTTGCTTCTTCTCATTAGTGCTTTTTCCGTTGCGATCGTGAGGATTCGTTCATCTACGCATGGTTCGTCTTCAAGGCTTCTTCTTCGTCTTCTTCACGGAACCGTTCTTCTTCCTTGCGGGATCTCAGGCAAGATGACCATACCCTTGGATACCTTTACTATCATTTCCATGCTTAGTGTCTCGATGCTATCCTTATATGTCGCGCTACCCATCATTATTGTCAGCCTCTCCTTGTTGCCATGAAACCTCTAAGCTTTGAAACCTTCCTAGCAAAACCATTGTTTGGCTATGTTACCCGCTTGCTCAGCCCCTCTTATAGCGTTGTTAGTTGCAGGTGAAAATGAAGATTGTTCCATGTTGGAACTTGATGCTTTGGAAATATCACAATATCTATTATTATTATTAACACACCTATATACTGGGCATGGGTGGAAGGCTTGGCCTTTTGCTTGGTGTTTTGTTCCACTCATGCCACCTTAGGAGCCGATAAACCGGCATTATGTTCCTTTATTTTGCGTTCCTTACACAGTTGGGTATATGGGGACCCCTTGACACTTCGTCTTTGAATAAAACTCCTCCAGCAAGGCGCAACATTGGTTTTAATTTGCAACATAATAATAACTTAATTAATTAATTAAAATTGCATAGGGGGCTGCGCCCTCGGGATTCTTTCCTACATAGCAGGGGGGCCAGTGCTGATGGTGTTGGTCCCAAACGGGGAGTATGCGGGGCCACCTCGGGAAAACCCGAGGGCTGGTTTTACTCGTATAATCGCCCATCCGGACGTGGCCTGAGACGAGATACGCGCGGCTACTATCAGGGTGTCGGCACGCCGGGAGGTCTTGCTGAACTTGTTTTACCATTGTCGAAATGTCTTGTGCACCGGGATACCGAGCCTGATCGGATTTCCCTAAGATAAGGGGTAATAATTATTATTACTTCAGCTGATCGTGAGAGCTTATGATGGGCTAAGTTGGGACACTCCTGCAGGGTTATGATCTTTCGAAAGCCGTGCCCGCGGTTATGTGGCAGATTGGAATTTGTTAATGTCCGGTTGTAGAAACTTGACAGAGGATCCGAAGTAAAACACACAATTGTGTGAGTAACCGTGACTATCTCTTTTCACTTTGAGAAGAGAACACGGTGGGGTTATGTATGACTCGTAGGTAGTTCAGGATCTTTAGCGATCATTACTAGTTTGCGACCATTGGCGTAGATGCTCATCTTATTCTTGTACTCGTAAGTTAGCCACCATATATTGCTTAGCCGCTGCTGCAACCTCACCACTTTACCTCTTCCTACCTAATAAGCTTTGATAGTCTTGTTACCCATGGTTATGGGATTGCTGAGTCCTCGTGGCTCACAGATACTACAACAACAGTTGCAGGTGCAGGTTTCCGATGTCTTGACGTGAGAGCGATGATCGTTGTTTGGAGTTCTTTCTTTTTCTTCTTCTTCAGTCTTGGGTTAGGTTCCGGGTCGGCAACCTGGGATAGCAGATGGATGTCGTTGTTCTTTTCATGTTTGCATCAGTAGTCGGATGCCTTGTATTGATGTTGTTGTATTCATGTGACTTGTATGTATTGTTGTATCCCCCATGTATGTAATGGTATGATGTAATGATATCCATCTTGCTAAGCGCCCGAAATGCGGTTGTGCCCCAATCACGTAAGCGTCACGTGATCGGGATAGAATCACATCTTGGGCCTGACAAGTTGGTATCAGAGCCTCGACCGACCATGGGAGCCCGCTTGATTGATCGTAGTTTGGCCATTGTTGAGTCTAGCAGAAAACTTTTTCAGAGTCTAGTTATATCGGAGAGTAGGAATTCTTTTTACTCCCCTGCCCCTTCGTCGCTCTTGTGAGGAATCTTGACGTAGATGTTTTGAATTACTTATCTTCCCCTTCAATTTTTTTTAGGATCACGTGGTTAGTTTTCGTTTGTTGCGTTGTTAGTTCTTTCATCTGGTGCATCTCTCGTCAAGTGGATTCAACCCTCTTCTTCTTGCAAGTGCAACCTCAGTTCTTTAACCAATGGTGTTCCCCTTCCGAAGTTGTCTTTCTTTTTCCCACCCGCCCTCCCTTTTCTTCTCGGAGCCGGAGTCCGTAATCGAGTATCCATCTTACTCGTGTGTAGTCTTTTCTTCTTTTTCCTCAATTATTTTCAACCGGTGATTCCTCTTCTAGTTCATCATTCTTCATCTCTTTTCTTTCCGGCGGATTCAATTCAAATTCTCGATGTCTGTCATATTCTTTTCCCTCGGCTCAGATATTTCCAATTGCTCGTTTGCCTCTCACCATTTAACTATTCCGGAGTTCCCAAGAAATCTCAGGATATTCGTCTGTGTTCTAATTCATTCGAGGTGGTCACCTCATTTGAGTTTTAATCGTTCCGGTGCATCATCTCCTTTCGATCCTTCTCAACGGTGTTTTCTATTCGGTGGGCTCATAACCCACAGGTTTATACCCAGGATCTTACCAGACTCTTTTATTTCTCGGAGTGTTCCGAAATTCTTTTCAACTGTGACGTAAGTATGGATTCCATCAGTCATATGCCTTCCGAAGTTCGTTTTCAAATTCTTTTCACCGTTGGTTCAACCTTTCTTCTTTTCATTCTCCCGGAGTATTTCATCAATTCTTTTTCATTGTGTTCCTCTGAAGGCCAGCATTTCAGAAGATTTATTCGTTCTCAGTTTTCAACTTCGTCCTCCAAATATTCTTCATTAATGTCTCTTCGTTTGTCTCACATTTGTCCGGTGCTTCCTTCAAGTATTCTTTAATCAGTTCGCGATCTCTTCATTCTCTTGCATCTAAATTCTCCAAGTGCTTATGCTTCACGGTGATTCATTCTTTTGTATTCACTCAATTTCAGTTCTTTACGGTGGTTTGTTCTTTTTCATCATTCGATTTTAAATTCTTCCCGGTGGTTCATTTCTTATCATCACTCGGCTTTAATTCTTTACGGCGATTCATTCTGCAATTATTTTCCGGTGCTATCATATCAATTCATTCATTTTATTCCAATCTTACCGGTGGTTCATAAAGACTTTCGCAAGTTCGCGATATATTCCTCTTTAATCTTTTCAACGGGAATAAGTAGTATGCAAATCCATTGGATTCTCATCAATTTAATTGGTGGAGGATAAGCATAACATAATTCTTATTCTTTTCATCAAGTTGATTTATCTTTTCCTTCGAGTTTATTCAAGATGAATAAATTTTAGTCCCAAGTGCTTTCATATTTTCTTTCCGGAGTTCAAGTTTTCTCGACTATCTCGTCGGAACCCCGACTAGTCATCGCAAGGCTTTATTCTTATTCTTTTCATACTTCATCATCCTTTGGTTACCGGAGTTCTTCATGGTAGTTCTTCATCATTTAATCCATTCTTCAAATATTGAGCAATTCTTCTGGAGTAGCTCAAGCATTCTTATTCTTGCCTCTTGAGTGCAAATAATTCTCCGTATTCTTTTGAAAAGGGAGTTTTGCATTTCTTCATTCTCGGCTATTCAATCTTTTGGTTGCGGCATAATTCACCTCAAGTTTCGGGATGATTTCAATAAGTCCACAACAAGTTAATTCATTTCGTTGTTGATTTTCAACAACTCCGTTCACCCTTTCTTCGCAAGGATGCTTTGAATTCATTCGTGGTGTGAGTTTTCATCTTCTTATCCATTCTTTAATTCCATCATTTCAATTACTCCGAAGGCATTATCTTGTTCATTCCGTCATGTTTTTATTCCTTCTTTTCAAGTTCTTGCTCCATTCCATTCATATTCAACCGGTGTGCTATTTCTTTCAGTTTCAACCGGAGTGCTGCCCAAATTCCTTCATTTGAATTCCTTTTCTATCTCTTTTAACCGGAGTGGTTTTGAATTCATTCTTATTCCTTCAACCTGTGCTTCTTATCCTTAAACTTTTTGGTTCTCGTCGTATTCCTTCTTCCTCTTGTCTAACGAAGTCTTTGCAGCTTCGTTCATCTCCGTTGTATCATTTCTTTCTAGTTGGTCAACCTCTTAAGGTTCTTTGGTTTCACTCTTTTGTCCTCGAAGAACTTTGTTCTTCCTTTTCTCTTCCGTCTCGTTCCTAAGATCTCGGGACGAGATCTCTTGTTAGTAGGGGAGTGTTGTGACACCCCGAGACCGGTGCACCAGGTGTCAGCCAGTTATTCGTCGTTGTTGCCATGTCATCTGCTTGCGTGTTGCATCTCTGCCTTGTCATCATGTGTGTTGCATCAGCATGTTTTCAAAACATGCATCCGCCCGAGTCCCCTCGTCCTTTCCGTTGTTCGTTCTGAGCCCAGACACACTTGCACGCGCCCGCGGCGCCTCCAAATTTTTATTTCATGAGTGGTCGGAAAACGTTCTCAGAATGGAACTTGGCGTGTGGTCTTATTATAGCATAGGTAGACCGCCTGTCATGTTTCGTCACATTCGGAGTTCGTTTGATAGCCCAATGGTTAACCGTGTTAACTGCTGGAAGCCTTTTGTCTTTTGGCCCAGCACCCCTTTCTCACAGCCCACCTAGCCCATTCTAACCCCTCCATGCTCTTGGCCGTTCGATCACGATCGCGTGGCCGTGAACGGCTCCTCATTTGGACACTCCTAGCTCCCTCTACCTATAAATATGTGCCTCTCCCTCCATTTTTCGCGCAGATGAACCCTAGCCTCCTCCCTCTCGCGCCGCCGGACATGTCCGCACTGCCGCCGGACATGTCCCGCACCCCAGCCACCTCACTCCGCCTAATCAGGAAGTGCCACATCGCCCCGTCGCCCCTCTCAGCCAATCCCGCGCTGCCACCTCACCCTCTCTCTCCCACATCCCCGCCGGGCCCGCGAGCCCATCTCCGGCCCGTCCCCGGGCCGCGCCGGGCCCGAGCTGCCCGAGCCGCCGCCTGGCCATAGAGCTCCTGCCGCGCTCCTCTCGCAGCGCTCGCCGCCCCGCCGCCCGCGCTTGCCGGCGACCAGCAGCCGCCGCCGGAGCGCCCGCGCCGCCGATCCGCTCCCTCCGCCGCCTTTCTACTTCCTCCGCCGCCGGATCCAGTCGTCCCCAGTGCCGGCGACCCCCTCTCCGCCCTTGGCTCGCCGGGGAGCCACAACGCCGCCGCCACCTTTCTCCTGCGTGAGCTCGCGGGAGGAGGACGACGTCGCAGCCGCCGCTTCCCTCCTGGGCCGGCCGCGCCGGCCTCGTGGGCCGCAGCCGGCTCCCCCGCCTCGCCTGGCCCGTCTCCCCTCGGCCAGCTCCCCGCGCCCCGGCCTAGCTCGCCTCGTGGGCCGGCCCACCTCCAGCCTCCCGTCTCGGCCCGGCCCGGCCGCGGGCTGCCCTGCCCCTCTGCACTGACCTGGGCCTTGGCCCTAGTGGTGAGAAGCCCCAGATCCCCGCCCCAGGCGTATTTTATTGTCCTCCGCTCGATGTGTTTTTTCTTCGTAAGTCTAAGAAAAACTGCAAGTCCTTTTTCTGTGTAATTTTTTGTTGCATCTTTGCATGCCTGTAATTTGATGTGTGGTGATCCAAATTGAGTGAATGATATGTCAAAATGATCGTGGTGATATGCTCTACACTTTGTTCCATTGTGCCATGCTTGTTTGAGTTCATCTAGATGCTCTAATCTCTGTTGCAAGAGTGCTACTTGTTATAAACTGCTGCTACTTGTTATTTTGTTGCCATGTTTGAGATATGATAACTTGGTGCATGGTTATCCAAATGATGCATATGATATGTCAAAATGTTCATTGTGAAGTGTACTACATGATGGTTGCTGTAGCATGCTTGTTTGAGTCCATATTGCCATGTTAATCTCTGTTGCAAAAGTGCATTTGGCTGTTAAGTTCTGAAACTTGTTATGAGATGCTGATTTCAATTGCTCTTTGCTATTGATGTGTTTGTCCTCATGCCACATGTCTAGATGGTTTAGAAGCACAATAATATGGTCTTTGCTGTGATGCATTTATCTTTCCATGATATGCCTTGAGGTGACCTAAACATGCTTGTAAATATGCCATGTTGTTATTGCTGTTTTATACTTAGTGAAAATTCTGCTAAGTCTGGAATCTGTCTTATCCTGATGCTATGTTTGCTTGATGCCCTACTCAAATCCATGCTTGTTTTGGAGTGGCCAATGACCATGTCTTGTTGTCCATGTTATTGTCTATCCATTCATGCCCTTACTTGCTCATATGACCTGTTGTAGCTTATTTATTTCTTGCTGTCAAGTTACAATAAATATAACTGTCAGGATTTTAACAGTATGTTCAATTTGGTGTAGCTTGTTGCTATTGATCCATGCCTCATATGGAGATGCTCCAATGGAGTTGTTTGCTGTAGGATATGTCTACTACATGTCCATGCTCTTTATGTTTTTATTAGAGTTGATATGCTTGTTGTTTTGTGCCTCCGAAGGCAGCATCGTGATGATGTTTTTGCGTTCCCTGATTTTGGCTAAGTCTGGATAATTTTATTGCAACTTGCCATGCTTGTTTAAATGTGTTCCAGCAAGCTTTTGGGTGTGTTCTAAGTTCCTACTTGTTGAGTATAATGTCTACTTCACATCCAAGCTTCTTGTTACCATGTTTGGGTGCTGTAGCATATACTTACCTTGCTCCAAAGTTGCTATGTGGCTGTTAACTTCAGCTTGTTGTCATCTCTTGTTTCATGTGTATCTTTTAGCCCGTTGCTCCGTTTTGAGTGTGCCTTGTATGAAACTTGTGTGATTTTGCATGTAGAATCATAATATCATGTTGTTTTCATGTTTGGAGTGAGTTTTGCTTCATGTTTGGGTGCATCTTGTATCGTTGCCATGCTTGTCTTGTTTTGCTCATATCTTCTAGGCCGTAGCTCCGAATTAAACAAACTTTATATGAAACATGACTAGAATTTCGTGTAGATCATCATGGTGCATGTTAACTTGTTGTTTAACAACTTTAACTTAAGTTTGTTCAGATCTGGACTAATTTCAAACTATGCATATGAGGACTTACCGGATTGGTTATATGTAGTTTCCGGCCTCATTTAAACTTGTTCTTGTGTTGCTTTTCTGTGCTTCCTACCTTGCCATGTATTGCATCATATATAGACTTGTCTTGCATCATACTTGCTTGAGCATATTGTCATGTTCTTGTGTTGTTTTTCTGTGCTTCCTACCTTGCCATGTATTGCATCATATATAGACTTGTTTTGCATCATACTTGCTTGAGCATATTGTCATGTTCTTGTGTTGCTTTTCTGTGCTTCCTACCTTGCCATGTATTGCATCATATATAGACTTGTCTTGCATCATACTTGTTTGAGCATATTGTCATGTTCTCGTGTTGTTTTTCTGTGCTTCCTACCTTGCCATGTATTGCATCATATATAGACTTGTCTTGCATCATACTTGCTTGAGCATATTGTCAAGTTCTTGTGTTGTTTTTCTGTGCTTCCTACCTTGCCATGTATTGCATCATATATAGACTTGTCTTGCATCATACTTGCTTGAGCATATTGTCAAGTTCTTGTGTTGTTTTTCTGTGCTTCCTACCTTGCCATGTATTGCATCATATATAGACTTGTCTTGCATCATACTTGCTTGAGCATATTGTCATGTTCTTGTGTTGTGTGTTTACCGTATTGCTTGCTTCTTCTCGTTAGTGCTTGTTCCGTTGCGATCGTGAGGATTCGTTCATCTACTCATGGTTCGTCTTCAAGGCTTCTTCTTCGTCTTCTTCACGGAACCGTTCTTCTTCCTTGCGGGATCTCAGGCAAGATGACCATACCCTTGGATACCTTTAGTATCATTTCCATGCTTAGTGTCTCGATGCTATCGTTATATATCGCGCTACCCATCATTATTGTCAGCCTCTCCTTGTTGCCATGAAACCTCTAACCTTTGAAACCTTTCTAGCAAAACGATTGTTTGGCTATGTTACCCGCTTGCTCAACCCCTCTTATAGCGTTGTTAGTTGCAGGTGAAGATGAAGATTGTTCCATGTTGCAACTTGATGCTTTGGAAATATCACAATATCTATTATTATTATTATTAACACACCTATATACTGGGCATGGGTGGAAGGCTTGGCCTTTTGCTCGGTGTTTTGTTCCACTCATGCCACCTTAGGAGCCGATAAACCGGCATTATGTTCCTTGATTTTGCGTTCCTTACACGGTTGGGTATATGGGGACCCCTTGACACTTCGTCTTTGAATAAAACTCCTTCAGCAAGGCCCAACATTGGTTTTAATTTGCAACATAATAATAACTTAATTAATTAATTAAAATTGCATAGGGGGTCGTGCCCTCGGGATTCTTTTCTACATAGCAGGGGGGCCAATGCTGATGGTTTTGGTCCCAAACGGGGAGTATGCGGGGCCACCTTGGGGAAACCCGAGGGCTGGTTTTACTCGTATAATCGCCCATCCGGACGTGGCCTGAGACGAGATACACGCGGCTACTATCAGGGTGTCGGCACGCCGGGAGGTCTTGCTGGACTTGTTTTACCATTGTCGAAATGTCTTGTGCACCGGGATACCGAGCCTGATCGGATTTCCCTAAGATAAGGGGTAATAATTGTTATTACTTCAGCTGATCGTGAGAGCTTGTGATGGGCTAAGTTAGGACACCCCTGCAGGGTTATGATCTTTCGAAAGCCGTGCCCGCGGTTATGTGGCAGATTGGAATTTGTTAATGTCCGGTTGTAGAAACTTGACAGAGGATCCGAAGTAAAACACACAACTGTGTGAGTAACCGTGACTGTCTCTTTTCACTTTGAGAAGAGAACACGGTGGGGTTATGTATGACTCGTAGGTAGTTCAGGATCTTTAGCGATCATTACTAGTTTGCGACCGTTGGCGTAGATGCTCATCTTATTCTTATACTCGTAAGTTAGCCACCATATATTGCTTAGCCGCTGCTGCAACCTCACCACTTTACCTCTTCCTACCTATTAAGCTTTGATAGTCTTGTTACCCATGGTTATGGGATTGCTGAGTCCTCGTGGCTCACAGATACTACAACAACAGTTGCTGGTGCAGGTTTCCGATGTCTTGACGTGAGAGCGATGATCGTTGTTTGGAGTTCTTTCTTTTTCTTCTTCTTCAGTCTTGGGTTAGGTTCTGGGTCGGCCTGGGACAGCAGATAGATGTCGTTGTTCTTTTCATGTTTGCATCAGTAGTCGGATGCCTTGTATTGATGTTGTTGTATTCATGTGACTTGTATGTATTGTTGTATCCCCCATGTATGTATGTAATGGTATGATATAATGATATCCATCTTGCTAAGCGCCTGAAATGCGGTTGTGCCCCAATCACGTAAGCGTCACGTGATCGGGATAGAATCACATCTTGGGCCTGACAGCTTTACACCAATATGACCTAAACGGCAGTGCCACGTGTAAGTTGCACTATCATTATTAACCTTGCATCTTTTGGCTTCAATATTATGAATATGTGTATAACTACGATCGAGATCCAACAAACTATTTTCATTGGGTGTATGACCATTGAAGGCTTTTTTCATGTAAACAGAATAACAATTATTCTATGACTTTAAATGAATAACCGTATTGCAATAAACATGATCAAATCATATTCATGCTTAAAGCAAATGCCAAATAACATTTATTTAGATCTTACACTAACCCCGAAAGTATAAGGAGTGTGCGATGATGATCATATCAATCTTGGAACCACTTTCAACACACATCGTCACTTCACCTTTAACTAGTCTATGTTCATTCTGCAACTCCCGTTTCGAGTTACTAATTTTAGCGACTGAACCGGTATCAAATACCCTGGGGTTGCTATGAACACTAGTAAAGTACACATCAATAATATGTATATCTAATATACCGTTGTTCACTTTGCCATCCTTCTTATCCACACAGTATCTAGGGCAGTTCCACTTCTAGTGAACATTTCCTTTGCAGTAGAAGCACTTAGTTTCAGGCTTGAGTTTAGCTTTGGGTTTCTTCACGGGAGTGACAACTTGCTTGTCATTCTTCTTGAAGTTCCCCTTCTATCCCTTTGCCCTTTACTTGAAACAAGTGGTATGGTTAACCATCAACACTTGATGCTCTTTCTTGATTTCTACCTTCGCCAATTTCAGCATCGCGAAGAGCCCGGGAATTACTTTCGTCATCCCTTGCATATTATAGTTCATCACGAAGTTCTACTAACTTGGTGATAGTGTCTAGAGAACTTTGTCAATTACTATCTTATCTGGAAGATTAACTCCCACTTGATTCAAGCAATTGTAGTACCCAGACAATCTGAGCACATGCTCACTGGTTGAGCTATTCTCCTCCATCTTGTAGGCAAAGTACTGTCAGAGGTCTTATACCTCTCGACATGGGCATGAGTATGAAATACTAATTTCAACTCTTGGAACATCTCATATGCTTTGTGGCATTTCAAAACGTTTTTGAAGTCTCGGTTATAAGCCGTAGAGCATGGTGCACTAAACTATCAAGTAGTCATCATATCGAGCTTTTGTGAAAACGTTCATAACGTGTGCATCTTCTCCTGCAATAGGTCTGTCACCTAGCGGTGCATCAAGGACATAATACTTTTGTGCAGCAATGAGGATAATCCTCAGATCACGGACCTAGTCCGCATCATTCCTACTAACATCTTTCAACTTAGTTTTCTCTAGGAACATATAAAAAATAAACGGGGAGCAACATCGCGAGCTATTGATCTACAACATAGATATGCTAATACTACCAGGACTAAGTTCATGATAAATTAAAGTTCAATTTAATCATATTACTTAAGAACTCCCACTTAGATAGACATCGCTCTAGTCATCTAAATGATCACGTGATCCAAATCAACTAAACCATGCCGATCATCACGTGAGATGGAGTAGTTTTCAATGGTGAACATCTTATGTTGATCATATCTACTATATGATTCATGCTCGACCTTTCGGTCTCAAGTGTTCCGAGGCCATATCTGCATATGCTAGGCTTGTCAAGTTTAAGCCAAGTATTCTGCGTGTGCAAAACTGGCTTGCACCCGTTGTATGTGAATGTAGAGCCTATCACACCCGATCATCACGTGGTGTCTCAGCACGAAGAACTTTCGCAACGATGCATACTCAGGGAGAACACTTGTACCTTGAATTTTTTAAGGGATCATCTTATAATGCTACCGTCGTACTAAGAAAAATAAGAATCATAATAAGATAAAAATCACATGCAATCAAAATATGTGACATGATATGGTCATCATCATCTTGTGCTTTTGATCCTTATCTTCAAAGCACCGTCATGATCACCTTCGTCACTGACGTGACACCTTGATCTCCATCGTAGCATCGTTGTTGTCTCGCCAACTATTGCTTCCACGACTATCGCTACCGCTTAGTGATAAAGTAAAGCAATTACATGGCGACTGTATTTCATACAATAAAGCGACAACCATATGGCTCCTGCCAGTTGCCGATAACTTTACAAAACATGATCATCTCATACAATAACGTATAACTCATCATGTCTTGACCATATCACATCACAACATGCCCTACAAGAACAAGTTAGACGTCCTCTACTTTGTTGTTGCAAGTTTTACGTGGCTGCTACGGGCTTAGCAAGAACCGTTCTTACCTACGCATACAAAAACCACAACGATTTTTCGTCAAGTATGTGCTGTTTTAACCTTCACAAGGACCGGGCGTAGCCATACTCGATTCAACTAAAGTGAGAGAGACACACACCCGCCAGTCACCTTTAAGCAATGAGTGCTCATAGCGGTGAAACCAGTCTCGCGTAAGCGTACGCGTATTGTCGGTCCGGGCCGCTTCATCTCACAATACCGCCGAATCAAAGTATGACATGCTGATAAGCAGTATGACTATTATCGCCCACAACTCATTGTGTTCTACTCGTGCATATCATCTACGCATAGACTTGGCTCATGATGCCACTGTTGGGGAACGTAGTATTTCAAAACAAATCCTACGATCACGCAAGATCTATCTACTAGATGCATAGCAACGAGAGGGGAGAGTGTGTCTACGTACCCTCGTAGACCGAAAGCGGAAGTGTTTATCAACGCGGTTGATGTAGTCGTACACCTTCACGATCCGTCCCGGTCTAGTACCGAACGTACGGCACCTCCGCGTTCAGCACACGTTCAGTTCGATGACGTCCTCGCCTTCTTGATCCAGCAGGACGGGCGAAGTAGTAGATGAGTTTCGGCAGCACGACGGCGTGGTGACGGTTGTTGATGAAGAACAATCTCTGCAGGGCTTCGCCAAGTGCTACAAAAACTGGACGGAGGATAAACTAGAGGGTCGGGGTTGTCGGCACACGGCTTGGTGTATCTTGATGTGTTCCAGGTGCTAGCCCCGCCCCTCTATTTATATGTTGAGCCCCGGGGTCGAAACTTGGAGCAAAATCCTCCTCAAAGTCGGTTTTTCCCGAAAGGCAAGAGTCCCACTCGGACTCCAGGACCAAGCGCCACAAACCTGGGCGTCTGGCCAAGACGCCATGGGCCTCGGCGTCTGGCCCAGGGCTAGACGCCAGGGACTCCGGCGTTTGGCCCCCTGGCCTCCGCAAAACACCTTTTGCACCGACTTTATGCCCTGTGGGCTTGACCCCTTGGCCTAACCATATCAATCTATATATCAATTTTTACCTCCGGAGCTCCTCGTCATGTCCGTGATCTCATCCAGGACTCCGAACAAAATTCGGTCACCAACATACATAACTCATTCAATACTATATCGTCAACGAAATGTCAAGCGTGCGGACCCTATGGGTTCGAGAACTATGTAGACATGACCGAGACACTTCTCTGGTCAATAACCAATAGCGGAACCTGAATGCCCATATTGGCTCCTACATATTCTACGAAGATCTTTGTCGGTCGAACCGCGTAACAACATACGTTGTTCCCTTTGTCATCGGTATGTTACTTGCCCGAGATTGGATCGTCGGTATCATCATACCTAGTTCAATCTCATTACCGGCAAGTCTCTTTACTCGTTCCGTAATACATCATCTCCTGACTAACTCATTAGTCGTTTGCTTGCAAGGCTTATTATGATGTGCATTACCGAGAGGGCCCAGAGATACCTCTCCGACACTCGGAGTGACAATTCCTAATCTTCATCTATGCCAACACCACAAACACCTTCGGAAACACCTGTAGAGCATCTTTATAATCACCCAGTTACGTTGTGATGTTTGATAGCACACAAGGTGTTCCTCCGGTATTCGGGAGTTGCATAATATCATAGTCATAGGAACATGTATAAGTCATGAAGAAAGCAATAGCAGTAAAACTAAATGATCATAGTGCTAAGCTAACGGATGGGTCTTGTCCCTCACATCATTCTCCTAATGATGTGATCTCGTTGATCAAATGACAACTCATGTCTATGGTTAGGAAACATAACCATCTTTGATCGATGAGCTAGTCTAGTAGAGGCATACTAGGGACACTCTGTTTTGTCTATGTATTCACACATGTACTAAGTTTCCGGTTAATACAATTCTAGCATGAATAATAAACATTTATCATGATATAAGGAAATATAAAATAACAACTTTATTATTGTCTCCAGGGCATATTTCCTTCAAAGACTTGGTTTAATTTTCTTGATCCTGGTTGTGTGCGTAGTCCCCAGGATATGATGTATTACTTCTCTACTAAATATTTTCCTGCTCATTAGAGACAAGCTGCCTTACGGGAAATATATAACTTTGCTCAAACTGAAGAAGAGAGTCTCCCACAAGCTTGGGGGAGGCTTCTCCAGTTACTTAATGCTTTGCCTGATCATCCTCTTGAGATGCATGATATACTTGATGTCTTTTTTAATGGACTAACCGATGCTTCCAGAGATCACTTGGATAGTTGTGTTGGTTGTGTTTTCAGGGAAAGAATAGTTGAACAAGCTGAAATACTATTGAATAATATGCTGGCCAATGAAAATAATTGGACACTTCCTGAACCAGCCCCTAAGCCAACTCCGAAGAAAAGAGGTGTTCTATTTCTCAGTCCTGAAGACATGCAAGAGGCAAAGAAATCTATGAAAGAAAAAGGTATTAAAGCTGAAGATGTTAAGAATTTACCACCTATTGAAGAAATACATGGTCTTGATAACCCGACACTTGTAGTGTCGTGGTTTTGTCACGGCAGATGTCCTAGCAAAAGGACTTAGTCGTGAGGCCATCGCTACGGGTTAGCTTAAAGGGGTTAAAGCGGACAAGGACACAGGGATTTTATACTAGTTCATCCCCTTTGATGAAGGTAAAAGCCTACTTCTAGTTTGGTGTGTATTGGTAGGGTTTCAATGACCAGGGAGCGAATCCGCTTTGCCTGTGTCTCGAGCTGTTGTTCTCTGCCCTGAACCGTCACCGGGTCGTCCCTTTATATAAGAGGTGATGCCCGGTCCGGTTTACAGAGTTCCGAGGCTGGCTCATAAACGTGTCTGCCTTGGTCTCTATTCTTTCTATCTTACATCTCAAGTTACCTAGTATGGCGGTTTACAAATCATGGGCCCCAACACTTGGGCTCTAAACCTCTTGAGCTAAAGTCTCTTGCTTCATGCTCCGATGGGCTTCAAAATAATCTTGATAACATAAACCGGCCCCTCCTGGGTGGTCTATACCTGGTAGTAATATCCCTGACATTAGGCCCCAGATTGATTTGAACCTGTTCATGTCAATCTTCAAAGTCTTATAGAGATCTTCCCTTTCCACAGCTTCAAAATGCTTCATAAACCGGCGTGACGTCATCTTCTCAAATCATTTTAAACCGCCGTGACGCCATCTGCGCATTTAATACTTGTACCTGTTTTTTAATCTTTATTCATTAAAGCTCCAAAGATCGAGGCGACCATATCGTCCATATCCGCTTTTTAGGCTCCTCGATTCCCGTGCCTGCCGTTTTATCCCTTCGGCTTATAAATAGGGCAGAGGGGCATCTCTTTTTCCCCCCTTGCTTCTTCTTCTTCCTCTGTCCACTTGCGCTCGAGCTCCGCTGCTGTCCGTCGAACTCTGCATCATCGTCGAGCCCGGCCGCTGCATCAACCTGAACGTTTCCAGAGATTCGCCAGTGCTTCTCCGCACTCGTCGCCTCGGGTATATCCTCTTCTTCCCTTTTCACAGATCTCAGTTCTAGGTTTTCCTCATGCGAGCTCGTGGATAGGTCCTTGTTCTTCGTAGTTCTTTGCCATAGCCAGTAGTTCGCCATAGATCTCAAACTTTTGGTTAATAACCGTAATAATGACTCCGCTCCATTGTTGTAGATTTATCTCTCCCAATATGATCAGTTAGACTGAATCTGTTTAGGACCTTCATCGCGTCTGCTGAATATAACTTGAATTATTTTTGATTTTTCCACCTACTGTAGATCCGTATTTTACTGCTATTTGTGTGAAAGTTGTTTCCCCAAAACTTCAGATCTGCGTCTTGTTTGCGTGTGTTGGCGGTTTAGCTTTTTTCAAACTTCATAATCCGGTAGATGTCATTGTTATAGCTGTTCCGGATGTTTAACGCGGTAGATACCATTAGGCCCCTGCTTAAACCGCCGTTTAGACCAGTACCTTCATAGAGCATGCCGGTTTAAATCCGTTTCGATTACAAACCGGCTCTTCATTGTATTTTCAGCCTTTCCCTTCCGAAAGGATGACTACTCAAGCCAAACAGTTTGTCTCCTACAACTGGGTCCAATCCCGGATCACCGAGGATGGTTTAGAGAAAATGGCCTCCATTGGCGCTTTAGGCCCAAAGGATGTCCTTCACTGGAGGGCTCCTAGATCAGAATGTCCTCCAGAGCCCAAGGAAGGATAAATCGTCGTCTTCTTCGATCACTTGGCCCGGGGATTCAACCCTCCCGGGTCAAAGTTTTTTCGTGATGTGTTAGCAAACTTTCAGCTTCATCCACAAGACATTGGTCCCAATTCTGTATCAAACATTTGCAACTTCCAAGTCTTCTGTGAGGCTTATCTGCAAGAGGAGCCAACAGTGGAGCTATTCCGGGACTTCTTTCACTTAAACCGTCGTACTGAATTTCATGATGGCCCAAACACTGAACTTGGCGGAATGTCTATTCAGAAGAGGAAGGATGTTAGTTTTCCTCATGCCACTCTCCACAGCCATCCGAAGGACTGGAATCAGACTTGGTTCTACTGCGTAGACACTTCACCGGAAGGTGAAAATCCATTGCTGGGTTATCGCGCCCACCGTCTTCCAGAGAACCACCCTTTTCCACAACGTTTAAGTGCCCAGGAGCGAGCTCAATATGCCCCTCAGCTTTCAAAGCTCAGGGCCTTTGTAGCCAATGAACTGACATGAGTTGACTTTGTCCGCTGCTGGCTTTCTTGGAGTATTCTCCCGCTAAGCCGGCGTTCCGGTTTAATGTGTGAGTATACTGGGAATCCTAAGGACCCTTGGTGCCACACAGAGATGGTGCTACAAGAAGACGAGATTAATGAATCCGTCAAGAAGCTGCTGAATCTACCTCTAGAAACTTGCAGTCAAACCGGTCTAGCACCCTTCTGTGCGACCAACAAACCACCATCGGTAAGAATTCCTTCTGTCATTTTGCTTTGTTTTAATCTGTCTGCAGCATTTGTCTTGAAATGTCTTTATTTCTTTCAACAAAACAATTACCCCTTCTGGAAAAGGAAGACCCAAGATAAACCGGTGAAGGCAGCTCACCAAAAGACCCTGGCTGTTAAGAGAAACAAGAAGAAGAGCACTGCCGCGTCGGGATCTAATGCGGAAGAAGATGATCCGGCTTCCGAGGTATCTCCTGATTCTTTTGGCTTCCTTGTCTTCTCTTTATCTGCATTTTTATTAACAATAACTATTCCCAGGGAGGAGTCGAGGGCAGTAAAGCAGACGATGTTGAGGTAATCACTCTTTCTTCCTATTCAGAACCGCTGCCACCTCCAAAAATTCGTCGGACAGTCCGGAAATTTCAATTTTCTCATCCTTATGCTCATTTGGATCCAAACTTTCTTTTGAAGAAGCAGCAACATGAAGCGCGCCGCACTACTCGTCATAGCGGTCATGCTATTGAATCCACCGGATTAACGCATACTCCAGCTCGGAGCGTCATTCCGAGGTTTTACTCACTCCAACTACTCTTTTCCCCAAAGCAGGTCTTATTCGACAACCCCTTAATTCGTCTGACTCGAATTATCAGGAAACTCCTCTCTCATCTTCTGGTGAATCAACAGCCACACAAATTCCTCCCCTCAAGACTGTTCCTTGGTAAGCTGTCTTTCACTCTCTCCGGTTTAACTTTTCATCTTTGACTCTTCTTATTTTCATTAACTCTTAACTTTTCGTAGTATGCCCAAGCCTAGCAAAAAGGCCAAATTGAGTAAACCGGCAGTCGATAACACCACTCATGAACCAGCAGAAGATCCTGAGCTTGCTGAACCTTTGGAAGACAACGTTGAGATTCCGCATGATGATCCTCCTCCTATGGATCAATAAGTCTTTGTTGATCAGGGGAGTGATCCCATGGAATGTGACCTTGAACCGGCCAGCCCTGCCCGGGCTAGTCCTGCTCCTACTAGTCCTGGTCCTGCTAATCCGCCTAAGCCAACAGCCGCTTCACCTGGTGATCTTGAAATCACTTGGACCGGTTTTACCACCCCAGGGGAGCCTGTCGCTTTGGCCAAACATACTGCCAAGGAAGAATTTCTTAACAAGGATAAGGGCAAATGGAATACTGACTTTCCCAGCTATGCTCAGCTCAGCGCTCAGGAGCTTCATTCCGGATACTTAAACCGGCTACATACCAGCCGCGATTATGAAGCTGGATTGGTAAACTTAATGAAGGAACATTATGAGGTAACTTCTTTTCCTTTGTCTTTGTCCTCTATTTCTGCTTGTATCTTGTAATTGTACCTTTACTCCATCATAGCCCCCAAGTGCCGGTTTAGCCTTTTAGGGTGAACCGGGACTTCAGTAGATCTAGTAGATAACTTTGTTTTGCACATGTGTAGCCCCCAAGGGCCGGTTTACTTCCTTTATGGTGAACTGGGACTTCTCCTGTTTCTAGAACAATGTCACATTAGCCCCCAAGTGCCAAGTATATAACTTGTTTATGTGCTTGGGACTTGTCTGAAAAAATTGCTTGTTTTCACTGCAAATATACATTAGCCCCCACGTGTCAAGTTCAGAACTTGTTATGTGCTTGGGACTTTGATTGAATTGCTCCGTTAATATCTGATATACTTTCATTTTTGGCAGACTGATTTGAACCGGAGGGCCTCTGAAATAACCGAGCTTCGGGATAACTTAAAATTCCAAGAGACTGCTGTTGTTAAAGTCAAGGATGAGCTTACACTTGCTTTAGCCAATATAGAGAAGCTAAAAAAGGACTTTGAAACAGAGCGGTCAGCTTGGGAGGTTGAAAAGGCTGCTCTGGAGAAAAGAGCCAGTGATGTAGAGGCTGCTCTTAATCTGGTGACAGAGGAGCAGTCCGGGTTGAGGCAGCAAATAAATGACATGACGTCTGCCATCTTCGGTAAGTATTCTTGACATAACCTTATCCTTGCAACCCTGTACTGTTCCGGTTTAACTCATAATTTTAACGCAAGGAGGCGTATCACCCATCTTGGCGATGATGTGCGAAAGAAGTTGAAAGCTGCATACACTCTGGTGGAGCAGCTATATTCCGGCGCTCAGAGGGCCATCAGCACTATCTCGCACAACAAACCGACTCCTACCACCATCCAGGGTACCTTGGAGAAGCTGTCTATTCTGCCTGCCCGCCTCATAGAGGTGAAGAAGTCATCTGCAAGAGCAGGCGCTCTGATGGCTTTGACCCTAGAGAAGGCTTGGGTTCCTGATTTTGATCCGGCGGAGGCGACGGACGGCTATCCAAGCATGAAGGAAGACGGATCAGCCTTTTCTAGTGATGATCTACGTGCCATAACCAATGATATGCGGCCTCTTGCTAGCAAACTTGCCGATGAAGCCGATCTATCAAGATATCATCCAGGATATGATGCGGAGAATGTGCGGGAAGAACGTTCGGCTTACGATATTGAAAATCTTATTCCGCCCGTCCGTAAGCACACCTTTGCTCCTGACATTTATCCGTCAGACCTCATAAATGACGAAGTTTATTTCCGAGCTCTGGCCAAGATTGACTGGACCACTATTGACTGCCAGCAGCTGGAAGAAACCGCCGAAGACCCGGAGCAAGCTAATCCTCAATCTTCATGGCGAGCTAACGCAGAATCTTAAACCAGCGCCGGTTTAACTTTATGTCTTAGTACTTTGAGAAAAACTGATATTCTTTTCGGCCTTCCAGCGCCTTGTAATAGGATAGCTGAGATACTCTACGTTCGTCCCATACTATATTTTGTGAGATTGCTTTGATTGGCAACTTCTTAAATATACCCTGCTTTCAATGCTTTTGACGGTTTATTCTACCTGTTTCTGCATAAAACAATGTTCAAACTGTCCTGGCGGTTCATCGCCGGACGGGCCATAATGCCCAAACACATGGTCTAAGTTTATAACTTTGAACTGTGTATAAAATATAAGTATGTATCATACCTGTGATTAAGTGTATCACAATGAACCTTAATCCGGCAGGAAGAGATAATGATCCAAGGTGCAAGTGCTAATGACTCCCTTGATTATTTGTCGGTTCGTCATGAAAACTGAACCGGGTTATGATGAACTCCGGTTTAGTTGTAGTTAGTACTGGTGTTTATAACCCAGACTAGAGCTCTCTAAACGCAGGTGTAGTGGCAACTTGTAGTCATCCACTCCCTAAGTCGATGGACTTGGTTAAAAACCAATAACCTTGGGGAAAAAGATTTGATAAAACATAAAAAATAAAAAATAAAGTTTTTGGGCAAATAAGACCATGTAGTCGAGGCTTTTTACGAGCTGCCAGGCTCCAAATTCGAGGCTTTTTATGAGCTGCCAGGCTACTGTCATTAACCATTTTGCAAAGCTTGTTAAGATGGTCCTCAATCCTTAACCAAATCATCAATGTCAAATGCTACCAAGTTCAAAAAATCTATAAAGATTGACTTGTGTAATCACTTGACGATCGTCAATTTAACGTTACCAAGTTCAGGGTCTGTAAAGATTGACTTGTGTGTACGTTCGACGGGTCGTACCAGGTTTACCTGGACGGAGTGACTTACTTGATGCAGGCAGGTTAATCAGGGGTTTTAGGTGTATACACCAAGCTTCCAAGCCGTGTTTCCTACAAGGGTTGTCAACTCATTGATGTCTTGCATCAGGAGCCCCTAGGTAGCATTTGAGCATTGCTCGTCGGGGCCTATGTTTGAGTGTGCTAGGCATCAAACTCTCTTTTGCCCCTCATCATCATGTGTAAATTGCCGAAGCAACCAGAGCTATGCTCTTATGATGGTCTTGATGTGCACGCCGGTTTAAGAGGCCATAGGAACTCCCTTGCACACGGAAGCCCCCATGTGATAAACTCTTATGAAAAAAGGCGGCTGATACCCCGCTTTGTCGGGGGCGCCGGTTTATTATATTGATCATAATATATACATTGTAAAGATATGTACATAAAGCGGAGCCTATGGCTCAGGCATAGTAAGGTCGAAGCAGAGCGATGTTCCACGGCCGTCTGGTCTCCTCATCCGCCGTACGTGTGTCCTTATGTTCTCGAACATCGACGAGGTAGTATGATCTGTTGTGCAGGTTCTTGCTGACCACAAAGGGTCCTTCCCAAGGTGGGGATAGCTTGTGCATGTATGTTTGGTCTTGGATGAGCCGGAGCACCAGATCTCCTTCCTGAAACGTCCTGGTCTTAACCCGGCGATTGTGGTATCGGCGCAGATCTTGCTGAGAAATCGCCGATCGAGCTGATGCCATGTCCCGTTCTTCATCCAGCCGGTCCAATGCATCTTGCCTTGCTTTTTCATTATCCGCTTCAACATAAGCCGCCACCCGCGGCGAGTCATGACGGATATCACTAGGGAGGACCGCTTCAGCTCCATATACCATGAAGAAAGGCATGTACCCTGTGGATCTGTTAGGTGTAGTGTTGATGCTCCATAGTACAGAAGGTAACTCTTCCACCCAACAACCCGGTGTCCTCTGCAAAGGAACCATAAGCCGGGGTTTGATGCCTCTCAAGATCTCTTGATTGGCTCTCTCAGCTTGGCCATTAGACTGAGGGTGAGCTACTGATGAAACATCAAGGCGGATGTGCTCTCATTGACAGAACTCCTCCATAGCCCCCTTGGATAGATTGGTACCGTTATCAGTTATAATGCTGTGTGGAAAGCCAAACCGGAAAATCAACTTTTTGATGAAGTGAACCGCCGTTGCTGCATCACACTTACTGACTGGTTCCGCTTCAACCCATTTGGTAAATTTGTCCACTGCCACCAAAAGGTGGGTCTTCTTATCTTGGGATCTCTTGAAGGGTCCAACCATATCAAGCCCCCAAGTCACAAACGGCCAAGTAATTGGAATCATCCTCAATTCTTGCACCGGTATATGAGCACGCCGTGAGAATTTCTGGCAAGCATCACACTTTCTAACCAAGTCGTCTGCGTCGGCATGAGCCGTCAACCAGTAGAACCCATGACGAAAAACTTTAGCCACCAAAGATTTTGAACCGGCATGATGACTACAATCTCCTTCGTGGATCTCTTTAAGAATGTCACAGCCTTCCTCTAGTGACACACACCGCTGAAACGCCCCAGAGACGCTGCGATGATGAAGTTCTCCATTGACAATTGTCATTGACTTGGATCGCCGGACTATCTGTCTAGCCAAGACTTCGTCCTCAGGTAACTCACCTCGGTTCATGTACGCCACGTAGGGAAGTGTCCAATCCGGAATAACATGAAGCACCGCGACCAATTGTGCCTCCGGATCAGGAACATCCAAGTCCTTTTCTGAAGGTAACTGTACCGACGGATTGTGTAATACATCCAAGAAGGTATTGGGTGGAACTGGTTTACGCTGAGAACCCAGCCGGCTTTACGCGTCAACCACTTCATTCTTTCGCCGGTCTATATGATCCACCTGATAACCCTTGAAGTGTCCAGCAACAGTGTCTACCACTCGTCGATATGCTGCCATGAGTGGATCCTTAGAATCCCACTTGCCAGATACTTGCTGTGCCACCAGGTCTGAATCGCCAAAGCATTTAACCCGGCTTAAGTTCATCTCCTTGGCCATCCGCAGACCATGGAGGAGAGCTTCATACTCTGCAGCATTGTTAGTACAATGGAACATTAAACGGAGGACATAACAGAACTTATCACCTCATGGGGAAGTTAACACGACTCCAGCCCCCGAGCCCTCCAATTGCCTTGATCCCTCAAAGTGAATAGTCCAATATGTGTGATTCGGCTTTTCCTCAGGTGCTTGCAACTCTGTCCAATCGTTGATGAAATCCACCAATGCTTGGGATTTTATTGCAGTACGGGGCACATACTTTAATCTGTGCGGGCTAAGCTCAATGGCCCACTTTGCAAGCCGACCGGTAGCCTCTCTGTTCTGGATTATATCCCCCAACGGAGCTGAACTGACCACAATGATTGGATGACCTTGAAAATAGTGCTTTACCTTCCGGTTTGCCATGAAGACTCCATACACCAATTTCTGCCAGTGCGGATATCTCTGTTTTGACTCAATGAGCACCTCACTGACATAGTAAACCGACCGTTGTACCGGATATTCTTTGCCTGCCTCCTTACGCTCTACCACAATGGCAACGCTTACCGCACGGGCATTAGCAGCCACATACAACAACAGCGGCTCATTATCAACTGGGGTAGCAAGGACTGGTAGCTCTACTAATTGCTTCTTTAAGTCCTCAAATGCAGCATCAGCAACATCACTCCAGATAAAGCGATCTGTCTTTTTCATCATCTGATAAAGCGGGATAGCCTTCTCCCCCAAACGGCTGATAAACCGGCTGAGCGCTGCAATACGGCCCGCCACGTGTTGGACATCGTTGATGCATGCCGATTTAGCCAAGGATGTAATCGCCTTGATCTTCTCCATATTAGCTTCGATTCCCCTGTTCGATACTAAGAATCCCAGGAGCTTGCGTGCCAGAACACCAAAAACACACTTCTCTGGATTAAGCATCATTTTATAAACCCGGAGATTGTCGAAGGTTTCTTTCAAATCTGTTATCAATGTCTCCTCTTTCCTGGATTTTACCGCAATGTCATCCACATATGCATGAACATTCCGCCCAATCTGTCCATGAAGGCAATTCTGCGCACAACGCTGGTAGGTCGCCTGGGCACTCTTAAGCCCAAATGGCATAGACACATAGCAGAAGGCTCCAAAAGGAGTTATAAAGGCCGTCTTCTCCTGGTCCTTGACTGCCATCTTGATCTGATGATAACCTGAATATGCGTCCAAAAAACTTAGCCGCTCACAACCTGCCGTAGCATCAATGATTTGATCAATACGGGGGAGGGCAAAGGGATCAGTTGGGCAAGCTTTGTTCAGATCTGTGTAATCAACACACATTCGCCAAATGCCATTTTTCTTAAGTACTAGCACCGGATTAGCCAACCACTCTGGATGAAAAACCTCAACTATAAAGCCTGCCACCAAGAGCCTAGCCACTTCTTCTCCAATAGCCTTGCGCCTTTCTTCATTGAAGCGGCGCAGGAATTGCTTGACCGGTTTAAACTTAGGATCGATATTGAGATTGTGCTCAGCGAGTTCCCTCGGTACACCTGGCATATTAGAAGGCTTCCATGCAAAGATGTCCCGATTCTCACGGATGAACTCGATGGGCGCACTTTCCTATTTCGTATCTAGGTTAGCACTGATAGCGAACTGCTTGGATGAATCACCGAGATCGAAGTCAACCTGTTTGGTCTTTTCAGCTGATTTGAACTTCAAAGCCGGATCATGCTCTGTGGTTGGCTTCTTCAGCGGAGACATATCCGCCGGATCAACATTGTCCTTATAAAACTTCAGCTCCTTAGTTGCACAAACCGCTTCAGCATAAGCTGCAGCACCTTCTTCGCACTCCAACGCAATCTTGCGACTCCCATGGACCGTGATGGTTCCCTTGTGTCCTGGCATCTTCAGCTGTAGATAAACATAACACGGCCTTGCCATGAACTTGGCGTAAACCGGTCGCCCAAACAAAGCGTGATACAGACTCTTGATCTTTACCACTTCAAAGGTCAAGGTCTCCGACCTGGAATCATGTTCATCTCCAAAGGTAATCTCTAGATCGATCTTGCCAATTGGATATGCCGATTTACCGGGCACCACCCCATGAAACATTGTATTGGACTGCCGAAGCTTCTTATCTGTTAGCCCCATACGCCAGAAAGTCTCATAATATAGAATGTTGATGCTGCTGCCCCCATCCATAAGCACCTTGGTAAACTTGTAGCCACCCACCTGAGGTGCCACAACTAGAGCCAGCTGACCCGGGTTATCAACCCGGGGCGGATGATCCTCTCTGCTCCACACAATGGGTTGCTCCGACCAACGCAGGTAACGTGGCACTGCCGGTTCAACAGAATGTACTGCCCTCTTTAGAACTTTCTGATCACGCTTGCACAAGCTCGTGGTGAAGACATGATACTGCCCACTGCTCAGCTCCTTCGGGTTATTCTGGTATCCGGATTGCTGCTGCTGTTGACGCTGTTGATTTCCCTGATTGTTAGAACCACCCTGGCCGTGCTGTTGGTTATGTTGATTGTGCCCGTTGTGGTTGCCGTTATTGCCTTGCTACCCTAAACTGGATCCACCACCTTGATAACCCGGCCCTTGAAAACCGGGACCTGATCCACTGGATGGTCCGTGATTGTACCGAGTCCGGTTCATGAATTCCTGCATAATAAAACAGTCCTTCCAGAGGTGCGTAGCTGGCTTTTCTGCTGTACCGTGCTTCGGGCAAGGTACGTTCAACTGGCGTTCCAGATTGATAGGCGGCCTCCCATTTCGTGGGGGCGGTCTACCTTTGCGGCGCTATCCGTCCTCCTGAGCATTGGTGTTGGCCACAAAATCCGAATTACTATCCGCTTTACGCTTACCGTTGTATCCTTGACTTGCCGGGTTGGGCTGTGGCGCTTTACCATTCTTGCTCGCCTTCCCTAACTTGTCACCATCAGCGTCTGGGTATTTATTATTATCAGAGTCCGCATACTTCACTAAAGCGCCCATGAGTGTCCCCATATCATCACAATTACGCTTAAGCCGTCCCAACTTCAATTTCAAAGGTTCAAACCGGCAATTGCCTTCCAAGGTTACCACTGCTGTGCTCGGGTTGATGCTATTGGACGAATGCAGGATCTCTGACACTCGACGCACCCAACTGCTTGTAGACTCATGCTCTCCTTGAATGCAGGCAGCTAGATCGACGACAGACATTGGCTGCTTACACGTGTCCTTGAAGTTAATGATAAACCGGCACCGCAATTTGGCCCATGATCCGACGGAATTGGGTGGTAAGCCCTTCAGCCAAGTGCGAGCCGTGCCCTCTTGCATCATTGTGAAATACTTAGCGCACGCTGCATCATTCACATCCAGCATCTCCATTGCCATCTCATAACTCTCAACCCATGCCTCCGGGGACAGATCCGCCGTGTAATTGGGCACCTTGCGCAGTCATTTGAAATCCTTGGGTAGTTTCACGTTTTGCAAAGCGGGAGTAAGACAAGGCACTCCCAGGGAGCTAGACATAACCCCCGGTTCAACTATGGTAGAGGGACGAACCGGCGTCGCCTGACGGGCTTCGTACTGTGCTGTTAATTCGGCCTCCCGGCGTTGCCTGCCCTGATCCACCACGTTCTGAGCGTTCGCATTTCCTCCTGCCGGATCATCCTTCCACGGCGGATTACGTCTTCGTGCATTGCTTGACACGGCCAGTTCATCCAGACGCCTAGTGTAACTCCGGCTTGGGCGAGGAGTTGAATGAATCCTTTCACGGTTGTGAGAATAAGCTTGCTGTTGAGTTAACGCCGTCTCCAAAAACTCCCTGGCCCTTCGTGCCTCCACTTCTATGGGGGACGTTCCTTCAATGGGAAGGGCGGCCAGTCATGAAGCGGCGGCGACTATGTTATCCAACGGATTAGAGTAATGACCCGGAGGGGTGGGCACATGCTGTGACGGTACAACCTGGCGGGTTGGCTCTGCGGCCGGCGGCTGGACTAACGCTGCCCCTCCTCGGTTCACCTCCGGCTGGTTACTCCTTCCTGCTCCTGGTGTGCTAAAGAGGCTCCTTGCCTCATAAACCGGTGGCAAGCGAGATCGTTGCCTTCTCATCATTACCTCGTGTGAAGCGGTCTGATCTAGCATGAGTCGATAGGCTTGAGCATCAAGCTCAGCCTGCCTTGCAGCCATCCTGGTTTTCTCAGCAGCTAGTTCCAACTTGGCTTGATCAATCCGGCTCCTCACCTGAGCGACCTCCGCATCATGCTGCTCCTTGTTGGCCTGGGCTACCTCTGCTGTTAGTAGCACTGTCAAAGTATCGATCAAAATGGATAAAGTTTCAGATGGTGACGGGGCAGGATCTCCAGCCCTAGCCCCCACCGCATCTGATGTCAACGCCGCCATTGTTGAGGACTACTGCATAGGTTGTGATCCGGCCATATAGACAGCAACCCGGTTTGGCGGATCGAGAGGGTCCGGAATACTGTCACCATCGGAACAGCCCTCAGATCGGCCGTCCTGCAACATATATAAGGATTCTGTCTCTCTAGAGGACGATTCGTCGCCAGAATAGACAACAGCCGCCAGTGTCCGATCCATCCTCGTCTTGAACTCCATGCACTGCTCCAACGAAGACATGCTTCATGGCGGGCTGAATCCGGGCAAGTCTCGCACGCTGAGCCGGCTCGACGATGTTGGGGAAGATGTCCGGCTCAGGGCCCGGTTCGCCAATCTTGCCGATGAAGACGTGGATGCCGCCGAAGGGGACCCGGTACCCGTATTCGATTGAATCGGCCTCGGGGCCCCAACCTGCATCGTCGATGTAGATCTTACCGCGACGACTCTTAGTCATCCGGCCCACTGCGTAGCCCTTGAGTCCTTCAAAGCTGCCCTTCAAGAACTCAAAACCATCGTGCGATAGCCCCACGGTGGGCGCCAACTGTCGTGGTTTTGTCATGGCAGATGTCCTAGCAAAAGGACTTAGTCGTGAGGCCATCGCTACGGGTTAGCTTATAAAGGGGTTAAAGCGGACAAGGACACAGGGATTTTATACTAGTTCGGCCCCTTCGATGAAGGTAAAAGCCTACGTCTAGTTTGGTGTGTATTGCTAGGGTTTCGATGACCAGGGAGCGAATCCGCTTTGCCTGTGTCTCGAGCTGTTGTTCTCTGCCCTGAACCGTCGCCGGGTCGTCCCTTTATATAAGAGGTGACGCCCGGTCCGGTTTACAGAGTTCTGAGGCCGGCTCATAAACGTGTCCGCCTCGGTCTCTATTCTTTCTATCTTACATCTCAAGTTACCTAGTATGGCGGTGATATTCCTCGTTATAAGTCTGCTAGCCAATGCTTAGATGAGTTTGACAATTTTATTGTGAAACAAGAAAACTTCAATGCTTATGTTTGTAGACAATTATAACACAATGCTTATGTGATTGAATGCTTGAGTGATTATCTGTCTAGTGCTAAAAGTGAACTGAAACTTATTAGTAAACATGCTTCCATGGTCACCACGCAAGTAGAACCAGTATTTAAGGCTCAGAGCGATTTGCTCAATGAATTAAATAGTAAGAATAATGACTATGATGTTACAGTTGCTACTAGAGGTGGTAAAATGACTCAGGAACCTCTGTATCCTGAAGTCCACCCTAAGGAATTGAGCAAGATTCTCAGAGAGCTAATTTAGATGCACCTAGTTCTTCTAAGAAGAAGAAAAAGAAAAGTGATAGAACTTTGCATGCTTCTAGTGAACCTGTAGCTCACCCACCTGAGAATCCCAATGATATATCTGTTTCTGATGCTGAGACACAATCTGGTAATGAACATGAGCCTAGTGATAATATTAATGACGATGTTCATGCTGATGCTCAACCTAGCAATGATAACGATGTAGAGATTGAACCTGTTGTTGATCTTGATAACCCACAATCAAAGAATCAACGTTATGATAAGAGAGACTTGTTGCTAGGAAGCACGGTAGGGAAAGAGAACCATGGGTTCAGAAACCCATGCCTTTTCCTCCGAAACCATCCAAGAAAAAGGATGATGAGGATTTTGAGCGCTTTGCTGAAATGATTAGACCTATCTTTTTGCGTATGCGTTTGACTGATGTGCTTAAAACAAATCCTTATGCTAAGTATATGAAAGATATTATTACCAACAAAAGGAAGATACCTGAAGTACAAATCTCCACCATGCTTGCCAATTACACTTTTGAGGGTGGAATGCCTAAGAAATTAGGAGATCCAGGAGTACCTACTATACCTTGCTCCATTAAGAGAAACTATGTTAAAACTGCTTTGTGTGATCTTGGAGCTGGTGTTAGTGTTATGCCTCTCTCTTTATATCGTAGACTTGACTTGAGTAAGTTGACGCCTACTGAAATATCTTTGCAAATGGCTGATAAATCAACTGCTATACCTATCGATATTTGTGAGGATGTGCCTGTTGTAGTTGCAAATGTTACTATTCTAACGGAATTTGTTATACTTGATATTCCCGAGGACGATAGTATGTCTATTATTCTTGGAAGACCTTTTTTGAATACTGCAGGGGCTGTTATTGATTGCAACAAAGGCAATGTCACTTTTCATGTCAATGGTAATGAGCATACGGTACACTTTCCGAGGAAACAACCTCAGGTCCATAGTATCAATTATATTGGAAAAACTTCAACTATCACCATTGGAGGTTTTGAGTTTCCTATTCCTACTATCAAGAAGGCATATGACATACTTATTGTTGGGGACATACATATCCCCATTGAGGTAACCTAGTGTTATTCGAAAATTCTCCGGTTTCATGTTACTCGGAAAGAGTTTATTAGCAAGACCTGATCAACCTTGTTAATGGATTCCTTTTGATAAACATGGGATAGGTGAATCTAGATAGCACAAACCTTCTGTACCGTCCTTTTACTTTCTGTTATTAGGTTAAATAAAACAAAAATAGCATTGTCTGTCTGTTTCCAGACTTATCCGTGCAATAAAAATTATCTCAAAAAAAAAGTTCTCCAAATGCCATGAAAATGAAATAAGATTTTTTCTAGAATATTTAAGAAAATATGGCACTAAACACACAGCGAGGGGAGCCAACACGTGGTCATGAGGGCACAGGGCGCGCCCCCTGCCCATGGCGCGCCCCCCTGCCTCGTGGGACCCACGTGGTCCCCCTCCACTTATCCTTTCACCCATGCTCTTCTTCTTCCTCCCAAAAAAATCCCCAACCAGCTCAAACCCGAGTTCTAGCTCATCTTGCTGCCATTTTCGATCTCCTTGCTCAAAGCACCATTCACCAAACTGTTTGGGGGAGATTGTTCCTTGGTATGTGACTCCTCCTTTGGTGCAATTAGTTTTTGTTCTGGTGCTTTATTTGTTGCAAATTTATGCTGCTGTGGTGACCTTGTTCTTGAGCTTGCATGTCAAATTTTCTTGGTCCCTAGTAGTTCTAATGCATGATATAGCCTCTAGGCACTTATAGGAGTTGTTGCTATCAATCTTGTTGAGTTTGGTTAACTTTTATTTTAAAGTTACTAAAAATTTCAGAATTTTTCAGAAAAGGAAAATGTTAAAAAGATTATTGAGGGGCTCCTCTAGCAAGAGCTCAGAGGAGAAGAAGAAAGAAGAAAATAAGAAGCCCAAGTATCTGCTTCCTTGCATGGCGGAAGTTCGACCGTGCGAATGGCCTTGTAATAATTTCATGATGTCCGCCGGTATTTACGAAGACTTTTATTGGTTGGCAAATAATGCAGGCCTCACCGACTTCCTCAATGACCAGAAAGAACAGTATCTCTTACTCACCAATATTTTCATGCAAAGTTTTCATTTTCACTCTAGGAAAACACCACCTACGGTGGAGTTTCACTTATATGATGTGGTTAAGGAGATATCACTTTTAGATTTTTGTGAAATATGCAAAGTACCCTTCGGAGGTAGACTTGATGAACCACGTCGTGAAGACGTTGACGGGTTTATTGATATGATAGCTGTAGGGTAAACTAGACAAGTTTCAGGGGCAAGAATCACTAGTATACACTTCCCTGTTCTGCACTACTTTGCTTTATTTGCTAGTAGATGTTTAATTGGTCGCGGGAACAGTGGAAATCTCAGTGCCCCTGATATTATCATTTTATGCCACGCTATGTTTTGAGACACAACTTTTAGCTTGGGCGCCGTCGTTGCCAAACGATTGAGTCTGAACCGCTCAAAGGGGCCCGTCTTTGGACGCATCTTTGCTTCTCGCCTTGCTGAATATTTTAATATACCTATTAGGCATTATGAGAAGGAAGAAAATTGCTTGCCCCTGTTTATCTAGATTACAAGAGTATGGTAGCTCATGATTTTATTGTTAAAGATAGGAACATGCAGCTTAACTATAAATTAAGGTTTGATTAAATATACTGTGAAATTGTTACCTTGCCCGCACCATCTTTGTTTGATCTATCCACAGGCAAGTATCTCATTACATCAGATGCCTTTTACAAGTACCAAGGCCAGGCACAAGCTTCAGAGCCTGAGCCAGAACCACCACTTGATCCTTCCCGTCAATCTGTTTACGGGTGGGACCTGGACGAGCTCGCCAACCAGTGGCATCCGGAGGACACATCTCAGTACACTGGAGGGAGTGGCTTCGATCCGTGGCCATAGACCAACTTAGGCCAAAAGCCTAAACTTGGGGGAGTACGTGTTTCTCACCGACATACATTCATGTTCACACTTATTCTAGGTGTCGGTGCTCGCACTCTTTCACTGTACCATCTGTGCTTAGTTTCAATTTTGTTTTCTTAGTCTTTTTCTTGTGTGCTAGAAAAACCCAGAAAAACAAAAAATATTAGTTGTAGTTTCTAGCTAGTTTACTTTCTTTGCCTGTAGTAGTAACTAAAAATGAAAACCAAAAAAGATTTCCCGTTCTTCTTTTGCTTGTTGGGAGCTTTCCCGTGTAAATAGTTTATTTTCTTTTCTTTGGGGGTTGAGAGTAGAAGACCATGATTAAAATGCTTAGTGGCTCTCTTATGCTTTGTTGTGGATTTAACCTTGAGCCATATTACCTTGTCTTCTCTCTTGTATTAAATGTCTGCAGATTCCAGATTAAGTCCAATGCATGTGCACTATTATTATTATCCACATCATTTGGTTGTGCGAGTGAAAGGCAATAAGGATGATATATGATGAACTAATTGAGATAAGAAAAGCTGGTATGAACTCGACCTCTCTTGTTTTTGTAAATATGATTGCTCGTCGTTCCTGATTCAGCTTGTTATGAATGAAACATGTTTGCAATGACAATTAGAGATCATAGCTGCTTATGCCATGCTTAATTAGCTGAGAGTTTATAATGGTCTATCTTGCATGCCAACATGATATTAAAATGGTTGTGATGTGGTATGATGAGTGGTATCCTCCTTTGAACGATTTAAGTGACTTGACTTGGCACGTGTTCATGCATGTAGTTGAAACAAATCAACATAGCCTTCATGATATTTATGTTCATGGTGATTTATATCCTACTCGTGCTTGCATTCATTGTTGATTAATTTTAATGCATGTTCATGACCGTTGTTGCTCTCTAGCTGGTTGCTTCCCAGTCTCTTTCTAGCCTTCACATGTACTAAGCAGGAATACTGCTTGTGCATCCACTTCCATAAACCCCAAAGTTATTCCACATGATTCCACCATACCTTCCTATATGCGGTATTTACCTGCCGTTCCAAGTAAATTTGTATGTGCCAAACTCTAAACCTTCAAATGAAATTCTGTTTTGTATGCTCGAATAGCTCATGTATCAACTAGGGCTGTCCATATCTTCCATGCTAGGTGGGTTATTCTCACGATGAGCAGACTCCACTCACCATTCATGAGAAAATGGCTGGTAATCGGGATGCCCAGTCCCATGCTCAAAATCATAATAATTAAACAAAGCTCCCCCAGGGATGTTGCTGGTTTGGACGGTACCCGTTGTTTCGGGCAAGCCATGGAGTGTGCTTGTTGGTGGTTGGGGGAGTATAAACTTTACCATTCTATTTGGGAACCGCCTATAATGTGCGTAGCATGGGAGATATCGAGATTCTTGGTTGTTATGTTGACAATGAAAGTATACCGCTCAAAATGTTATTCAATCTCTATTTAAAAATCGAGCTCTGGCACCTCTACAAATCCCTGCTTCCCTCTGCGAAGTGCCTATCTATTTACTTTTATGCAGAGTCATCATCCTCTTATCAAAGAGCACCAGTAGGAGAGCACCTCTGTTGTTGCATGTATTACTATTAATTTGCATTGAGTATGATCATGACTGGATCTCTTTTACCATGAATTACAATGTCTAGTCAGTCCTTGATCTTTAAAGGTGCTCTGCATCTATGTTTTGCGGTCTCAGAAAGGGCTAGCGAGATACCATCTTGTTATATCATATCATGATTGTTTTGAGAAGTGTTGTCATCCGAGGTTTATTATTATTGCTCGCTAGTTGATTATGCCATTGATGTGAGTAGTGTTGAGACCTGAAAGTTATTGTTAATATGGTTAGTTCATGATCTTGTTGAAAACCTGAATGCTAGCTTACATATTTACAACAACAAGAGCAAACAGAGTTTGTCAAAGTTTTTCTTTATCACTTTCAGTTTATCAACTGAATTGCTTGAGGATAAGCAAAGGTTTAAGCTTGGGGGAGTTGATACATCTCCAACGTATCTACTTTTCCAAACCCTTTTGCCCTTGTTTTGGACTCTAACTTGCATGATTTGAATGGAACTAACCCGAACTGACGCTGTTTTCACAGAATTGCCATGATATTGTTTTTGTGCAGAAATAAAAAGTTCTCAGAATCGCCTGAAAATCAAAGGAGAATTATTTTGGAAAATATTACCTGGACGAAGATCCACACCAGGGGGCCTTGGGCCAGCTCACGAGGGTGGGGGGCGCGCCCCCCTGCCCAGGGCGCGCCCCCTGCCTCATGGGCCCCCCGATGCTCCACCGACGTATCCCCAGATCCTATATCTTCCGTTTCAGGGAGAAAAAAAATCAGGGAGAAGAAATTATCGCGTTTCACGAGACGGAGCCGCCGCCAAGCCCTGATCTCTCTCGGGAGGGCTGATCTAGAGACCGTTTGGGGCTCCGGCGAGTGGAGATCGTCGCCATTGTCATCATCAACCTTCCTCCATCACCAATTCCATGATGCTCACCGCCGTGTGTGAGTAATTCCATCGTAGGCTTGCTGGACGGTGATGGGTTGGATGGGATCTATCATGTAATCGAGTTAGTTTTGTTAGGGTTTGATCCCTAGTATCCACTATGTTCTGAGATTGATGTTGCTATGACTTTGCTATGCTTAATGCTTGTCACTAGGGCCCGAGTGCCATGATTTCAGATCTGAACCTATTATGTTTTCATGAATATATGTGTGTTCTTGATCCTATCTTGCAAGTCTATAGTCACCTACTATGTGTTATGATCCGGCAACCCCGAAGTGACAATAATCGGGACAACTCCCGGTGATGACCATAGTTTGAGGAGTTCATGTATTCACTATGTGTTAATGCTTTGGTCCGGCACTCTATTAAAAGGAGGCCTTAATATCCTTTAGTTTCCAATAGGACCCCGCTGCCACGGAAGGGTAGGACAAAAGATGTCATGCAAGTTCTTTTCCATAAGCACATATGACTATATTCGGAATACATGCCTACATTGCATTGATGAACTGGAGCTAGTTCTGTGTCACCCTAGGTTATAACTTCTACATGATGAATTGCATCCGACATAATTTCCCATCACCGATCCAATGCCTACGAGCTTTACCTATATCGCTAGTTGCTTATTTACTTTTCCATTGCTACTATCACAAAAACTACAAAAACACTATCATTACTTTTATTGCCGCTACCGGCACTATCATATTACTTTGCTACTAAACTATCTTGCTTCAGATACTAAGTTTCCAGGTGTGGTTGAATTGACAACTCAGTTGCTAATATTTAAGAGTATTCGTTGGCTCCCCTTGTGTCGAATCAACAAATTTGGGTTGAATACTTTACCCTCGAAAACTGTTGCGATCCCGTACACTTGTGGGTTATCACGAGCCGGCAAATCGCAGCGAGCATCAGCCAGTTGAAGCCAAGCGTTTTCCTTGTGCCAATGTACTGTATGAAGTGATAAATACAAAAAGTTATAGAGAGGGGCACATGTTTTCTTTAAGGGATAAATACCGTATGAAGGAACATCATATAGATCTCCAAGAGAACTTTGTATTGAGAAACAAAGAGAGAAGAAGCCATCTAGCTACTGCCTACGGACTCGTAGGTCTGAGGTGAACTACTCACGCATCATCGGAGAGGCACCGATGAGGATGATGAACCCCTCCGTGATTGTATTCCCCTCCGGTGGAGTGCCAGAAAAGGGCTCTATATTGGATCTCGTGGTTCTAGAACTTGCGGCGGCTGGAACAAAATTCCATTGACTTCCCTAGGGTTTCTGGAATACTGGGGGTATTTATAGAGCAAAGAGGCGGTGTGGGAAGCCACCGAGGTGGGCACAACCCACCAGGGCGCGCGTGGGGGCTTGGGCGTGCCCTGGTGGGTTGTGCTCCCCTTGGAGCACCCTGTAGTTGCTTCTTTTGCCCATTTGGGTGTCTTCTGGACCAGAAAAATACTCTAAAAAGTTTCGCTGCGTTAGGACTCCGTTTGGTATTGATTTCATGCGATGTAAAAAACAAGCAAAAACAGCAACTAGCACTGGGCACTATGTCAATAGGTTAGTCCAAAAAAATGATATAAAATTACTATAAAATGATTGTAAAACATTCAAGAATGATAACATAACAACATGGAATAATCAAAAAGTATAGATACGTTGGAGACATATCAATTGACAACCCCTCTTACACGTCGGGTTGCAAGTATTTGTTATTTGTGTGCAGGTACCGTTTTCATAGTGTTGCTTGGTCCTCCTACTGGTTCAATAACCTTGGTCTCATCACTGAGGGAAATACCTGGCATAGCTGTGCTGCATCATCCCTTCCTCTTTGGGGAAATACGGACATAGTTCAAGCGAAATCATGTGTCGTCGCAAGAATCGGATGGGGAGAGCCATGTCTGCCACACCATAGCAAATCCGAGAGCGTATGGTGATGTTGACCCCTATGGGTGTTGGACTTATGAGAGCAGGCGGGGGCTGACTTGATGAGGATGGACTCCGTGGCCGACGATCAAGAGGAAACCTCTCTACCACAACTTGGGCATGTGCATGTGGAATTCAAGAAATCATGCTTTGCCGGATACGGTTAAACCTCCTAATACCCGATTTACTTCTTATCGTAACTTGAAAAAGAATATTGCTTCGTCGCCTTCAGCTAGGATGCATCCTTGGGTGGATGGTGCATTAACCATCACTTGAAAGCTTCGAAAAGAAATCATGGATCTTAAGCGTCAAGTAAATAGACTCGAAGAGAAGAATCGCATGCTGAGGGGCATCATCGCAAAGAATATTGCTCCACCACCACCGAAGAAGGATACTTGAGTACACGGGTATGGGCACCACCCTTGGCTTGTGCCAAGATTGGGAGAGGTGCCCCGGTATCGTATCACCATCACTTTTATCATCATTATCTATCTTAGTTTGATCCTTGGTTATTTCGTGATTTAGAAGAGATAAAGTTTTTTTAATCTATTTTCGAGTGCTAGTTTCATGATCTATCTATCTATGTAATCATGTGAGAGTTACATAGTAAAGAGTAGTTTGAGTTGAGTTGTTTTACTTTCTTGTCCCAATCTTAGAATAAAAAGAATAAAATTATAATATGCTATTCCCATGGGGAGTGATGACTTCACATAAAAAGAAGTATAATTGATGAAATTTGTTTAAGGTTAACAAACATAACATTGATCATTGTTCCAATTCATGAGATGTAATAAATAAAGAGAGGACTCCCATATAAATACACTATCTTGGACATATTTTATGATCGTGAGCCCCCATTAAATATTCTAAGACAATTAGTTATGTTGGACAAGGAAGACAACATAATGAGTTATGTTTGCTTATATTCACATATAAGTTATATTGTCATGGATCCTCTAACATGTAGTGTTTGCTCAGTATATTTTGCTAGCCAAAATTCCGCACCAAGTAGAGATACTACTTGTGCATCCAAAAACCCTTAAACATAGTTAAATACCATGAGAGTCCACTATATTTACCTATGGATTGAATAAGATCCTTCAAGTAAGTAATAAAAATGCTCCTAAAATATGTATGATCTTTTATTATAAGGGAAAATAAGCTTTGTACGAACTTGTGATGGTGAAGAAATAAAAGCAACATACAACATAATAAAGCTTACTCTCACAAGGGGCAATATAAAGTGACGTCCCTTTACATTAAGGGTTTCCACATCGAAAAATAAAAAGTGCATGACAACATCTGCTTCTCTCTGCGAAGGGCCTATCTTTTACTTAATGTATTTACTTTTATGCAAGAATCAATAGTATTCCTCTCTATTCCGTTTTTATTTTCTCTCTTGGTAAGCATCATGTGGTGGGGAAAGATCTAGGCACATTATCCAGGTGAATGTAGGTTCTCATGAGTTATTATTGTTGACATTACCCAGGAGGTAAAAAAGTTGGGAGGCAAAACTATAAACCCCTATCTTTCTATGTGTCTGACTGAAACTTTCGCTCCATAAATATGTCATGAGTGTCAGCAATCATGGAAAAATAAATGATAGTTGAGTATGTGAACTTGCTAAACAAAGCTCTTACATAGACTCGTTATGATAATATGATAAAGTGCAATTTCTTAAGTGACCAAAATCATAGTTTGTTAGTTTTCAATAAAGTATGTGGTTCATACTCTATATATCTTGTGAATGAATTTTTAATTTGGCATGAGAAGTTTTATCATGATATATGTATGTTATAATAATGAACATGATGCTTTCATGTCAGTATTTTGTTTTATCAACACCTCTCTCTAAACATGTGGTTATGATTATCGATTTTGGCTTTTCGCTTGAGGACAAGCAAGGTCTAAGCTTGGGCGAGTTGATACGTCCATTTTGAATCATGTTTCCCTACTGTTATTCATTATGTTTTTGGTCATTATTTCACTTTATGATATAATTCTTATGCCTTTTCTCTGACACCCGAAGACCGACGTCCCAAAAGATTCCAGATGTTCCGGGTTCTCCCGTGTGTTTCATTTGTGCTTGTGTTATTTATTTTGCTTTGCATCATGTCATCATGCCATCATGTCATTAATCTTTGCATCTCAACTAAATAAATTGCATGGATCGTTTGATCTATTTAAATCGAGGGAAGGATGACTTCTCTTTATAACATATCCTCCTAATATTTATGGAGCTATTATAAAATATTCCATTGTTGGAAGCAACCATCACACACTTGCATAATATTCCCCATGTCTGTTTCACTCCAAGTTTTGACTCCCACAACCTTGCTTGATCATCTTCTTCTCCTTCTTCGTTAGTCCTTTTAAATTGTGGCATTCTATTTCCTGCACCAATTTAATGTTCATTCTTTTCCTATCAATTCTCAACCATGCCTTCAACATCCTTGCCAATTTTTAGTTCCTTTGGACTTGTTTTGGTTGGGTTCAAAAATGGCTCAAGTTTGAATTTAATTCAAACTTGAATTATTTTTATATCCTTAAAAATGTCCAAACTAGTTTATTAAAATTGTGCATAAATCTAGGAGTCCAAGTATATTTTTACTTCCTTCTTATTCTTCCTATAACCCCCCTGTCCATTTTCCTTTTCATCATCGGGTATTTGATTCTGCAGTTTTTTTAATAAAAGGGAAAGGGCTCCCTGCAGCCTGCTTAAGGCTGCCAGTGGCCGAGGCCCAGACTGGCCCATTTTCCCCGAGGCCCAGCCGCCCATCTATTCTAACCCTAGCCCACTCTGCCTCACACCTCGACCTCTCCCTCTCGTCCCTTCCCTCAGCGCCGCACCTGCCTCCCTCTCGCTTGATCTCGATCCAGCGAGACCCCGCGAGCCGCCTCCACCTCGCGACCCCGTTCTCCTCGCCGACCTCCCCATTCCCCGCGCCTCCGCGCCGTAGCGACGCGCCTCCTCCTCCCCTCGTGACCATCAGCACCCCGCCGTCCCCACGACCGGCGCGCCCAAGCGCCAGCGGAGCTTTGCAGGACTCCCCGCCCGAGCTCCTTGGTCCGGAGTCGTCCCCGAGTGTCTCCCTTGCTGCTTCAACTATCGTCGAACAGGAGCTCCGCCATGGGAACCAAGGCCGCAGCCTACTCTGCCGTGTTGCCGTCGTTTTGTTGCGGCTGTTGTTTTCGCCAAGATCGACTACAAGATGATGCGTCAAGTTCCTCACCGTGTACGTCTACGGCTCGTGTACCCCTATGCCAACGACGACTCGACAAGTACCCCGTCGGCAAGACCGATGCCCGAACGACTACACAAGACGATGCGCCAAGTTCAAGTACGCCCGACGACATGTACATCTTCGAAACGAGAACGCCTACACGGCGACACGTCAAGTACCACTACCGTCGCCGAAGAACCGTGAACGAAAATGCCAAGGTGTACCACTACCGTCGCCCCGAAGACGTTCGATTCGCCAAGTACCTCTACCGTCGACCCCGAACATCTACGGAAACGTGATCGGCTATGAAACGTGTACCACGACCCGCGAGTACCACTACTTCCTCTACGACCTCGAACCCCCCCCC
>LR738715.1:710691191-710785592 GCA_902687465.1 Secale cereale
CCCCCCCCCCCCCCGAAACGAATGTTCCGAAGGTATAACCCCGAGACGATGACCCGTGGACTGCTTGTGTTGTATGAGATGTATCGGATGTTTGCTCGTGTCCGTTGTGGCCCTCGTTTGCCTTGTCGCCGACCCGTGGGAACCCGGTGACGGGATCACCCCACCTTTCATCTTGTTCGACTCGCTCACGCTACCTTGCTTTTACACCGGCATCTCGACGAGTGTCGGATCATCGGAACATTGTCGTGGCATCGTATCCGTTTTCGCCGCCACGACCCTCTTTTCTTTCCGTCGTGGCGACAAATACTTCTTATCTCTTCATGTTAACGTTTAACTAAAATTGCATAAAACTTTATCATGTCATCCGCATCATGTTAGCAACTTTAAAATATGTGAACTGTTGTTTGCTTAAAATTGCTAAACATGCATATGGGGATTTTTCCAGAATTGTTGTTGTAGTTTCCGGCCTCATTTAAACTTATAGACTTGTATTGCATCATACCTTGCCATGTATTGCATCATATAGACTTGTGATGTTTTTCTGTGCTTCCTACCTCGCCATGTATTGCTTCCTGTATAGACTTGTAATGCATCATACCTTGCCATGTATTGCATCATATAGACTTGTGTTGTCCTCCTGTGCTTCCTACCTTGCCATGTTTTGCTTCCTGTATGGACTTGTAGTGAATCCTATGTAGACTTGTGTTGCATCATACTTGATTGAGCATATTGTCATGTCTCGTGTGGTGTGTTTACCGTGTTGCTTGTTTCTTTCCGGTTTGCTTCCCTCGTTAGCTTCGGGTTCGTTCCGGAGTTGTGAGGTTCTGTTCGACTACTTCATGGATCCGTTCTTCTTCCTTGCGGGATCTCAGGCAAGATGACCATACCCTTGGATACCTTTACTACAATTGCCATGCTTAGTTGTGGGGACCCCGACTCGTAAGTCGTGATCACCGAATGCACGTGTACAGTGATCCCAGAGATCAATGCTCACTAAACACACAGAAGCTGAATAACAAGAGTATTACATCCATACATACCGTGTTACACAAATAGGACCATAATGGTCAAGTCTTGAGTATAACAATGCAGCGGAAATCTTCAATAACAACATGGACCCATGCCATCTGCCTTAACCCTACAGGCATTCTGACTGGGAAGCGTCGTAGCTCGCATGCTCGTCACCAAGAAATCTTCATCATAACCCGTCCTCTCATGCCTGGCCAATAAAATAACCAGTGGCAAGCCAATGAGTACTTTGAATGTACTCGCAAGCAACCCACGTGTGATGACAGAATAATTATGCAAAGCTCTACTGCTAAATTGGCAGTTTTTGCGAAAAGCTAATTTTTCATATGCAAGTATGATCAACATATATCAAGGATATGCATGTGTCTGTAACAAGTATCAGGAGGTCACAGACATCAATATCAAGAAAGAGTTGTAATCAACTCATGTTCAAGCTCACTGTGACTTTCTCACAATCACATCAACAATATCTCTGAATCGTGTTGTTTCCCAGAAACTTATGGACATAGTCTAAGTAGCACCACCCAACTGTCCTTGACCGCGGACACGGCTATTCGAATAGTTTGACATTCTGCAGAGGTTGCACACTTTACCCACAAGATCCGGGGAACTTCCGTGTCATCCACGACCCGCGATACCTCAAGTACCCGGGGTAAGCACCCGATCACTATCTTTCCCTAGACGACACTAACATAGAGTCCACTCGATTGGTAGCAGCCCCGTGCCAAACATTTCACATCTCAAGGTTTGTGGAGACTCGCTCCGTATTCATCACATATCACAAGCACGGGGTACCAACGGTGTGTCCGGTGCCCTGTGAAAACAGTCATGGCCGCCTATCCAAGCACGACTCCGTCCCGAGAGTGACCTCATGTCACCCCCGTCACTAGTAATGCGGGCACCATGCTAGTATCGACCTAGGTAATCAATAATGCCCTTTCCCATGTAAGGGTAGAGTGGTTGCGCATGTTTGGTTGGGACGGTAGTCACACATAAATCTAATCCATCTCTGTAAACAACACTTTCGTCAAGCCTCGGCACACTACTTCTTCACCAAGTAGTGCCCTAGCTCCTCATCAGCTCCCAGGGGCATTAGTGGCACCCACTGGGTCATTTGCAAGTGTGTCAGACCACACTTGTTTCACTCAATGCATAACCCCGACTCATTTTGCGTAGCCAACTACTATAGCATACATCTATCTACTCCCACCCACATAACCCTCATAGGAAGGTAGGGTCATGTTTGATGCAAGTTTCAACAGTAAAGTAACAGGGGTAGCAACCAAAGTGGTTTCCACCTCAACATGATTCCGATGCATTGAATAATAAGGTGCTATGAGGCATGCATAAAAACGTTTCTCGAACATGGTCAAAGGGCTGCTTGCCTTATTCTTCCGAGTCTTCAAACCTTCTGGTCCATCTCCGAGTATCCCGTTTATTTCGTCAACTAACGATGGAAACAATCATAATAAGCAACACAATCAAAGCAAAAATAAAAGTGCTCTAAAAATAGGAGTTGGACTTTTCTAGGATACCTCTGGTCATATGAAAAATAACCAAGGTGGTTTCATAGGTGTTGGATCAATAGGTAGTTTGGAACATTCCAATATGATGCAATCAAGGGGTTTATGGATTTGAAAGAAGTATACATAAATATTTTCTTGAATGATGAGCAAAGGCACCCATCAACAAGTCATGATTTTAGAAGCATTTAGGAGTTGGTTTCACTGGATTTGGATTTGAAATGAATTTCCTCGGATTTTGCAAAGCTGATAAATATGAAAAAATGGCTCAATATTTGGTGGGGTACAGAAACCATCATTAAAAATGTTCCAAAACTAAGTTTGGACATGACAAGCATCTAGGAATTTGAATCACTGCATTTGGATCAAGATTGAGCTCTCTGTGATTTTCTAAAGTTCATCACAGAAATGAAATAAAGGCATTTGATAAATATTTGTGAAAGAAATGTTTCTGGAATAATGTGCATGTTGCACCATGTGATAGAGCATGATTTATGGAGCCATGGGAAATTTGAATCATGCAATTTGGAGTTCATTTGAATATTTGGGAGATTTTGGAAGTTTACTGGAAACGGAAAATAAAAGGAAAAAGGGGTTATACCCTTGCGCGCAGGGCGAAGAATAGCTGCACAGCAACTGGGCCGGCCCATTTGCACAGCAGCGCGCAGGGACTCGGCCACGTCGAAGGCGCCCGCCAGGAAAGGCGCTTCCGCGCGGGGAAAGCGGCCGAGGCCAGATCCGCCTCCACTTAAACGGAGGGGCCCAGCCTCCAGGTCGCTGACGCGCGGGCCCCCAGCGGCAGGCCGTCTTCTTCCTCCCGCGCGAACAGAGGCGAGGCAAAGGAGGCGCGGCCGAGCGCTCGCCGGCGTGGCCCCGTCGACTCAGGCCGTCTCCGGCGACGCTCCGGCCACCGGAACGACCAGCGCGGAGAGGCGCATCCGGCCGTGGGTGACACGCCTGCCGGGGAGGGCCAGATCGAGCAAGGGGGCAACCGTGGCGGAGGAGGGCTCCGGCCACTTTGGGCCTCGAGCGCACGGGCACCTCGGGGAGGATTTGCGGAGGTGGGGAGCTCCCGGGTGGTCGTGCGATGGCACCGGAGTGGCCAAGAGGGAGAGAGGGGCTCGGGGTCGCCCGAATTTGAGCGGCGGCCGGCGGCTCTGCTCCGGCCAGGGAGGTGGCTGCAGGGCACGGGTAGAGCGAGGGATGGGTCCAGAGGATGTTTGAGAGGGAGAGGGAGCAAATGGGACAGAGAGGAGGGTCTGGAGCAGTCTTAAATAGACATCCCTGATACGTCCAAAACGTATCTATAATTTCTGCTTGCTCCATGCCACTTTTGGGTGATATTGCTATGATATTCATACACTTCCATACACTTTTGATCATATTTGGACTAACTGACTAATCCAGTGCACCCCAGTGCCAGTTTCTGTTTTCGGCTGTTTTTGTATTTCAGGTTTTCACGTTTCGAGAACTGCCCAGAAAAATCCATAAAAATTATATAAAAAATCAGCGATCCGGAAACAACACTGCGTCTGAAGGGCAGCCTGGGGGGGCACAGGGGCTCTAGGCGCCCTGTGGGCGCGCCCACCCCCTGGGCCGCGCCGGGGGGGCGCCTGGGCCCCCCGAAACTCCCCCGGTGCCCTACTTTGGCATATATTTAAAGCACCCTCCGGAACCCTCAGAACAGGAACTCTTTTCGCGATCCCATCTCTGTTCCGCCGCCGCCGCCGCTTCCAAGATCGGGAGCACCAGGAGAACTCTTCCCGGCACCCTGCCGGAGGGGAGGATCACCACCGGGAGCTTCTCCACCACCATGGACGCCTCCCGGATGACTCGTGAGTAGTCTCCCTTGGACCATGAGTCCATGACCAGTAGCTATGTGATGTTCTCCTCCCGTTCTTGTGCTTCACTAATTAGTCCTCGTGAGCTGCCCTACATGATCGAGGCACCTATGTAATCCTTATGCTGTTGCTATGTTGAGTTTGCTGGGATCCGATGGATTATGAGATTATGTTCAGATTGATCTTGAGTAATATATTTGATTCACCTCTTTTATATTTTAGTTCATAAGTAATTCTTGCATGTTCTCCGTTGTTACTTATTGCTTTGGCCGAGTAGTAGGTAGTGTGTCGGGGGAAACTGTCCACCACGAGCACCTATGGGACCGGAGCCCCTTGTTCGTGCGGTAAGGGAGCGGAGGGAGCACAAAGAGCAGATCGTAGAGCACACGCGGGCAGTTTACCCAGGTTCGGGCCGCGATGGACGCGTAAAACCCTACTCCTGCTTGGTTTGTATTGAGTTGGGAGAGCTCGGGAGCTTGAAGAACTAGCTACACCGAGCGAGAGAGCTAACAAGGTTCCGAACCCCTTCTACGTTGTGCATGGGCCTCCTTTTATAGCTCAAGGGGTCACCGACAGGTGTCAACGTAGGAGAAAGGGGTAAAAATGTAACTTTGGTGGTAGTTGTAACAGTGCGGGAACAGTGGATGAACAGTGCATGAATAGTGGTCATCACCTACTTTGACAGTGGGGGACAAGAGCATTAAATGCCCGTCGCCGTCGACCCCAAAAGCGCCCGCCCGTGCGTCTCCGTTTGCCACGGCGATAGCTTCGTCACTGTGGAGTGCCACCGTGTCCCCCAGGCTGCACAGCCATCCGCCACGCGTCCCTGGAATGGTCCCAGGGCGACGCGTGGGCCGATGAGCTGGAGCGCGGGCACACAGTGTAGACTTCCCCTGGCAAGCACCTTGCCGGGGTCTTGATCTTGTCGGGCCGGGAAGCTTGTCGCTCCCCGGGTCTTGTCGGGGCGCAGAGTGCGCCGGGGCTTGTCTTCTAGATACAGTCTTCTGGTCTTCCTGGCAAGCTTCTCTTGCCAGGGCCTTGTGTTAATGAGGTAATCTTGAGCCTGGAGCGGCCTTCCCGGCAAGCTCCACTTGCCGGGGCCTTGATCTTCTGTCTTGTATACTTTGTTTTTGAATGGCTTAAATAAGGGTCAGAAAGGGATTTCGGCAAGCGCGTGGCGAGCCCTGCAGCGGGAAGCTGCTACTGCCCGTGCACAAGTTGGGGTACTAAGGTACCCCTATCTTAGTACACTGACAGGAGCCCCCGGGCCTGGGCCACACACGGTGCCGAGCGCTGTTGGGCCAGGCCCAAAACAGTGCACGGGCACACGCGGCCCACGGCAAGCCGTAATTCCCCCTCCGCATCCGCCGCGTCCCTCCCTAACGGCACGCGTCGATTGCGGCGTCGTGGGAGAGATCGTGGCCACGTTCTTTAATGGGAAATGCGGAGCGTCCCCCACTTCCCCCTTAAAAGCAGAGGAAGCAGGGGCCGTTACCTTACTTCGTCTTCATTGCTCCTTCCACCTCCAGAAATCCCCCTCTGCGCTCCGCCTCCTCACCTCCTCCGCCCTCTTCCGCATCCGCGGCGCCGTCGAGCTTCCCGCCCCTTCCTCCGCCGCCTCCGCCATGGCTCCGAAGGTCGAGAAGGCGAAAGCGGAGAAGACCAAGAGGGAGAAATCCGAGCAGGCGGCAAAGCTTGTCGCCCTGCGGAAGAGGAACGTCGTCTTCGCGCCGAGGCTCAGCGCAAGGGAGCTCTGGAACAAGTACTATCTGTTCTGGGCCAAGAAGACCAAGGCGCACCCACGCACCCGAGTCTACCCGGCCGCCGCCAGAGATCTGTACCCCAGCGGGTATTTCTTCTTTGCTGTCTTCTTCCACTGCGGCCTTTGTCCTCCATTCTCTGAATTTTTCTGTGATATCATGAACACCTACAACCTCCACCTTTTAGACTTCACCCCCAACGCCATCCTCACGATGGCGGTTTTCGCACATCTGTGCGAAAACTACATAGGGATCTATCCAAACGTAGCGCTCTTTAGGCACTTCTTCATGCCCAGAGCAGAGGCCGGCGCCCCCCTCTCCGGGGGAATCTCTTGGGTCTTCCGTTTGAACAAGAAGGAATCTTATCTGAAAGGGGAGCTCCGCGGCAAGTGGGAGGAGTGGCGCGCGGATTGGTGCTGGATAGTGGAGGACGAGCCGCAGCCTTTCACCGCGCCGCGCACAACTGCTATAGTGCGCGGCAGGGACTGGAGTGATTTGGACGCGGATGACATCAAACTCAACGTTGCCCTTGTTAGGATTCTTCGTCTCCGGGTAGCCAAGTTGACCATCGGAGAGGTAGGAGCAGACTTCCTCCACCGCCGCATTGCTCCTTTACAGGAAAGGAAAAGGCCAGCATGGGAGTTTGGCAATGCGGCGGACATAATGAGGTTGCGTCCAGGGCTGAATTACAACTTCACGGCGCTGGAGCTGAAGGGGATGCTCCGGGAGCTTTTCAAGCACGACCCGGCCCACCCGGAGTGGTTCAGATCTCCCCGGGGAGTAGTACCACTATGCAACATCACCGCCCGGGACGCTCTGCGCGCAATGATGCCTGCGTGCGATTCTCATGGTGTTGACCCAACATGGATAGTGCCCACGCCGGATGCCATCATGAGTTTCTTCGACAACTTGGTGGAGGTGCCGAAGAACTCCAATAAGATCAAGGGTCTCACCCGGGCCACCACGGATCGAGAGATAGCTTATATTGCTACCCGGGTGGAAGAAGGCGCCGCAGCCGCAGCGGTAGGAGAATTTGGGTTCACCGTCGACGAGGCAGAGGCCGAGGACGCGTCGTGCCAGGCCGAGGAGGCAGAGATCCGGAGACTTCTCAAACTTCCGCCCGACGAGCTCGCCGGGGTCCCCTCACTGAGGCACGCCGGGATCCCCGGGATTGTGAGCGAGGCCGCGGCAAGAGGCGAAGTTGCCGGAGGGAGCAGAGGCGTCGGAGGGAGCGGAGCCACCGGAAGGAGCAAGGCCGCGGGGCAGGGTGCTGGGCCCAGCGAGCCCGCCGAGGAGGAGGAGGAGGAGGACGCCGGAGCCGACGAGGATACTGGCGGATCCTTGGGGTTGGACGACGTCTCCTCAGCCTCGGAGAGCTCTCCGCCCCGGGCAAGTCCCAGGCGATCTCCGCTGAAGCGTCTCCGCAAGGTGCCTACGGCGACAGGGACGCAGGCGCCCCGACAACAACCTATTCGCCGGGCGACGCGAGCCACCAGGGGGAGCCAAGCGGCGACGGAGGCGCCCCGCACATCAGCCGCGACGGAGGCGCCCCGCGCAACAGCTGCGGTGGAGGCGCCCCGCGTGCCAGCGCCAAGCGGAGGGGAATCCTCTCAGAGCGGAGCGGCTGCTCCGCCTGCTCCCCGGGCCTCGGCGCCAACAGAGGCTGGGTCTTCGCAGCCCCCAGCCCCGGGGACCGCCAAGCGCCCGAGGGAGCCTTCTCCTCCCGCTCCTCGCGCAGAAGCGCCTCAGGTGGAGTTCGACTTCTCCGCCCTGAGCGATGACGACGACGAGGAACAGGAGTAAGTACTTGCGATTTTGTAGCTTCTTCAATTCTGTCTTGATTCTTTCTTTGTCTATTCTGATTTTGCTTCTGGCCTTGACTTCAGGACCCTGGCCCAGCGAGCGGCGAAGAAGGCCAAGGTTCCCGTGGTGGTGGTCGAGGACGACTCGCCCGCCGCGGCGACAGGGGACACGCCGGCGAGGGACTTGCCGGACCCAACTGCTGCTCCGAGGAGCAGCCCCCAGCGCAGCCCCCAGCATAAGTCTGGTTCTGAACTTCCTACTTGTCGGGCGCGCCTGAGGTTCCAGCTTGGTACTAACATCTTGTTGCTCTGTCTTGTCTTGATTGTCTTGTGTAGAGGTGGAGCCGCAGCCACAGTGGCGCCCGGAGACTACCCCCGAGGAGCCGCAGGCCCCGCCGTCCCCGCCAAGGACGAACTCTCCGGCAAGGGAGAGCGCTCCGCCAAGGGCGGGTACTCCGCCAAGGGCGAGTACCCCGCCAAGGGCGAGCAGCCCGGCGAGGGAGGCCACCCCGCCAAGGGAGAGCTCCCCGGCGAGGGAGCCGGTCGTCGACGAAGTCCGCGAAGGTAAGTCTTGCAACCTCGTCTTCTTGGACTCGTCTTTTTTTGGATATTTGCTTGAACTTTTTCTCTTCTTTTTCTTCTTCTTCTAGATCCTCCCGCGCCGGACCGGATGGAGACCGAGGTCGTCGGCGAGGGAGGCGCGCAGGGCGACGACGGCAACGCCCCTGTCGTCGAAGACATGGCAGGAGCCGACGAGCCTGCGGCTGAGGAGACTGCCCCGAGCGCAGACGCAGCGGCCGGGGAGGGGGACGGCGGCCACACTGCCGGCCCGGAGGCGGCAGGAGCGTCTAGCGCTGCGCCGGCCGCCGACCCCTCCACCGAGAAGGAGCAGTCTGCCTTCTATCTTGAGGCTCCCAACGGCGTCTTCATACAGGTGCCGTGGGGATCCTCGTCGCGAGCCCCCGAGGAGGGAGAGACCTTTGATGGAGAGGTCCTCGCCTCCGCGGGGCTGAAGATCGTCGAGGCGCCGGGCGGGAGCGACGAGCCCGAGGAGGAGAAACTGCTTCACCGGCTCCTGGCCCTTTACCGAGCCAGGCAGGCGAAACTTGAGTCTCGGGAAGCCCTCTCTGCCAAGGCCGCAGCAGATATGGAGAAACGCGCCGCGGAGCTCCGCGCCGCCAACCAGGCGGCCCTCCGCGACTTGGCGGAGGAGCGCGAGAGGCTTGCTGGAGAGTACCAAGAGTGGCTCCTGGAGAAGGCCGAGGCCGAGGAGCAGCAGCGACTCGCCGGGGAAGCGCTGTCCCAGCGAGAAGGAGCGCTCAACCAGCGGAAGGTCGACCTCGACTCTCATGAGGACGACCTTGCCGCCCGGGAGCAGGCCCTTGGCGGAGAGCTGAAGGAAGCGAAGGCCGCTGCAGCCACCGCGGAGACCGCCAAGAAGGACCTCGAAGCTAAGGTGGCGCAGCTGGAGGAGTACCTGAAAGCGAGCACGGAGAGGGTCACCGCGCTCAACATAGAGCGTGAGAAGGACGCCCATACCAACTCAGAGCTCCAGGTACGCCTCTCCAAGCAGGGCGACGAGCTCAAGGCCGCCAAGGACTCGATTGCAGATCTGGAGCTGAAAGTCTCTACGCTGAAAGATTCACTCGACGCCGTCCGGGACCGCGAATCCAAGCTGAAGGACGAGCTCCGCAAGGAGCGAGGCCTGGTGGAGAGCGCCGCCACTTCAGCTGAGAACTTCCGCTGGACCGTCGAAGTATGGACTGAAGATCTGGTGGCTTCTGCAGCTAGCATCGACAAGGAGCTGATGGCGCTGAAGGTTGAGCATCTCATATACTCTCCAGACCCAAATCTCCCCCACAGCGCCAAGCTCAGTCTCTTCTTCAGAGGGGTCGCGCCGGCACTCGCAAGTCTACAGAAGAAGCTCCCCGCGCAGCTGGCCGAGAAGTCACGCCAGCTCTGCGCGGGTACCTTGGAGCGCGTCTTGACCAAGATTGTCTACCGCAATCCTGGTATAAATCTCGTCAACGTCCTCCGTAGCTTGCCGGCCGACGCAGATATGGAGGCGCTGAAGGCGCAGGTCGCCCACATCATCGACGCAGATATGTGCACGGGCAGTAGCAGCTTCCCGCGGCAGGGCTCGCCACGCGCTTGCCGGAAACCCTTTCTGACCCTTATTTAAGCCATTCAAAAACAAAGTATACAAGACAGAAGATCAAGGCCCCGGCAAGTGGAGCTTGCCGGGAAGGCCGCTCCAGGCTCAAGATTACCTCATTAACACAAGGCCCTGGCAAGAGAAGCTTGCCAGGAAGACCAGAAGACTGTATCTAGAAGACAAGCCCCGGCGCACTCTGCGCCCCGACAAGACCCGGGGAGCGACAAGCTTCCCGGCCCGACAAGATCAAGACCCCGGCAAGGTGCTTGCCGGGGGAAGTCTACACTGTGTGCCCGCGCTCCAGCTCATCGGCCCACGCGTCGCCCTGGGACCATTCCAGGGACGCGTGGCGGATGGCTGTGCAGCCTGTGGCACTCCAAAGTGATGAAGCTATCGCCGTGGCAAACGGAGACGCACGGGCGGGCGCTTTTGGGGTCGACGGCGACGGGCATTTAATGCTCTTGTCCCCCACTGTCAAAGTAGGTGATGACCACTATTCATGCACTGTTCATCCACTGTTCCCGCACTGTTACAACTACCACCAAAGTTACATTTTTACCCCTTTCTCCTACGTTGACACCTGTCGGTGACCCCTTGAGCTATAAAAGGAGGCCCATGCACAACGTAGAAGGGGTTCGGAACCTTGTTAGCTCTCTCGCTCGGTGTAGCTAGTTCTTCAAGCTCCCGAGCTCTCCCAACTCAATACAAACCAAGCAGGAGTAGGGTTTTACGCGTCCATCGCGGCCCGAACCTGGGTAAACTGCCCGCGTGTGCTCTACGATCTGCTCTTTGTGCTCCCTCCGCTCCCTTACCGCACGAACAAGGGGCTCCGGTCCCATAGGTGCTCGTGGTGGACAGTTTCCCCCGACATCTAAGCGCGTCCTTCTTGTCGCTATGGACAGAGATGACGCTTATCGGCCCCGGCATCTTGAGTACATTGTAGGCGTAGTGGGAAGCTGCCATGAACTTGGCGAGGGCAGGACGTCCAAGTATCCCATTGTATGGTAATGGGATATCGGCAACATCGAAGGTTATCCTCTCCGTCCTGAAGTTAAGCTCCCCGCCAAAGGTCACCGGCAGAGTGATCTTCCCCTTGGGCTTGCTCCTTCCCGGGTTTATTCCTTGGAACGAACCGGTCTCTTCGAGCTCGCCGTCTGGGATTTGGAGTTTCTTGATCACAGCCGAGGAGATCAAGTTCAGGCCGGCCCCGCCGTCAACCAACATTTTGGTGACCTTGAGGTTGCGGATAGTTGGTGAGACCAACATCGGCAAGCACCCGACCGCAGTGGTGCGGTCCGGGTGATCCTCAAGATCAAAAATGATGGGCGTGCTGGACCATTTGAGGAGCCTGCGCGACTCAACGGGCGGCTCTGCTGCATTTACTTCCCGCACCCACTGCTTGAGTTGGCGGTGGGAAGTATGCAGAGAGGCGCCGCCATCGACGCACAGGACTTCCGTGGCCTTCTGGAACTCCTGCTCGCTGTTATCATCTTCCTCCATGTCGTCGTCGTCTTCTTCATCCTTGTCGCGGCCCCGGGGAGGTCGGTCACCTTGCCGCTGCTTGGCCTTGCCGCGGCGTCCTCCCCGGCCATTGAATGGCCGCTTCTTGCTTGGCTCTCCCCCGCCACCTTGGGCCTTCTCCTTGTCGCGCCGCTCGTACTCAGCTTTCTGCTGCTCGACGAGGTACTCGACGCGTTTGCAGTTGGAGAGGTCGTGACCCTTGGTGCGGTGGATCTTGCAGTATTGCTTGTCGGAGCCGTCCTGCTTGTCGGCTGCCGCCACAGGGGCAGGCTCCTTGCCGGAGCCGCCAGCCTGTGCTTGCTTGGCGGGAGCCTCCTTGCCGGACTTCTCGACGACAAGCACCTCCTTGCTCTTCTTCTTTCTATTGTTCCGCCGCCGGCTCTTCTTTGCCGGGGCGGCATCCTCCCTGTCGCTTCCTCCTGCGCCAGCATCCTCTCCGGGGAGTCTCCTCCCCTCTTCGGCGCGCGCGCACTTGTCAGCCAAAGCATAGAGCTCGCTGACATCCCGTATCTTGGTCATGGCCATCTCTTCACGCATGCGGCGGTTACGCACGTTCTGGTGGAACGCGCTAATAACCGCGGCAGGGTGGACGTCGGGGATGTTGTGCTGCACGCGGCTGAAACGCTGGATGTACTTGCGCAGGGGTTCTCCTTCCTTCTGGGCCAAGATGTGGAGATCGCTCTCTTGGCCGTGGGGTTTGTGGCCGCCTGTGAAGGCGCCAACAAACTGGTGGCAAAGATCTGCCCATGAAGAAATGGAGCCTTCCGGCAAGTGCATAAGCCAAGAACGAACGTTCGGCTTAAGCACCAGCGGGAAGTAGTTCGCCAGTATCTTGTCGTCGCGCCCCCCGGCAGCCTGCACCGCGATGGTGTAAATGCAGAGGAATTCCGAGGGGTGCGTCTTGCCGTCGTACTTCTCCGGTACGTCGGGCTTGAAGTTCTTCATGCTGGGCCACTGGACACGCCGCAGCTCACGGGTAAACGCAGGGCAACCTGCCGCGTACGGCAAGTCGCCTGGTTCACCGGGCGCGTGTGTGTCAACAGCGGTCCCAGCGCGTTGATCTGATTGTCGCCGGGCTTCTCGGCGGCGCTCGATTGTCGTCCGAGCGTCTTCTTGTCGCCTATCGTCAAGGACCTGGCGCTGGTCCCGACGAGCCCGCGGATCCGACGACGCCGTGGAGTCGTCATCGACGTTAATCCGGTGGGGAGGCGTCTTCTGCTTCCGCGGCGGGGAGTGCACGGTTGTCGCACCCCCGGCGGTCTTGTCGCCGTCGGCCTTCGTCTTCTCGACCTGCCGTGGCCGCGAGGTCGCCGGCTGCTGCGGCGCATCGTTGTTGGCGAAGGCGATCAGGCTTTGAATTGTTGCCCTCCAGTCCTCGGCCTTGTCTGCCGCTGGAGGGAAGTCGAGAAGCAGTTGCGCTCTCGCGAGTGCTTCCGCTGGAGAGGAGGGGAGCGGGGGCGAGCGGTGCGAGGAGCGGGATATGCTCGGACTCCTAACAGGGTTAGAAGGAGCAGGGTCCCGCCCCGGCGACCGCGCCTTGCTCGTGCCAGGACGATGGCCCGGAGCATCCCGCGAGCCTCCGGTTTGTCCTTGGCCCAGCAAGCGGAAGGCACCTCCTGTGCCATGGCGCTGCTGGCCTGTCGTCTGGTGAGATGGACGTGGCGCATCTACGGAGACCGAGGCCTTGGAGTTGGTCCGGCCGTCCGCCTTGTCCTTGGATTTAGCGGTGCCGTGAGTCTCCTCACCGGCGACCACCCTTCCGCCAGCGTCTCCTCCACCCACCGTTGGTTCTGGTGGCGGTGGAACAGACGCAGACGGGCCTGCGACCTCCGAAGCCTTCTTCTTCGGGGCCATGTTGCTGTTGCTGATGAAGCTGACGAAGTTGGAAAGGTTGATGACGAGTGCGCCCGCGTGAGCGCCGGATCAGGTTCGCACAACCTCGACGCCCCCTACCTGGCGCGCCAAAGATGTCGGGGGAAACTGTCCACCACGAGCACCTATGGGACCGGAGCCCCTTGTTCGTGCGGTAAGGGAGCGGAGGGAGCACAAAGAGCAGATCGTAGAGCACACGCGGGCAGTTTACCCAGGTTCGGGCCGCGATGGACGCGTAAAACCCTACTCCTGCTTGGTTTGTATTGAGTTGGGAGAGCTCGGGAGCTTGAAGAACTAGCTACACCGAGCGAGAGAGCTAACAAGGTTCCGAACCCCTTCTACGTTGTGCATGGGCCTCCTTTTATAGCTCAAGGGGTCACCGACAGGTGTCAACGTAGGAGAAAGGGGTAAAAATGTAACTTTGGTGGTAGTTGTAACAGTGCGGGAACAGTGGATGAACAGTGCATGAATAGTGGTCATCACCTACTTTGACAGTGGGGGACAAGAGCATTAAATGCCCGTCGCCGTCGACCCCAAAAGCGCCCGCCCGTGCGTCTCCGTTTGCCACGGCGATAGCTTCGTCACTGTGGAGTGCCACCGTGTCCCCCAGGCTGCACAGCCATCCGCCACGCGTCCCTGGAATGGTCCCAGGGCGACGCGTGGGCCGATGAGCTGGAGCGCGGGCACACAGTGTAGACTTCCCCCGGCAAGCACCTTGCCGGGGTCTTGATCTTGTCGGGCCGGAAAGCTTGTCGCTCCCCGGGTCTTGTCGGGGCGCAGAGTGCGCCGGGGCTTGTCTTCTAGATACAGTCTTCTGGTCTTCCTGGCAAGCTTCTCTTGCCAGGGCCTTGTGTTAATGAGGTAATCTTGAGCCTGGAGCGGCCTTCCCGGCAAGCTCCACTTGCCGGGGCCTTGATCTTCTGTCTTGTATACTTTGTTTTTGAATGGCTTAAATAAGGGTCAGAAAGGGTTTCCGGCAAGCGCGTGGCGAGCCCTGCCGCGGGAAGCTGCTACTGCCCGTGCACAAGTTGGGGTACTAAGGTACCCCTATCTTAGTACACTGACATAGTGACTCCAAGAGGGAACATTATGCTCGATTGTGGGTTCATGCCCCTCGATGACTAGCTTGAGTGACAGAAACATGAGTCTAGGGGATGTGCTGTTGCCACAAGGGGGAAAACAACGGTGCTTGTGCCCGCGGGTGCAAGGATTGTTTACTTTACGCAAAGTTCTTTTAATGCAATTGTCTGTTGCATTGAGTTTACACTATGGGTGGGACTCGCAACTTAATACCAGCGAGATGTTCTGGATAGATATCTCAAGGTGGATGATTAGTAGTAGATATTGATGGATTTCGGTCTACTTACTTTGGCGTACCGCCCATGCTTTGAACCTCAACCTTTCTTGCAATGTAGTCAGCATTGGTTTGCGTTCGTGGTCCTGTCAATTGCCCAACTGTAATTTGTTACCTCACATAGCTGTTTTATCGTCTTTTGGGAGAGAGACATCACTAGTGAACATCATGAGACTCCGGTCCATATTACCATCATTGATCACATCCACTATTTACTTTTCGCTATTTACTTACTATTGCAAAAACTATCTATCACTACTATCATTGCTTTTAACACTTTGTGAACTACAAGGCCGGAGGGATTGACAACCTCTCTGTACTCGTTGGGAGCAAAGTTATTTGTATCTGTGTGCAGGTCCACGTCGATTGATAATTGCGCCGTTAGCAGTTGACACCTACTTGTTGAACCTAGGAGTCTCTGGGGATTCGATCCTTGGCATCTTTGCTAGGGGAAAACACTTCTACTTACTGCATCTTACACCTTCCACTTGGGGTAACCAACGAGGGGTTCGAGGCCCATCAAGGAGTATTTTCTGGCGCCGTTGCCGGGGACTCCACTCTTCATGATAGGGGAGTTGCATGCTATGTTTTACCTTTGCTTTTTAGTCTTGTTAGTTTACCTTTCATTTTTGCTTTAGTACCTTTTTATCGAAAATCACAAAAAAATAGTTATCTTGCTTGCTTGCTACTATGGGTTCTACCAAAAACACTAAATGGGAGGAGTACACCCCTACTTCCATTGCCCCACTTATCACTGACGGGATTTACAAAAAAAATAAACCTTGTGATTATACTAGTTTTGACGGAGAGTTATGCCCATGGCATGGTCTTCTAGGAAAAAAGTATGAGCCTCAGTTTAAAATTGCTCCTAAGCTTCCCCAAACTTGGGAAGATGTTCAAACTCTTATAATAGAGAGTGAATTAAACAAAGAGGATGACACTACAATTCTGCCCACTAATGATAAAATTGATTTTGATAATTGTAGTATTTCAGAAGTTGTCACCTTTCTACAAGGAATGGCTAAAGATCCCAACACTAGCACGCTTAACCTTGCCTTCACAGAGCATATCACTAATGCTCTCATCAAAGCTAGGGAGGAGAAACTTAGAGTAGAAGCCTCCATACCTAGAAAGCTAGAGGATGGTTGGGATTCTATGATTAAAATTAAGATAAATAACTTCTCATGCTTTGCTTTATGTGATATTGTAGCTAGTACTTCTATTATGCCCAAAAGACTATATGATATGCTTAAATTGAAACCTTTTGATTCTTGTTCTTTTGGTAATGTTCTCGTTGATTCTTCCATAAAGAAACCTTTGGGGAGGATCGATGATGTTCTTATTGTTGTCAATGATAATTATGTGCCCGTTGATTTCACTATTATGGATATTGAATGTGATCCTTCATGTCCAATAATTTTGGGACGTCCCTTTTTGCGCACCGTTGGTGCTGTCATTGACATGAAAGAGGGTAATATAAAATTTCAGTTTCCTCTCAAGAAAGGGATGGAACACTTCCCTCGTAAGAAGGTCAAGTTACCTTTTGAGTCCGTTGTACGGGCTAGTTATTCTTTTACTCTTGATAAAACTTGATCTATGCATTATGCCTAGCTTAAAGGCATAAAAGAAAGCGCTTTTGGGAGGCAGCCCACATGAATAAAAATTTTGCTTTTGTTGTGTCTTGATGTTGTTTACTGCTGTAGCATCATCATTGTATCTTTGCTTTTCATATTTGTGCCAAGTATAGCCTCTGATTGCTAGAAAGTTCAAAAGTTGTGAGGTGCTGTCCAGGAAACAGATTCTGTCCTTGGATAGAAAAATTCGTATAAGATCACCAGATCATCTTTTTGGTCTGAATTTTTTCGACAGCGTTATCTATATAATTGTCTTTCGTGCGTCAGTTCTGAGTTTTTTGATTTGAGTTGCAGAAGTATCCCGAACAGGTCAATTACTGCCTGCTGTTCTGTTTTTCACAGATTCTGTCCTGTTTTGCCTTACCTTCACTTTGCAAATTAAGAACTTGCTTTTTCTTTGCAAAAACCTTTTGGCAATCTTGAGAAACAGTAGAACTTCAACAATATCCTTATTTCCAGCAAGGTATAATTATTTTATTAAGGGTACTAACCTCGCTAATCAGATTATGATGAGTTGTGTATGAAGGGAGTTTTCAAGTGTGCGAGGGAAGATGATAAAAAGATTCAGGAGTGTCAAGCGCTCAAGCTTGGGGATGCCCCCGTGCACCCCCAAGAAATATTCAAGGAGACTCAAGCGTCTAAGCTTGGGGATGCCCCCCGTGCATCCCCTTCTCCATCAACACTATCAGTTCGTCTTTCGTTTCGCTATATTTTTATCACTTCATGTGTTATGTGCTATGCTTGGAGCGTCTTGCTTTTAGTTTTCTTTTTAGTTTTTCATAACGAGTCGGAACCCAGCATTCCTTTATGTGGGAGAGAAACACGCTCCACCTCTACCGAGAACATTACATAGAATTTTCATGTCTATCTATGCTGTGTGTGTTCTTTGTCTTCTAATAGCTACTATCATACTCTGCTCTTAGTATTCATGCTTATCTTTCCAAGAGCTTTTATTTAGTTGGTTGCTTGAACTCTCTTTAATTACCATGCTCACCTTATTAAGAGAGTTTGCTTCCATTGCATGGGTTAATGTGTCTATGATAAAGATGCTACTTGCATGATGGTGCTTAGTAGTTCAGGTTTTCTTTTGGTTAATCTCAAATAGCTGGGGGGTTCCCAATGTGTTATTGGAGTACCAACTTGGTTTGTTTGCCTATGATGTGGTATGGTTTAGTAATATCTTCCTTCGAGAATTTATTTTGATTGACTTGGCGTATGCTCACGCATATTCAAGACTGTAAAGAAAGTCTGTCAAGCCTTGATGATCTTTTGTTTCTAAGTAGCGATATAACTACCATGCCTGATTCAATATTGCTTTGTCGCTCTGCATGATTATGACCATCATTGCTCTCTTAGTTGGTCGCTCCCAGTCTTTTGCTAACCTCCACCTGCACTAAGCAAACTAACCATGCAATACATAGCTCATGGGAAAGTAGCCTAAAAACTATTGTGGTAAAGAATATGTTGCTTATGTATCTTATTTCTTATAAGTTGCTTGCTGAGCGGTAACCATGTTTCTGGGGACGCCATCAACTGTCACACTTTTGTTGAATATCATGTGAGTTGCTATGCATGTTCGTATTGTCTGAAGTAAGGGTGATTTACCGTGGGTTGAATTAATATGCATATTGTTAGAGAAGAACATTGGGCCGCCAACCAAAGCCATGCATCATGGTGGAAGTTTTAGCTTGGACCTTAATCCTCAATCTCTTATGAGAATATGGTTATGCATTAAAGAGGAGTCCATCATCTATTTTCTATGTTGTCCCGGTATGGATGTCCTCAAGTTGAGATCTATCAAAAACGAGAAATCAAATGCGATCTATCTCCTTGGACCTTTGTACAGGTGGCATAGAGGTACCCCTTTGTGACACTTGGTTAAAACATATGTAATGCAATGATAACCCATGGGGATCCGAGCTAATTAGGACAAGGAGCGAGCACTATTAGTATTCGATGCATGAGGCTTGCAACTTATAGGATGTTTTATGCATGACACATATGAAGTACTACTACCGTTGACACAATTGCTTCCATGTTTTTAAAATAAAAAGCTTTAACACATAACCTTTCTTTTACTTTTATGTTAAAGCACCAACTACTGAGAGCATGATTGTCATTCTGAGTGTAATGTGCATTGTCCCAAAGTAGCATTGTCTTTTGCATGAATGTGATATCGTTTATTCTGAAATGATTGTATCTAGTCATCACTTAAACCTTGAAGGTGCCCCTGCATTTATGTTTTGCATCACTAAAGGGGGCAAGCTAGATATCACTTTATCATATTTGCACATCATGTTCATTGCAAATCTTTTTGATGTTTCAGTTTCATATTGTAAAACTTTCAGTCATTTGTGATTTTCTCTTGAGGCAACTTAATTACTTTAGAATCATTGTCTCAGTAAGCTTTTGTCATATGACTATGAGAAAGTCCTATATGGTTAATAGCATGTCACCACAGAAATTATTCTTGTTATCATTTACCTACTCGAGGACGAGCAGGAATTAAGCTTGGGGATGTTGATACGTCCAAAACGTATCTATAATTTCTGCTTGCTCCATGCCACTTTTGGGTGATATTGCTATGATATTCATACACTTCCATACACTTTTGATCATATTTGGACTAACTTACTAATCCAGTGCACCCCAGTGCCAGTTTCTGCTTTCGGCTGTTTTTGTATTTCTGGTTTTCACGTTTCGAGAACTGCCCAGAAAAATCCAGAAAAATTATATAAAAAATCAGCGATCCGGAAACAACACTGCGTCCAAAGGGCAGCTTGGGGGGGGGCACAGGGGCTCCAGGCGCCCTGTGGGCGCGCCCCCCCGGGCCGCGCCGGGGGGGCGCCTGGGCCCCCCGAAACTCCCCCGGTGCCCTACTTTGGCATATATTTAAAGGACCTTCCGGAACCCTCAGAACAGGAACTCTTTTCGCGATCCCATCTCTGTTCCGCCGCCGCCGCCGCTTCCAAGATCGGGAGCACCAGGAGAACTCTTCCCGGCACCCTACCGGAGGGGAGGATCACCACCGGGAGCTTCTCCACCACCATGGACGCCTCCCGGATGACTCGTGAGTAGTCTCCCTTGGACCATGAGTCCATGACCAGTAGCTATGTGATGTTCTCCTCCCGTTCTTGTGCTTCACTAATTAGTCCTCGTGAGCTGCCCTACATGATCGAGGCACCTATGTAATCCTTATGCTGTTGCTATGTTGAGTTTGCTGGGATCCGATGGATTATGAGATTATGTTCAGATTGATCTTGAGTAATATATTTGATTCACCTCTTTTATATTTTAGTTCATAAGTAATTCTTGCATGTTCTCCGTTGTTACTTATTGCTTTGGCCGAGTAGTAGGTAGTGACTCCAAGAGGGAACATTATGCTCGATTGTGGGTTCATGCCCCTCGATGACTAGCTTGAGTGACAGAAACATGAGTCTAGGGGATGTGCTGTTGCCACAAGGGGGAAAACAACGGTGCTTGTGCCCGCGGGTGCAAGGATTGTTTACTTTACGCAAAGTTCTTTTAATGAAGTTGTCTGTTGCATTGAGTTTACACTATGGGTGGGACTCGCAACTTAATACCAGCGAGATGTTCTGGATAGATATCTCAAGGTGGATGATTAGTAGAAGATATTGATGGATTTCGGTCTACTTACTATGGCGTACCGCCCATGCTTTGAACCTCAACCTTTCTTGCAATGTAGTCAGCATTGGTTTGCGTTCATGGTCCTGTCAATTGCCCAGCTGTAATTTGTTACCTCACATAGCTGTTTTATCGTCTTTTGGGAGAGAGACATCAATAGTGAACATCATGAGACTCCGGTCCATATTACCATCATTGATCACATCCACTATTTACTTTTCGCTATTTACTTACTATTGCAAAAACTATCTATCACTACTATCATTGCTTTTAACCCTTTGTAAACTACAAGGCCGGAGGGATTGACAACCTCTCTGTACTCGTTGGGAGCAAAGTTATTTGTATCTATGTGCAGGTCCACGTCGATTGCTAATTGCGCCGTTAGCAGTTGACACCTACTTGTTGAACCTAGGAGTCTCTGGGGATTCGATCCTTGGCATCTTTGCTAGGGGAAAACACTTCTACTTACTGCATCTTACACCATCCACTTGGGGTAACCAACGAGGGGTTCGAGGCCCATCAATCCCGCAGCTCACCGTGGACGTGGCGCACGCGTGGCTTCGGCAACGGCTCGGGAGGCCACGGGGGTAGGTTCCAGGGTGTCTGCGGTGTGCGTGGGCGTGGTCCAAGTCGAGAGGAAGGAAGAGAAGGGGCGGGGAGCGCCAGAGGGGCCGCGCGTGTGAGCTTGCTCACTGGAGCACTCGGGCGGCCACGGCGCGCGTGCGAGCAGGGGTGAGGGAGGAGGAGAGAGGAGGGGGGCGACCGCCCAGCGTGTTGCGGACATCGAGGCCGCCTCGGGGGACACGAGGGGGAGGCCCTAGGCTGTCGGAAGCAGCCGATTGGGGGCGGCTACAGTGCGGGAGCGCACTGTAGCGCGCTCCAGAGCATGCTTTTGGCTGGCATGGTCGTGACCTCGCCGCTCTGGTCGTGTCCAACAAGCCAAAGGTTGTCTAGAAGGTCAGAAGTGGAGTAAAGAAATGGCCTGTGGCCTTGGATGCTCTTGGAGGCCACTAGAATGAGGAGAGAGGTGAAGCAGAGGGAGTTTACTGCTGTCCAGGAGAGTGAATTGGGGTTTTACCCCCTCAATCATGGAGCTGGGGTGCTGGGGAAGTTACTGGGGGTAGCCAGTGACTGAATGAACATGTGGTAAAAAGTTGAGGCCATGGAGAAAAGTAAAAGTGATCAAGATGAGGGTTTTAGTAAAAAGCCAGAAGGTGTTTGATCAGTGTTTGGTCAAGCAAATGACCTCCACTTGACATGGCACTTAACAGGATTGAAAGACATGAGAAAATAGGGCGCTTCACCAAATTTGGGCTCATTTGAAGAAACTAGCCAATGTAACTTTGGTGAACCCTAGAAATCAACAGAAATGGTTTCACCATGTTGGAGTTAAGCAAATCATCTCCCCTTGATGCACCACTTGGTGTAGCATCATCATTTGGGGTATTGATCATGCCCACAAAGTTTGAGGCTCCAGATAAAAAGTTGACAATGTAAAGTTGTTCAAATTTGCATTTGAACAGAAAGGGTTTTGGGGTGATCTGATCAAGTTGCTCTATTCCAAATCTTGTGCCATTTTGCATATATGCCTTATTAGGCCATTCTAGCATGTGCACCAAATTTGAGAGCATTTGGACAAGTTTGGCAATGTAAAGTTGCTCAAACTTCAAGTATGGACAGAATGGTTTTGAGGGGATTAGAGGATGTTTCCTTGATCTTCAAGGCATGAGGCTCTGAAAGATCATCAAATATGTCATATAGGACATGATAGAAATTCCCTGGAATTTTTGGAGAATATTTCCTTTGTAAATATTTCAAAAGCTTGAAATATCCAGAAAGGGTTTTGGAAGGATTTGTCCAATATTTTGAACATGACCATGTGTTGAAACTCTTATATATGGACAATATATGTCCTATGAGTCTCCCTGAATTTTGGCAAGTATTTTTGAAATGATTAAATAATTTTTCCTTATTAAAGACCATTTCTGGCCTTAAGAAAATCTTATAAATAAAATATAAAAATAACTTTTAAAATTATAATTTTGTGGTTTCTGGGAGTCCTATACCTAATAGGATTCAAATATACTTTTTGAAAGATTTTTCACACCCTAAATAAGGTACTTGCAGTGCAAACCTCAATTTCAGGGGTTTTTGAAAAACTAATTTTAGGAAATACCATTTGGCCAAAATATTTTTATAAGAAAATTCTATACTGGTCTATACACATGGCATGATCATTGGGAAAAGGTTTTGGGTCAAGGAGATGAAGTATAAGAGTTGGAGGATTTATTTGATTTTTAGAGCACTAGCAAACAGCAGACAAAAGTCAAATCAAACAAAGTCAAAAACACACAAAAGTTTTTGTAAATCCACATTTTTAACATGAAAATAAGCTTAAGCAATGTGACATGAAAATCAGGGTGTGACAGACCTACCCCCCTTACAAGAATCTCGTCCCCGAGATTCCCAGACTAGGCGTGGAAAGAAAGGCGGAGTCTTGGATACGGGGTAGTCTTCACTTCTTGTTGGTTCCGCTTCCGAGCGGTGCTCCTTGGAATCCTGAAGTGCTTGATGGTATGGCTTCTTGCTTGATGCCTTCCTTGATGGAGGTTGCTGAGGAGTCTCTTGCATAGGTTAGGTTGGGTTAGCTGTCAAAGGCTCGGTGATCGATGTCCTTGCGGGCATCGGGCTAGCTAGGAGGTAAGAAGTACTTCCAGAGTGGGGGGGGGGCTCGTGGAAGATTTGGTGCACGGAGAGTATCTCAGGTGGTAGATCTAGCTGGGGAGCCGTCTACCACATGACTTGCAGTGATCTCAAAGGGTCCAATGAACCTTGGTGCGAGCTTCCCCTTGACGTGGAAACGCTTGGTTCCCTTCAGAGGAGTTACCCGCAGGTGCACGTGGTCCCCGACATGGAAACTCATGTCCCGACGGTGAGTGTCAGCATAGCTCTTTTGCCTTGACTTGGCTGCCTCCAAACGTTCTCTGACTAGTTGGACTTGCTCTTCCGCTGCGCGGAGAATATCCGGTCCAAAGACTAGCCCTTCTCCACTCTCTGACCAGTTGAGGGGTGTGGGACATCTGCGTCCGTACAACACCTCAAATGGTGCCATCAGAAGGCTCGACTGGTAACTGTTGTTATAGGAGAACTCGGCAAAAAGGGAGACAATCCTCCCACTTGGCTCCATATGCCAAGACACAGGCTCGGAGTCTGTCTTCGAGAATCTGATTGACTCGTTCTGTCTGACCTCCGATCTGTGGGTGGAAAGTCATGCTGAAAGACAACTTGGTTCCCAAGGCTTCTCGGAACTTCTTCCAGAACCTTGAGGTGAACTGGGTTCCTCGATCTGACACAATCTCCTTGGGAATACCGTGAAGACTTACGATTCGGTCGATGTAGAGAGCTGCCAGCCGGTTGCCATCATAAGTGGTCTTGACAGGAATGAAATGGGCCACCTTGGTCAAATGATCGACTATCACCCAGACACAGTCATGTCCTCTATTCGACCTTGGTAATCCAGTGATGAAGTCCATTCCGACTTTTTCCCACTTCCACTCAGGAACCTTGAGTGGTTGAAGCAATCCAGCGGGTCGCTGATGTTCAGCCTTGACCCTTTGGCATACGTCACACTTTGCAACATAGGTCGCAATCTCTCTTTCATCCTGTGCCACCAGAATCGTGCCTTCAAGTCTTGATACATCTTGGTGTGAGCGTTCCTTCGACACGGAAATGCTCGGCTCCTTTGAGAGGAGTGGTTTGCAGATACGCCCGGTCTTCAACGCGGAAGTTTTCTTCTTGATGACGGTGGTTGGTGTAGATCTTCCTTCTTGACAGGGCGGTCTCCAAATGTCTTCTATCCAGCTGTCCGTCTCTTCTTTGTCTTCGGGCAGACAAGTAGGCCATCAAATAATGATGTTACCCAACTTGTCCAATTACCCCATGAGGTCTAAGGGGTACGCAAGGTAAGCTGGGGTATTGGGTGGTGGTCTCCGTTGAGTATTTGCAGAGGCCTTCCTGACTTAGAGCGAAGGCCCGTGGTCAGAATCTGACCAGGTTGTGGCTCGGTGGGGCTTAAGGGTTTCAAGGATTCTAGTGAGTGAGTGAACTTATATCATCTTATCCTTAAGCACAGTTTCTGAGATGCCACTAGCTCTATCTAGTACTCCAAACGGAAAAGCATCTTCTCGCATAGACCAACTTTAATCACCACTCATGCCATACCTATCCTCATGACTCTCAAGAGACGGTCTAACAAAACTATACTGTCTATGATCCCCAAATCTATATGTATGCCTACCTCTAAAATCCAAAGGTAGATCATACATGCTGCTGGGCTTAAATTAAACTCCACAATCCAAGCACTCAACCTATTCTTGCAAGGCTCAAGATAATGCATCTCTATTCTAAGGAAACACGTCATATGCCACTCCAAGATTTGTTTCCTTCCTATAGATCACCTCCAATAGCCCGGTAATTCCCATCAATCTCCACATAATCCAACAATTCTACAAATCCGATGCCTACGGTGTTCCACAAGATCTCAAATCCCTATGATATCCAAATACTGGGGAGGACTGTGCATGACGATAGTATGTCCACCAAATTCTCATCATCCGGGTCAAGTAACTCCAAGATCACGATTATATAGATCCCTAAATCAACTCCGACAAATAATCCAATCTCATAGGTTATTGTCCACCGAGAAGCATGATATCATAATCAGGATCATAGGCCTAAATCCAATCTTACTCCGAATCATGCAGACATATCCAGCATTATACCAACCAGAATCACCTACCTAAATCCAAATCTTATGTCCAACAGGTACTTCTACCGGCTTTCCCAAAGTCATGATCCCACCAATCATGAAAACCTCACAATCCATCAAGGTCTCAGATAGTTCCTCGAAGTCACTGATATAAAGCCACCAAATCATCCGTCCAATATCCTCGAACTGGTCTATCCATGGCATCGTCAGACCTCGTGCTTTATTAGGATGAAAATGTGCTTGTTCACCGTGTCCACTAGTTCCTTTACGAACCCAGTGTTGTGCAAGGTTACAAGGGCTTAACAGGTTCTCTCGCTTTACCATGGGTTAGGCACATGGTTAAGGATTCATGCTGGAGTGTCTCGTGAAGTCCCAAAGGGCCTAGGAATGGGGTTACTGGTCTGGAGGGTTAAACATAACTCCACGGGGTTGCAACTGATCGTGGAGGTTGTAGCAGAAGTCTTCAGTGCCAGTTGGCTGTCGAGGTAGAATCCTTGGTGCATCTTGTCTTGCGGGTCTTCAATTGGGGAGAGAGAGAATAGAGGGAAGAAGCAGCGTAGAGGAGGGAAAATGCCTAAAGGGGGTTCTATAGTGCACGTGCAACAAACAGGTGCAAAAAGGCAGAAACAAAAGAAACAAGGCAAGGAAGGTGATATAGCCATGCACTTGTTGCCTGGGGCAAAAGTGCGACTTATATCAAAACACAAGCAAATAAAGCAAACAACACACAATCATGGCTCTATTCGAACCATCATATGGACTCGACTGCGCATAGGGGGTACACGACTCATCCTACCCTAGGGGTTCTCGGACTCAGTGTCGTGACTTGTGCCTCGTGCAGTCTTCTGAGCTTCCTCGGGTGTTGCTATGCCCCTTGTAGTTGTTTGATGAACGATCCGGGTTGATCCTGAAGATTCTTCAACAACTTCTCGCCTGATGAGGTGAGGTGGTGAAGGTGCCTCCTTGTAGCTGGCGTTGACTTGGTCTTCTCTTGTCTCTTTAATCATGACGATCCCTTGTGCCTTCTGGGACGTCGAGGGTACCAGGTAGGCAATCCATATGTAATGACAATAACAAGGCATAATAGAGGTCCAACATGTCGGTTTCGTTGATGAAAACATCGACACCAAGAGCGGGGGACGAAGAGAACCGTTTTCCTGCTCACTATAGTGAGGCGGACCAAGTGGCAAGGTTCTCATCCACCGGTGGTTGTCGATACAACAACGGTAGTGATAGGATTACTCTATTAGCGATGCATATCATGATTTTGCATAACCTATACCCTGGTCATCATAGGCCAATGTTGCATCTTCTTGGGGCACTGTCAAGGGTATCACCATCTTCTGGGTCTTCGATCATGTCCTCATCCATCGAGGATGTAGTTTCTGTTGGTACCGTCTTGTCGTGGTGTCGTCAATCTTGTGTGCTGAAGTGGTGGGTGAGTGTTTGGCAAGGTGCACCCACAAGGATTACAGAGAATCCAGTGGTCACGGCATAGGGGTACTAACGACCAAAGCTTTGAAGGGGAAGAGGTTAAGTATGGCCTAGTTTTTGAAAAACTGAGAAGGGAAGAGAAGTATAGATAGTTTAGAAAACTAGTAATAGTTTTGAAAATAGTTTTACCCTAACTAACGACCATGCTAACTAAGGCTTCCTACAGTCAGGATGGCTCTGATACCAGCTCTGTGGGGACCTCGACTCGTAAGTCGTGATCACCGAATGCACGTGTACAGTGATCCCAGAGATCAATGCTCACTGAACACACAGAAGCTGAATAACAAGAGTCTTACATCCATACATACCGTGTTACACAAATAGGACCATAATGGTCAAGTCTTGAGTATAACAATGCAGCGGAAATCTTCAATAACAACATGGACCCATGCCATCTGCCTTAACCCTACAGGCATTCTGACTGGGAAGCGTCCTAGCTCGCATGCTCGTCACCAAGAAATCTTCATCATAACCTGTCCTCTCATGCCTGGCCAATAAAATAACCAGTGGCAAGCCAATGAGTACTTTGAATGTACTCGCAAGCAACCCAAGTGTGATGAGAGAATAATTATGCAAAGCTCTACTGCTAAATTGGCAGTTTTTGCGGAAAGCTAATTTATCATATGCAAGTATGATCAACATATATCAAGGATATGCATGTGTCTGTAACAAGTATCAGGAGGTCACAGACATCAATATCAAGAAAGAGTTGTAATCAACTCATGTTCAAGCTCATTGTGACTTTCTCACAATCACATCAACAATATCTCTGAATCGTGTTGTTTCCCAGAAACTTATGGACATAGTCTAAGTAGCACCACCCAACTGTCCTTGACCGCGGACACGGCTATTCGAATAGTTTGACATTCTGCAGAGGTTGCACACTTTACCCACAAGATCCGGGGAACTTCCGTGTCATCCACGACCCGCGATACCTCAAGTACCCGGGGTAAGCACCCGATCACTATCTTTCCCTAGACGACACTAACATAGAGTCCACTCGATTGGTAGCAGCCCCGTGCCAAACATTTCACATCTCAAGGTTTGTGGAGACTCGCTCCGTATTCATCACATATCACAAGCACGGGGTACCAACGGTGTGTCCGGTGCCCTGTGAAAACAGTCATGGCCGCCTATCCAAGCACGACCCCGTCCCGAGAGTGACCTCATGTCACCCCCGTCACTAGTAATGCGGGCACCATGCTAGTATCGACCTAGGTAATCAATAATGCCCTTTCCCATGTAAGGGTAGAGTGGTTGCGCATGTTTGGTTGGGACGGGAGTCACACATAAATCTAATCCATCTATGTAAATAACACTTTCGTCAAGCCTCGGCACACTACTTCTTCACCAAGTAGTGCCCTAGCTCCTCATCAGCTCCCAGGGGCATTAGTGGCACCCACTGGGTCATTTGCAAGTGTGTCAGACCACACTTGTTTCACTCAATGCATAACCCCGACTCATTTTGCGTAGCCAACTACTATAGCATACATCTATCTACTCCCACCCACATAACCCTCATAGGAAGGTAGGGTCATGTTTGATGCAAGTTTCAACAGTAAAGTAACAGGGGTAGCAACCAAAGTGGTTTCCACCTCAACATGATTCCGATGCATTGAATAATAAGGTGCTATGAGGCATGCATAAAAAGGTTTCTCGAACATGGTCAAAGGGCTGGTTGCCTTATTCTTCCGAGTCTTCAAACCTTCTGGTCCATCTCCGAGTATCCCGTTTATTTCGTCAACTAACGATGGAAACAATCATAATAAGCAACACAATCAAAGCAAAAATAAAAGTGCTCTAAAAATAGGAGTTGGACTTTTCTAGGATACCTCTGGTCATATGAAAAATAACCAAGGTGGTTTCATAGGTGTTGGATCAATAGGTAGTTTGGAACATTCCAATATGATGGAATCAAGGGGTTTATGGATTTGAAAGAAGTATACAGAAATATTTTCTTGAATGATGAGCAAAGGCACCCATCAACAAGTCATGATTTTAGAAGCATTTAGGAGTTGGTTTCACTGGATTTGGATTTGAAATGAATTTCCTAGGATTTTGCAAAGCTGATAAATATGAAGAAATGGCTCAATATTTGGTGGGGTACAGAAACCATCATTAAAAATGTTCCAAAACTAAGTTTGGACATGACAAGCATCTAGGAATTTGAATCACTGCATTTGGATCAAGATTGAGCTCTCTGTGATTTTCTAAAGTTCATCACAGAAATGAAATAAAGGCATTTGATAAATATTTGTGAAAGAAATGTTTCTGGAATAATGTGCATGTTGCACCATGTGATAGAGCATGATTTATGGAGCCATAGGAAATTTGAATCATGCAATTTGGAGTTCATTTGAATATTTGGGAGATTTTGGAAGTTTACTGGAAACATAAAATAAAAGGAAAAGGGGGTTATACCCTTGCGCGCAGGGCGAAGAATAGCTGCACAGCAACTGGGCCGGCCCATCTGCACAGCAGCGCACAGGGACTCGGCCACGTCTAAGGCGCCCGCCAGGAAAGGCGCTTCCGCGCGGGGAAAGCGGCCGAGGCCAGATCCGCCTCCACTTAAACGGAGGGGCCCAGCCTCCAGGTCGCTGACGCGCGGGCCCCCAGCGGCAGGCCGTCTTCTTCCTCCCGCGCGAACAAAAGGCGAGGCAGAGGAGGCACGGCCGAGCGCTCGCCGGCGTGGCCCCGTCGACTCAGGCCGTCTCCGGCGACGCTCCGGCCACCGGAACGACCAGCGCGGAGAGGCGCATCTGGCCGTGGGTGACACGCCTGCCGGGGAGGGCCAGATCGAGCAAGGGGGCAACCGTGGCGGAGGAGGGCTCCGGCCACTTTGGGCCTCGAGCGCACGGGCGCCTCGGGGAGGATTTGCGGAGGTGGGGAGCTCCCGGGTGGTCGTGCGATGGCACCGGAGTGCCCAAGAGGGAGAGAGGGGCTCGGGGTCGCCCGAATTTGAGCGGTGGCCGGAGGCTCTGCTCCGGCCAGGGAGGTGGCTGCAGGGCACGGGAAGAGCGAGGGATGGGTCCAGAGGATGTTTGAGAGGGAGAGGGAGCAAATGGGACGGAGAGGAGGGTCTGGAGCGGTCTTAAATAGACATCCCGCAGCTCACCGTGGACGCGGCGCACGCGTGGCTACAGCAACGGCTCGGGAGGCCACGGGGGTAGGTTCCGAGGTGTCTGCGGTGTGCGTGGGCGTGGTCCAAGTCGAAAGGAAGGAAGAGAAGGGGCAGGGAGCGCCAGAGGGGCCGCGCGTGTGAGCTTGCTCACTGGAGCGCTCGGGCGGCCACGGCGCGCGTGCGAGCAGGGGTGAGGGAGGAGGAGAGAGGAGGGGGCCGACCGCCCAGCGTGTTGCGGACGTCTAGGCCGCCTCGGGGGACACGAGGGGGAGGCCCAAGGCTGTCGGAAGCAGCCGATTGGGGGCAGCTACAGTGCGGGAGCGCACTGTAGCGCGCTCCAGAGCATGCTTTTGGCTGGCATGGTCGTGACCGCGCCGCTCTGGTCGTGTCCAACAAGCCAAAGGTTGTCTAGAAGGTCAGAAGTGGAGTAAAGAAATGGCCTGTGGCCTTGGATGCTCTTGGAGGCCACTGGAATGAGGAGAGAGGTGAAGGAGAGGGAGTTTACTGCTGTCCAGGAGAGTGAATTGGGGTTTTACCCCCTCAATCATGGAGTTGGGGTGCTGGGGAAGTTACTGGGGGTAGCCAGTAACTGAATGAACATGTGGTAAAAAGTTGAGGCCATGGAGAAAAGTAAAAGTGATCAAGATGAGGGTTTTAGTAAAAAGCCAGAAGGTGTTTGATCAGTGTTTGGTCAAGCAAATGACCTCCACTTGACATGGCACTTAACATGATTGAAAGACATGAGAAAATAGGGTGCTTCACCAAATTTGGGCTCATTTGAAGAAATAGCCAATGTAACTTTGGTGAACCCTAGAAATCAACAGAAATGGTTTCACCATGTTGGAATTAAGCAAATCATCTCCCCTTGATGCACCACTTGGTGTAGCATCATCATTTGGGGTATTGATCATGCCCACAAAGTTTGAGGCTCCAGATAAAAAGTTGACAATGTAAAGTTGTTCAAATTTGCATTTGAACAGAAAGGGTTTTGGGGTGATCTGATCAAGTTGCTCTATTCCAAATCTTGTGCCATTTTGCATATATGCCTTATTAGGCCATTCTAGCATGTGCACCAAATTTGAGAGCATTTGGACAAGTTTGGCAATGTAAAGTTGCTCAAACTTCAAGTATGGACAGAATGGTTTTGAGGGGATTAGAGGATGTTTCCTTGATCTTCAAGGCATGAGGCTCTGAAAGATCATCAAATATGTCATATAGGACATGATAGAATTTCCCTGGAATTTTTGGAGAATATTTCCTTTGTAAATATTTCAAAAGCTTGAAATATCCAGAAAGGGTTTTGGAAGGATTTGTCCAATATTTTGAACATGACCATGTGTTGAAACTCTTATATATGGACAATATATGTCCTATGAGTCTCCCTTAATTTTGGCAAGTATTTTTGAAATGATTAAATAATTTTTCCCTATTAAAGACCATTTCTGGCCTTAAGAAAAAGCTTTTAAATAAAATATAAAAATAACTTTTAAAATTATAATTTTGTGGTTTCTGGGAGTCCTATACCTAATAGGATTCAAATATACTTTTTGAAAGATTTTTCACGCCCTAAATAAGGTACTTGCAGTGCAAACCTCAATTTCAGGGGTTTTTGAAAAACTAATTTTAGGAAATACCATTTGGCCAAAATATTTTTATAAGAAAATTCTATACTGGTCTATACACATGGCATGATCATTGGGAAAAGGTTTTGGGTCAAGGAGATGAAGTATAAGAGTTGGAGGATTTATTTGATTTTTAGAGCACTAGCAAACAGCAGACAAAAGTCAAATCAAACAAAGTCAAAAACACACAAAAGTTTTTGTAAATCCACATTTTTAACATGAAAATAAGCTTAAGCAATGTGACATGAAAATCAGGGTGTGACAGACCTACCCCCCTTACAAGAATCTCGTCCCCGAGATTCCCAGACTAGGCGTGGAAAGAAAGGCGGAGTCTTGGATACGGGGTAGTCTTCACTTCTTGTTGGTTCCGCTTCCGAGCGGTGCTCCTTGGAATCCTGAAGTGCTTGATGGTATGGCTTCTTGCTTGATGCCTTCCTTGATGGAGGTTGCTGAGGAGTCTCTTGCATAGGTTAGGTTGGGTTAGCTGTCAAAGGCTCGGTGATCGATGTCCTTGCGGGCATCGGGCTAGCTAGGAGGTAAGAAGTACTTCCAGAGTGGGGGGGGGCTCGTGGAAGATTTGGTGCACGGAGAGTATCTCAGGTGGTAGATCTAGCTAGGGAGCCGTCTACCACATGACTTGCAGTGATCTCAAAGGGTCCAATGAACCTTGGTGCGAGCTTCCCCTTGACGTGGAAACGCTTGGTTCCCTTCAGAGGAGTTACCCGCAGGTGCACGTGGTCCCCGACATGGAAACTCATGTCCCGACGGTGAGTGTCAGCATAGCTCTTTTGCCTTGACTTGGCTGCCTCCAAACGTTCTCTGACTAGTTGGACTTGCTCTTCCGCTGCGCGGAGAATATCCGGTCCAAAGACTAGCCCTTCTCCACTCTCTGACCAGTTGAGGGGTGTGGGACATCTGCGTCCGTACAACACCTCAAATGGTGCCATCAGAAGGCTCGACTGGTAACTGTTGTTATAGGAGAACTCGGCAAAAAGGGAGACAATCCTCCCACTTGGCTCCATATGCCAAGACACAGGCTCGGAGTCTGTCTTCGAGAATCTGATTGACTCATTCTGTCTGACCTCCGGTCTGTGGGTGGAAAGTCGTGCTGAAAGACAACTTGGTTCTCAAGGCTTCTCGGAACTTCTTCCAGAACCTTGAGGTGAACTGGGTTCCTCGATCTGACACAATCTCCTTGGGAATACCGTGAAGACTTACGATTCGGTCGATGTAGAGATTGAATATGTTTTGCCTTTCCCCGATGGTTCCGCATTCCTATGTGGGTAGGATTCGCCAGGGATCTTGGAGAGTAGGATTTCTTTTGCTCCTCATCTCTTTTCACTCTGGTGAGGACTCCTGACGATTACTTTTATCTCTTCTACTCTCAAAATTTCACCAAATTGTTTTTAGGATCACGCGAGTATTGTTTGGATTGTTCCGATGTCTTTGTGACGAGAACATTGTTCTCGATGCGTCCTGTCATTTAGGGGTTGTGGCAGTGTCCCGGGGAGTTGAGCTCCGAGGTGTTGTCCTCACAAATATATCGCAGCAGTTCTGGAATACTTAAGACGGCCGACATCGAAAACTCTCCTATGCGGTTAGTGGCAAGATAACCCCGACATCACCCAATACTGGGGAGGTAGTTCGAGAGTATTGCCATAGCTTGTATAGTAGATGCGTTTCGAAGGTCCGAGGTAAACGGTTTCTGGAAATAACTGGTTATGTGTTGAAGGATGGATACAGCTGGATGTAGGATTAGAGTTGAGTGCGCGATGCTTCCCCTTTATCCCCAACACCTGATTGCATAACTGGAAACTTTCGGAATTTAATAGGTGGGTTCATCTAGTAGCTCGTAGGCATTCTTCCAACGAGTGCATGATATGGAGTTCGGGGTTCTACATTGAGTGAAGTGGTTTTATGGGCGTTTGTTCCGATCGGGAGTTGCATCTTAAAGGGTCCTTGGCTATGCTAACCCGGGGATTGCAAAACCCTTTTGTAACACGTTCCGTGAGCTTTCAGCACGAATATGTGGAATGAAGCTTCTATATTGTATTTGTTCTATCTGCTCCTTGTTGCTTTTTATTTACCTTTTGTTCTCCCAAGTGGCTTCTCGTCAAGTTGATGTACCTGCGGAATTCATTCGTTCAATTCTCTGTTCGAATGATATTGTGAAGAATTTGTTGCAACATATCTATCCATTGTTTTGATTTGATTCTGGTATTCGAGTTGCTTCGATGTCAAGTGTTGATTCCATACCGTCCTAATCGGTGTTCTCATATTTCTATGGGAGTGCTAAATCTTCTTGACCATCGAGATCTTCATGTTAATCCTTTTCAATTGGTGTGCCTGCTCTTCAAGTTATTCCATACGGACGCCGTTGAGAAATCTGACGATTTGTCTGTTTCATTCATCCTAAGTTGTCTTTGTTTCCCCACCCTCCCACCCTTTTCTTATGGAGCCATAATTCTCAAATGAATTATCCATTTTATTCTTGTGATGTTTCTTCATTCTTTTCCATCAATGTTCTTATCCGGTGCTTTATCATGAAAATGCTCAAGAGTTTCAAGTTCATCATTCTTAATTCCAATATTCTTCTCCGGTGGACTAAATCCAAGCTTCCGTATTGATCATATATGTGCCTCTTGTTTCACATGTTTTCCAATGTGGGAATTTCTTATCCAAGGATCTCTTATTTCTTTACATCTCTCCTATTCTTATCCGGAGTGTACAAGACAACTCAGAAGATTCATAATTCCATTCTTAATCCGTTCAAACTATTTTTAGGATTGGTATCTTACTCAAGCCATTTATTTCAACCGGTGTAATATCTCTTAAGCAATCTTTTCCAACGGTGATTTCTTTAGTGGGCTCTAACCCACAGGTCTTTTTCCAGGATCTTACCTGACTCTTCCAATTTTTCCGGAGTTATACTCAAATTCTTTTCAAAGTGTGACGTAAGTATGGATTCCATCAGTCATATGCCTTCTCCAAGATCGCTTTAAAATTCTTTTCACCTTTGGTTCAACCTTTTAATTCTTCATTCCGGAGTGCCTCAACAATTCACGATGGTGTATCTCATCGTCTTCTCAGGTTGTGAGGACCGGAGAAGAGTTTCTCTTAAATCTTGGTCCATTCTCTTGAAGATTTGTGGTTCTAGCTTCATACCATCCTCATTATTGTTCCGTTTGTGAGGAATTCTTTTTATACCCGTCCGGAGCATTTCATGAATTCTTTCCATTGTGTTCCTCCGAAGGTCATCATTTCAGAAGATTCCGTCATTCTTAGTTTTCAACTTCTTCCTCCAAATATTCTTCATTGATGTCTCTTCGTTCGTCTCCATATTCTTCCGGTGCTTTGTTCAAGTATTCTTTAATCAGTCCGTGATCTCTTCGTTATCTTGTATCTAAATTTTCCTCAAAGTGCTTATTCTTCCCGGTGATTATTCTCTTTCATCACCCGTTTTCAATTCTTATGGCGGTTCATCCAAGATTTCGCTTCTGTTGTTATTGTATTAATTCATTTGTTCTTTTCATAATCCTACCGGTGAGTTGTTCAAGATTTTTCTCAAAGTCGGCTATACCTCTCCCCAATCCTTTTCAAGAAGAATAAGTAGTAGGCCAAATCCGTTGCTTGTCATCAATTTAATTTGATGAAGGATAAGCATACAGTAAATCTTATTCTTATTTCCTCGAGTGATTAATCTTTTTTTTCCGGAGCTTGTTCATCAGATCATATTCTCGGTTCTAAATTCTTCATCTTTTTTTCCGGAGCTCCAAGTTATTTCAATTATATCATTTCAAACCTCCATCTAATTCATCGCAGGCCTTGAATCTTATTCTTTTCATCTTTCGCTTCTCATGCTTTCATTACCGGAGTTCTCATGATGGTTGATCATGATTTAATTCATCCTCGAAGTCGTCATCAAGATTCTTGTTGGAGCTCAAGCATTTTCATCATGCATTCCGAAGTGCAATTCTTGCTCCCTTATCTTTTGAGGTGGTGTTATGTCATTCTTGACAATTTTTCCCTTCATGTTTCATGATTCACAAGTTGTCAGGAAGGAGATATTTAAACCCATCATTTTCTTTGTTCAGGAGATCTTTCCAATCCTTCAATTTATTCGTTGGAGTTATCTGGGTTGTATTTCACGTAAAAGCCTTCCATTGGGAATGTTACTATTATGCTGCTTATAAATGACCCAAATTCTTCATTTATCCTTCCGGTGAAATAAGTTTATCGTCTCCTTGTTGATCTCAATCCAATCAAATGTTTTCGTAAGTGGCTGGTTGTCACCTCTTAATTTTGAGATGTTTTCCATAAGCCCACATCAAGCTTATTCTTTCGTTGTTGAATTTCCAACAACTCCGTTCAACCCTTCTTCGTAAGGATGTTTTTCATATTCATTTGTCGGAGAAGTTGTCTTTTTCTTCTCCGTTCTTTTCTTTCCAACGATCTAGCATATATTCTTTCATTCCGGAGGCATTGTGATATTGCCCTCTTTGTCCCATAATCTCGTTTTGTAAAGATCATATTCTTCCCTTGCTTGTCTATTTATCTGGAGTGTTGTGTACTCCATTCAATTCAATCATCTTACCAAGTTTTGCCTCTCTTTCAACCGGAGCGCTGTCTGAAATCTTTCTCCTTGTGTCATTCTTTCAATTGTTTCAGAGGCAGTGTGTTGTTGATTTCATCAAGTATCATCTCATCTCCTCAAGTTCATGTTCAATTCCTTCCATTTTCAGACGGAGTGCTGTCCAAATTCTGTCATTCTTATTCCTTGGCTATACTGTTGCAGTTTCATATTCTTTGGTTCGTAAGCTCTTGTTTCATGTCTTTCAACCTACAAGGTTCTCATAATGTTCCTTGTTCCTCCTTTTTACCGGAGTGCTCTTAACTTCATTCATCTCCGTTGTATTCTTTCCTTCAAGATTGTTCAACCTCTCAAGGTTCTTTGGTTTCACTCATTTGTCGAAGAAGCAACTTTGTTTTACCTCTTCCTTTTCCTTTCTATCCGGTGCCATCTCCAGGATCTCGGGTCGAGATCCTCTGTTAGTGTAAGAGAGTTGTGACGCCCGAAGACCGACGTCCCAGAAGATTCCAGATGTTTCGGGTTCTCCCGTGTGTTTCATTTGTGCTTGTGTTATTTATTTTGCTTTGCATCATGTCATCATGCCATCATGTCATTAATCTTTGCATCTCAACTAAATAAATTACATAGATCGTTTGATCTATTTAAATCGAGGGAAGGATGACTTCTCTTTATAACATATCCTCCTAATATTTATGGAGCTATTATAAAATATTCCATTGTTGGAAGCAACCATCACACACTTGCATAATATTCCCCATGTCTGTTTCAATCCAAGTTTTGACTCCCACAACCTTGCTTGATCATCTTCTTCTCCTTCTTCGTTAGTCCTTTTAAATTGTGGCATTCTATTTCCTGCAACAATTTAATGTTCATTCTTTTCCTATCAATTCTCAACCATGCCTTCAACATCCTTGCCAATTTTTAGTTCCTTTGGACTTGTTTTGGTTGGGTTCAAAAATGGCTCAAGTTTGAATTTAATTCAAACTTGAATTATTTTTATATCCTTAAAAATGTCCAAACTTGTTTATTAAAATTGTGCATAAATCTAGGAGTTCAAGTATATTTTTACTTCCTTCTTATTCTTCCTATAACCCCCCTGTCCACTTTCCTTTTCATCATCGGGTATTTGATTCTGCAGTTTTTTTAATAAAAGGGAAAGGGCTCCCTGCAGCCTGCTTAAGGCTGCCAGTGGCCGAGGCCCAGACCGGCCCATTTTCCCCGAGGCCCAGCCGCCCATCTATTCTAACCCTAGCCCACTCTGCCTCACACCTCGACCTCTCCCTCTCGTCCCTTCCCTCAGCACCGCACCTGCCTCCCTCTCGCTTGATCTCGATCCAGCGAGACTATAATGCCCAGGATGGGACTATACCTCCTACGTGTCGAGGCACGACTTAAAGGTATAAGCCCATTCTGGAATGATCTCAAGTTCGGTATCTTTGCACGACTCATGTAAAAATAGGGATGAAATTGCAAAACGATAGTTGGCTTACACTCGCCACGTCACACAATACATTACATAAGCAAAACATCATTCAAAACATCACAACCCGACTACAGGCGAAGATCCAAAAGAAAGATACCAAAAACATAAAGCCACAGGTCCGAATCGCCCCTAGTAGAAACCACTACTGATCGTCGAAAACGTCACAAGCATACGGTCACACTCTTCATCAAACTCCCACTGAAGTTCTGATCCATCTCCTGCATCGTACTCAGCTGAACCTGCATCTGGTGTTGTAGTATCTGTGAGCCACGAGGACTCAGCAATCCCATAACCATGGGTATCAAGACTAGCAAAGCTTTATGGGTATGGAGAAGGGTAGTGGTGAGGTTGCAGCAGCGGCTAAGCATAATATGGTGGCTAACTTACGAGTACAAGAATAAGATGAGCATTTACGCCAACGGTCGCAAACTAGTAATGATCTCTAAAGATCCTGAACTACCTACGAGTCAAACATAACCCACGGTGTTCTCTTCTCAAAGTGAAAAGAGACAGTCAAGGTTACTCACACAGTTGTGTGTTTTACTTCGGATCCTCTGTCAAGTTTTCTACAACCGGATATTAACAAATTCCAATCTGCCACATAACTGCGGGCACGGCTTTCGAAAGATCATAACCCTGCAGGGGTGTCCCAACTTAGCCCATCACAAGCTCTCACGATCAGCTGAAGTGATAAATATACCATCGTCACCCCTTATCTTAGGGAAATCCGATCAGGCTCGGCATCCCGGTGCACAAGACATTTTGACAATGGTAAACCAAGTCCAGCAAGACCTCCCGGCGTGCCGACACCCTGATAGTAGCCGCGCGTATCTCGTCTCAGGCCACAACCGGATAGGTGAGCCTACGGGAGCCAAACCTCGAGTTTCCCCGTGGTGGCCCCGCAGTCCCCCCATTTGGGACCAACACCATCAGCACTGGCCCCCCTGCTATGTAGAAAAGAATCCTGAGGGCGCGACCCCCTATGCAATTTTAACTATTTAATTAAGTTGTTATTATGAGGCAAATTAAAACCAATGTTGGGCCTTGCTGGAGGAGTTTTATTCAAAGACGAAGTGTCAAGGGGTCCCCATATACCCAACCGTGTAAGGAACGCAAAATCAAGGAACATAATGCCGTTTTATCGGCGCCTAAGGTGGCATGAGTGGAACAAAACACCGAGCAAAAGGCCAAGCCTTCCACCCATGCCCAATATATAGGTGTATTATTATATATATAACATATTGTGATATTCCAACAACAAGTTCCCCCCTGGAACGATCTTCATCTTCACCTGCAACTAACAACGCTATAAGAGGGGCTGAGCAAGCGGGTAACATAGCCAAACAATGGTTCTGCTAGGAAGGTGTCAAAGGTTAGAGGTTTCATGGCAACAAGGAGAGGGGCTGACAATAAGATGGGTAGCGCGACATGTAACGATAGCATCGAGACTACTAAGCATGGCAATCATAGTAAAGGTATCCAAGGGTATGATCATCTTGCCTGGGGTTCCGCAAGGAAGAAGAACGGATCCGTGAAGAAGACGAAGAAGAAGCCTTGAAGAAGAACCACGAGAAGTCGAACGAATCCTCACGAACGCAACGGAACAAGCACTAACGAGAAGAAGCAAGCAATACGGTAAACACACAACACAAGAACATAACAATATGCTCAACCAAGTATGATGCAAAACAAGTCTACATAGGATGCACTACAAGTCTATACAAGAAGCACAACATGGCAAGGTAGGAAGCACAGTAAAACAACACAAGTCTATATATGATGCAATACCTGGCAAGGTATGATGCATGACAAGTCTATACAGGAAGCAATACATGGCAAGGTAGGAAGCACAGAAAAACAACACAAGCAACATGACAATATACTCAACCAAGTAGGATGCAAGACAAGTCTATATATGATGCTAAACATGGCAAGGCAGGAAGCACTCAAAAACAACACAAGTCAACAAGTTTAAATGAGGCCGGAAACTACAACAACAATTCCGGAAAATCCCCACATGACCAATTTAGCAATTATTTAAGCAACAACAATTAAACATTCAAAGGTTGTTATCATGATGCGGATGACATGATCAAGTTTTATGCAATTTTTTATTTAAACGTTAACATCAAGAGATAAGAAGTATTTGTCACCGTGGTGGAAAGAAAGGGGCCACGGCGGCGAATCCGAAAATGATGCCACGCAACATATCGGTACCGGTAACTCGTCGAGAGACCGGTGCAAAAGAAAGGTGGCGTGAGCGACATGCAAAAGAGATGGGTGAACCCGGTTGCCCGGTTCCCACGGGTCGGCGACAAGGCAAACGAGGGCCACAACGGACACGATGCAAACATTCGAAACATCTCATACAACACATGCAGTCCACGGGTCATCGTCTCGGGGTTATACCTTCGAACGTTCGTTTCGGGGCGGTTCGAGGTCATAGAGGAAGTAGTGGTACTCGCGGGTCGTGGTACACGTTTTGTAGCCGTTCAAGTTATCGTGTCGTGGTACTTGCCGCGTTCCGGACCAAAGGGGTACTTGGCGCATCCATGGGTCTCCAAGGTCGACGGTAGAGGATGTAGTCGTTCTCGTTTCTTCACCGAAGGTAGTCGTTCGGGCGTCGAGCGTCGAGGTACTTGGCGGGTCGTCGTTGACGTAGGGGTACACGGGTCGTAGACGTACTTGGTGTCTTCCCGTGTAGTCGTACACTTGTCGGATCCGGAAGGGGAACTCGGCGCCCACGGCTGTTGCAACTGCAGTGTTCACAACAACGGAAAAAAAGGCAGCAAGATGGTGCACAGAAGGCGGCGACCGAGGTGACGAACTGCAGGTGCAGTGGCACTGGATCTGGGGCGGAGGGACTCGTTCCCGATGGTGACGGAGGTCGAGGACTTGGCATCCTTGGCGGTAGAGTGCCCTGCAGACGAACAGGGGCGGCACATGGGATGGCACCAGCGACGGGCTGGACTTGGCGCAAGGGAGGCCGATGCACTGGGGGCGCGCGCCGGCGGTGGTGACGCCGTTGATGGTGACGGGGAGGCGGCACACTGGAGATGATGCAGAGGCGAGGCGGCTGACGGTCAGGGAGGAGCTCGGGGCTCGGGCGCGTCCAGGGCGCTCGAGGCTGCAGGCGCGGAGGAAGAGGCGGCCGGTGGGGAGACTCGTGACGGCGGCGGGCGTCCATGGCGGTGCGGCGGTGAGGCAGCGACGACGGGGGAGGCGGCGGCACTGGCATCCAGCAAGGGCGTCGCACCTACGGCCCGGCGAAGCGGCAAGACGACGGGGAGGCGCAGGCCCGCGGCTGGCTCGGCGACGCTACGAGGCGATGGCGAGGAGGAGAAGTGGGAGGCGAGCCAGCGAGGGGGGATGGGGATCGGGCTCCAGGGGGGTTCGGGTGGAGCGAGACAAGCGAGCGAGACATGGGGATCGCGCGCGATGGGATCGGGCCCTGGCTCGATGCGTTGCGATGCTGATAGTGGCGGCGGTTGGCGAGAACGAGAGGGAGAGATGAGAGGAGGTAGGTCGGGCCTAGAGTTCGGTAAGGCCGGCTTGGCCTTGAAGGCAAATGGGCCGCGACTGGAGGAGCAGGTGGGGGCAGCTGGCTGTTGGGCTCTTCCCTTCTCTCTATTTTTACTATAGAAGAAAGAATGAAAGAGAAAAGAAAAAGATAGAGAGAAGAAAAATAAGGAGAGGGTTAGTGAAAGAATTTGAGCAAGTGGTTAAATCTCTTGGACTCACATAAAAATGTGTTGATCCAAGAAATTAGGAATGGCCAAGATTGAAAGATTAAATTCAAATTCCTTTGAATTTACTTCAAAAGGTTTGAACTAGGACATGTTTCCGAAGTGCCCAAAATGTTCGGATTTTGGAGGAGCCAGGGAAAATGATGAAAGAATTTATGACAAAGTTTGGAGACCAAACTTGGAGTAGAAAAGACATGTGAAAGAAATTTCAAGTGTGTTAAAGGTGAATCCAAAATTAATGGAATATTTATAATAGCTCCAGAATATTGGGAGGATATGTTATAAAGAGAAATCACCATGTGAGTTCCCTCGGTTTAAATGGATCGAAGATCCACACAATTTATTTAGTTGAGATGCCAAGATTAAAGACATGATGGCATGATGACATGATGCAATGCAAAATAAATAACACAAGCACAAAAGAAACACACGGGAGAACCCGGAACATCTGGAATCTTCTGGGACGTCGGTCTTCGGGCGTCACAACTCTCCCACACTAACAGAGGATCTCGACCCGAGATCCTGGAGATGGCACCGGATAAAACGGAAAACGAAGAGGTAAAACAAAGTTGCTTCTTTGACAAACGAGTGAAACCACGAACCTTGAGAGGTTGAACAAATTGAAAGAAGAATACAACGGAGATGAACGAAGATGAAAACACTCCGTTAGAAAAGAGGAACAAGGAACATTACGAGAACCTTGTAGGTTGAAAGGCATGAAACAAGAGCTCATGAACCAGAACAATATGAAACCGCAACGGTATAGCCAAGGAAAACGAATGACAGAATTCGGACAGCACTCCGACTGAAAATGGAAGGAATTAACATGAACTTGAGGGGATGTAATGATACTTGATGAAATCAACAACACACAGCCTCTGAAACAATTGAAAGAATGGCGCAAGGAGAATGATTTCAAATAGCACTCCGGTTGAAAAGAGAGGCAAAACTTGATAAGATTAGAGAATTAGAATGGAGGACACAACACTCCAGTTAAATAGAAGAGAAAAGGAAAGAACATGATCTTGATAAAACGAGCTTATGGGACGAAGAGAGCAATATCACAATGCCTCCGGAATGAAAGAATAGAATATAGATCAATGAAAGAAATGAACGGAGAAAAATATGACAACTTCTCCCACGAATGAGTTTAAAGAGCATCCTTACAACGATGGATTGAAATAGAGTTGATGGAAATCAACAACGAAAAGAATATGATTGTTGTGGGCTTATGGAAAACATCTCAAGATTAAGAGGTGACAACCAGCCACTTACGAAAACATTTGAGTGGCTTGAGATCAACAAGGAGACGAAAAACTTCCAACGGGAGGATAAATGAAGAACTTGGGTCATTTATAAGCACCATAATTAGCAACAATCCTTAGGGAAAGCTTTTAGGTGAAATACAACCCAAGATTACTCCAACGAATAAATTGAATGGTTGGAAAGATCTCCTGAACAAAGAAAATGATGGGTTTAAATATCTCATTCCTGACAACTTGTGAATCATGAAACATGAAGGGAAATTGTTAAAAATGGCATACCACCCTCTCAAACAATAAGGAAGGAATTGCAATTGGAAAGCATGATGAAGAATGCTTGAGCTCCAACAAGAATCTTGATGAAGACTTCGAGGATGAATTAAATCTTGATGAACCACCATGAAAACTCCGGTAATGAAAGCATGAGAAGTGAAAGATGAAAATAATAAGATTCAAGGCCTGCGATGAATTAGATGGAGGACTGGAATGGTATAATAGAAATAACTTGGAGCTCCGGAAAACAAGATGAACAATTTAGAACCGAGAATATGATATGATGAACAAGCTCCAGACAAAAGAATTAAATCACCTTGAAGGAATAAGAATAAGAATTATGTCATGCATCTCCTTCACCAATTTAAATTGATGAAAACCAAAGGATTTGGCATACTACTTATTCTCGTTGGAAAGAATTAAGAGAGATCTCGCACAAGCTTGGGTAAATCTTCAACGAACCATCGGTAGGATTATGAAAAGAACGAGTGAATTAATACGATAACAAGGAAGAGTAAACTTGAATGAACCACCGTAAGAATGTGGAGACGAAAGAAGAGACATCGATGAAGAATAGTTGGAGCTCGAAGTTGAAAACTGAGAACGAAGAATCTTCTGAAATGATGGCCTTCGGAGGATAACAATGGAAAGAATTCATGAAATGCTTCGGATGGCATAAAAGAATTCCTCACAATCTAAAAAATAATGAGGATGGCATGAAGCTAGCACCACGCATCTTCAAGAGAACGGCCAAGATTTAAGAGAAACTCTTCTCTGGTCTTCAAATGTTGAGAATGAAGATGAGAAATGCCATAAGAATTGTTGAGCACTCCGGAATGAAGAATTAAAAAGGTTGAAACAATGGTGAAAAGAATTGAACGCGATCTTGGAGAAGGTATATGACTGATGTAATCCATTCTTACGTTACATTTGAAAAGAATTCTCCGGAAAAAGAAGAGTCAGGTAAGATCCTGGGAAAAGACCTGTGGGTTAGGGCCCACTAAAGAAATCATCATTGGAAAAGATTGCTTAAGAGATATTACACCGGTTGAATTAAATGGCTTGAATAAGATGGTAATCCTAAAAATAGCTTGAACGGATTAAGAATGGAATTATGAATCTTCTGAGATATCTTCAACACTCCAGATATGAATAAAGAGATGTGAAGAAATAAGGAGCCTTCGGATAAGAAATTCCCACATTGGAAAACATGTGAAAAAAGAGGCACATATATGATCAATACGGAAGCTTGGATTTAGTCCACCGGAGAAGAATATTAGAATTAAGAATGATGAACTTGAAACTCTTGAGCATCTTCACGATAAATCACTGGATAAGAACATAGAAGGAAAAGAATGAAGAAACCTCACATGAATAAAATGGATATTTCATTTAAGAATTTCTGACTCCATAAAGAAAAGGGTGGGAGGGTGGGGAAACAAGGACAACTTGGGTTGAATGAAACAGACAAATCGTCAGATTTCTCAACGGCGTCCGTATGAAATAACTTGAAGAGAAGGCACACCGGTTGAAAAGGATTAACATGAAAATCTCGATGGTCAAGAAGAATTAGCACTCCCATAGAAATATGAGAACACCGATTAGGAAGGTGTGGAATGAACTTTTGACATCGAAGCAACTCGAATACCAGAATCAAAACAAAAACACAGGATAGATATGTTGCAACATAATCTTCACAATATCATTCGAACAGAGAATTGAACGAATGAATTCCGTAGGTACATCAACTTGTCGAGAAGCCACTAGGGAGAACAAAAGATAAATAAAAACAACAAGGAGCAGATAGAACAAATACAAGATAGGAGCTTCGTTCCACATATTCGTGTCGAAAGCTCATGGAACGTGTTACAAAAGGGTTTTGCAATCCCCGGATCAGCATAGCCAAGGACCCTTTAAGATGCAACTCCCGATCGGAACAACGCCCATAAAACCACTTCACTCAATGTTGAACCCCGAACTCCATATCATGCATTCGTTGGAAGAATGCCTACGAACTACTGGATGAACCCACCTATTAATTTCCGAAAGTTTCCAGTATGCAATCAGGTGTTGGGGATACAGAGGAAGCACCACACACTCAACTCTAATCCTACATCCAGCTGTATCCATCCTTCAACACATAACCAGTTATTTCCGGAAACCGTTTACCTCGGACCTTCGAAACGCATCTACGATACAAGCTATGGCAATACTCCCGAACTACCTCCCCAGTACTGGGTGATGTCGGGGTTATCTTGCCACTAACCGCATAGGAGAGTTTTCGATGTCGGCCGTCTTAAGTATTCCAGAACTGCTGCGATATATTTGTGACGACAACACCTCGGAGCTCAACTCCCCGGGACACTGCCACAACCCCTAAATGACAGGAGGCATCGAGAACAATGTTCTCGTCACAAAGACATCGGAACAATCCAAACAATACTCGCGAGATTCCTAAAAAAAATTGGTGAAATTTTGAGAGTAGAAGAGATAGGAGTAATCGCCAGGAGTCCTCACCAGAGTGAAAAGAAATGAGGAGCAAAAGAAATCCTACTCTCCGATATATATATATATGACTCAAAACATTTTCAAGTGTGTGCCTAGACTCAACCGTCAACGATTCGATCAATCAGTGGGGGCTCCTAGGTCGGAGAAGGCTCTGAATACCAACATGTAATGCCCAGGTGTCGGGGGAAACTGTCCTCCCACGAGCACCTATGGGACCGGAGCCCCTTCTACGTTGCGGTAAGGGAGCGGAGGGAGCACGGAGAGCAGATCGAGGAGCACACGCGGGCAGTTTTACCCAGGTTCGGGCCGCACGGACGCGTAAAACCCTACTCCTGCTTAGGTTGTATTGAGTTCTTGAGCTCGGGAGCTTGGAGAGCTACAGTACTAGCTACACCGAGCGAGAGAGTTGTCTAGGTTTCGAACCCCCTCTACGTTGCGGATGGGACTCCTTTTATAGCTCAAAGGGGTCACCGACAGGTGTCAATGTAGAGGAGGGTAAAAGTGTAAATTTGGTGGTAGTTGCAACAGTGCATGAACAGTATATGAACAGTGGTCTTCAGCTAACTTTGACAGTGGGGGACAAGGGCATTAAATGCCCGTCGCCGTCGCCCCAAAAGCGTCCGTCCATGCCTCTCCGTTCGCCACGGCGGTAGCCTCGTCACCGTGGCTTGCCACCGTGTGCCCCAGGCTGCACAGCCGTCTGCCACGCGCCCCTGGAAGGGCCCCAGGGCGACGCGTGGGCAGATGAGCTGGAGCGCGGGCACACAGCGTAGGTTTCCCCGGCAAGCACCTTGCCGGGGTTGTGATCTTGGCGGGCCCGGAAGCTTGTCGCTCTCCGGGTCCTGCCGGGGCGCATGATGCGCCGAGGCATCTCTTGAGATATGTATTCCTTGGACTTCCTGGCAAGCTCCTCTTGCCAGGGTCTCGTGCTAAAGTGATAACCTTGAGCCTGGTGCGGCCTTCCCGGCAAGCTCCTCTTGCCGGGGCCTTGATCTTCTGACTTGTATACTTTGTTCTTGAATGGCTTCATAGGGACCAGAACGGTTCCCGGTGAGCACGTGGTAAGCCCTGCCACGGGAAGCTGCTACTGCCCGTGCACAAGTTGGGGTACTAAGGTACCCCTATCTTAGTACACCGACAGGAGCCCCCGGGCCTGGGCCACACACGGTGCCGAGCGCTGTTGGGCCAGGCCCAAGACAGTGCACGGGCACACGCGGCCCACGACAAGCCATATCCCCTTCCGTATCCGCCGCATCCCTCCCTAACGGCACGCGTCGATCGCGGCGTTGTGGGAGAGATCGTGGCCTGTTCTTTAATGGGAAATACGGAACGTCCCCCACTTCCCCCTTAAAAGCAGAGGAAGCAGGGGCAGTTCCCCTCCATCGTCTTCATTGCGTCTTGATTCTCCAGAAACCCCCGTCGCCCTCCGCCTCCCAAAGGTCGACAGAGAGCCAAGCCCCTCCCTTCCTCCGCTGTCTCCCGCATCCGCGGCACCGTCGACCTCCTCGCCTCTTCCCTCGCCGCCCCCGCCATGGCTCCGAAGAGCGACAAGGCGAAGAGTGACAAGGCCAAGAAGGAGAAGTCCGAGCAGGCGGCGAAGCTGGCAGCCCCGCGGAAGAAGAGCGTGGTCTTCGCGCCGAGGCTTGGCGCGAGGGAGCTGCGGGATAAATACTATTTGTTCTGGGCGAGGGAGACCAAAGCTCATCCCCACACCAGAGTCCTCCCCGCCGTCGCCGTTGACATGTTCCCCGGTGGGTACTTTTTCTTTGCCGCATTCTTCCATTGTGGTCTGTGCCCTCCGTACTCGGAGTTCTTTTGTGATGTAATGAATACATATGGCCTCCAGCTCCTAGATTTCACCCCCAACGCCATCCTTACGATGGCCGTTTTCGCACATCTGTGCGAAAACTATGTTGGGGTTCATCCAAATGTAGCCCTTTTCCGCCACTTCTTCATGCCTAGAGTAGAGTCTGGTGCTCCCCTCTCCGGCGGCATCTCCGGGATCTTCAGGCTGAACAAGAAAGAGTCGTACCTGAAGGGAGAGCTCCGCGGCAAGTGGGAAGAATGGAGAGCCGATTGGTGCTGGGTGCTGGAAGCTAATCCTGAGCCCTTTACCGCGCCGCGCCAGACAGCCATAGTGCGCAGCAGGGATTGGAGTGAATTAGCCCCGGAGGACAGCAAGCTTCAGATTGCCCTCATTAGGATCATTCGTCTCCAGGTCGCCAATCTGACTGTTGGAGAAGTTGGAGCAGATTTCCTCCGCCGCCGCATCGCCCCTTTACAAGAAAGGAAGAGGCCTGCCTGGGAATTCGGCAACGCGGCGGACATCATGAGGCTGCGCCCTGGATTGAACTACAACTTTACTGTCTTGGAGTTGAGGGGGATGGTCCTTCAGCTCTTCAAGCATGACCCTGCCCACCCGGAGTGGTTCAGACCTTCCCGGGGAGTGGTGCCGCTGTGCAACAGCACTGCCCGCGATTTCATACGCGCGATAATGCCAGAGTGCGACTCCCATGGCGTCGTCCCCACTTGGCTGGAGCCTCCACCAGAGACCGTGCTGACCTTCTTCGACAACTTGGTCGAGAAGCCCCGCAACGCCGAGGAGAATAAGGGCCTGACCCGGGATACTACTGACCGGGATGTAGCTTACATCGCCACCAGGATGGAGGAAGCCGCCGCAGCTGCGGCTGCGGGCGAATTTGGATACACTGTGGACGAGGCACAGGCCGCGGACGCAGTAAGTCAAGCAGAGGAGGCGGAAATCCTCAAGCTGCTGAAGATTGCGCCCGAGGAGTTTGCCGGGGAGCCTTCCGTGAAGTTTGCCGGGGCGAGCGAGGTTGCCGGGGGGAGCGAGGCCGCCGGGCATGGCGCTGAGTCCAGCGGGCCTGCCGAGGAGGAGGAGGACGCCGAGGCTGGAGATTCCGATGACGACTCTGGGGGATCTCTGAATCTTGACGACGATGCCTCCTCGTCCTCGGAGAACTCTCCGCCTCCGCCAAGCCCTTCGCAGCAACCGAAGAAGCGCCTCCGCAAGGCAACTGAGACGGCGAGGCCGCAGGCGCCTCGACAGCAGCCGAAGCGCCGTGCGATGCGTGCCACCAAGACGAGCGAGGCCGTCAAGGAGGCACCCCGTGCTCGAGCGCCAAGTGGAGGAGGATCTTCCCGGAACGGAACGGGTGCTCCTTCTGCCCCTCGGTCCTCGGCGACAACGGGGGCCGGGTCTTCGCAGCCCACAACCCCGGAGCCCGCCAAGCGCCCGAGGGAGCCTTCTCCTCCAGCTCCTCGCGCGGGAGCACACCAGGCGGAGTTTGACTTCTCCGCCCTCAGCTCCGACGAAGAGGAAGAGGAGTAAGTACTTGCAATTCTTTTAGTTTCTTCGATTTTGTCTTGATTTTCCTTGCTTGGTTCTGATCTTGCTTTTGTTTTGCTTCGCAGGACCTTGACCCAGCGGATGGCGAAGAGGGCCAAGATCCCTGTGGTCACCATTGAGGACGACGAGCCCGTCGCGGCGACAAGCGACGCGCCGGCGACGAGCTTGCCGGATCACCCTGCTGCTCCGAGGAGCAGCCCCCAGCGCAGCCCCCCGCGTAAGTCTGGTATTCGTTCTTCTGCTTGACGGGCGCGCTCGAGGTTGTTGCTTGTACTGATATTTTGTTGTTTTGTGCAGGAGTGGAGCCGCAGCCGCAGGAGCGCCAGGAGGTCGCCCCCGACGAGCCACTTGCTCCACCCTCCCCGCCAAGGACGAACTCCCCGGCAAGGGAGAACGCTCCGCCAAGGACGGGCACTCCGCCAAGGGCGAGCAGCCCGACAAGGGTGAGCAGCCCGCCAAGGGAGGGCGCAGGCGGCCCTCCGCCAGCAGGGGCCACTACTCCGCCGCCAAGGGAGAACTCCCCGGCGAGGGACCCCGTCGTCGAAGAAGTCCGCGAAGGTAAACCTTGTAACTTTTTCTTCTTGGGTTTGTCTTTTTGGATATTTGCTTGATTCTTTCTTTTCTTTTTCTTCTGCTAGATCCTCCTGCCCCAGAGCCGATGGCGACGGAGGCCACCGCTGAGGAGGAGGTGCACGGCGACGGCGGCAACGCCACTGCCACCGAGGGAATGGCTGGAGCCGACGAGCCTGCCGCTTAAGAGACCGCCTCGACCGCAGACGCCGCGGCTGGGGAAGGGACCGGTGACCGCACTGCCGGCCCGGAGGCCGCAGGAGCGCCGGACGCTGCACTGGCTGCCGACCCTTCCGCCTCCGCGGCTGGGCAGGGCGTCTACCTGGAGGCCGCCAACGGGGTTTTCATACAAGTCCCGTGGGCGTCCTCGTCTCGAGCACCCGCGGAGGGAGAGACCTTTGACGGAGAGGTCCTCGCCTCCGCCGGATTGAAGATTGTTGAAGCGCCCGGCAGCAGCGACGAGCCCGAAGAGGAGAGACTCCTTCGTCGGCTCCTGGCCTTGTACCGGGCCAGGCAGGCGAAGTTGGAGTCTCGGGAGGCTCTCGCCGCCAAGGCTGGAGCTGACTTGGAGAAGCGCGCCGCGGAGCTCCGCGCCGCCAACCAGACGGCCCTCCGCAACTTGGCGGAGGAGCGCGAAGAGCTTGCCGGGGTGCAGCAAGCCTTCCTCCTTGAAAAAGCTGAGGCCGAGGAGCAGCAACGATTGGCCGCCGAGGAGCTGTCTCGGCGGGAAGGAGTACTCAACCAGCGGAAGGTCGACCTCGATGCCCACGAGGACGACCTCGCCGCCCGGGAGCAGGCCATTGGCGGGGCTCTGAAGGAGGCGAGGAACGCCGCAGCCGCCACAGAGACCGCCAAGAAAGACCTGGAGGCCAAGGTGGAGCAGCTGGAGTTGTTCCTGAAGGCGAGCGAAGACAGGGTCACCGCGCTCAACGTGGAGCGGGAGAAAGATGCCCACACCAACTCTGAGCTGCAGGTACGTCTCTCCGAGAAGGGCACAGAGCTCTCTGCCGCCAAGGACTCTATTGCTGACTTAGAGCTGAAGGTCTCCACCCTGACTGGCTCGCTCGACGCCGCCTGGGACCGCGAGACGAAGCTGAAGGACGAACTCCGCAAGGAAAAGGCCTTGGTGGAGAGCGCCGCCGTCTCGGCGAACAACTTCAACCAGGCAGTGGAGCAGTGGACTGATGAGCTGGTCACCTCCGCTGCCAGTATTGACATGGAGATGATGGCGCTAAGGGCGGAGCACCTCGTGTACTCTCCGGACGAGAACCTCCCCCCACAGCGCCAAGTTGAGTCTGTTCTTCAGGGGAATTGCGCCGGCGCTTGCGCGGCTGCGGGAGAAGATCCCCGTGCAGCTGGCCGACGAGGCGCGTCGGCTCTGCATGGGCACCATGGAACGGGTCTTGTCGAAGATCGTCTACCTCAACCCCGGCATCAACCTCGTCAACGTCCTCCGCACCTTGCCACCCGAAGCTGACCAGGAGGCGTTGAAGGCGCAGGTTGCCCACATTGTCGCCAAGGTGGGCAAGATCACGAGGCGTGAAGGCGACCGCGTAGATTAGATTCCTTTCTTTTTGCTTCCTTTGCCGCTGCAAAGCGTGTTATGGACAAGAATCTGTTAGTATTGCGGCAAGCTATCTTTGTAATATACACTTTTATTTTGAGGCAATCGATGCAGTGTTATCTCCCTCGCTTTTGATCCTTCACTTTGTATGCTTTTTACCCTACGCTTTTAGGGAACTTGCCGGCAAGGGGCCCTCGCCGCGAGCGCTGAGTGCTGGACTCTTAGCAGCCTGCTGGCAAAGGCCTTGCCGGCAAGAAACCTCGCCGTAGCTAGTCGCAGCACACTTAGCTTGTTGAGCGAACTCGAAAACGAAATAAGGGCGCGACACTTGTCGCGGCTCACTTAAGTCGTTGAGCGTGCTCGAAACAAAGTAAGGGTGCGGCTAGCCATGGGTAGGTTCCTCCGCGCACAGGTTTTCCATACAAAGTGTGGTTGTTCAAGGAAGACAACTAATTTTTTTTGAAAAGTTTGAATTACTCAAACTTTGGTAACTTAGCTTTCATAGATTGTTTGCTCCCCGACAAGGCTTCTCTTTCTTGAACAGCACTTGGTTCTTACCCCCCCCGGCAAACTTGTGTGCTAGGAATACTCCTTCTGCTTAAGAGGGAAAGAAGAAGAGGAGGAAAAACAAGTATAGGGCCTCATGGCTTGCTAGTGCTTACCGGGGACGTGCGTTGCACATAGTGTCAGATGATGCATGCAAATAACAAAGAAAGGCATGAAAATGACAAATAGTGCTAAGCACAAAAGCTTTACTGATGCACGGGATATGCGCCCGGCTTTGTACAAAGGTTTACATGCAACAGCGGCAAGACTTGTACAAAAGGTGGTTGCCGGAGCGGATCACGGCAACCGCGCCTTACGGGTGAAACTTGCGAAGATGCTCTATGTTCCAGGAGTTGCTCACCGGTAAGCCTTCTTCGGTCTCAAGGCGGACAGCGCCGGGCCTTGTGACTTGTCTCACCCGATAAGGGCCTTCCCACTTCGGCGTCAACTTGTTGGAATTCTTGGCGGACTGAACACGCCGAAGAACAAGGTCGCCTTCCTCGAGACTCCTGGCCTTGACCTTGCGGCTATGATAGCGACGCAAGGCTTGCTGGTATCGAGCAGCTCGTACAGCAGCCTGGAGACGTTCCTCCTCAAGGAGCAATGCATTATCTTGTCGCAGTTGCTCTTGCTCGAGCTCATCATAAGCGAGCACTCGAGGAGATCCGTATACGAGTTCCGTGGGGAGAACTGCCTCTGCTCCATAGACAAGAGCAAAGGGTGTCTGTCCGGTGGCTCGATTTGGTGTCGTCCTGATTGACCAAAGAGCCGCCGGCAACTCCTCTATCCAGTTTCTTCCGCACTTGTGCAGCATGTCGAAGGTTCTTGTCTTGAGTCCGCGCAGCACTTCAGCATTGGCCCTCTCCGCTTGACCATTGCTCCTCGGGTGAGCAATAGAGGCGAAGCAGACCTTGGCGCCAAGGTCTTGGGCGTACTGCATGAAGGTGCGACTTGTAAACTGTGTGCCGTTGTCGGTGATGATCCTGTTAGGGATTCCGAAACGGCAAACAATCGATCTGAAGAACCTGACTGATGACTGTGCTGTTACCTTTCTCACTGGTTCCACTTCTGGCCACTTTGTGAACTTGTCGATTGCTACGTACAAGTACTCAAAGCCCCCGGCAGCACGGGGAAAGGGGCCGAGGATATCGAGCCCCCAGACCGAGAAGGGCCAGGATAAAGGAATCGTCTGGAGAGCTTGAGCTGGCTGGTGAATTTGTTTGGCATGGAACTGGCATGCTTCACATTCGGTTACTTGTGCAGTTGCATCTTGGAGGGCTTCTGGCCAGAAGAACCCTTGCCGGAACGCCTTCCCGGCAAGTGCCCTTGCGCCAATGTGGTGGCCACATATGCCTCCATGTATCTCTGCCAACAGCTTATGTCCATCTTCCCTGGAAATGCACTTCAACCTGACACCATTGAGTCTTCTTCTGTACAGTTCATTGCCAACGAACTGGTACATTATTTTCTCTATTTCTTCTGGCTCGTCGGGAAGTTCTCCAGTTTGCAGAAAACGGACGATTTGCTGTGCCCATGCTGGAGCCTGAGGCTCAACAGCAAGGACTAAAGGAATGAGGGTTGCTGCGGGAACCTCAACTTCTACGGCAAGAACCTGCGGCTCTGCCGGAGCTGATGGTCCCCCGGCAAGCCTGCCGGGGCAAGGCTTGTCGGGAACGCTTGCTTCAACTGTACAGACCCTTGGATCTGCAGGAGCAAACTGTTCCTCAGCATCTTGGCTGTTGATCTTGGGGACCTTGGCGGCGGCTTTGGGAAGATCCGCCGGCAAGTAGTCGCCGGAGACCAACTTTCTCTTCTTGTTTTGCCCAACTGATGGTGTAATGGATGGCTGAGTTAACTTGAGCACGAAGGTCCCTGGTTCCACAGGTAACTTCATTGCAGCACACTTTGAGAGGCCATCTGCTATATCATTCTGAGCTCTTGGGACGTGCTCCATTTGAAGACCTTCAAAGTGTTCTTCAAGCTTCCTCACTTCATCAACATAAGCTTCCATCAAAGGGCTCTGGTAACTCTTATTCACTTGTCGGACCACCAACTGTGAATCTCCCCGCACAATCAACTTCTTGATCCCAAGCTCGGCCGCAATTCTGAGGCCGGCAAGCAGACCTTCATACTCAGCAGTATTGTTTGTCGCTTGTTCCTTGGGAAAGTGCATCTGGACAACATACTTGAGGTGCTCTCCGGTGGGCGCTATGAGTACCACGCCGGCACCGGCGCCTTGCAGCGAGAAAGCACCATCAAAGTACATTATCCATTCGCTGCTCTCTTCTTGGACGGGAACGCTTGTCTCTAGGACTTCTTCATCTGGCGTTGGGGTCCATTCCGCTATGAATTCTGCCAAAGCTCTGCTCTGTATGGTTGAAGTACTCTCAAACTTGAGACCAAAGCTCGACAGCTCCAGTGCCCACTCGACGATCCTGCCTGTTGCTTCGGGATTCTGCAATATCCTTTTCAACGGAAAGCGAGTGACCACTGTTATCTCGTGTGCTTGGAAGTAATGGCGCAGCTTTCTTGAGGCCATGAGGAGGCCGAAAAGCAACTTCTGCACCCCAGAGTATCTTGATCTAGCCCCCTGCAAGAGGGAACTTACAAAATAAACTGGGCGCTGCACCATCTTCTTTCGCACTCCTTCTTGTTCCTGCGCAGACTTGTCCTTGTCGGGGCCAGAGCTTGTCGGGGAAGCCCCCTGCTTGTCGCTGGATTCGCTTGCCGGGGATGTGGGTTCCTCATCTGCCTCCCTCTCCGCTACTAACGCAGCACTAACCACTTGATTGGTTGCCGCTAGGTATAGCAGCAACTTCTCTTGTGGCCTAGGTGCGACAAGTATCGGAGTGGAGGACAAGTATCCTTTCAAGTCTTGCAGCGCTGCCTCCGCTTCCGGAGTCCATTTCATAGGACCTGCCTTCTTCAAAATTTTGAAGAAAGGCAGGGTGCGCTCTGCAGACTTTGAAATGAACCTGCTGAGGGCAGCCACACAACCAGCAAGTCTTCTTACGTCCTTGACGCGCTTCGGGGCTTCGATCTGCTCGATGGCTTTTATGTTGTCGGGATTGGCTTCAATCCCCCTCTGGGACACAAAGAACCCGAGAAGCTTGCCGGAGGGAACTCCGAAGACGCACTTCTCGGGGTTCAGCTTGAGCTGGATCTTGCGCAGATTCTCAAAGGTTTCCTCTAAGTCTTGGATCAGGGTATCCTTGCTCTTGCTCTTGACCACTATCTCCTCCATGTAGGCTTCTACATTTCTGTGTATCTGTGGCTCAAAAGCAGTGTGCACCACCCTGGCAAATGTCGAGCCTGCATTCTTCAATCCAAAGGGCATGCATATGAAGCAATATGTGCCACATGGGGTAATGAATGCAGTCTTGTCTTCATCTTCCTTGGCCATGAATATCTGGTGGTAACCTGAGTATGCATCAAGGAAGGAAAGCAGCTCACATCCGGCGGTGGAGTCAACAATCTGGTCAATACGCGGCAAGGGAAATGGATCCTTGGGACACGCTTTATTCACATCAGTGAAGTCTATACAAAGTCTCCACTTCCCATTGGCCTTGCGCACGACAACTGGATTGGCTAACCACGTAGGATGGATCACGCCTCTAACCAGGCCTGCTGCTTCCAACTTCTTTATCTCTTCGGCGATGAATTCTTGGCGCTCCACGGCTTGTTTCCTGACCTTCTGCTTGACGGGCCGCGCATGAGGACAAACAGCAAGCTTGTGCTCAATTACCTTCCTGGGAACGCCGGGGATGTCAGATGGTTGCCATGCAAACACATCGACATTCGCCCGCAGGAAGGCAACGAGCACGCTTTCCTATTGGTGGTCGAGTGTAGCACTGATGGTGAAGGTACCACCAGTGCCGTCCTCCTTGGCGGACACCTTCTTGGTTGCCGGTGGAGATGCCATTCCTTTCTTGCACTTGCCGGTGGAGCTCGATGGTGCGTCCTCGACGGCAGCGCAGCACTCCGAAGAGGTGCGTTTGCCGGAGTGGGCCCCAGAGCTCTTGCCGGACTTGGTCTTGGTCTTCCCCCCGGGAGCTTCAACGGCAAGTGTGTTGCTTTCTGCTGCGGCTGCTGCTTCCCGATAGATCTTGTCGGCGCAGATAAGCGCGTCCTTCTTGTCGCCGGGGACAGAGATGACGCTTATCGGCCCCGGCATCTTGAGTACGTTGTATGCATAATGGGAAGCTGCCATGAACTTGGCAAGGGCAGGACGGCCAAGTATCCCATTATATGGCAATGGGATATCGGCGACGTCGAACGTGATCCTCTCCGTCCTGAAGTTGAGCTCTCCACCAAAGGTCACTGGCAGCGTGATCTTCCCCTTCGGCTTGCTCCTTCCCGGGTTGATCCCTTGGAACGACCCGGTTTCTTCGAGCTCGCCGTCTGGGATCTGTAGCTTCTTGATCACAGCCGAGGAGATCAAGTTCAGGCCGGCCCCGCCGTCAACCAACATCTTGGTGACCTTGAGGTTGCGGATAGTTGGTGAGACCAACATCGGCAAGCACCCGACCGCAGTGGTGCGATCAGGGTGGTCCTCAAGGTCAAAGATGATTGGCGTGCCGGACCACTTCAGCAGCCTGCGTGACTCGACGGGCGGCTCAGCTGCATTCACTTCTCGCACCCACTGCTTGAGCTGGCGGTGGGAAGTGTGCAGAGAGGCACCTCCGTCGACACACCGAACCTCTGTGGCCTTCTGGAACTCCTGCTCGCTGTTGTCTCCTTCTTCCATGTCGTCATCGTCGTCTTCATCCTCATCCTTGTCGCGGCCCCGGGGAGGTCTGTCACCTTGCCGCTGCTTGGCCTTGCCGCGGCGTCCTCCCCGGCCATTGAACGGCCGTTTCTTGCTGGGTTCTCCTCCGCCTCCTTGGGCCTTCTCCTTGTCGCGACGCTCGTATTCAGCCTTCTGCTGCTCTACGAGGTACTCGACTCTTTTACAGTTCTGAAGATCGTGGCCCTTGGTGCGGTGGATCTTGTAGTACTGCTTGTCGGAGCCGTCCTGCTTGTCGGCTGCCGCTACAGGGGCGGGCTCCTTGCCGGAACCGCCAGCCTGTGCCTTCTTGGCGGGAGCCTCCTTGCCGGACTGCTCGACAACCAGCACCTCCTTGCTCTTCTTCTTTCTGTTATTCCGCCGCCGGCTTTTCCTTGCCGGGGCGGCATCCTCGCTGTCGCTTCCTCCTGCGCCTGTATCCTCTCCGGGGAGTCTTCTCCCCTCTTCAGTGCGCGCGCACTTGTCGGCCAGAGCGTAGAGCTCGCTGACATCCCGGATCTTGGTCATGGCCATCTCCTCCCTCATCCGGCGGTTACGCACGTTCTGGTGAAACGCGCTGATAACCGCGACAGGGTGGACGTCGGGAATGTTGTGCTGGACGCGGCTGAATCTTTGGATGTATTTGCGCAGGGACTCTCCCTCCTTCTGGGCGAGGATGTGGAGATCGCTCTCCTGGCCGTGGGGTTTGTGGCCGCCCGTGAAGGCGCCAACAAACTGGTGGCATAGATCCGCCCATGAAGAGATGGAGTTCTCCGGCAAGTGCATAAGCCAAGACCGGACGTTTGGCTTAAGCACTAGCGGGAAGTAGTTGGCTAGTATCTTCTCGTCGCGTCCCCCGGCAGCCTGCACTGCTATAGTGTAGATGTTGAGGAACTCCGAGGGGTGCGTCTTGCCGTCGTACTTCTCGGGTACGTCGGGCTTGAAATTTTTCATGCTGGGCCACTAGACTTGCCTCAGCTCTCGGGTGAACGCAGGGCAGCCTGCCGCGTACGGCAAGTCGCCTGGTTCACCGGGTGCGTGTGCGTCGACAGCGGTCCCAGCGCGCTGATCTGACTGTCTTCAGGCTTCTCGTCGACGCTCGATGCGAGTCCGAGCGTCCTCTTGTCGCCGGTCGTCTAGGACTTGGCGCTGATCGCGGCGAGCCCGCGGATCCGACGACGCCGTAGAGTCGTCGTTGACGTTGATCCGGTGGGGTGGCGATTTCTGCTTCCACGGCGGGGAGTGCACGGTAGTTGCACCCCCGGCGGTCTTGTCGCCATCGGCCTTCGCTTGGTCGACTTGCCGCGGCCGCGAGGTTGCCGGCTGCTGAGGCGCGTCATTGTTGGCGAAGGCGATGAGACTCTGGATCGTTGCCCTCCAGTCTTCGGCCTTGTCTGCCGCTGGAGGGAAATCGAGGAGCAGGCGGGCCCTGGCCAGGGCCTCTGCTGGAGAAGAAGGAAACGGTGGCGAACGGTGCGAGGAGCGGGACACGCTCGGACTTCTAACAGCTTTAGAAGGAGCATGTTCCCGCCCCGGCGACCGCGCCTTGCTCGTACCAGCGCGCTGGCCTTGAGCATCCCGCGATCCTCCGGCTTGGCCACGCCCCAGCAAGCGTATGGTACCTCCAGTACCACGCCGCTGCGGGTCTTGTACCTCCTGAGAGGGATGTGGTGCGTGCACTGACACCGAGGCTTTGGAGTTCGCCCGGTCGTCAGTCTTGTCCTTGGACTTGGTGGCACCGTGAGTTTCCTCGCCGGCGACCACCCTTCCGCCGGCGTCTCCTCCACCAACCGTTGGTTCTGGTGGCGGTGGAATCGACGCAGACGGGCCTCCGACCTCCGAAGCCTTCTTCTTCGGAGGCATGTTGATGCTGTCGATGAAGTTGATGAAGCTGGAGAGGTTGATGAAGAATGCGCCCGCGTGAGCACCGGATCAGGTTCGCACAACCTCGACGCCCCCTACCTAGCGCGCCAAAGATGTCGGGGGAAACTGTCCTCCCACGAGCACCTATGGGACCGGAGCCCCTTCTACGTTGCGGTAAGGGAGCGGAGGGAGCACGGAGAGCAGATCGAGGAGCACACGCGGGCAGTTTTACCCAGGTTCGGGCCGCACGGACGCGTAAAACCCTACTCCTGCTTAGGTTGTATTGAGTTCTTGAGCTCGGGAGCTTGGAGAGCTACAGTACTAGCTACACCGAGCGAGAGAGTTGTCTAGGTTTCGAACCCCCTCTACGTTGCGGATGGGACTCCTTTTATAGCTCAAAGGGGTCACCGACAGGTGTCAACGTAGAGGAGGGTAAAAGTGTAAATTTGGTGGTAGTTGCAACAGTGCATGAACAGTATATGAACAGTGGTCTTCACCTAACTTTGACAGTGGGGGACAAGGGCATTAAATGCCCGTCGCCGTCGCCCCAAAAGCGTTCGTCCATGCCTCTCCGTTCGCCACGGCGGTAGCCTCGTCACCGTGGCTTGCCACCGTCTGCCCCAGCCTGCACAGCCGTCTGCCACGCGCCCCTGGAAGGGCCCCAGGGCGACGCGTGGGCAGATGAGCTGGAGCGCGGGCACACAGCGTAGGTTTCCCCGGCAAGCACCTTGCCGGGGTTGTGATCTTGCCGGGCCCGGAAGCTTGTCGCTCTCCGGGTCCTGCCGGGGCGCATGATGCGCCGAGGCATCTCTTGAGATATGTATTCCTTGGCCTTCCTGGCAAGCTCCTCTTGCCAGGGTCTCGTGCTAAAGTGATAACCTTGAACCTGGTGCGGCCTTCCCGGCAAGCTCCTCTTGCCGGGGCCTTGATCTTCTGACTTGTATACTTTGTTCTTGAATGGCTTCATAGGGACCAGAACGGTTCCCGGCGAGCACGTGGTAAGCCCTGCCACGGGAAGCTGCTACTGCCCGTGCACAAGTTGGGGTACTAAGGTACCCCTATCTTAGTACACCGACACCAGGATGGGACTATACCTCCTACGTGTCAAGGCACGACTTAAAGGTATAAGCCCATTTTGGAATGATCTCAAGTTCGGTATCTTTGCACGACTCATGTAAAAATAGGGATGAAATTGTAAAAGGATAGTTGGCTTACACTCGCCACGTCACACAATACATTACATAAGCAAAACATCATTCAAAACATCACAACCCGACTACGGGCGAAGATCCAAAAGAAAGATACCAAAAACATAAAGCCATAGGTCCGAATTGCCCCTAGTAGAAACCACTACTGATCGTTGAAAACGTCACAAGCATACGGTCACACTCTTCATCGAACTCCCACTGAAGTTCTGATCCATCTCCTGCATCGTACTCAGCTGAACCTGCATCTGGTGTTGTAGTATCTGTAAGCTACGAGGACTCAGCAATCCCATAACCATGGGTATCAAGACTAGCAAAGCTTTATTGGTATGGAGAAGGGTAGTGGTGAGGTTGCAGCAGCGGCTAAGCATAATATGGTGGCTAACTTACGAGTACAAGAATAAGATGAGCATCTATGCCAACGGTCGCAAACTAGTAATGATCGCTAAAGATCCTGAACTACCTACGAGTCAAACATAACCCCACCGTGTTCTCTTCTCAAAGTGAAAAGAGACAGTCACGGTTACTCACACAGTTGTGTGTTTTACTTCGGATCCTCTGTCAAGTTTTCTACAACCGGACATTAACAAATTCCAATCTGCCACATAACCGCGGGCACGGCTTTTGAAAGATCATAACCCTGTAGGGGTGTCCCAACTTATCCCATCACAAGCTCTCACGATCAGCTGAAGTGATAAATATACTATCATCACCCCTTATCTTAGGGAAATCCGATCAGGCTCGGCATCCCGGTGCACAAGACATTTCGACAATGGTAAAACAAGTCCAGCAAGACCTCCCGGCGTGCCGACACCCTGATAGTAGCCGCGCGTATCTCGTCTCAGGCCACAACCGGATAGGTGAGCCTACGGGAGCCAAACCTCGAGTTTCCCCGTGGTGGCCCCGCAGTCCCCCCATTTGGGACCAACACCATCAGCACTGGCCCCCCTGCTATGTAGAAAAGAATCCCGAGGGCGCGACCCCCTATGCAATTTTAACTATTTAATTAAGTTGTTATTATGAGGCAAATTAAAACCAATGTTGGGCCTTGATGGAGGAGTTTTATTCAAAGACGAAGTGTCAAGGGGTCCCCATATACCCAACCGTGTAAGGAACGCAAAATCAAGGAACATAATGCCGTTTTATCGGCGCCTAAGGTGGCATGAGTGGAACAAAACATCGAGCAAAAGGCCAAGCCTTCCACCCATGCCCAATATATAGGTGTATTATTATATATATAATATATTGTGATATTCCAACAACAAGTTCCCTCCTGGAACGATCTTCATATTCACCTACAACTAACAACGCTATAAGAGGGGCTGAGCAAGCGGGTAACATAGCCAAACAATGGTTCTGCTAGGAAGGTGTCAAAGGTTAGATATTTCATGGCAACAAGGAGAGGGGCCGACAATAAGATGGGTAGCGCGACATGTAACGATAGCATCGAGACTACTAAGCATGGCAATGATAGTAAAGGTATCCAAGGGTATGATCATCTTGCCTGGGGTTCCGCAGGGAAGAAGAACGGATCCGTGAAGAAGACGAAGAAGAAGCCTTGAAGAAGAACCACGAGAAGTCGAACGAATCCTCACGAACGCAACGGAACAAGCACTAACGAGAAGAATCAAGCAATACGGTAAACACACAACACAAGAACATAACAATATGCTCAACCAAGTATGATGCAAAACAAGTCTACATAGGATGCACTACAAGTCTATACAGGAAGCACACCATGTCAAGGTAGGAAGCACAGTAAAACAACACAAGTCTATATATGATGCAATACCTGGCAAGGTATGATGCATGACAAGTCTATACAGGAAGCAATACATGGCAAGGTAGGAAGCATAGAAAAACAACACAAGCAACATGACAATATACTCAACCAAGTAGGATGCAAGACAAGTCTATATATGATGCTAAACATGGCAAGGCAGGAAGCACTCAAAAACAACACAAGTCAACAAGTTTAAATGAGGCCGGAAACTACAACAACAATTCCGGAAAATCCCCACATGACCAATTTAGCAATTATTTAAGCAACAACAATTAAACATTCAAAGGTTGTTATCATGATGCGGATGACATGATCAAGTTTTATGCAATTTTTTATTTAAACGTTAACATCAAGAGATAAGAAGTATTTGTCACCGTGGTGGAAAGAAACGGGCCACGGCGGCGAATCCGAAAATGATGCCACGCAACATATCGGTACCAGTAACTCGTCGAGAGACCGGTGCAAAAGAAAGGTGGCGTGAGCGACATGCAAAAGAGATGGGGTGAACCCGGTTGCCCGGTTCCCACGGGTCGGTGACAAGGCAAACGAGGGCCACAACGGACACGATGCAAACATTCGAAACATCTCATACAACACATGCAGTCCACGGGTCATCGTCTCGGGGTTATACCTTCGAACGTTCGTTTCGGGGCGGTTCGAGGTCGTAGAGGAAGTAGTGGTACTCGCGGGTCGTGGTACACGTTTTGTAGCCGTTCAAGTTATCGTGTCGTGGTACTTGCCGCGTTCCGGACCGAAGGGGTACTTGGTGCATCCATGGGTCTCCGAGGTCGACGGTAGAGGATGTAGTCGTCCTCGTTTCTTCACCGAAGGTAGTCGTTCGGGCGTCGAGCGTCGAGGTACTTGGCGGGTCGTCGTTGACGTAGGGGTACACGGGTCGTAGACGTACTTGGTGTCTTCCTGTGTAGTCGTACACTTGTCGGATCCGGAAGGGGAACTCGGCGCCCACGGCTGTTGCAACTGCAGTGTTCACAACAACGGAAAAAAGGCAGCAAGATGGTGCACAGAGGGCGGCGACCGAGGTGACGAACTACAGGTGCAGTGGCACTGGATCTGGGGCGGAGGGACTCGTTCCCGATGGCGACGGAGGTCGAGGACTTGGCGTCCTTGGCGGTAGAGTGCCCTGTAGACGAACAGGGGCGGCACATGGGATGGCACCAGCGACGGGCTGGACTTGGCGCAAGGGAGGCCGATGCGCTGGGGGCGCGCGCCGGCGGTGGTGACGCCGTTGATGGTGACGGGGAGGCGGCGCACTGGAGATGATGCAGAGACGAGGCGGCTGACGGCCAGGGAGGAGCTCGGGGCTCGGGCGTGTCCAGGGCGCTCGAGGCTGCAGGCGCGGAGGAAGAGGCGGCCGGTGGGGAGACTCACGACGGTGGCGGGCGTCCATGGCGGTGCGGCGGTGAGGCAGCGACAACGGGGGAGGCGGCGGCACTGGCATCCAGCAAGGGCGTCGCACCTACGGCCCGGCGAAGCGGCAAGACGACGGGGAGGTGCAGGCCTGCGGCTGGCTCGGCGACGCTACGAGGCGACGGCGAGGAGGAGTGGGAGGCGAGCCAGCGAGGGGGGATGGGGATCGGGCTCCAGGGGGGTTCGGGTGGAGCGAGACAAGCGAGCGAGAGATGGGGATCGCGCGCGATGGGATCGGGCCCTGGCTCGATGCGCTGCGATGCTGATAGTGGCGGCGGCTGACGAGAACGAGAGGGAGAGATGAGAGGATGGAGGTCGGGCCTTGAGTTCGGTAAGGCCAGCTAGGCCTTGAAGGCAAATGGGCCGCGACTGGAGGAGCAGGTGGGGGCAGCTGGCTATTGGGCTCTTCCCTTCTCTCTATTTTTACTTTAGAAGAAAGAATGAAAGAGTAAAGAAAAAGATAGAGAGAAGAAAAATAAGGAGAGGGTTAGTGAAAGAATTTGAGCAAGTGGTTAAATCTCTTGGACTCACATAAAAATGTGTTGATCCAAGAAATTAGGAATGGCCAAGATTGAAAGATTAAATTCAAATTCCTTTGAATTTACTTCAAAAGGTTTGAACTAGGACATGTTTCCGAAGTGCCCAAAATGTTCGGATTTTGGAGGAGCCAGGGAAAATGATGAAAGAATTTATGACAAAGTTTGGAGACCAAACTTGGAGTAGAAAAGACATGTGAAAGAAATTTCAAGTGTGTTAAAGGTGAATCCAAAATTAATGGAATATTTATAATAGCTCCAGAATATTGGGAGGATATGTTATAAAGAGAAATCACCATGTGAGTTCCCTCGGTTTAAATGGATCGAAGATCCACACAATTTATTTAGTTGAGATGCCAAGATTAAAGACATGATGGCATGATGACATGATGCAATGCAAAATAAATAACACAAGCACAAAACAAACACACGGGAGAACCCGGAACATCTGGAATCTTCTGGGACGTCGGTCTTCGGGCGTCACAACTCTCCCACACTAACAGAGGTTCTCGACCCGAGATCCTGGAGATGGCACCGGATAAAACGGAAAAGGAAGAGGTAAAACAAAGTTGCTTCTTTGACAAACGAGTGAAACCATGAACCTTGAGAGGTTGACCAAATTGAAAGAAGAATACAACGGAGATGAACGAAGATGAAAACACTCCGTTAGAAAAGAGGAACAAGGAACATTACGAGAACCTTGTAGGTTGAAAGGCATGAAACAAGAGCTCATGAACCAGAAGAATATGAAACCGCAACGGTATAGCCAAGGAAAACGAATGACAGAATTCGGACAAAACTCCGACTGAAAATGGAAGGAAATAACATGAACTTGAGGAGATGGAATGATACTTGATAAAATCAACAACACACAGCCTCTGAAACAATTGAAAGAATGGCGCAAGGAGAATGATTTCAGATAGCACTCCGGTTGAAAAGAGAGGCAAAACTTGATAAGATTAGAGAATTAGAATGGAGGACACAACACTCCAGTTAAATAGACGAGAAAAGGAAAGAACATGATCTTGATAAAACGAGCTTATGGGACGAAGAGAGCAATATCACAATGCCTCCGGAATGAAAGAATAGAATATAGATCAATGAAAGAGATGAACGGAGAAAAATATGACAACTTCTCCCATGAATGAGTTTGAAAGAGCATCCTTACAATGATGGATTGAAATAGAGTTGATGGAAATCAACAACGAAAAGAATATGCTTGTTGTGGGCTTATGGAAAACATCTCAAGATTAAGAGATGACAACGAGCCACTTACAAAAACATTTGATTGGCTTGAGATCAACAAGGAGACGAAAAACTTCCACCGAGAGGATAAATGAAGAACTTGGGTCATTTATAAGCACCATAATTAGCAACAATCCTTAGGGAAAGTTTTTAGGTGAAATACAACCCAAGATTACTCCAACGAATAAATTGAATGGTTGGAAAGATCTCCTAGACAAAGAAAATGATGGGTTTAAATATCTCATTCCTGACAACTTGTGAATCATGAAACATGAAGGGAAATTGTTAAAAATGGCATACCACCCTCTCAAACAATAAGGTAGAAGGAATTGCAATTGGAAAGCATGATGAAGAATGCTTGAGCTCCAACAAGAATCTTGATGAAGACTTCGAGGATGAATTAAATCTTGATGAACCACCATGAAAACTCCGGTAATGAAAGCATGAGAAGTGAAAGATGAAAAGAATAAGATTCAAGGCCTGCGATGAATTAGATGGAGGTTTGGAATGGTATAATAGAAATAACTTGGAGCTCCGGAAAACAAGATGAACAACTTAGAACCGAGAATATGATATGATGAACAAGCTCTAGACAAAAGAATTAAATCACCTTGAAGGAATAAGAATAAGAATTATGTCATGCATCTCCTTCACCAATTTAAATTGATGACAACCAAAGGATTTGGCATACTACTTATTCTCGTTGGAAAGAATTAAGAGAGATCTCGCACAAGCTTGGGTAAATCTTCAACGAACCACCGGTAGGATTATGAAAAGAATGAGTGAATTAATACGAAAACAAGGAAGAGTAAACTTGAATGAACCACCGTAAGAATGTGGAGACGAAAGAAGAGACATCGATGAAGAATAGTTGGAGCTCGAAGTTGAAAACTGAGAACAAAGAATCTTCTGAAATGATGGCCTTCGGAGGATAACAATGGAAAGAATTCATGAAATGCTTCGGATGGCATATAAGAATTCCTCACAATCTGAAAAATAATGAGGATGGCATGAAACTAGAACCACGCATCTTCAAGAGAACGGCCAAGATTTAAGAGAAACTCTTCTCTCGTCTTCAAATGTTGAGAATGAAGACGAGAAATGCCATAAGAATTGTTGAGCACTCCGGAATGAAGAATTAAAAAGGTTGAAACAATGGTGAAAAGAATTGAACGCGATCTTGGAGAAGGTATATGACTGATGTAATCCATTCTTACATCACATTTGAAAAGAATTCTCCGGAAAAAGAAGAGTCAGGTAAGATCCTGGGAAAAGACATGTGGGTTAGGGCCCACTAAAGAAATCACCGTTGGAAAAGATTGCTTAAGAGATATTACACTGGTTGAATTAAATGGCTTGAATAAGATGATAATCCTCAAAATAGCTTGAATGGATTAAGAATGGAATTATGAATCTTCTGAGATATCTTCAACACTCCAGATATGAATAAAGAGATGTGAAGAAATAAGAGAGCCTTCGGATAAGAAATTCCCACATTGGAAAACATGTGAAAGAAGAGGCACATATATGATCAATACGGAAGCTTGGATTTAGTCCACCGGAGAAGAATGTTAGAATTAAGAATGATGAACTTGAAACTCTTGAGCATCTTCACGATAAATCACCGGATAAGAACATAGAAGGAAAAGAATGAAGAAACCTCACATGAATAAAATGGATATTTCATTTAAGAATTTCTGACTCCATAAAGAAAAGGGTGGGAGGGTGGGGAAACAAGGACAACTTGGGATGAATGAAACAGACAAATCGTCATATTTCTCAACGGCGTCCGTATGAAATAACTTGAACAGAAGGCACACCGGTTGAAAAGGATTAACATGAAAATCTCGATGGTCAAGAAGAATTAGCAATCCCATAGAAATATGAGAACACCGATTAGGAAGGTGTGGAATGAACATTTGACATCGAAGCAACTCGAATACCATAATCAAAAGAAAAACACAGGATAGATATGTTGCAACATAATCTTCACAATATCATTCGAACAGAGAATTGAACGAATGAATTCCGTAGGTACATCAACTTGTTGAGAAGCCACTAGGGAGAACAAAAGATAAATAAAAACAACAAGGAGCAGATAGAACAAATACAAGATAGAAGCTTCGTTCCACATATCCATGCTGAAAGTTCATGGAACGTGTTACAAAAGGGTTTTGCAATCCCCGGATCAGCATAGCCAAGGACCCTTTAAGATGCAACTCCCGATCGGAACAACGCCCATAAAACCACTTCACTCAATGTTGAACCCCGAACTCCATATCATGCATTCGTTGGAAGAATGCCTACAAACTACTGAATGAACCCACCTATTAATTTTTGAAAGTTTCCAGTTATGCAATCAGGTGTTGGGGATATAGGGGAAGCACCACGCACTCAACTCTAATCCTACATCCAGCTGTATCCATCCTTCAACACATAACCAGTTATTTCCGGAAACCGTTTACCTCGTGATGACCCACAACCGTAAGGGATCTATTGCAGCGTTTTCGATAAGTAAGAGTGTCGAACCCAACGAGGAGCAGAAGGTATTGATAAGCGATTCTGAGCAAGAATTTACTGCAAGCACTGAAAGATAACTTTTAGGGGTTTTCTCGGTATAAGCAACAGGAAAGTAAAAGCAAGTAATGTAAAAGGTACTGAGAGTAACAAGTGGCCCAATCCTTTCTTAGCAAAGGAGAGGCCTAGCAACTGAACTTATAAAGACTAAAGCGTTCCTGAGGACACACGGGAGAGGTAGTCATGTGCTTTCACCATATTCCGTATCGATACTATGTTATGTGTTGATAAGTGTTGAGTGGGTGGATCTATGCTAGTGCACTCTCTAGACTAAGATGAATGCACTCTTATGATTAAACACCTTGCAAGCATCCTCAAATACAAGATAGAATTTAAGGCAAAAGCCTAACCATAGCAATACGATCGAGGATCCATTATTCCCTTATGCAAAAGCGTGCGAACTGGGGTTCAGGTTTCTGTCACTCCGGCAACCCACCATAAGCATTCTTTATACACAATGTATTCTCCTAGGTCCTTAATAAGGCGAAGTGTTGGGTGTTCGACTCACACAACACCACTAGTAGAATGACAACACAACTTAAGTATCAAACAACACATATTACTTCAACAACATATGACTACTAACAACAAGACTTTCCCCATGTCCTCAAGAACTAAGGTAACTACTCACGAGACATAAAAGAGATCATGATCAGCGGGGATAAATATGTGATAAACAATCTGGACATAATAATATTTCTCCAACAAAACTCAATAGCATTCACCACAAAGTAGTAATCAACACCGATTGAGTAGAGAGGATAGGTAGTACGAGTTACAACACGAGTTGCGATTGTAAGATGAGATTTGGATGAAGATGGAGATGGTGCTGGTGTTGGGGATGATGTTGATGATGATCTCGATGATGCCCGTGACCATGGCGACGATCTCCCCTTCCGGGAGGTGATCTCCCCGGCGGAATCTGCCCGCCGGAGATGCCCTTTCCTTCTCTATAGGTGTGATGGCCTGGCTTATTAGGGATGATAGACTACTCATATCAATAAGGAATTCCTTCTTTTCCGGGAGCCCATTCGGATAGAACTCCAAAGTTAAGCGTGCTCAGCTTGGAGTAGTTTCAGGATGGGTGACCGACTGGGAAGTTGCTCTCGGGTGCGCACGAGTGAGGACAAAGTGCGCAGAAAAGACTAGTATTGATATGTGAGGCCAGTCTAGATCCCGCCAGGAGTAACGACCACCGGCGGGTGTGTCCGGGGCGTTACAAGTTGGTATCAGAGCCGACCCTCGCGGTTACACGGATGTTTGCGGACAGTTTGCAGTCATGTTGTGCATGACGTTTGTGACCCGTCGTGGCACACGGCATGGCACATGTGCTGTCCTGGAAGCACAGACGGTTGTGCCAAGAGGGAACGTTCCTGTGGCCCGACGAGGACGTCGGTTCCTCTGAGTGAGGGTGTATGTGATGGCCTGGCTTATTAGGGATGATAGACTACTCATATCAATAAGGAATTCCTTCTTTTCCGGGAGCCCATTCGGATAGAACTCCAAAGTTAAGCGTGCTCAGCTTGGAGTAGTTTCAGGATGGGTGACCGACTGGGAAGTTGCTCTCGGGTGCGCACGAGTGAGGACAAAGTGCGCAGAAAAGACTAGTATTGATATGTGAGGCCAGTCTAGATCCCGCCAGGAGTAACGACCACCGGCGGGTGTGTCCGTGGCGTTACAGTAGGTTTCCGCCTCGGAGCGGCGGCGGAACTCCGTAAAAAGTCTTCTTTTTAGGGTTTTCGGAGAACGGAGAGTATATAGGCAAAAGGGGGCATCCGGAGGTGGGCCAGGGGCTCCAGGCGCCCCCCCGGCGCGGCCAGGGGGGCGCCCCCAGGCCGCCTGGGCACCCTGTGGCCCCCCTCTGGCTCCCCTTTTGCGTGTCTTCGTGATTCATCTGAAAAATATCTCCCGTCAATTTTCAGGTAATTTGGAGGTATTCTTCTTCAGCAACTCAGCGTCCACTTTTTACTGCTGGATCCTGCGTCTGCTGTTCCGGCATCGGAGAGTTTGCAAACTGTGTAAAATAGACCAAAACAACATAAGAACATCACCATAACGTGAAATATATCAATGAATAAGGATAAATTATGATACAAAATAGTGATGCATTTTGGACGTATCAACACCCCCAAGCTTAGACCTCGCTTGTCCCCAAGCGAATATGAACTCGGTAAACCTGTCCACAAGTTTAGAGAGTGAAGTGTCGATAAATAGAATACGGACAAGAAGCATCATAGTTTCTTTACCAACTCAAATATCCTCAACAGCAATCTTCAACTCATAAAGCCCTTATGAAAGAGTGATAACACTTATATTCGAAAGTAGGGCTAAGGAAACTCATTATATCATGGCAAACATGTCCTTTGGTCAAAGAACAACAATAGATTTAACTTTTGCTCTTATATTTGATGAGATCAATTGGAGCTTTTTGAAAATAACATGTTAATAGGCAAGAAGTGAAAGTGTTAACACAAAGGAAGATGTTTGCTTTAGTTGGGCATGACAAACAACTTACTTATCGAATGATAATGTCAACAAGGATATGATATGACAAATCTTAATGCAGCTTTATATGAATTAATCCTTATCAACATCAAACGTCTGCTCTCTTTGAGAAATAGAAGGAAGTAGAAGTAACTGACTCAACTTAAAATTAAAAGATAGGCCCTGCTCTAGGGTAGTAGGGAAAACTCATGTGCTATCCTCAAATCAAACAGAATGAAAACAAGTTTTTAGGGGTGCATGATTTGTCAACGAATGCTAATAGATAACTCAATTGCTTTTTGAGCTGGACAAGTTTCGAGGAACGGCTCCCGCACGAGGATGATAACATCCTCTTATTCTCCTTTGTTTATCACTGCCAAAGTTTTCTGATTTCTCATGAACAAAGCGTGAAGGAGGGTTTGTTTGTTATATTATTTTTAAGCCGGGCGCACTCCTTGCCAGTTCCTTCTCGTATTATGGGTTTGTGTCACATCCCTAGATCAAGCCATGTGGTCCTTGCCTGTTCATCATGCCATCATGTTTTAAATTTTAAATGAACTTGAAATGGGGATGTTGAAACCCTAGCACTAAAGGAACTCAACTAGGGTGAACCTTAATACCTTTCAATATATCCATAGTGCCCTTCACAAAATGTTCATCAATTTTGCTCTTGGCTAAAACCTCTGCCAAAAATGGTTTCATAATTTTGGGAGCCATTTTGGAACCTTGAATTAAATCATAGATATTTGCATTTGGACATTTAAATCCTATAGACAATTTTAAATGCCCAAATAATCTTGGAAGTAAATGAGGGTTGTTGGAATTAATCCAGACAGTGCCCACAAATATTTCCAAGATTTATGGAAATGTTCTGGCATTTTTATTAAATCAAAACAACAGCAGAAAAATAGAAAACAGAAACTTTTTTTAGAAAAGAGAGAGAGAGTGGAAGTACATGGCCTTTACCTGTGCAGCCCACCTGGCGGCCCAAGTGGCCGGCCCAGCCCACCACCGCAACACCCCTCCGTCGTCTTCCTCCCCTCGCCCCAAAGCAGCTGCGTGCCAGCAGCGGCGCGTGGCCGTGGCCACCTCCTGCTTCGCGCTGGAGGTCGTTCCCCTCCCTGTCCACGCGCCTGGAGACGCCTCGACCCCCCCCCCCTCGTCATCTCCCCTCACTCTCTGGTCTCTCTCCCTCCCTTCCATCGCGTTCCCGCAGCCACCCGAGTGGGCTCGTCGCTGTCGCTCGCCACCACCGTGGCCACAGCCCTTCCCACACCCCCGCATCGTGACCACGAGCTCCGCCTTGAACCCGTGGACCTACACGCCCCCGCACGCAAGCTCGGGAGCCTCATGGCGTCGTCCCCGACCTCATGTTCAACCTCCGGCCGCCGACGACCTCACCGACGAATTCGCGGCAACCAGCATGCCCCCGAGCCCGCTCACCTTCCCTGCAGCTTTGTTGTGAGCTCCTGCACCGAAACCCCTTCTTCCCCGCTTCTTTTTCGTGCCGTAGCCGCCGCCCCGTGAACACCCGAAGCCGCCGTCCGCCATGGCCGGCGAGCTCCATGTTGCCGAGCCCCTCCGCTCCAACCAGAGGCTCTGGCGTGCCCCTGCGGCCCCTTAGGTGCTTCCCAACACCTCCTTTCGCTCCTCCTCGAGCCGCAGCACCGCGGCCGCACAGACTCGAGCTCCGGCCGCCGCAAACCTCGCCGCCGGCGCTGTTTCCGGCCACTCCAGGTCGAACAGCTCGCACCGTTGGATGCGGCCGAGTGCCAGCTTTCCAACGGGACTAACCGCGCCCGAAACCATCCCCTGTACGCGAAATCCGAGCCACTCCGGCGAGACACCGCCGCGGATTGTGGTCGCCGGCGAGTTACTCCGGCGGGTACTTTTTAATTAGTGCTAATGACCCCCCCTGGGGCGATGACAGGTGGACCCAGGGCCCTACAAAATTAGTTTAGTTACTAAACCAGTTTTAATTAACCACCGAGACACTGACTTGTGGGCCCCAGTGCCTAGTTAGTTTAGTTTAATCTTTTGTTAAGTTTAGTTAAGCATGTTTAACTGTGGTGTCACTGACGTGTGGACCCCACACGTCAGGTTTGACTTAGTCCAGCCGCTGACCTGCTGACGCCAGAATGACGTCATGCTGATGCAGTATTTGTTTTCTGGGTTTTTAAATAAATCAGAAATGATTTATTTATTTCAGAAAATAGCCAAAACTTCTAAAAATCATAGAAAATAATCTATAACTCAGATGAAAATAATTTATATATGAAAATTGATCAGAAAAATCCAAGAAATCTGTTTATGGCATTTTCATGCATGTTTGAATAACTTACAACCACTGTTTAGGGCAATTTGAATAAATGGCATTTGAATAATCACATATGGAGTTTGAATTTGAACCTTTGGTTCAAACCAACTTCATTTAATTGTGTTGCTAGTTGCATTAGCTCAACCAACAGCATATTGCCATGTCATGATCATGCATCATATTGTCGCATTGCATTGATTGTGTTCTTTCTCTGTTTGTCGGTTTTGTCCCCTCTCAGTAGACGACGTTCCGACGATGAGTTCGATGACACCAATGAAGACTCATTGATATCTTCAGAAGTGCCAGGCAAGCAAACCCCCATTGAGCATCCCGATACAATCCCACTCTCTCGCTCCTGCTCTCTTTTACTGCATTAGGACAACAAGGATTGAACTGTTTTGCTGCGGTAGTTGAACCCCTTTCCTCTGCATGACCTGTCATTGCCACAGTAAATAGTTGAAACCCACTAGCATGAGTAGGAATTGTTTGAGCCATGTTGTGCCTACTCATTCATGCTTTCTAGTTATGCCTGCTATTGCTTAGAGTTGAGTCAGGTCTAATTCATCGGGGATGAATTGGAATGTGGTGAACATGTCCTACTGTGTGTGAGCTAAGTGTGTGAACACGATTTGGTAAAGGTAGCGGTGAGAGGCCATGTAGGAGTACATGGTGGGTTGTCTCACTGGAGCCGTCCTTAAGAACTGAGTTCTGTGTAAGTTGTCCAATGACATAGTTACTACCACACATTGGGTTCCGGTAACTCGACCCCTCTCGACTTATTAATCAACTAGATCTCTGTCCAGGAGTTGCAACTAGTTTCTGGTGTTTGTAGGTAGTGTTAGTAGTCTACCAAGTGGCACACGGTACATGTGGGCTTGGGGCAGACTAGGCACCGTGGCACGGTGTACCAAGCGTAGATCCATCCGACGAGGTGGGCTTGGGAACCCTGCGCACATCTTTTGGGGCCGTGAGCGACACCCCGGCCGGATCTCCCCACGGATGGAACCCGAATAGGCGATAAACCTGGACGAGAGACTTGTGTGGTTAGTCAGGTCGTGGCCGACACCCTCGCCAGGCTTCCGCTTGAAGGTTGCCGAGATACATGACGTGTACATGGCGGTAAGTGGCGAGAGCGTGTGTGAAGAAGTACACCCCTGCAGGGTTAACATGATCTATTCGAATAGCCGGGTCCGCGGTTATGGACTTCTTGGATGCTTACGTGGTACATAGACAATCGAAAGTGGATACTCTAAAATACTCAAGACAAGTGTGAGTGCTATGGATGGCCTTCTCGTAGGGAGACGGGAGCGGGTCCATAGTGATGTATTGATTGGTGAATATGTGGACTCGTGTGCGCCACCTCAAAAGAGTTACTTGCCGACGTAGTTCAGGATAGCCACGAGTCAAAGCTGGCTTGCTGCAGTCAAACTCCACTACCCCCTTTGTTGATACTGTTGCATATGTAGTTAGTTCTGATGTAAGTCTTGCTGAGTACCTTTGTACTCACGTTTGCTTAATTTATGTTTTGCAGAGAGACCTCAGTCTCGCTAGTGGTTCCGCGTGGACTTCGACGTTTAGCTTGTTACCTCAGCTACGGTCTTGTGCCCTTAGGAGGGTCTTGTAGATAGTCAGGCTTCTCAGCCTATTTCATTTGTAGTTGTCTGTACTCAGACATGTTATGCTTCCGTTGCCTGTATGCTCTGTATGTTGGGTCATGTGACCCCTGATTGTAATAAATGCTATGATGGCTCTTCTGGGCCTTTATCTATATGAGTTGTTGAGTTATGTTGTGATGCCATGTTGTACAGCACATACTTGCATGTTATGCGTACGTGTAATGTGTATTGCTATGTGTGGGATCCGACACCTAGTTGTTTACCTTTGGTAGCCTATCTTACAGGGTAATGTCTCCTAGTGATTCCACTGAGCCTTGGTAGCTTGCTACTGCTCCGGAACACTTAGGCTGGCCGGCATGTGTCCTTCTTCGTTCCTGTGTCTGTCCCTTAGGGGAAATGTCACGCGTTGTTCCTTTAAGTCCTTGTAGCTTGCTACGACTTGGGTTCATACGTTGATGACCGACACGTTTGTTGCTGGGTCATGTATGCCTGTCTCTGTAATTTAGTGCCACTTTTGGTTTATAACTGGTCATGTCGGCCCGGGTTCTCTGTCATATGGATGCTAGCGACACTATCATATACGTGTGCCAAAATACGCAAACGGTCCCGGGCCAGGTAAGGTGGCACCCGTGGGGATACCGTGCGTGAGGCCGCAAAGTGATATGGTGTGTTACAGGCTAGGCCTGTGTGACTTAGGATCGGGGTCCCGACAGCTTTGCACATTAGACATGCAATCCCGGGGTGAAGCTTGTCCAATTCAAAAAGACTATGAATTAGCTATTACTTCCTCATGAGCTAAAACAGAGGCACAAAATAAAAGATTTTGAACATTTGAGGATAACACATAAATTATATACTTTTAGGAGGTGGTAGCGGAATACCACGAGTAGGTAGGTATGGTGGACTCATATGGAAGGTATTGGCTTAAGGGTATGGATGCACAAGCAGAATACCGCTTAGTACAGAGTTAGGCTAGCAAAGGTTTTGAAAGAACAGACAATTGATGATGACTAAGATGCAAAGCAATATAAAGCATGAACATTGAAATAAGCATAACACATCAAGTTGTCTTCCTTGTCAGCATAACACTTCAAGCATAATAACATAAAGTTTTGGCTATGTTGATAATTTAAGAAAATCATGCTTGTTGTTATGACCAAAGCTATGTTTGCCAAGATTAAATAAAGTTTCATAGCCATACCTGACATAAGGTCAATACTCCCCATAAGAATCATCATATAAGGTCGATTGCGTGAAGAGAATACCGAGTGCAGCAAAAGGAACCAATAAACTTCTCATTAATATTCCATCATGGACGACTCCACACTCACGGATACAATTCTTCACCGAAGGAGTGACAGACCTCAATGCACACACCTATCTCATATAATAACCTCCCTAGACATGATACGACTCTACTTGACTCTAAAAGACAAAAGGTAAAGATAAAGATACCGGGCACTCCCCCAAGCTTGGAACAAGCCAAGGGAATGCCATTACCCCAGGAGATTTCACTCATCATCCTTGTTGGCGTTGATCAAGTAGTCCTTGGCGAAACGCTTCCATGGAAGGGGTTCTCCAGTCTCATATGAGAAGCTCGTCTCCTGAATCCTGCATTCAGCACCCAAACCCATGCGCAGAAACCTTAGTTCATACTCACAGTTCTGGTTATGTAGATCATTAATTTGCCCTTGGAGCTCTATAATTCTTTCTTCAGACGCGGTGATTCTTTCCCACATCTCCTTCATCTCCTTCAGGAAGTAGTTGTTCAGCTCGTTGGTGATGTCAAAGTTAGCTTCGACACCACGCTCGATCATCTTCTTGTACTCGAAGACTTCTTGTTCCACTTCTTCCAGCCTGGCCTGGATGCTCCCCTCCTTGATAGGTCCCTTCAGATCTTCTTGATGAAGGACGCCGTCCTTCATCTGAACAACCTGAGGGTGCTTCTTCACCTCAGCGAGGTAAGGGTTGATGACGTTGACGACGAACTTGTCCTTGGGGGAACTTGGAGAAGCCATGGCACCTAAATTCAGCTGAAAGATTCCCTGGCAGAAACAGACCGAAGAGAAAACACGCGAAATCGCAAGATACGTTGCCGGAACAATCCGGGCAAATATGTAGGAAAAATTTATGCACAGAAAGGAAGGTAACGAACCAAAGCGGGGTCGGAGACGGGCTCCCGGGTGTCCAGGCGGCCTGCCGGCGCGGCCTAGGGGGGGGCGCCAGGGGGGCGCCTGGACTCCCTAGAGGTCGTCTCCTGCTCCACTTAGACTCGGATTTTTACTAATTTTGCAGAAACTCGTAATACGGAACTTTTATGGCGGTTCGCAATGTTTCCTTACCGTACTACATAGCTTTCTTTATTCTGCTTCTGCTGGCGTCTGAAACAGGGCTGCAACATGTTCTTCATGGTTTGTTGTGTATATTATATTCACATCAACATTGACAGGGTCTCCTGCTATGTAATGTTTAAGCCTTTACCCATTCACAACTTGAGGTTTGGTGCCTTCAAAATTGTTAATCTTAATTGCACCAGACCGATAAACTTCTTCAATATGAAATGGTCCTTCCCACCTGATTGAAGAACCTTATGTGCAGTCCTCTCACCGGCATGATGTCCTCCATAGGGACTATCATGACACCGTCTGAGAATGTCCTTCTGCTCATGTTCCGGAATGCATCTTCTCACGATCTCGTCGGGACCTTCTTTGAAAAGATGTGGGTCATCCCAAAAGTAGTGCCTCAAATCATGAAAGAACTTCTTCCTTTGCTGAAATGTTAGACCTGGAGGCAAATACTTTGCAACAATAAAATTAGCATAATCTGCATACCAAGGATCGGAAAGAGATTGTACTTTTACAACGGCAAGTTGCTCGTCTGGAAAACTATCGTTAACTGGAATGGGGTCGTGCGGTATATCTTCCATCCTTGAAAGATTGTCCGCCACCGGATTGTCTTCCCCTTTCCTATCAACAATCTGCAAATCAAATTCTTGAAGAAGGAGTACCCATCTGATAAGCCTTGGCTTGGCATCCTTCTTTGTCATAATATACTTGATGGCAGCATGATCAGTATGAATAATAACTTTGGAATCAACAATATATTGCCTAAACTTATCACAAGCGAAAACTACAGCTAAGAATTCCTTCTCAGTAGTAGCATAGTTTCTTTGAGCACTATCTAGGGTTTTACTAGCATAATGTATAACATTCAATTTCTTATCAACTCTTTGTCCTAAAACAGCTCCAACAGCAAAATCACTTGCATCACACATAATCTCAAAAGGTAAATTCCAGTCAGGTGGTTGTACTATAGGAGCAGTTATTAAAGCTTTCTTAAGGACTTCAAAAGCTTCCTTACAATTTTCATCAAATACAAAAGGAACATCCTTCTGGAGAAGATTAATGAGGGGTCTCGAGGTTTTAGAAAAGTCTTTAATAAATCTTCTATAAAAACCTGCATGACCGAGGAAACTGCGAATACCTTTGATGTCCCTTGGATAGGGCATCCTCTCAATAGCTTCGATCTTAGCCTTATCCACTTCAATTCCCCTTTCGGAAATCTTGTGACAAAGAACAATTCCTTCATTAACCATAAAGTGGCACTTTTCCCAGTTGAGTACCAAATTTGTCTCCTCGCATCTCTGCAAAACTTTATTAAGGTTGTGAAGACAATGGTCAAAAGAAGTTCCATAGACGGACAAATCGTCCATGAAGACTTCCATAATATCGCCGCAGAAACCATGAAAGATAGCAGATATACACCTTTGAAAAGTAGCAGGGGCATTACATAAACCAAAAGGCATACGCCTGTAAGCATAAGTACCAAAGGGACAAGTAAAAGTGGTCTTCTCTTGATCGACAGTGTTAACATGAATTTGAGAGAAGCCAGAATAACCATCGAGATAACAAAAGTGGGTATTTTTGGATAACCTTTCAAGCATTTGGTCGATGAACGGCAACGGATAGTGATCCTTCCTGGTTGCCTTGTTCAACTTCATGTAATCAATACACATTCTATATCCAATAATAATTCTCTGAGGTATTAATTCATTTTTATCATTAGGAACCACAGTTGTACCTCCTTTCTTAGGAACAAAATGTACCGGACTTACCCACTTACTATCAGCTATAGGGTAGATAATACCTGCGGCTAGAAGCTTGAGAATCCCAGTTCTCACGACATCCATCATCTTCGGGTTCAACCGTCGTTGATGATCTACAACTGGTTTAGCATCAGGCTCAAGGTTGATAGTATGTTGACAGATAGATGGACTAATCCCCTTAAGGTCATCAAGGGTGTAGCCAATTGCGCCTCGGTGTTTACGAAGTACTTCCAATAATCGCTCCTCTTCATATCCTGAAAGGTTAGAATTGATAATAACAGGATATACTTTCTTTTCATCTAAATAAGCATATTTGAGCGTATCGGGAAGAGGTTTAAGATCGAACACCGGGTCTTCTTTCGGTTTTGATAAAATTCCCAAAGGTTCAACCGGAAGGTTGTGCTTCAGGATAGCAGGCTGCCTCAAGAATATTTCATCTAGTTCATTTCTTTCCTGCATATGCAAATCATTCTCGTGGTCCTCCATGTATTGCTGCAAAGGATCATTAGGGGGAATAGCAATAGAGGCAATGCTTTCAATAATTTTATCATCACTAGGTAAATCAGTACCACGAGGCTGCTTAGAGAACTTAGAAAAATTAAATTCATATGGCTCACCATCGAATTCAACAGAAACTTTACCTTTCTTGCAATCTATTATAGCTGCACAAGTTCTAAGAGAAGGTCTACCAAAAATAATTGGACAAAAATTGTCCCTCTCTGAACCAAGTACTAGAAAGTCGGTAGGGTATTTTACCTTTCCACATAGGACTTCAACGTCCCTCACAATTCCGATAGGAGAGATAGTTGTTCTATTTGCAAGATGAATAGTAACATCAACTTCTTCAAGTTCACAAGGGGAAATTTCACCGATGATCTCTTCATAAAGTGAATAGGGGATAGCACTTGCACTCGATCCCAAATCGCATAGCCCATAATAATTGTGATCTCCTATTTTAACAGATACCACTGGAGTACCTGAAATTGGGCCTTTATTCTAGGCTGTGACAAGGTTAGTGGAAACAGCACAAAAATTTATATTGGAATCCAAAACATCATTAGTAGCAAGGTCTTTAATCATTGCAACTTGAGGATCGACCCTGATCTGGTCCTCAGGCTCATCAACTCTTCTCTCACTTTTATTTATTATGCCTGTCACAAGAGAGTGCTCCCTTATCCTCGTGGGAAAAGGAGGCTTTTCATATATAACTGCAGGCAAAATAGGGTCAGCAACATAAATATCAATAGGTGGTTCTTTAAAAGGTTCATGGTGCTGGTCTCTCTTCTTTTTAAAAGAATCAATGTGAGAGGCAAAATTCTTACACAAATCAATCACTAGATGGGAATCAAGACCAATCTTAGAGCAAAAAGTATTGAAGTAATCAGTTTCCACATAGCTCTCAATATAATCATGTTCATAATTTATAGCGGGTTCAATACCTTTATCAATTTCCCAATCTTCGGTATTCCTCTGGATTCTTTCAAGGAGATCCCACCTTTCTTCAACACTCTTCTTCTGAAACACCCCACTAGAGGAGGCATCCAGCATCTCCTTATCCTGACGAGAAAGCCTGGCATAAAAATTTGTAAGTATAATTTCCTTGGGAAGCTTATGAATAGGGCATTTGAGCATTAGGGACTTCAGTCTCCCCCAAGCTTGAGCAATGCTTTCTCCGTCACGAGACCTAAAGTTATAGATATAATTCCTGTCTCGATGAATTTCATGAAGAGGATAAAACTTAGTATAAAAGAGAGACATAAGCTCCTGCCAGTCCAGCAAGTGTGAGTTATCGAGAAGCCCATACCAATCTGAAGCTTTATCTATAAGTGATACGACAAACAATTTCCTCATGACAAACTCCCTCGATACACCTGCAAGCTTAAATAATGAACATAATTGTGACAGATATAGCAAGTGTTCATCGGGATGTCTGTCTCCTGCGTAACGATTAGCCAAAACATAATCAATAATACCAGCTGGTATTTTATAAGGCACAATTTCAGTAGGGGGAGGATCAACCACCACAGGTGTGGGGCGTCTTCCCGCAAGCAACGATCCAATAATAGGGTTGTCCATAAGACAAGGAGCAGCAAATAGCAAAAATAAAAACAGAATTATAAAAAACTTTCTTACCAGTTTCACTTTACCAATAGCGCTACGCTCCCAGGCAACGGCGCCAGAAAACGGTACTTGATGACCCACAACCATAAGGGATCTATTGCAGCATTTTCGATAAGTAAGAGTGTCGAACCCAACGAGGAGCAGAAGGTATTGATAAGCAATTCTGAGCAAGAATTTACTGCAAGCACTGAAAGATAACTTTTAGGGGTTTTCTCGGTATAAGCAACAGGAAAGTAAAAGCAAGTAATGTAAAAGGTACTGAGAGTAACAAGTGGCCCAATCCTTTCTTAGCAAAGGAGAGGCCTAGCAATTGAACTTATAAAGACTAAAGCGTTCCTGAGGACACACGGGAGAGGTAGTCATGTGCTTTCACCATATTCCGTATCGATACTATGTTATGTGTTGATAAGTGTTGAGTGGGTGGATCTATGCTAGTGCACTCTCTAGACTAAGATGAATGCACTCTTATGATTAAACACCTTGCAAGCATCCGCAAATACAAGATAGAATTTAAGGCAAAAGCCTAACCATAGCAATACGATCGAGGATCCATTATTCCCTTATGCAAAAGCGTGCGAACTGGGGTTCAGGTTTCTGTCACTCCGGCAACCCACCATAAGCATTCTTTATACACAATGTATTCTCCTAGGTCCTTAATAAGGCGAAGTGTTGGGTGTTCGACTCACACAACACCACTAGTAGAATGACAACACAACTTAAGTATCAAACAACACATATTACTTCAACAGCATATGACTACTAACAACAAGACTTTCCCCATGTCCTCAAGAACTAAGGTAACTACTCACGAGACATAAAAGAGATCATGATCAGCGGGGATAAATATGTGATAAACAATCTGGACATAATAATATTTCTCCAACAAAACTCAATAGCATTCACCACAAAGTAGTAATCAACACCGATGGAGTAGAGAGGATAGGTAGTACGAGTTACAACACGAGTTGCGATTGTAAGATGAGATTTGGATGAAGATGGAGATGGTGCTGGTGTTGGGGATGATGTTGATGATGATCTCGATGATGCCCGTGACGATGGTGATGACGATGGCGACGATCTCCCCTTCCGGGAGGTGATCTCCCCGGCGGAATCTGCCCGCCGGAGATGCCCTTTTCTTCTCTGTAGGTTTCCGCCTCGGAGCGGCGGCGGAACTCCGTAAAAAGTTTTCTTTTTAGGGTTTTCGGAGAACGGAGAGTATATAGGCAAAAGGGGGCATCCGGAGGTGGGCCAGGGGCTCCAGGCGCCCCCCTGGCGCGGCCAGGGGGGCGCGCCCCCAAGCCGCCAGGGCACCCTGTGGCCCCCCTCTGGCTCCCCTTTTGCGTGTCTTCGTGATTCATCTGAAAAATATCTCCCGTCAATTTTCAGGTAATTTGGAGGTATTCTTCTTCAGCAACTCAGCGTCCACTTTTTACTGCTGAATCCTGCGTCTGCTGTTCCGGCATCGGAGAGTTTGCAAACTGTGTAAAATAGACCAAAACAACATAAGAACATCACCGTAACGTGAAATATATCAATGAATAAGGATAAATTATGATACAAAATAGTGATGCATTTAGGACGTATCACCTCGGACCTTCGAAACGCATCTACTATACAAGCTATGGCAATACTACCGAACTACCTCCCCAGTACTGTGTGATGTCGGGGTTATCTTGCCACTAACCGCGTAGGAGAGTTTTCGATGTCGGCCGTCATAAGTATTCCAGAACTGCTGCAATATATTTGTGACGACAACACCTCGGAGCTCAATTCCCCGGGACACTGCCACAACCCCTAAATGACAGGAGGCATCGAGAACAATGTTCTCGTCACAAAGACATCGGAACAATCCAAACAATACTCGCGACATTCCTAAAAAAATTGGTGAAATTTTGAGAGTAGAAGAGATAAGAGTAATCGCCAGGAGTCCTCACCAGAGTGAAAAGAGATGAGGAGCAAAAGAAATCCTACTCTCCGATATATATATATATATATATATATATATATATATATATATATATATATATATATGACTCAAAACATTTTCAAGTGTGTGCCTAGAGTCAACCGTCAACGATTCGATCAATCAGTGGGGGCTCCTAGGTCGGAGAAGGCTCTGAATACCAACTTGTAATGCCCAGGATGGGACTATACCTCCTACGTGTCGAGGCACGACTTCAAGGTATAAGCCCATTCTGGAATGATCTCAAGTTCGGTATCTTTGCACGACTCATGTAAAAATAGGGATGAAATTGCAAAAGGATAGTTGGCTTACACTTGCCACGTCACACAATACATTACATAAGCAAAACATCATTCAAAACATCACAACCCGACTACGGGCGAAGATCCAAAAGAAAGATACCAAAAACATAAAGCCACAGGTCCGAATCGCCCCTAGTAGAAACCACTACTGATCATCGAAAACGTCACAAGCATACGGTCACACTCTTCATCGAACTCCCACTGAAGTTCTGATCCATCTCCTGCATCGTACTCAGCTGAACCTGCATCTGGTGTTGTAGTATCTGTGAGCCACGAGGACTCAGCAATCCCATAGCCATGGGTATTAAGACTAGCAAAGCTTTATGGGTATGGAGAAGGGTAGTGGTGAGGTTGCAGCAGCGGCTAAGCATAATATGGTGGCTAACTTACGAGTACAATAATAAGATGAGCATCTACGCCAACGGTCGCAAACTAGTAATGATCGCTAAAGATCCTGAACTACCTACGAGTCAAACATAACCCCACCGTGTTCTCTTCTCAAAGTGAAAAGAGACAGTCACGGTTACTCACACAGTTGTGTGTTTTACTTCGGATCCTCTGTCAAGTTTTCTACAACCGGACATTAACAAATTCCAATCTGCCACATAACCGCGGGCACGGCTTTCGAAAGATCATAACCCTGCAGGGGTGTCCCAACTTAGCCCATCACAAGCTCTCACGATCATCTGTAGTGATAAATATACTATCATCACCCCTTATCTTAGGGAAATCCGATCAGGCTCGGCATCCCGGTGCACAAGACATTTTGACAATGGTAAAACAAGTCCAGCAAGACCTCCCGGCGTGCCGACACCCTGATAGTAGCCGCGCGTATCTCATCTCAGGCCACAACCGGATAGGTGAGCCTACGGGAGCCAAACCTTGAGTTTCCCCGTGGTGGCCCCGCAGTCCCCCCATTTGGGACCAACACCATCAGCACTGGCCCCCCTGCTATGTAGAAAAGAATCCCGAGGGCGCGACCCCCTATGCAATTTTAATTATTTAATTAAGTTGTTATTATGAGGCAAATTAAAACCAATGTTGGGCCTTGCTTGAGGAGTTTTATTCAAAGACGAAGTGTCAAGGGGTCCCCATATACCAAACCGTGTAAGGAACGCAAAATCAAGGAACATAATGCCGTTTTATCGGCGCCTAAGGTGGCATGAGTGGAACAAAACACCGTGCAAAAGGCCAAGCCTTCCACCCATGCCCAGTATATAGGTGTATTATTATATATATAACATATTGTGATATTCCAACAACAAGTTCCCTCCTGGAACGATCTTCATCTTCACCTGCAACTAACAACGCTATAAGAGAGGCTGAGCAAGCGGGTAACATAGCCAAACAATGGTTTTGCTAGGAAGGTGTCAAAGGTTAGAGGTTTCATGGCAACAAGGAGAGGGGCTGACAATAAGATGGGTAGCGCGACATGTAACGATAGCATTGAGACTACTAAGCATGGCAATGATAGTAAAGGTATCCAAGGGTATGATCATCTTGCCTGGGGTTCCGCAAGGAAGAAGAACGGATCCGTGAAGAAGACGAAGAAGAAGCCTTGAAGAAGAACCACGAGAAGTCGAACGAATCCTCACGAACGCAACGGAACAAGCACTAATGAGAAGAAGCAAGCAATACGGTAAACACACAACACAAGAACATAACAATATGCTCAACCAAGTATGATGCAAAACAAGTCTACATAGGATGCACTACAAGTCTATATAGGAAGCATAACATGGCAAGGTAGGAAGCACAGTAAAACAACACAAGTCTATATATGATACAATACCTGGCAAGGTATGATGCATGACAAGTCTATACAGGAAGCAATACATGGCAAGGTAGGAAGCACAGAAAAACAACACAAGCAACATGACAATATACTCAACCAAGTAGGATGCAAGACAAGTCTATATATGATGCTAAACATGGCAAGGCAGGAAGCACTCAAAAACAACACAAGTCAACAAGTTTAAATGAGGCCGGAAACTACAACAACAATTCCGGAAAATCCCCACATGACCAATTTAGCAATTATTTAAGCAACAACAATTAAACATTTAAAGGTTGTTATCATGATGCGGATGACATGATCAAGTTTTATGCAATTTTTTAGTTAAACGTTAACATCAAGAGATAAGAAGTATTTGTCACCATGGTGGAAAGAAAGGGGCCACGGCGGCGAATCCGAAAATGATGCCACGCAACATATCGGTACCGGCAAATCGTCGAGAGACCGATGCAAAAGAAAGGTGGCGTGAGCGACATGCAAAAGAGATGGGGTGAACCCGGTTCCCACGGGTCGGCGACAAGGCAAACGAGGGCCACAACGGACACGATGCAAACATTCGAAACATCTCATACAACACATGCAGTCCACGGGTCATCGTCTCGGGGTTATACCTTCGGAACGTTCATTTCGGGGCTGTTCGAGGTCGTAGAGGAAGTAGTGGTACTCGCGGGTCGTGGTCCACGTTTTGTAGCCGTTCACGTTATCGTGTCGTGGTACTTGCCGCGTTCCGGACCGAAGGGGTACTTGGCGCATCCATGGGTCTCCGAGGTCGACGGTAGAGGATGTAGTCGTTCTCGCTTCTTCACCGAAGGTAGTCGTTCGGGCGTCGAGCGTCGAGGTACTTGGCGGGTCGTCGTTGACGTAGGGGTACACATGTCGTAGACGTACTTGGTGTCTTCCCGTGTAGTCGTACACTTGTCGGATCCGGAAGGGGAACTCGGCGCCCACGGCTGTTGCAACTGCAGTGTTCACAACAACGGAAAAAAAGGCAGCAAGATGGTGCACAGAAGGCGGCAACCGAGGTGACGAACTGCAGGTGCAGTGGCACTGGATCTGGGGCGGAGGGACTCGTTCCCGATGGCGACGGAGGTCGAGAACTTGGCGTCCTTGGCGGTAGAGTGCCCTGCAGACGAACAGGGGCGGCACATGGGATGGCACCAGCGACGGGCTGGACTTGGCGCAAGGGAGGCCGATGCGCTGGGGGCACGCGCCGGCGGTGGTGACGTCGTTGATGGCGACGGGGAGGCGGCGCACTGGAGATGATGCAGAGGCGAGGCGGCTGACGGCCAGGGAGGAGCTCGGGGCTTGGGCGCGTCCAGGGCGCTCGAGGCTGCAGGCGCGGAGGAAGAGGCGGCCGGTGGGGAGACTCGCGACGGCGGAGGGCGTCCATGGCGGTGCGGCGGTGAGGCAGCGACGATGGGGGAGGCGGCGGCACTGGCATCCAGCAAGGGCGTCGCCCCTGCGGCCCGGCGAAGCGGCAAGACGACGGGGAGGCGCTGGCCCGCGGCTGGCTCGGCGACGCAACGAGGCGACGGCGAGGAGGAGAAGTGGGAGGCGAGCCAGCGAGGGGGGGATGGGGATCGGGCTCCTGGGGGGTTCGGGTGGAGCGAGACAAGCGAGCGAGAGATGGGGATCGCGCGCGATGGGATCGGGCCCTGGCTCGATGCGCTGCGATGCTGATAGTGGCGGCGGCTGACGAGAACGAGAGGGAGAGATGAGAGGAGGAGGTCGGGCCTAGGGTTCGGTAAGGCCGGCTGGGCCTTGAAGGCAAATGGGCCGCGACTGGAGGAGCAGGTGGGGGCAGCTGGCTGTTGGGCTCTTCCCTTCTCTCTATTTTTACTTTAGAAGAAAGAATGAAAGAGAAAAGAAAAAGATAGAGAGAAGAAAAATAAGGAGAGGGTTAGTGAAAGAATTTGAGCAAGAGGTTAAATCTCTTGGACTCACATAAAAATGTGTTGATCCAAGAAATTAGGAATGGCCAAGATTGAAAGATTAAATTCAAATTCCTTTGAATTTACTTCAAAAGGTTTGAACTAGGACATGTTTTTTAAGTACCCAAAATGTTCGGATTTTGGAGGAGCCAGGGAAAATGATGAAAGAATTTATGACAAAGTTTGGAGACCAAACTTGGAGTAGAAAAGACATGTGAAAGAAATTTCAATTGTGTTAAAGGTGAATCCAAAATTAATGGAATATTTATAATAGCTCCATAATATTGGGAGGATATGTTATAAAGAGAAATCACCATGTGAGTTCCCTCGGTTTAAATGGATCGAAGATCCACACAATTTATTTAGTTGAGATGCCAAGATTAAAGACATGATGGCATGATGACATGATGCAATGCAAAATAAATAACACAAGCACAAAAGAAACACACGGGAGAACCCGGAACATCTGGAATCTTCTGGGACGTCGGTCTTCGGGCGTCACAACTCTCCCACACTAACAGAGGATCTCGACCCGAGATCCTGGAGATGGAACCGGGTAAAACGGAAAAGGAAGAGGTAAAACAAAGTTGCTTTTTTGACAAATGAGTGAAACCACGAACCTTGAGAGGTTGACCAAATTGAAAGAAGAATACAACGGAGATGAACGAAGATGAAAACACTCCGTTAGAAAAGAGGAACAAGGAACATTACGAGAACCTTGTAGGTTGAAAGGCATGAAACAAGAGCTCATGAACCAGAAGAATATGAAACCGCAACGGTATAGCCAAGGAAAACGAATGACAGAATTTGGACAGCACTCCGACTGAAAATGGAAGGAATTAACATGAACTTGAGGAGATGGAATGATACTTGATGAAATCAACAACACACAGCCTCTAAAACAGTTGAAAGAATGGCGCAAGGAGAATGATTTCAGATAGCACTCTGGTTGAAAAGAGAGGCAAAACTTGATAAGATTAGAGAATTAGAATGGAGGACACAACACTCCAGTTAAATAGACGAGAAAAGGAAAGAACATGATCTTGATAAAATGAGCTTATGGGACGAAGAGAGCAATATCACAATGCCTCCGGAATGAAAGAATAGAATATAGATCAATGAAAGAGATGAACGGAGAAAAATATGACAACTTCTCCCATGAATGAGTTTGAAAGAGCATCCTTACAACGATGGATTGAAATAGAGTTGATGGAAATCAACAACGAAAAGAATATGCTTGTTGTGGGCTTATGGAAAACATCTCAAGATTAAGAGGTGACAACGAGCCACTTACAAAAACATTTGATTGGCTTGAGATCAACAAGGAGACGAAAAACTTCCACCGAGAGGATAAATGAAGAACTTGGTTCATTTATAAGCACCATAATTAGCAACAATCCTTAGGGAAAGTTTTTAGGTGAAATACAACCCAAGATTACTCCAACGAATAAATTGAATGGTTGGAAAGATCTCCTGGACAAAGAAAATGATGGGTTTAAACATCTCATTCCTGACAACTTGTGAATCATGAAACATGAAGGGAAATTGTTAAAAATGGCATACCACCCTCTCAAACAATAAGGTAGAAGGAATTGCAATTGGAAAGCATGATGAAGAATGCTTGAGCTCCAACAAGAATCTTGATGAAGACTTCGAGGATGAATTAAATCTTGATGAACCACCATGAAAACTCCGGTAATGAAAGCATGAGAAGTGAAAGATGAAAAGAATAAGATTCAAGGCCTGCGATGAATTAGATGGAGGTTTGGAATGGTATAATAGAAATAACTTGGAGCTCCGGAAAACAAGATGAACAACTTAGAACCGAGAATATGATATGATGAACAAGCTCCAGACAAAAGAATTAAATCACCTTGAAGGAATAAGAATAAGAATTATGTCATGCATCTCCTTCACCAATTTAAATTGATGACAACCAAAGGATTTGGCATACTACTTATTCTCGTTGGAAAGAATTAAGAGAGATCTCGCACAAGCTTGGGTAAATATTCAACGAACCACCGATAGGATTATGAAAAGAACGAGTGAATTAATACGATAACAAGGAAGAGTAAACTTGAATGAACCACCGTAAGAATGTGGAGACGAAAGAAGAGACATCGATGAAGAATAGTTGGAGGTCGAAGTTGAAAACTGAGAACGAAGAATCTTCTGAAATGATGGCCTTCGGAGGATCACAATGGAAAGAATTCATGAAATGCTTTGGATGGCATAAAAGAATTCCTCACAATCTGAAAAATAATGAGGATGGCATGAAGCTAGAACCACGCATCTTCAAGAGAACGGCCAAGATTTAAGAGAAACTCTTCTCTGGTCTTCAAATGTTGAGAATAAAGACGAGAAATGCCATAAGAATTGTTGAGCACTCCGGAATGAAGAATTAAAAAGGTTGAAACAATGGTCAAAAGAATTGAACGCGATCTTGGAGAAGGTATATGACTGATGTAATCCATTCTTACATCACATTTGAAAAGAATTCTCCAGAAAAAGAAGAGTCAGGTAAGATCCTGGGAAAAGACCTATGGGTTAGGGCCCACTGAAGAAATCACCGTTGGAAAAGATTGCTTAAGAGATATTACACCGGTTGAATTAAATGGCTTGAATAAGATGATAATCCTCAAAATAGCTTGAACGGATTAAGAATGGAATTATGAATCTTCTGAGATATCTTCAACACTCCAGATATGAATAAAGAGATGTGAAGAAATAAGAGAGCCTTCGGATAAGAAATTTCCACATTGGAAAACATGTGAAAGAAGAGGCACAGATATGATCAATACGGAAGCTTGGATTTAGTCCACCGGAGAAGAATATTAGAATTAAGAATGATGAACTTGAAACTCTTGAGCATCTTCACGATAAATCACCGGATAAGAACATAGAAGGAAAAGAATGAAGAAACCTCACATGAATAAAATGGATATTTCATTTAAGAATTTCTGACTCCATAAAGAAAAGGGTGGGAGGGTGGGGAAACAAGGACAACTTGGGATGAATAAAACAGACAAATCGTCAGATTTCTCAACGACGTCCGTATGAAATAACTTGAAGAGAAGGCACACCGGTTGAAAAGGATTAACATGAAAATCTCGATGGTCAAGAAGAATTACCACTCCCATAGAAATATGAGAACACCGATTAGGAAGGTGTGGAATGAACATTTGACATCGAAGCAACTCGAATACCAGAATCAAAACAAAAACACAGGATAGATATGTTGCAACATAATCTTCACAATATCATTCGAACAGAGAATTGAACGAATGAATTCCGTAGGTACATCAACTTGTCGAGAAGCCACTAGGGAGAACAAAAGATAAATAAAAACAACAAGGAGCAGATAGAACAAATACAAGATAGAAGCTTCGTTCCACATATTCGTGCTGAAAGCTCATGGAACATGTTACAAAAGGGTTTTGCAATCCCCGGATCAGCATAGCCAAGGACCCTTTAAGATGCAACTCCCGATCGGAACAACGCCCATAAAACCACTTCACTCAATGTTGAACCCCGAACTCCATATCATGCATTCGTTGGAAGAATGCCTACGAACTACTGGATGAACCCACCTATTAATTTCCGAAAGTTTCCAGTTATGCAATCAGGTGTTGGGGATACAGGGGAAGCACCACGCACTCAACTCTAATCCTACATCTAGCTGTATCCATCCTTCAACACATAACCAGTTATTTCCGGAAACCGTTTACCTCGGACCTTCGAAACGCATCTACTATACAAGCTATGGCAATACTCCCGAACTACCTCCCCAGTACTGGGTGATGTCGGGGTTATCTTGCCACTAACCGCATAGGAGAGTTTTCGATGTCGGCCGTCTTAAGTATTCCAGAACTGCTGCGATATATTTGTGACGACAACACCTTGGAGCTCAACTCCCCGGGACACTGCCACAACCCCTAAATGACAGGAGGCATCGAGAACAATGTTCTCATCACAAAGACATCGGAACAATCCAAACAATACTCACGAGATACCTAAAAAAATTGGTGAAATTTTGAGAGCAGAAGAGATAAGAGTAATCGCCAGGAGTCTTCACCAGAGTGAAAAGAGATGAGGAGAAAAAGAAATCCTACTCTCCGATATATATATATGACTCAAAACATTTTCAAGTGTGTGCCTAGACTCAACCGTCAACGATTCGATCAATCAGTGGGGGCTCCTAGGTCGGAGAAGGCTCTGAATACCAACTTGTAATGCCCAGGATGGGACTATACCTCCTACGTGTCGAGGCACGACTTAAAGGTATAAGCCCATTCTGGAATGATCTCAAGTTCGGTATCTTTGCACGACTCATGTAAAAATAGGGATGAAATTGCAAAAGGATAGTTGGCTTACACTCGCCACGTCACACAATACATTACATAAGCAAAACATCATTCAAAACATCACAACCCGACTACGGGCGAAGATCCAAAAGAAAGATACCAAAAACATAAAGCCACAGGTCCGAATCGCCCCTAGTAGAAACCACTACTGATCGTCGAAACCGTCACAAGCATACGGTCACACTCTTCATTGAACTCCCACTGAAGTTCTGATCGATCTCCTGCATCGTACTCAGCTGAACCTGCATCTGGTGTTGTAGTATATGTGAGCCACGAGGACTCAGCAATCCCATAACCATGGGTATCAAGACTAGCAAAGCTTTATGGGTATGGAGAAGGGTAGTGGTGAGGTTGCAGCAGCGGCTAAGCATAATATGGTGGCTAACTTACGAGTACAAGAATAAGATGAGCATCTACGCCAACGGTCGCAAACTAGTAATGATCGCTAAAGATCCTGAACTACCTACGAGTCAAACATAACCCCACCGTGTTCTCTTCTCAAAGTGAAAAGAGATAGTCACGGTTACTCACACAGTTGTGTGTTTTACTTCGGATCCTCTGTCAAGTTTTCTACAACCGGACATTAACAAATTCCAATCTGCCACATAACCGCGGGCACGGATTTCGAAAGATCATAACCCTGCAGGGGTGTCCCAACTTAGCCCATCACAAGCTCTCACGATCAGCTGTAGTGATAAATATACTATCATCACCCCTTATCTTAGGGAAATCCGATGAGGCTCGGCATCCCGGTGCACAAGACATTTCGACAATGGTAAAACAAGTCCAGCAAGACCTCCCGGCGTGCCGACACCCTGGTAGTAGCCGCGCGTATCTCGTCTCAGGCCACAACCGGATAGGTGAGCCTACGGGAGCCAAACCTCGAGTTTCCCCGTGGTGGCCCCGCAGTCCCCCCATTTGGGACCAACACCATCAGCACTGGCCCCCTACTATGTAGAAAAGAATACCGAGGGCGCGACCCCCTATGCAATTTTAATTATTTAATTAAGTTGTTATTATGAGGCAAATTAAAACCAATGTTGGGCCTTGCTGGAGGAGTTTTATTCAAAGACGAAGTGTCAAGGGGTCCCCATATACCCAACCGTGTAAGGAACGCAAAATCAAGGAACATAATGCCGTTTTATCGGCGCCTAAGGTGGCATGAGTGGAACAAAACACCGAGCAAAAGGCCAAGCCTTCCACCCATGCCCAGTATATAGGTGTATTATTATATATATAACATATTGTGATATTCCAACAACAAGTTCCCTCCTGGAACGATCTTCATCTTCACCTGCAACTAACAATGCTATAAGAGGGGCTGAGCAAGCGGGTAACATAGCCAAACAATGGTTTTGCTAGGAAGGTGTCAAAGGTTAGAGGTTTCATGGCAACAAGGAGAGGGGCTGACAATAAGATGGGTAGCGCGACATGTAACGATAGCATCGAGACTACTAAGCATTGCAATGATAGTAAAGGTATCCAAGGGTATGATCATCTTGCCTGGGGTTCCGCAAGGAAGAAGAACGGATCCGTGAAGAAGACGAAGAAGAAGCCTTGAAGAAGAACCACGAGAAGTCGAACGAATCCTCACGAACGCAACGGAACAAGCACTAACAAGAAGAAGCAAGCAATACGGTAAACACACAACACAAGAACATAACAATATGCTCAACCAAGTATGATGCAAAACAAGTCTACATAGGATGCACTACAAGTCTATACAGGAAGCACAACATGTCAAGGTAGGAAGCACAGTAAAACAACACAAGTCTATATATGATGCAATACCTGGCAAGGTATGATGCATGAGAAGTCTATACAGGAAGCAATACATGGCAAGGTAGGAAGCACAGAAAAACAACACAAGCAACATGACAATATACTCAACCAAGTAGGATGCAAGACAAGTCTATATATGATGCTAAACATGGCAAGGCAGGAAGCACTCAAAAACAACACAAGTAACAAGTTTAAACGAGGCCGGAAACTACTACAACAATTCCGGAAAATCCCCACATGACCAATTTAGCAATTATTTAAGCAACAACAATTAAACATTCAAAGGTTGTTATCATGATGCGGATGACATGATCAAGTTTTATGCAATTTTTTAGTTAAATGTTAACATGAAGAGATAAGAAGTATTTGTCACCGTGGTGGAAAGAAAGGGGCCACGGCGGTGAATCCGAAAATGATGCCACGCAACATATCGGTAACGGCAACTCGTCGAGAGACCGGTGCAAAAGAAAGGTGGCGTGAGCGACATGCAAAAGAGATGGGGTGAACCCGGTTGCCCGGTTCCCACGGGTCGGCGACAAGGCAAACGAGGGCCACAACGGACACGATGCAAACATTCGAAACATCTCATACAACACATGCAGTCCACGGGTCATCGTCTTGGGGTTATACCTTCGGAACGTTCATTTCAGGGCGGTTCGAGGTCGTAGAGGAAGTAGTGGTACTCGCGGGTCGTGGTACACGTTTTGTAGCCGTTCACATTATCGTGTCGTGGTACTTGCTGCGTTCCGGACCGAAGGGGTACTTGGCGCATCCATGGGTCTCCGAGGTCGACGGTAGAGGATGTAGTCGTTCTCGTTTCTTCACCGAAGGTAGTCGTTCGGGCGTCGAGCATCGAGGTACTTGGCGGGTCGTCGTTGACGTAGGGGTACACGGGTCGTATACGTACTTGGCGTCTTCCCGTGTAGTCGTACACTTGTCGGATCCGGAAGGGGAACTCGGCGCCCACGGCTGTTGCAACTGCAGTGTTCACAACAACGGAAAAAAAAGGCAGCAAGATGGTGCACAGAAGGCGGCGACCGAGGTGACGAACTGCAGGTGCGGTGGCACTGGATCTGGGGCGGAGGGACTCATTCCCAATGGCAACGGAGGTCGAGGACTTGGCGTCCTTGGCGGTAGAGTGCCCTGCAGACGAACAGGGGCGGCACATGGGATGGCACCAGCGACGGGCTGGACTTGGCGCAAGGGAGGCCGATGCGCTGGGGGTGCGCGCCGGCGATGGTGACGTCGTTGATGGTGACGGGGAGGCGGAGCACTGGAGATGATGCAGAGGCGAGGCGGCTGACGGCCAGGGCGGAGCTCGGGGCTCGGGCGCGTCCAGGGCGCTCGAGGCTGCAGACGCGGAGGAAGAGGTGGCCGGTGGGCAGACTCACGATGGCGGTGGGCGTCCATGGCGGTGCGGCGGTGAGGCAGCAACGACGGGGGAGGCGGCAGCACTGGCATCCAGCAAGGGCGTCGCACCTGTGGCCCGGCGAAGCGGGAAGACGACGGGGAGGCGCTGGCCCGCGGCTGGCTCGGCGACGCTACGAGGCGACGGCGAGGAGGAAAAGTGGGAGGCGAGCCAGCAAGGGGGGGATGGGGATCGGGCTCCAGGGGGGTTCGGGTGGAGCGAGACAAGCGAGCGAGAGATGGGAATCGCGCGCGATGGGATCGGGCCCTGGCTCGATGCGCTGCGATGCTGATAGTGGCGGCGGCTGACGAGAACGAGAGGGAGAGATGAGAGGAGGGAGGTCGGGCCTAGGGTTCGGTAAGGCCGGCTGGGCCTTTAAGGCAAATGGGCCGCGACTGGAGGAGCAGGTGGGGGCAGCTGGCTGTTGGGCTCTTCCCTTCTCTCTTTTTTTACTTTAGAAGAAAGAATGAAAGAGAAAAGAAAAATATAGAGAGAAGAAAAATTAGGAGAGGGTTAGCGAAAGAATTTGAGCAAGAGGTTAAATCTCTTGGGCTCACATAAAAATGTGTTGATCCAAGAAATTAGGAATGGCCAAGATTGAAAGATTAAATTCAAATTCCTTTGAATTTACTTCAAAAGGTTTGAACTAGGACATGTTTTCGAAGTGCCCAAAATGTTCGGATTTTGGAGGAGCAAGGGAAAATGATGAAAGAATTTATGACAAAGTTTGGAGACCATACTTGGAGTAGAAAAGACATGTGAAAGAAATTTCAAGTGTGTTAAAGGTGAATCCAAAATTAATGGAATATTTATAATAGCTCCATAATATTGGGAGGATATGTTATAAAGAGAAATCACCATGTGAGTTCCCTCGGTTTAAATGGATCGAAGATCCACACAATTTATTTAGTTGAGATGCCAAGATTAAAGACATGATGGCATGATGACATGATGGAATGCAAAATAAATAAAACAAGCACAAAAGAAACACACGGGATAACCCGGAACATCTGGAATCTTCTGGGACGTCGGTCTTCGGGCGTCACAGAGACCCCGCGAGCCGTCTCCACCTCGCGACCCCGTTCTCCTCGTCGACCTCCCCATTCCCCGCGCCTCCGCGCCGCAGCGACGCGCCTCCTCCTCCCCTCGTGACCATCAGCACCCCGCTGTCCCCACGATCGGCGCGCCCAAGCGCCAGCGGAGCTTTGCAGGACTCCGCGCCCGAGCTCCTTGGTCCGGAGTCGCCCCCGAGTGTCTACCTTGCTGCTTCAACTGTCGTCGAACAGGAGCTCCGCCGTGGGAACCAAGGCCGCAGCCTACTCTGCTGTGTTGCCGTCGTTTTGTTGCGGCTGTTGTTTTCGCCAAGATCGACTACAAGATGATACGTCAAGTTCCTCACCATGTAGGTATACGGCTCGTGTACCCCTACGCCAACGACGACTCGACAAGTACCCCGTCGGCAAGACCGATGCCCGAACGACTACACAAGACGATGCGCCAAGTTCAACTACGCCCGACGACATGTACATCTTCGAAACGAGAACGCCTACACGGCGACACGTCAAGTACCACTACCGTCGCCGAAGAACCGTGAACGAAAACGCCAACGTGTACCACTACCGTCGCCCCGAAGACGTTCGATTCGCCAAGTACCTCTACCGTCGACCCCGAACATCTACGGAAACGTGATCGGCTACGAAATGTGTACCACGACCCGCGAGTACCACTACTTCCTCTACGACCTTTAACCCCCCCCC
>LR738715.1:710785729-710949653 GCA_902687465.1 Secale cereale
CCCCCCCCCCCCCCCCCGAAACGAATGTTCCGAAGGTATAACCCCGAGACGATGACCCGTGGACAGCTTGTGTTGTATGAGATGTATCGGATGTTTGCTCGTGTCCGTTGTGGCCTTCGTTTGCCTTGTCGCCGACCCGTGGGAACCCGGTGACGGGATCACCCCACCTTTCATCTTGTTCGACTCGCTCACGCTACCTTGCTTTTGCAGCGGCATCTCGACGAGTGTCGGATCATCGGAATGTTGTCGTGGCATTGTATCCGTTTTCGCCGCCACGACCCTCTTTTCTTTCCGTCGTGGCGACAAATACTTCTTATCTCTTCATGTTAACATTTAACTAAAAATTGCATAAAACTTGATCATGTCATCCGCATCATGTTAGCAACTTTAAAATGTGTGAATTGTTGTTTGCTTAAAATTGCTAAACATGCATATGGGGATTTTTCCGAAATTGTTGTTGTAGTTTCCGGCCTCATTTAAACTTATAGACTTGTATTGCATCATACCTTGCCATGTATTGCATCATATAGACTTGTGTTGTTTTTCTGTGCTTCCTACCTTGCCATGTATTGCTTCCTATATAGACTTGTCATGCATCATACCTTGCCATGTATTGCATCATATAGACTTGTGTTGTCCTCCTGTGCTTCCTACCTTGCCATGTTTTGCTTCCTGTATGGACTTGTAGTGCATCTTATGTAGACTTGTGTTGCATCATACTTGATTGAGCATATTGTCATGTCTCGTGTGGTGTGTTTACCGTGTTGCTTGTTTCTTTCCGGTTTGCTTCCCTCGTTAGCTTCGGGTTCGTTCCGGAGTTGTGAGGTTCTGTTCGACTACTTCATGGATACGTTCTTCTTCCTTGTGGGATCTCAGGCAAGATGACCATACCCTTGGATACCTTTACTACCATTGCCATGCTTAGTTGTCTCGATGCTATCGTTATATGTCGCGCTACCCATCATTTATGTCAGCCTCTCCTTGTTGCCATGAAACCCCTAACCTTTGACACCCTCCTAGCAAAACCGTTGTTTGGCTATGTCACTCGCTTGCTCAGCCCCTCTTATAGCGTTGCTAGTTGCAGGTGCTGGTTCAAGTACTTCACTGGGAGCCCGATGAAGAGCGTGGCCGTATGCTTGTGACGTGTTTCGACGATCAGTAGTGGTTTCTACTAGGGGCGATTCGGACCTGTGGCTTTTTGTTTTTGGTATCTTCATTTGGATCTTCGCCCGTAGTCGGGTTGTGATGTTTTGGATGATGTTTTGCTTATGTAATGTATTGTGTGACGTGGGGAGTGTAAGCCAACTATCCTTTTGCAATTTCATCCCTATTTTTACATGAGTCGTGCAAAGATACCAAAATTGAGATCATTCCAGAATGGGCTTATACCTTTAAGTCGTGCGTCGACACGTAGGAGGTATAGTCCCATCCTGGGCATTACATTTTCTCTCTTATTTTGCAAGTTTCGTATGAAGAGAGAAATTGTTGACAGCTGGAATTCTGGAACAGAAATGGCTACATCAGAGATAGCTATTCGGCACAACTCCAAATGACCTAAAAAATTACGAAGAATTATTTTGGAATATATAAAAAATATTGGTGAAAGAAACACCCGAAGGGGACCCACCAGGAAGCGACAAGCCCGGGGGCGCTCCCTACCCCCTAGGGCGCCCCCAGCTTGTGCCGCCCCTGGCAGGCCTCCGGGCCCATCTTCTCCTATATGAAGGGTTTTGACCTATAAAAATTCAAGAGAAATGTTTCGGGACGAAGCGCCGCGGTCTCAAGGCGGAACCTGGGGAGGAGCACTTTTGCACTTCGGCGGAGTGATTCCATCGGGGACACTTCCCTCCGGGAGGGGTAATTCAAAGCTATAGACATCACAAACAACCCTTTCATCGTTGGAGGACCAATCTTCACCGACACCATCTCATATCAAACCCTAGTTCATATCATGTACTCAATCTTTGTCTCAAAACTTCAGATTGATACATGTGGGTTGCTAGTCGTGTTGATTGCATCTTGTTGTTGATGACAGTTGGTTTATTTGATGGAATATTATATGTTCAGATCCTCAATGATATTCAATACCCCTCTAATCTTGAACATGAATATGATTTGTGAGTAGTTACTTTTGTTCTTGAGGACATGGTGAAGTCTTGTTATAAGTAATCATGTGAATTTGGTATTCGTTCGATATTTTTATGATATGTATGTTGTTGCTTCCTTTAGTGGTGTCATGTGAACGTCAACTACATGACACTCCACCATACTTGGGCCTAAGGGAAGGCATTGTAGAGTAGTAATTAGATGATGGGTTGCTAGAGTGATAGAAGCTTAAACCCTAGTTTATGCACTATTCCGTAAGGGGCTCTTTCAGATCCATATGTTTCATGTTATGGTTAGATTTATCTTAGTTCTTCTTTCGTAGTTGTGGATGCTTGCGAGAGGGGTAATCATAAGTGGGAGGCTTGTTCAAGTAAGAACAACACTCGGTCCACCCACACATCAAATAATCAAAGTAGCGAATGAGAATTCCCATGTGTTCTCGAGAGCACTTTGCTTATTATAAGAGAACGACCCGGCATGTCATTGTGATGGCCTGGCTTATTAGGGATGATAGACTACTCATATCAATAAGGAATTCCTTCTTTTCCGGGAGCCCATTCGGATAGAACTCCAAAGTTAAGCGTGCTCAGCTTGGAGTAGTTTCAGGATGGGTGACCGACCGGGAAGTTGCTCCCGGGTGCGCACGAGTGAGGACAAAGTGCGCAGAAAAGACTAGTATTGATATGTGAGGCCAGTCTAGATCCCACCAGGAGTAACGACCACCGGCGGGTGTGTCCGGGGCGTTACAAGTTGGTATCAGAGCCGACCCTCGCGGTTACACGGATGTTTGCGGACAGTTTGCAGTCATGTTGTGCATGACGTTTGTGACCCGTCGTGGCACACGGCATGGCACATGTGCTGTCCTGGAAGCACAGACGGTTGTGCCAAGAGGGAACGTTCCTGTGGCCCGACGAGGAAGTCGGTTCCTCTGAGTGAGGGTGTATGTGATGGCCTGGCTTATTAGGGATGATAGACTACTCATATCAATAAGGAATTCCTTCATATCCGGGAGCCCATTCGGATAGAACTCCAAAGTTAAGCGTGCTCAGCTTGGAGTAGTTTCAGGATGGGTGACCGACCGGGAAGTTGCTCCCGGGTGCGCACGAGTGAGCACAAAGTGCGCAGAAAAGACTAGTATTGATATGTGAGGCCAGTCTAGATCCCGCCAGGAGTAACGACCACCGGCGGGTGTGTCCGGGGCGTTACAGTCATTTTCTATAAAAAGGATTGGGCTACTTTGCTACACCTTTTTTACAATTGCTACTTGTTGCTCATTACAAATTACCTTACTATCAAACTATCTATTATCGATACTTTGAATGCTTGCAGAAAATACCTTGCTGAAAACCGTTTTTTCATATCCTTCTTTTCCTCGTTGGGATCGACACTCTTACTTATCGAAAGGATTAAAATTGATCCCCTGTACTTGTGGGTCATCAGGTATAAACTGCAAGGATATTAATTCCAGACCAATTGTCAGGCCAGAAGCCATCTTTTCCCCATCGCCCACTGCTATCACCTTTAAAACTTGAAAGAGGTCCATTTTTGCCTTACTTCATGGAAGATTTGAGCCAACCCATGGGTAGTCGAGCTTACTCTATCGGAACCAGGGCCACCGCAAGCGCATCGCACAGATGAATCTTTCTGCGTTGGCGATACCAAGGGCCCTTCAGGGCTTGGGGCGCCACACTGTCTTCCAATTGAGAAGATACCACCATTTGGTTGGTCACTGTCCTTGGGGTGCCAGATGCACCGCCTATGAATATTCTCTAACTTACTCTATTTAATTGTGAGGATGGGCACTAGAGTCCCACAAACCACAAAATTACACTCGAGAGTGGCATAACCGATGAACCGGACTGGATCAATTCTTACATTCTTTATAAGTTGGTCTCAATTCTCTCAACATACAAAGTGTCCACATCAACATCCCACTAAGAAATGTATTCAAGTCTTCTCTTCCACTAAGCCATGCAAAATTAAGTTGGTCACAATTCTCTCAACATGCAAAGTGTCCACCTCGACGTCACACTAAGCAATGTGTTTAAGTCTTCTCTTCCACCAAGCCATGCAAAATCTACCACATAAGCGAGCCATGCATTTAACTTACAACTTATAATTATTTTTGCTTTAGTCTATGATGTAATTCTGCCACATCATATATTCATGTTAGTCGTCCTTCACATTTTTGTTCGAAATGACATTTTTTACTGTAATTCGAAAGTTTGTATTCTATTTTTGGAGACTTTTTTATTGTTTTCCAAACTTATACATTATTTTCATTAGATTTAGTTATTTTTGGTAACTACTTATGCATTTTTTAACAAAGTTACTACAACAAAACACATGGAGAGAGTCATCCCCACTACTCTATATACCTTGACATGATCACATGCCAACTCAGCTATCATGCCATATCAGCAAGCATGCAATTAAACTACCGAATTTCAATGCTCTACCGTGATGCCATGTCATCACTTATGTTTTTATTTTATTTTCTTTGATTTACTTTACTAACCATGAGTCAATTATCTCCTCCATGCAAAAGAAGCAACAGAAATGGTTGGATGTTGACATCCCCACTATCTCATTGATATTCAACTTCTTCACGAAACAAGTCTAGGAGTAACAGCTAAAGGCATCGCTTCATTCCCTCATAACATGTCCTTCTCACACGACTCTTATAATAACTCGCAAATACCTCATCACCTAACGAGGATTCATGATTTTTTTTCTTCCCTTACTCAATCTCTTCCGCAGAACCCAGACCAACGTGGGTGATGTACGACTGTACATATCTAGAGGTTCAGAGGCTGACGTTAGTGTGGGAAGACGATCGCACCGGCTTTGTTGTGGATGTGAACAACGTCGGTGCCGAGATAGGGACAACAACGAGGTGGGATGAGAGGGTGAACCCTACATGTCATCGACCATGCCGGCCAAATCATACTGGGGCGCCACGGTCGCGGGCCACACTGCCATTGAGGATGTTGCCACGGGCAACACCATGAAGCCACCTCGATCAGGCCATCTAGCCCGCCTTCTCCCACAGTGTCATGCAGCCCAGCAGGATCAGGCATGCGCGCTTCCCACATCTCTCGCTATTTCCCCATCACTCATCATCAATCTGATTTTGATCCGCTACACGAGCAGGTCATTGCATTGCGTCACCACCGCAAGGATACCTGGTTGGCCTCTGGCTGCACGCTCCACGTACTCCTCACAACACCTACTGATTCAACTACAACACATCAAGTTGTTGTAAAGAGAGAAATAGGCTTCACGTATGCCTCTTAAATCTAAAGCTTCCATTGTACTGTTTCTAGTGTAAACTTGCACGACATTTGTTTTACGAGCTAGATGCCATTCATACATATATCACTATGTAAGTTCAGCGAAGTCACATACCCGAGAAAGATTAACGATGAGAGTTCATTAAAGGTGTAGACATGTAATTTGTATTGTAGTATTAATTGCTACTTTTTTAGAAGCACATCAGATGTACTGTCTTCTTTCCACTGAGATGATCAAAGATAAGATCCTCTACAAATTTGTTTAGATAAGTGATCGTTGATACGTCCAAAACGTATCTATAATTTCTGCTTGCTCCATGCCCTTTTTGTGTGATATTGCTATGATATTTATGCACTTCCATACACTTTTGTTTATATTTGGACTAACCTACTAATGGTTGCAAAAGTGCACAATGTTCTTGTTTTACACTTTATTGTGTAGGAATTACTTGGAAATTGACAAAAACGCAAAAGGAGTCGTATTGGAGTAGGACTCTGACTTTCCTGAAATCTGTCTGGGAACGTTTTTTAAAGATGGTCAGGTTCCGGCCCGAAGACGACGTCAAACGGGAAAAGTCTAGTCGCGAAAGTTGTGGGGAATTTCGAGGCGATGCTTCTGGATATAAAATTCGTCCAAATCGGAGTCCAGACGGCCGACTAAAGCCCGTTTTACTGAGGCCCAAAATCTGATGACGGGAATCCGAGAGTCTATATAAAGAGTAGAAACCTAGGTCACCAAGGGCCACGAATTTTCCTCCTCCCGAGCCACCATCTTGGAGGGGAGGACCAGCACCATTGCAGCACCATCCACAAGGAAGAAGGGGGGCCAAGGATCCGCTGCCCCCTAGGGCCACCGCCGCCCCGAGGGCCGCCGCCGCCGCCGCGCCCCCTAGGGCCGCCGCCGCCGCCTCCGTGGCTGCCGCCGGCCATCTCCTCCTCGCGGGGCTGCACCTCTCCATCAACACCATCATCAACCTCCTCCTCACCATGTCCATGTGTGAGTAGTCTTCTCCGGGGCCGAGGGCTCGTACGTGTAGCTATGTGGTTATCTCTCTCTCCCATGATGTGATCTTCGTTGTGATCATAGGCTATGTTAATCTAGGGTGATCTCATGATATTTCCCCTTCCTCTATGTATTGGATTGATGTACTCACTTGTCTTTATCTAGTATAATCCCCGAGACCAAGGTGACAGCGGTCTATTGGACATGGATTAGAAAAATATTTTCATGAGTGATTTCCTCTCTTGTGTGTTGATTGAAGATTGAGAGTCTCTTGGTGCTTGTCTTTGACTATCCTTTAGATATGTTGTGGTGATTGTGGGACTCTCTTTGGATGGCCACGGTGACATTGGGAAATCCTTAGATTGAGAACTACGAACTTTGAGGTGTGCTTTTGTAGCCCTACATAATTCTCGTCCTCTCTTGACCACGAAGGAATGACCTCCGGGTGCGTCTCCATTGCATGTTTTATGGGAAATATCATGTGATTCGATTATGTTAATGTTGTTGGGAGTTGCCACTAGTGAAAGTATGATCCCTAGGCCTTGTTTCCACCATTTCAATACCATTTGTGCTCACGTTTACCACTTGTTTGCTTGCTGCACTTTTTATTACAGATTTATATTACTTTGTTTCGCCATCCATATCACTTGCCATTTAACATCTCTTCGCCGAACTAGTGCACCTATACATCTAACAAGTGTATTAGGTGTGTTGGGGACACAAGAGACTTCTTGTATTTTAGTTGCAGGGTTGCTTGAGGGAGACCATCTTCAACCTCTACTTCCCTAAGTTCGATAAACCTTAGGTCATCCACTTGAGGGAAATTGCTGCTGTCCTACAAACCTCTGCGTTTGGAGGCTCAACATAGTCTACAAGAGTAGAAGCGTGTGTAGACATCAAGCTATTTCTGGCGCCGTTGCCGGGGAAGTGAGTGCTTGAAGGTATATCTTTAGATCTTGCAATTAAATCTTTTCGTTTCTTGTTTTTAGTTTCACTAGTTATGGAAAACCGCGCTCTTAGTTCGTTGCTTGTGGGAAGACGCCCCACACCTGTGGTGGTTGCTCCTCCCCCTACTGAAATTGTGCCCTATAAAATACCAGCTGGTATTATCGATTATGTTTTGGCTAATCGTTATGCAGGAGACAGACATCCCGGTGAACAATTGCTATATTTGTCACAATTATGTTCATTATTTAAGCTTGCATGTGTATCAAGGGAGTTTGTCATGAGGAAATTGTTCGCCGTATCACTTATAGATAAAGCTTCAGATTGGTATAAGCTTCTCGATAACCCGCACTTGCTTGATTGGCAAGAGCTTATGTCTCTCTTTCATACTAAGTTTTATCCTCTTCATGAAATTCATCGAGACAGGAACTATATCTATAACTTTAGGTCTCGTGACGGAAAAAGCAGTGCTCAAGCTTGGGGGAGACTGAAAACGTTAATGCTAAAAAGTCCTAACCATGGGCTCCCCAAAGATGCTTATGTGGAGAGTAAGAGTACCTTTTTGCATGTGGATCATGGTAACAATGCTTTATGTGATGCTTATATTGTTGAGTTTATTCGTGATCCCACTGAAAATTATTATGAGAAGGGAACATATGCTTATAGATATTTCAATAATATTAAGTTCCCTCTCTTTATGTTGAAGGTTTTGAAGCTGCACTTGTTTTGTCTTCCTATGCTTATTGCTTTGTGCTTCAATGAATTATTCTATTGCAATATTCCTATGCATAGGAAGCATGTTAGGCTTAAATATGTTTGGTATTTGCTTCTTGATGCTCTCTTTTGTTCTTCAACTCTTATTCCTACGAGAGCATCATTAAAGTCTTAAGCCTATCTTTATGGCTATAAAGAAAGAGCTCTAGGGAGACAACCCTTGTTATCTTTGCTTTCAGTTTGTTCTTTTAGTTTATAGTGGTCTTGATGTTTGTTACTACTGTAGCAACATCATTGTATCTTTATTTTTCAGCTTTGTGCCAAGTTTAGCCTCTGATTGCAAGAAAGTTCAAAAGTTGTGACGTGCTGTCCAGGAAACAAATTCTGTCCTTGGACAGAAAAATTCGTATAAAAATCACCGGATCATCTTTTTGGTCTGAATTTTTTCGACAGTGTGCTCTATACAATTGGCTTTCGGGCGTCTGTTCTGAGTTTTTTGATTTGAGTTGCAGAAGTGCCCCGAAAAAATTATTTACTACCTGCTGGTCTGTTTTTCACAGATTCTGTCTTGTTTTGCCTTTCCTTCGTTTTGCAAACCTTGAGCTTGCTTTTTCTTTGCAAAAACCTTTTGGCAATCTTGAGAAACAGTAGACCTTCAAGAATATCCTTATTTCCAGCAAGGAAAAATTATTTTATTAAGGGTACTAACCTCGCTAATCAGATTATGATGAGTTATGTATGAAGGGAGTTTTCAAGTGTGCGAGGGAAGATGATAAAAAGATTCAGGAGTGTCAAACGCTCAAGCTTGGGGATGCCCCCATGCACCCCCAAGAAATAATCAAGAAGACTCAAGCGTCTAAGTTTGGGGATGCCCCCGTGCATCCCCTTCTCCATCAACATTATCAGTGTGTCTTTCGTTCCACTATATTTTTATCACTTCATGAGTTATGTGCTATGCTTGGAGCGTCTTGCTTTTAGTTTCCTTTTTATTTTTCTTTAGCTTTGCTTGCTGTTCATAACGAGTTGGAACTCAGCTTTCTTTGTGTGGGAGAGAAACACGCTCCACTTCAACCTAGAACATAACATAGAATTTTCATGTCTATCTTTGTTGTGTATGTTCTTTGTCTTTCAATAGCTACTGTCATGCTTAGCTCTTAGTTTTCATGTTTATCTTTTTAAAGAGCTTTTGTTTAGTTGGTCGCTGGAACTCTCTTTAGTTATCATGCTTATCTTGTTAAGAGAGTTGGCTTCTGTTGCACTGGTCGATATGTCTATGATAAAAAATGCTATGTGCATAATGATGCTTAGTAGTTCATGTTTTCTTATGGTTAGTCTCAAATAGCTGGGGGGTTCTCAATGTGTTATTGAAGTACCAACATGATTTGTTTGCCTATGATGTGGTATGGTTTAGTGGTATCTTCCTTCAAGAATTTATTTTGATTGACTTGGCATATGCTCACGCATATTTAAGACTGTAAAGAAAGTCTATCAAGCCTTGATGATCTTTAATTTTTGAGTAGCGATATAACTTCCATGCCCGATTCAATGTTGTTTTGTCGCTCTGCATGATTATGACTGTCATTGCTCTTTTAGTTGGTCGCTCCCAGTCTTTTGCTAACCTTCGCCTGTACTAAGCGGACTGACTGCTTGTGCATCCAAAATCCTTTAAACCAGTTATGCCATATGAGTCCATCATACCTTCCTATACATGGTATTTACCTGCCATTCCTAACGAAAACTTTCATGTACCATCTCGAAATTATTCAAAAAAGCATTTCTCTTTTGTGCCTCTATTTTAGCTCATGAGGAAGTAGTAGTTAATTCATGATCTTTTTAAGTTGGACAAGCTTCACCCCAGGATTGCATGTCTAATGTGCAAACCCATAATACGAGAAGGAACTAGCATAGAGTGCGCCCGGATCATTAAAAAATTATACAACAAACAAACCCTCCTTCACGCTTTGTTCATGAGAAATCAGAAAACTTTGGCAGTGATAAACAAAGGAGATTAAGAGGATGTGATCGTCCTCATGCGGGAGCCGTTCCTCGAAACTTGTCCAGCTCAAGAAGTGATTGAGTTATCTGCTAGCATTCGTTGACGAAATATGCATATTCTAAAAAATAATTATTACCTCTGTTTTTAAAACCAAGAGCTCTGGTACATGTTTAGTTTTTGTTTCCGACCACGGGTTTTCAACCTTGCCAACAAAAGCCATGGTTCGAGAGTCTCCACCTTCTTTAAAGCACCAACTATTGAGAGCATGATTGTCATTCTGAGTGTAATGTGCATTGTCCCAAAGTACCATTGTCTTTTGCATGATTATGATATCGTTTATTCTAAAATCATTGTATCTAGTCATCACTTAAACCTTGGAGGTGCCCCTGCATTTATGTTTTGCTTCACTAAAGGGGGCAAGCGAGGTACCACTTTATCATATTTGCACACCATGCTCATTACAAATCTATTTGAGTGTTTCAGTATCATATTGTAAAACTTTCAGTTCTTTGTGATTCTCTCATGAGGCAACTTAATTACTACAGATTCATTGTCTCAGTAAGCACTTGTCATGTGACTGTGAAAAGTCCTTATATGGTTAATAGCATGTCACCACAGAAATTATGCTTGTTATCATTTACCTACTCGAGGACGAGCAGTAATTAAGCTTGGGGATGTTGATACGTCCAAAACGTATCTATAATTTCTGCTTGCTCCATGCCCTTTTTGTGTGATATTGCTATGATATTTATGCACTTCCATACACTTTTGATCATATTTGGACTAACCTACTAATGGTTGCAAAAGTGCACAATGTTCTTGTTTTACACTTTATTGTGTAGGAATTACTTGGAAATTGACAAAAACGCAAAAGGAGTCGTATTGGAGTAGGACTCTGACTTTCCTGAAATCTGTCTGAGAACGTTTTTTAAAGATGGTCACGTTCCGGCCCGAAGACGACGTCAAACGGGAAAAGTCTAGTTGCGAAAGTTGTGGGGAATTTCGAGGCGATGCTTCTGGATATAAAATTCGTCCAAATCGGAGTCCGGACGGCCGAGTAAAACCCGTTTTACTGAGGCCCAAAATCTGATGACGGGAATCCGAGAGTCTATATAAAGAGAGGAAACCTAGGTCACCAAGGGCCACGAATTTTCCTCCTCCCGAGCCGCCGTCTTGGAGGGGAGGACCAGCACCATTGCATCACCATCCACAAGGAAGAAGGGGGGCCAAGGAGCCGCTGCCCCCTAGGGCCGCCGCCGCCCCGAGGGCCGCCACCGCCGCCGCGCCCCCTAGGGCCGCCGCCGCCGCCTCCGTGGCTGCCGCCGGTCATCTCCTCCTCGCGGGGCTGCACCTCTCCATCAACACCATCATCAACCTCCTCCTCACCATGTCCATGTGTGGGTAGTCTTCTCCGGGGCCGAGGGCTCGTACGTGTAGCTATGTGGTTATCTCTCTCTCCCATGATGTGATCTTCGTTGTGATCATAGGCTATGTTAATCTAGGGTGATCCCATGATATTTCCCCTTCCTCTATGTATTGGATTGATGTACTCACTTGTCTTTATCTAGTATAATCCCCGAGACCAAGGTGACAGCGGTCTATTGGACATGGATTAGAAAGATATTTTCATGAGTGATTTCCTCTCTTGTGTGTTGATTGAAGATTGAGAGTTTCTTGGTGCTTGTCTTTGACTATCCTTTAGATATGTTGTGGTGATTGTGGGACTCTCTTTGGATGGCCACGGTGACATTGGGAAATCCTTAGATTGAGAACTACGAACTTTGAGGTGTGCTTTTGTAGCCCTACATAATTCTCGTCCTCTCTTGACCACGAAGGAATGACCTCCGGGTGTGTCTCGATTGCATGTTTTATGGGAAATATCATATGATTCGATTATGTTAATGTTGTTGGGAGTTGCCACTAGTGAAAGTATGATCCCTAGGCCTTGTTTCCACCATTGCAATACCATTTGTGCTCACGTTTACCACTTGTTTGCTTGCTGCACTTTTTATTACAGATTTATATTACTTTGTTTTGCCATCCATATCACTTGCCATTTAACATCTCTTCGCCGAACTAGTGCACCTATACATCTAACAAGTGTATTAGGTGTGTTGGGGACACAAGAGACTTCTTGTATTTTAGTTGCAGGGTTGCTTGAGAGAGACCATCTTCAACCTCTACTTCCCTGAGTTCGATAAACCTTAGGTCATCCACTTGAGGGAAATTGCTGCTGTCCTACAAACCTCTGCGCTTGGAGGCCCAACGTAGTCTACAAGAGTAGAAGCGTGTGTAGACATCAATCGTACTAAGTAAGTCGATTTCAGAGTTACATATTAAATCCAAGCCATCTTCTGCTACAAAACATTTTTTTATTTTCTTACTCTCTTTCTCCTTACCCTGCACACCTCTCTTTCAAATTGTTTATTACACTACCATCCAGCTGCAAAGCGTGGGGTATTGTCTTGTATCAATACATGTATAACTATACCGCTTGAAAGAACAAACCTAATTTATGTTGTTCTACTTGCACTTTTTTGCCATGTTTGGCGTTAGAGGATGAAGGGAACCACATAATAAAGTTTAGAAATCTATTTTAATTTTCTATTTTTATGTATTTGCGTCCTTGAAGGTGGTTTCTTAATGATGGGACAATGTCACAATAAATATATCTAGACTCTATCTCATTCTTTTGTGGTCAACACTTGGAAGCATGTGGAGTTTGGTCCTATGTATCGTCAACTATCAGTTCAATGGGTAGTCATTCAGCACTTTAGCCCCTCTTGGTGGTGCTGGCTGTGGTCATGGCATCAAATGTGTTTTTGTCGGTGATGCCCTTGTTTTGTATTTTTCATTCTTTCTGTTTTCTTCTTCTTCAACATGGTGCATTGTTCGTCTGTGACCATGGTGTGTATAATAACCTTAGGTTCTCGCCCATACATGTGGTGACTTATGGGACTATTTTACACCTTAACTTCGACTTTCGTCCACTTTGTGTTGGTTTAGTATTTTTATTTTATCCATCATAATTATGATGGAATGTCGAGATGCGGAAGATAAACCATGTATGGTGACTTTGAAAAATCTTGTGATCAGTGATCACTAACCTTTGTCAGCCATGGTGTTTCTGTTTCTATTTTTCATCTGATGTATTTGTTCAATTTGCCAATGCTTTTTTACTATGACGATTTTTCAATGTTGTCGGATCTTTTACTAAATATATATAGTATGTGGCAAAGTCTTTGTAAAACTAATGTTCATGTTCCCTGCTCAACAACTGTGGCAAAGCATGACAAGGTCCAAGTGTGTGTGCATGCTATATCTCTACTCCTAATGTTTGAGTTGGTGAATAACATTCATAGTTTATTTTCGTCTGGTTTAGTTTTGTATCACCTTCCATATTCATACATTTTTTTTCGAGAGTGTGCCAATGGCGTACCATATTTTTATAGAAGGGAGCGAACATAATTACAAGAAGCTAGGCATAGATGCGAACATCGTGCTAGCAAGACCCACTCAACACGTAAGTGAACACTGGCCTAACTACTCACAAAACAATGTAATCTCCCAACTCCAGCTTCATCCCAATCTTTAAGTTCATCCATGATTTGGTGCACTAACTGTCGCGGCCTCCTCTGTTGCTCCAACCGCCCAAAGACTCTAGCATTCCTTTGCTTCCATAATGTCGGTGTATTTGGATCGACACCTATGGGATCACAAGAATCCCTACTACGGTTGCGGGGCGCGGGGTTGAGAGAAGAGCGGATCTAACGATCAGGACACGGTTCCTTTACCCAGGTTCGGGCCGCAAAGATGCGTAAAACCCTACTCCTACTTTGGTGGATTATATGTTTGTGTTCTTCAGCTAACGAGGAGCTCCAAAAGAGTCGTGAGGGGTTCCGAAAAGCCGAATCCTTCTCCTGGTCGCCTCAGGCCTCCTTTTATAGGGAAAAGGGGTTACCACAGTGGCACACAGGAGGTGGAAAGGGTACAGTGATGCGAGGTTATCCCTCGCATTACAGGACAAGGTGCATTTAATGCGCCCTGCTTAGGTGTCCTTGCTTTATCGGGGACGAGGGGAGACGCCCGTCTTGTCCGTCGCCGCTCCTCCTCGTGTCGACACGTGCCCCGACCAGTGGTGCCTGAGGTGCCATGTAGGCAGACAGGCAGCTGAGGTGGCGCAACGGCGGGCCTCCACGAAGACCTGTGGGTTACCACGCAGGGGCCTGTCCAGCTGGTTGGGTCGGCAGCTGCGTGGGTCGGTGGAGACCCAGTTGGCGCGGGCCTGATGGTGGCCCCGTGGGTGTCCTCGGCAAGGGCCTTGTCGGGGCCCCGGCAAGGGTCTTGTCGCGGCGCCTGCTGTCATCCCCGGCAAGGTGCTTACCGGGGGCCTTGTGGACCTCCTTGGCTGGAATCCCGCCAAGGGTCGTCGTCTTCTCACCTTGCATCTGATCTGGAAGGTCTTCACAAAGATCTGCATGCCACCACGGGGATATCTCCCGAATCCTCGCCCCATGGGGGCGGTGGACTCAAGGGTGATCCGCTCCGTAGGCGCGGGGGCGAGCTGCCGCGGCAAGGGTCTTGCCGGGGCTGCCAGAGCCGGCCCCGGCAAGGATCCTGCCGGGGGAAACTGCTTCGTCCCCTTGCTCTTCGTGGTCTTGTTCTTGGCGTCGCTCCAGTCTCCATCAAGCTTCAGTCTTGCCCTGGCTTGCCTCCCTTGCCATGCTTGGTGTGATGGCACCGTGGCTCAGACAGCCCATGCACAGGATCCCTCAGGCCTGGGCCACACCTAAGCACGACACGTTGTTGGGCCAGGCCCAGAACGGTGCGCGGGCAGGCGGGGTGGTTCTCACCGTGGTAAAAATTTCGCGTGTTGCACATCCCACGACCCGTGCGCGCGGCGCGGGGTGGAGGGGTGTGCGTGACGTGGGCGGTATGCGTGGGGCGGTTTCCGCACGCATGCGTCACGTCGTAGTAAATGCGAAAGGAGGCGGCCCGCGCCTTCCCCATAAAAAGGAATAACCACGAGCGCGCTGCTCACTTCCTCCACTTTCCTCGCGCCCCTTCCAATCTCAGAGCCGCTGCTCCTTTGCTTCCTTCCTCCCGAAGACTTCGCCATTGTCCGCCGCAGTTGCTCCGCCATCCCCTTCCCTTAGCCTTCCCATTCAGCCGTCATGGCGTCCAAACCTGCCAAGGGCAAAGGGGCGGCCAAGGGTGTCGGGCCTTCGGCGCCGCCGGAGGGCGTATTCACGGGGGATCGCACGAAGGCCGCTATCTTCATCCCGTCGTCGGTCGACGTCTTCGAGCTCCGAGCCGTCTTCAAACCCCTTTGGGGGGCGGAGACGGGGGATCGGGCGAAGGGCTTGGGCCACCCGGCGACGCGCGTCGTTCCGGCAGCCTGCGCTCCGCCCAGCTCAAATCGGTACCCCTTCTTCGTTGATTATTTCTCCTGCGGGTTGTGTCCTCCCTTCTCCGATTTTTTCTGCGACATCATGCACACCTTTGGCTTCTGTCTTTTGGATTTCACCCCAAATGCCGTGGCGTGCATGGCCTTCTTCGCGCACCTCTGTGAGGGCTTTGTCCGAGTGCAGCCCAACACGACGCTCTTCCGCCACTACTTCATCCCTCGGATCCAGCCGGGAGGCTCGGTTTCCAGAGGCATCGCCTGGATTCCGAGACTCAAGGTGGTGTACCCGGAGGGCGCCGTGAAGGAGAGGTGGGACGAATGGCGCGGCCGGTGGTGCTGGATCGAGGAGGACGAGCCGCCAACGTTCTGCAAGGTCCGCCGGGTGCCGCCAGTCCGCGGCAGCGACTGGAGCAACGTCGACGCCGCCGACGGGAAGCTTGCCGTTGCCGTCACTAGGATCACCCGGCTTGTCTAGGACGGACTCACCCTCGAGATGATCGGGGCGGATTTCCTCCGCCGTCGGATTGCTCCGCTGCACCGAAACGGGAGGCCGGCCTGGCTCTTCAGGAACCCGGCCGACGTCATGCGGCTGCGCACTGGCCTCAAGCACAACTTTACAGTGATGGGACATGCCCATTTCTGTCAGCGGCTCTTCCAGCTGGATGTGAGTCACGGCGGCGAGGTCGAGCGGACCGGCAAGGCTGCAAAGGCCGCCGCCAAGGCCGGCAAGGCCGTCAAGGGGCAGCTCTTCAAGCTGCCAGTGGGAGTAGTCCCGCTGTGCAACAATTCGCGCCAGTCCAAAATCGTCGCCATGATGCCGGAATGTAGCGCGCACGGTCCCGTCCCGAGCTGGCAGGAGCCGGAGGACGAGGTCGTGCAACAGTTCTTCGATTCCCTGATCGAGGTGTGCGTCAATCCCGGCGCCGAGCGGTGGCTCGTTAGGGACACCAGCCCGGAGGAGCTGGACTACATCCCCGCCCGGGCGAAGGAGGCACAACTCATTAAGGAGGCCGGCAGCGCCGGAGGTATGGAGGACCAGGACGCCGCGGCTGCGGAGGAGGAGGAGTTCGCCCAGTGGGCAGCGGCTGCCGGAGAAGCTAGCAGCGCCAGCACCGGGGCCCCATTGGTTGAGGACGCGGCCAACGAGTCGTCGTCGGAGGAGGATGTCGCGGCTGCCTCGGCGCCAATCAGGGGAAGAGGGCAAGTCTTGCAGCGGGCCTGCTCCGGCGAGCCGGTCCGGCCCGGCAAGGCTGCGCAGCCTCAATTGGCCCTGGAGGAGTCCGGGCGCCTCACGAGGGCCACGGCGGCGAAGAAGTCGGCGAAGGTCGCCGAGAAGAAGAAAACGGCAGCTCCCTCTCCGTCGAGGCACGCGCGAACTCCGCCCCCTCCTTCGCCTCCCCCGGCAGACGTTGATTCGGAGGGCGACGTGGAGCTCCCCTTCGACCTCGGGCCCCTCAGCCCGAAGAGGAAGAGGAAGACAGCAGAGGAGGAGGAGATGGACGACGAGTAAGTATTCTTCATCGTCACCCCCATCTCTCTTGATCATGCCACTCATCTTAACTTGTCCTTGCTTCTTCAGGGACGTAGAGACATTGGCCTAGAGGGTGAAGTGGGCCAAGGCTTCAGCGAGCAGCCAGCCCCCGGCCGGGGCTACAGAGACACCACTGGTGGTGTTGAGCATCTCCGACGGTAGCCCCCGGCACAGCCCCCAGCGTAAGTCCGCCAACCTTTTCTCGCTCGACATGCAGTAGGCGTCAGATGCTAAAGGCGTCGACCTTGCCGGTTCTGTAGGACGGGAGCAGCAGCAGGAGGAGCCGCGGGGGGCCACTCACAACATGCCACCCCCATCGACCACACCGCCACGAGGGGCGTCCCGGCAAGGGCACCAAGCATGGAGCCCACACGCATGGAGGAGGAGGAGGACTTGGGTGCTGGCGGCCCGCCGCCGGCGTCCAACGCCGGCTGGGAGGGAACTTCCGCTGCACAGCCTGGTGCTGGTAAGTCGCCCGCTTTTCGCCTTTGCCTTTCCCTTGTGCTTTTTCTTGACGTCATTTCCCCCGTCACGGCCCAGGCCCTCCTCCAACGGATGTGGAGGACGTGGACGCCATCATCGAGGAGGTCGCTGAGGAGGCTGCGGCGGAGGCCGACGAGAACGCCGCCGGAGAGGCCGCCAAGGACGCCGCCGGGGCCGCCGTGGATGAGACTGTCGAGGATGCCGCCAAGGGTGCCGCCGAGGGCGCCGGCGGTGGGACTGCTGGGGAGGCCGGCAAGAACACAGCTGAGGAGGAGGCGACTGATGACCAGCCCTCTTCCTCCGTGACCCCGGGCCCCAGCAAATATCTGAAGGTGAGCGACAACCTCTTCGTCCACCTTGTCGGGGCGTCAAGCTCCCGGGCGCCCGCCGGGGAGGAAGTCTTCGACGGCGAGGTGTTCGCCGCCGCCGGGCTCGAGGTTGTGGAAGAACCGAGCGCCGGCAGCGACGGCTCCCCCGAGGAGCAGCTCTTTCGGGCCATGGGGGCTAACTTCCGAAAGCTCTAGGCGCTCTACCGCGCCCGTTTGGACAAGGTTAAGTCCAGAATGGCAGCGGTGGACGAGGCGGAGGCGGACTTCCAGGCGCGCGTCGCTGAGGCGCAAGCCTGGTTCCACCAGTCCCGCGAGGAGCAGAGGGCCTCCCAGAAAGATCTGGCCCAGCGCAACGTGGAGCTCATCATGAAGATGGCCGCCATCGAGAAGGCCCAGGAAGAGGCGGCGAATTCGGCTGCCGCGGCGGAGGCCGCCCGGAACCAGCATCAAGCCGCCCTCGATTCCCAGGAGGAAGACCTCTCCGCGCGTGAGGCGAAGCTTGCCGCGACATTCCGCAGCAAGGATGAGGAGCTTGAGGCTCTTGTCGAGCGGCGGACTAACGAGCTGGGGCAGAGGCACAAGGAGGCGCTCGATGCCCAGGCTCTGGCTTACGCCGGCAAGATACAAGAGGTGGAAGTGGAACGGGATGGGCTGAAGGAGCAGGCCCTCCGGCTGTCTGATGAGCACACCAGACTCAACTGCGCCTTGACAGAGGCGCAGGGAGTGGTCATCAGCAAGACTGGGGAGCTCTCCGAGGCACAAGGCTCCATCAGAGATCTCAGGCTGAGGCTGGAGAATCTCGAGAAGACGTTGGCGGAAAGCTCTGCTCGGGAGGGGGCCTTGGCCAAGAGCCTGGAGGAGCAGAAGCAGCTGCGGGCAGACGAGGGCGCCTTCCACCAACAATACGTGGTGGAGGAGAACAGGTGGATCAGTCAGTTGGAGGACATCGCTGGCAGGGTTACCTCACAGTTGGCCCTCATGGGGATGCCGAACGTGAGGTATGCCCCTGAATGGAGCGGGTCCGTCAACGCCAAGCTGACCCTGTTCTTCGAGGGCGTCCTCAACGCCTTGACTGATATTCACTCCAACAGGACGGCCACGCTTGCCGGGGAGGCCCGGCGGCTCTGCCGGGGAGTCATGACCAAGGTCCTCACCAAGGTGGCGTTCTGGAACCCCGCCCTCGACTTCGAAGCCGCGATGGACAGCTTGCCGGAGGATGCCAACCTCACGGTGCTCAAGGAGCGCATCAAGCCTGTCATCAGCCGCATCGACGAAATCAAGAGGGTGGAGGGCCAGCGCCGGGATTAGATATCCCGTTCTCCTTTGCCGCTGCGAGTTCATGCCCAAGACAAATTTTATCTTTAGTTAGAACCGCAGCGATGGCGTGATGTAATATAACTTTGAAATATCTTCAGAACCATGCATGTTATTTTCCTGTTTGCTGCCTCCCTGTGTTTCCACCCTACGTTAACTGGGTAGGCTTGCCGGCGCGAAATACCCAAAGCGGCGTCTTGGGGACGGGTCCCCATTGGCCTGCCGGGTGAGCGTGCTGCCGGGTTTGTCGCCTTGCCGCTCTTAACGCAGTCGCTCGAACTATCGAGTTTGACTCGAGTCAGAGTCGAGAACTTTGTCAATTGCAGAAGGGTCTGCCACCTTGCCGCTCCCAACGCAGCCGCTCGAACTGTCGAGTTTGACTCGAGCCAGAGTCGAGAGCTTTGTCAGTCGCGGAAGGCTACCCTACCGTTTCAACGCAGCCGTTTGAACTGTTGAGCTGACTCGAAACAGAACAAGGCGTTGCCGATCGGGGAGGGCCCCATCCGCATGCAGGTTTCTTTTTGCACAAGGAATGACAGCTCCGAGGATAATAACTTTAAATGATAGGATAGAAATATCTACAGTTTGATGTAACTTGGCTTTTATTTGCAGCCGCTTGAAAGCAAGTCTTTTGGCTTCCTCAAAGGGCCACGGAGACGAGAGAGCGTTGGGCCGATCACCAGAGCCGATTCTCACAACTGCGCCCCCCTACCTAGCGCGCCAAAGATGTCAGTGTATTTGGATCGACACCTATGGGATCACAAGAATCCCTACTACGGTTGCGGGGCGCGGGGTTGAGAGAAGAGCGGATCTAACGATCAGGACACGGTTCCTTTACCCAGGTTCGGGCCGCAAAGATGCGTAAAACCCTACTCCTGCTTTGGTGGATTATATGTTGGTGTTCTTCAGCTAACGAGGAGCTCCAAAAGAGTCGTGAGGGGTTCCGAAAAGCCGAATCCTTCTCCTGGTCACCTCGGGCCTCCTTTTATAGGGAAAAGGGGTTGCCACAGTGGCACACAGGAGGTGGAAAGGGTACAGTGATGCGAGGTTATCCCTCGCATTACAGGACAAGGTGCATTTAATGCGCCCTGCTTAGGTGTCCTTGCTTTATCGGGGACGAGGGGAGACGACCGTCTTGTCCGTCGCCGCTCCTCATCGTGTCGACACGGGCCCCGGCCAGCGGTGCCTGAGGTGCCATGTAGGCAGACAGGCAGCTGAGGTGGCACAACGGCGGGCCTCCACGAAGACCTGTGGGTTGCACGCAGGGGCCTGTCCAGCTGGTTGGGTCGGCAGCTGCGTGGGTCGATGGAGACCCAGTTGGCGCGGGCCTGATGGTGGCCCCGTGGGTGTCCTCGGCAAGGGCCTTGCCGGGGCCCCGGCAAGGGTCTTGCCGCGGCGCGTACTGTCATCCCCGGCAAGGTGCTTGTCGGGGGCCTTGTGGACCTCCTTGGCTGGAATCCCGCCAAGGGTCGTCATCTTCTCACCTTACATCTGATCTGGAAGGTCTTCACAAAGATCTGCATGCCACCACGGGGATATCTCCCGAATCCTCGCCCCATGGGGGCGGTGGACTCAAGGGTGATCCGCTCCGTAGGCGCGGGGGCGAGCTGCCGAGGCAAGGGTCTTGTCGGGGCTGCCAGAGTCGGCCCCGGCAAGGATCCTGCCGGGGGAAACTGCTTCGTCCCCTTGCTCTTCGTGGTCTTTTTCTTGGCGTCGCTCCATTCTCCATCAAGCTTCAGTCTTGCCCTGGCTTGCCTCCCTTGCCATGCTTGGTGTTATGGCACCGTGGCTCAGACTGCCCATGCACAGTCATAGGGGTACAAAAAGTGTACCCCTCTTTTTGTACACCGACACATAATGACCATGCGACGAAGATGACAATGGTGTCAAAGTCTCTTCTGTCCCTCATCGAGATGGCACTACGCGCCTGGAGCCACCACGCCTCAAGTGATTCACGTGTGAGAGGCTGTCGAATGGTGACACTGATTGCCGCGAAGCATAAATGTCAAACTTCCTTAGCATAAGGGCAATGAAGTATGATATGGTCAACCGTGTCTTCATCTTGTAGGCATGTGTAGCAGACTGGCGTAGTGTCCTGCAGGCCATGCCTAGCTCGCCGATCCAAGGTCGAAAGCATGTACTGCACCGCTAACCATGCAAAGATTTTGCATTTGAGAATCGCCCCACTCCTCCAAATACACTCGTAGGTAGGGGAGGTTGCAAGCCCAATGTGCAAAGTCCGAGACACCGAGTGAGCAGTGTACTGTCCCGATGTATGCCAAGGCCATGCAAATGTATCCGGCCCCTGCGGGTCTCGATGAGCATCCATAGTAGCCACTCTGAGATGCATGAGCTGCATCAGGGCCATGAAAGGTGGCTCTCCGTTGATGTCCATCTCCCACCTGTTGTCCACCAAAGCTTGACCCACCTTCTTTGGTTCTGCACTCTGGTGGGAACCAAGGTTAAGATGGCCGATGCAATGTCTGCCACCGCCAAGCCGTTCATCCACCGGTCCTTCCAAAATAGACTATATCCCCAGCTCCCACTGTGATTTGCACCAAGTGATTGAACACTTGCCTCGCTTCTTCATAGACCAGAAACGGGATTCCTTGCCAAGGTCTGTTCAAGTCCGTCCTCCTCAGCCATTCCCATCTAACCCTTAGGGCAAGGGCTTGCAACTTCAAATTCTTCACTCTGAGGCCTCCAAACCTTGTTGGACGACAGATAGTGTTCCATGCCACCAGGCATTGTCTGCCATTGACCTTATCCTTCCCGGCCCATAAAAATGACCTCATCCATGCATTGATTTTGTCAAACACCCAACCAGGAGCATTAAGCACCATTGGTTGATGGATAGGTCTCGCCGCCACCATGAATTTGATGAGAACAAGACGTCTCGGCCTTTGAATGAGACCGCATTGCCAAGCTGGGATAAAATTCCTAACTTGATCCAAAAGTGGTAGCTAGTCTGCTCTAGTTAGTTGGTGAATCGCCAAAGGAATGCCCAGGTACTTGCATGGAAACTGCCCAATACCGCACTACAAGATATCAACAACTCTCTGCTGGTCCTCCTCCGTGCCTCGAATCAAGATCACCTTGGATTTATTATAGTTGACATCCAATCCTGATGCCTCGCAAAAGATCTCCAGCGCCTGCTTGACGAAGATCAAGTCCATCTCCGTCGGTCTGATGAACAACACAACATCATCCGCGTAAATAGACAACCTTTGTGTAGGAGAGATCCCATTAAGTTTTCTAACCACTCCTTCCTCGGCTCCCTTGCTGAACTGCACCGTAAGGGATTCCATAGCAATGACAAACAAGAGTGGTGAAACGGGATCCCCTTGGCAAAGCCTGCATGTGTGCACAAACCTCTGTCTCGGACAGCCATTCACCACCACCTTCGTGCTAGCAGACTGTAGTAGGATAGCCACGCACTTGATCCAAGCCTCCCCAAAACCTTTCTTCGCATCACTTGGAACAAGAACGGTCAGGACAAGGAATCGAATGCCCTCGTGATGTCAAGCTTCATAAACACTCCCGGTGTCTTCCTCGCGTGCAATTTCCTAGTGATCTGTCTCACAAGGAGGAAATTTTCATGCGTGCATCTTCCTTGGATGAAAGCCGATTGGTTTGCCTGTACAATTTCCTTCATGCGTCTCCTTGCCCTAAGGGCCAGCGCCTTGGCAAAAAGCTTGGCGAAGCTGTGTGTCAGGCTAATCGGGCGATAATCCCCCATAGACTCGGCATCCGCACGCTTCGGAACTAAAGTGATCAACGCCTTGCTCAACTTGCCTAACCCGCGGCCATCACCAACGTATAGCTTCAGAATAGCTGACATAATATCCTGCTTAATTATAGGCCAAACCCTCTAATAGAATATGCCTATAAAGCCATCAGGGCCCGAAGCACGATCGATCGGCATGTCTTTAATTGTTCGGGAACGTAGTATTTCAAAAAAAATCCTACGATCACGCAAGATCTATCTAGGACAAGCATAGCAACGAGTAGGGAGAGTGTGTCTACGTACCCTCGTGGACCAAAAGCGGAAGCGTCTAGTGACGCGGTTGATGTAGTCAAATGTCTTCGCGATCCAACCGATCCAAGCACCGAACGTACGGCACCTCCGCGTTCACCACACGTTCAACTCGATGACGTCCCACAAGCTCTTGATCCAGTTGAGCGTCACGGGAGAGTTTCGTCAGTACGACTGCGTGGTGACGGTGATGATGAAGCTACCGACGCAGGGCTTCGCCTAAGCACTACAATGATATAACCGAGGTGTATATCTGTGGAGGGGGCACCACAAACGGCTAAAAACTGATGTTAACTTTTGTGTTCTAGGATGCCACCTGCCCCGTATATAAAGGAGCAAGGGGAGGCTGGCCGGCTCCTATGGCGCGCCCAAGGAGAGCCACTCCTACTAGAAATAGGAATCCTATTCCTAGTAGGAGTCCACCAAGAGGGAGAGGGGGAAGGAAGGAGAGGGAGAGAGGGAGAAGGAAGGGGGCGCCCCCCCTTTCCTTGTCCAATTCGTACCAAGGGGGAGGGGTGTGACGCCCCCGATTTGACCATACACTAATCATGCACGCAAATGTGTACGACCAAGATCAGGGACTCACTGGAAGATATCACAACACAACTCTAGACAGAAATTAAAATAATACATGCTTTATATTACAAGCCAGGGGCCTCGAGGGCTCGAATACAAAAGCTTGAAAACACAAGAGTCAGCGGAAGCAACAATATCTTAGTACAGACATAAGTTAAACAAGTCTGCCTTAAGAAGGCTAGCACAAAAGTAACAACGATCGAAAAGGCAAGGCCTCCTGCCTGGGACCTCCTAACTACTCCTCGAAGCCGAACTCCATGTAGAAACATCCTCGGGATCCTCTGGGTCCTAAACTCCACCATCTGGTTGCATCATCCAAGAAGAAGGAACAAAAGAGGAAAAGGGGGAGAAAGCAACCGTGAGTACTCATCCAAAGTACTCGCAAGCAAGGATCTACACTACATATGCAATGATATATATGTAAAGGGGGGGGTAATATCTGTGGGCTAAACTGCAGAATGCCGGAATAAGAGGGGGGTAGCTAATCCAATCGAAGACTACGCTTCTGGCCACCTCCATCTTGCAGTAGTAGAAGAGAGAAGATGGAAAAGTAACAAGTATCAAAGCTTCTGGCTGCCTCCGTCTTGAGTAGCTGAAGAGTTCACCAAGTAACACGTATAGCATAATCCTACCCGGTGATCCTCCCCTCGTCGCCCTGTGAGAAAGCGATCACCGGGTTGTATCTGGAACTTGTCTGGGTGTGTTTTATTAAGTATCCAGTTCTAGTTGTCATGAGGTCAGAGTACAACTCCGGGTCGTCCTTTTACCGAGGGACACGGCTATTCGAATAGATTGACTTCCCTGCAGGGGTGCACCACATAACCCAGCACGCTCGATCCCATTTGGCCGGACACACTTTCCGGGGTCATGCCCGGCCTCGGAAGATCAACACGTCGCAGCCCTACCTAAGCACAACAGAGAGGTCAGCACGCCGGTCTAAACCCTAAGCGCACGGGGGTCTGGGCCCATCGCCCAGTGCACACCTGCACGTTGCGAGGGCGGCCGGTGAGCAGACCTAGCAACCTCCATTACTAAGGAAGTTGCGTTACGCGGTCCAACCCGGCGCGCGCCGCTAAGTCGCTGACATCAAGAAGGCTTCGGCTGATACCACGACGTCGAGTGCCCATAACTATTCCCACGTAGCTGGTTAGTGCGTATAGACCAAATGGCCAGACTCAGATCAAATACCAAGATCCCGTTAAACGTGTTATTATGAAATAACCGCGGACAACGACCAGGGCCAGGCCCACCTGTCTCCTAGGTGGTCGCAACCTGCCCTGTCGCTCTGCCACAAAGTAACCATCAGGGGGCTGCCGGGAACCCAGGCCCACCACTACCTGTGTGGAACCACCTGCCCCTTCAGCCCCCATCTCCGAATCATCATCATGTGTATGTAAAGTATGTAAATAGTATATACCCGTGATCACCACCCGAGTGATCACGGCCCGATGGTATAGCATGGCAGACGGACAAGAATGAAGGGCCACTGATGGAATACTAGCATCCTATACTAAGCATTAGGATGGCAGGTACAGGTATCAACAGTTGTAGCAGCAATGACATGCTATGCAACAGAATAGGAGTAACCGAACAGTAACATGCTACACTACTCTAATGCAAGCAGTAGAAAGAAGAATAGGCGATATCTGGTGATCAAAGGGGGGGCTTGCCTGGAAGCTCTGCAGACGAAAGGAATCTTCGGAGGCGTAGCCGTAGTCGAACACCAAGCATCAATGGTCTCGGGGTCTAACACGGTATCGGAGTCTACCGAAAAGAAGCAACGAAGGGGAAACAAATAACATAGCAAACAATAGCATCACAAAATATAACAAGGCAATACGCGGCGCCAGGCATGAGCTAACGCAGGGATAGGTGATACCGGGGAAGGGGGAAAACATCCAGGAAAGTATTCCCGGTGTTTGACGTTTTCGGACAGACGAAACGGAGGGGAATGTTGCATGTTTGCTATGATAGGGATGTGTGGCGGGCGAACCGACCGCGTATTCGGATTCGTCTCGAAATTCTGAGCAACTTTCATATATAAAGTATTTTCATCCGAGTTACAAATTAAAAGATATGATTTTCTAAAGTTTTTATTAATTTCTGGAATTTAATATTAATTAAATTAATTTGAAAAAGGATTTATGACATCAGCATGACGTCATGCTGACGTCAGCAGGGTCAACAGTCAACTTTGACTGGTTGCCTGGTCAAACCTGGTAGATAGGACCCGTCTGTCATAGGTACAGATTAATTTATAGGTTTAATTAGGCTAACCTAGTTCATTAGGCAAATTAAGCACGGTTAATTAAATTAATTAAGCCATTAATTAATTAATTAATTTATTATTAAACATTTTTTAAACCTCTTCTTTTTTTAAGGTGAGGGGGGCCCATAGACCAGTGGCCCATGGCCATAACGGGCGTGGGCTAAGGATGCCCGGGTGTGGCGCCCGTGCCCGACCAGAGGCCGCTCCCGCCCGGGGTTGCGGGGCGAGGCAACCAGGAGGGCGACGGGACGCCGGCGCGGCGGGGGCGGAGGCCCGGCAGTGGTGGTGCGCAGGTGGCCGGCGGAGGGCGGCGTCGGAGGAGGGGGCGGCGCCGGCGCGCGGACAGGCGTGCAGGGGAGGCGCGTGGCGGGGCAGCAGTTGCTGCAAACGGCGACGGAGGGAGGCACGCGGCCTGGAGCGCGGCGGGACGGCGCTGAGCGGGGCCGGTCGTGACGGAGAGGTCAGGGCGGCGCGCTGCGGCGGCGAAGACGAGCGACGGCGACCGAGCAGGGCAACGCGAGGCTGGAGGCAGGTACTGAGGCCGTCGGAAGCGGCCCAGCGAGCGGGCGGTGAGGGGGTCCGACGTGGTACCGGCACGGCCAGGGCGGACCGGCGTTGCGAGAGGCAACGGGCAGAGGAGGTAGGGGTCGCGTTGGAAGGAGGTGAAGGCGATGAGCTCAACGCCGTGCTCGGACGCGAGCGGTAGTGACTGTGGCCGCGACTGCGCCATGCCCGGCGACGAGGAGCTCGGTTGTGTCGGGGAGGGCTAGCTAGAGCTCGCAAACAACGATGGGAAGAGAGGGGAAATGGAGGGGAGCTCACAATGAAGCCGTAGGGGATGGCAGCAGGCTCGGGGAAGGCTCGACGTGGCCGGAGTCGACGGAGAAGCAGCGGCTGTCGAAGGAAGAAGAAGACGGGGATCCGGCGATGTAGCAGCTCCGAGCTCGAGGTGGCGGTCGTAGGCGAAGTGGAGGTCCACGGCGAAGCTAACGGGCACGTCGGACGGACATGGGGAGAACGGTGGCCGCGTGGGCGACGGCGGCCATGGCGGTAGTGACGTCGGAGGTGCGCGGGGAAAGGGGATCTAGGGACAGAGGGGGAACTGGGGGCGCCTAGGGTTAAGGGAGGGCGCGGGCGGCCTTGTAGGTCGTCAGTGAGCCACCGGATGGCCGGTACGTGGCCATCCGCGGCCGCGGTCGGCGCGTGTGCGGCCAACGCGCCATGGATGAGCAGTGAGAAGGGAAGGAGGTGAGGTCGGGCTGGGCCGATGCACTGGGCTACCCATTTTGCCATATGGGCCAAGTGCCGAGTAGTATAGATTTTTTTATATAAATTCGTTTTTGTTTACTGTTTTTCTTAAATAGTTATTGTTTTGTATTTAGCTTAAATACTAAATGATTTTAGTTAAAGTCAAAACTTCCCACAAAATTACCTGCTAATATTTTGGTGTTGACCAATAGGCTTGGGGTTGTTCCGAAAATGTATGAAATAGGTTTATATTTAAATGGGCATAGTAAGTGTTGCTTGAATACATAAATTATTCCTAGGGGCAATTCGAAAGTCCATTTAATGTTAGTTCCTACATGTTAAATACTTTGTGAATATTTTTAAACCCTCGAACATTTTTATCTGACAGTTTGAAGAAATAAGAATTTGACTTGTTATTTGAAATTTGAATGGTGTTTGAACCATTGTGAGATTAATAACAGTAATCACAGTGACATGGCGTCATTAGAAGATGTTCACTGTAGGTTAATTATCCGGGCGTCACAAGGAGCGCGCGGCCCAGCCCTAGCCGGCCCTCTCTCTCTCTCCACTAAAGGCCCAAGTCGCCCATTAGTTCCCCCAGGGGGTACAGATACCCCACCGGCACTCTGGTTTAATCCAAAACTCATCCGGAACACTTCCGATGTCCGAATATAGTCGTCCAATATATTAATCTTTACGCCTCGACCATTTTGAGACTCCTCGTCATGTCCGTGATCACAACCGGGACTCCGAACTACCTTTGGTGCATCAAAACACATAAACTCATAATACCAATCGTCATCAAACGTTAAGCGTGCGGACCCTAGGGGTTCGACAACTCTGTAGACATGACCGAGACTCATCTCCGGTCAATAACCAATAGCGGAACCTGGATGCTCATATTGGTTCCTACATATTCTACAAAGATCTTTATCGCTCAAACCGCATAATAACATACGTTGTTCCCTTTGTCATCGGTATGTTACTTGCCCAAGATTCGATCGTCTGTATCATCATACCTAGTTCAATCTCGTTACCGGCAAGTCTCTGTACTCGTTTCGTAATACATCATCTTGTGACTAACTCATTAGTCATTTGCTTGCAAGGCTTATTATAATGTGTATTACCGAGAGGGCCCAGAGATACCTCTCCGACACTCGGAGTGACAAATCATATTCTCGATCTATGCCAACACCACAAACACCTCCAGAGACACCTGTAGAGCATCTTTATAATCACCCAGTTACGTTGTAACGTTTGATAGCACACAAGGTGTTCCTCCGGTATTCGGGAGTTTCATAATCTCATAGTTATAGGCACATGTATAAGTCATGAAGAAAGCAATAGCAGTAAAACTAAACGATCAAGTTGCTAAGCTAACGGATGTGTCTTGTCCATCACAACATTCTCCTAATGATGTGATCCCGTTGATCAAATGAAAACTCATGTCTATGGTTAGGAAACATAACCATCTTTGATCAATGAGCTAGTCTAGTAGAGGCATACTAGGGACACTATGTTTTGTCTATGTATTCACACATGTACTAAGTTTCCGGTTAATACAATTCTAGCATGAATAACAAACATTTATCATGATGTAAGGAAATACAAATAACAACTTTATTATTGCCTCTAGGGCATATTTCCTTCAGTCTCCCACTTGAACTAGAGTCAATAATCTAGATTACATAGTAATGATTCTAACACACATGGAATCTTGGTGCTGATCATGTTTTGCTCGTGGAAGCGGCTTAGTCAATGGGTCTGCGACATTCAGATACGTATGTATCTTGCAAATTTCTATGTCTCCTTCCTTGACTTGATCACGGATGGAATTGAAGCATCTCTTGATGTGCTTGGTTCTCTTGTGAAACCTAGATTCCTTCGCCAAGGCTATTGCTCCAGTGTTGTCACAAAAGATTTTCATTGGACCCGATGCACTAGGTATTACACCAAGATAGGATATAAACTCCTTCATCCAGACTCCTTCATTTGCTGCTTTCGAAGCAGCTATGTACTCTGCTTCACACGTAGATCCCGCCACGACGCTCTGCTTGGAACTGCACCAACTGACAGCTCCACCGTTCAATAAAAATACATATCCGGTTTGTGACCTATAGTCATCCGGATCAGTGTCAAAGCTTGAATCGATGTAACCATTTACGACAAGCTCTTTGTCACCTCCATAAACGAGAAACACCTTTGTCCTTTTCAAGTACTTCAGGATGTTCTTGACCGCTGTCGGTGTCAAAACCAGCGGATCTCGGGTAGGGGGTCCCGAACTATGCGTCTAAGGATCGATGGTAACAGGAGGCTGGGGACACGATGTTTATCCTGGTTCAGGTCCTCTCGATCGAGTAATGCCCTACTTCCTGCTATATTAGTATGGATGAATATGAATACAAGAGTTGATCTACCTGGAGATCATAATGGCTAAACCCTAAGTCTAGCCTATGAGGATATTGTGATTCTGTTGTTCTCTAGCCTCTACGGACAAAACCCTCCGGTTTATATACACACCGGAAGGGGCCTAGGGTTTGCGCATGTTATCTTGCAGAAGAAGGAAAATCACCACCCGAACCTAAACTTGCCATTACATGAATACAGGAGTCCTATCCGGATATGAGAGATGATCTTCTGTAATAGTCTTCACGGCTCACCAGTCCAGCCCACCAGGAGTTTGTCCGGCCACATGAGGACCCCCCGTTCCAGGACTCCCTCAGTAGCACATGAACCTGTCTTCGATGGCGATGAGTTCGGCTTCCGTATTGTCTTCGGAATTGCAAGGCGGGTTCCTTCTTCCAAATATATCTTCTGCAAAAAGGTGGATTGTGTTCGGCTCTGCAAGATTAGTACAACCCTTAGCCTCGAAGGCAAGGCTCTTAAAAGAAAATGAATAGTGTCTCTACTCACAACTTTTGGGTGAAGCGTCGCGTCCAACCCACTAACATATCGAACCATTTTATTTGGTCCGAGTTTCGCGTTTCGAGGCGTATCCTCATTGACACGTCTCATCAGAATAGAGATCGTGCCCGCTTATTGTTGGATCCTTATCAATGTGACATGAGCACCCACGCAGCGCATTACGCACGACCTCTTTGGGAACCGGCGAGTTTTATGGCTAAAGTGGGGGGACGCAGTCGGGGATATACCCCGCAGTATAAACCGCCGGATGTATGACCCGGCTGGAGTTTGGCGATTCACAGGCGACCCGCTTTGACCTGGTGGTCAACGATTCATTGGTAATCCGGCAGGTGGGTCAGAGGAGCGACAAGACCCGGTGGCCCAACGGGCGGTTCATGAAAGGCCGGCTCATGTTATGGTGGGCCGGTTTATGAAGAAAGCACAAGGAATATTCTCCTACAAAGAAAGCAAGACTAGGACTCCTTGTAATAGAGTAATCCTAATCCTACTAGGACTAGTCATGTAACCCGCCCCTTCAACATATATAAGGACGGGCAGGGCTCCCCAAAGAGGAGAAGTTCGGACAAGTTCTGAGAAGCAAGAAGAAACAATTTCTAGGGCTAGACACAAAGAGCCGGTTGATCGGCGACCCCATGACGATCATAATGAGACCTAGCCTCAAACAGCATGTAGGGCTATTACCAGATGATGTTTCCTGGGGCCCGAAAGTGTCTAAACCCTTATCTCGTGTTGCGTTTCTCGTTTCCGCTCAACCCCTCTCAAGCTACCACATAGATGTGTTGGCCTCACGACTAAGTCCTCATACTAAGGACATCTGCCGTGACAATTCCACGACAGTTGGCGCCCACCGTGGGGCCTACGCACGGTGATGTTGAGTTCTTGAAGGGATCTCTCATAAGGATTGAGAAGTATGCGATTGATTGAATGAAGAAGAGCCGGCATGCAAGATTCACTTTGGATCTGGGAATACGAAATTCGAGATTCGATTTGATAAGAAATTAGGTTTGCATGGTTCACACCTCCGCGGTCGGGTGATCTATTGAAGCCTGATGGATTTTTAATATGTTGCCGTCAGAAGTCGAGGTGGACAGAAGGTTTTCGCTATAATATCTCATCCGCGGTAGCACCACCACAAGTCGCCAGATCAATTTCATGCGTCGCCGGAGGGCACCGGCTCGAGGCCTGCAAAATTTTCTGCTTTAGTTTCGGTGTGTACAGTATCCATGTCCGACTGATATTGTGTCTAAGGCGTACCGGATCAAGTTCCGAGCCGGCCGTGGCTGGTGCACTGGGGTCAAAGGTCAAGATTGTTGGACATTGCTAATTGATGACCGAGCCGGCACCACGGACGACCACGACCCCGGACTTTGTCGCACCTTGCCTCTGGTCCGAGTCCCCATCCCATCGGGTTACGCGTCCACATCCACACCGGGTCACCGTACCTCGGGTCAAGCCACCGCGTTGAGCCGCTTGGCGCCGTGACCTGCCCTGTATCGCAGCCGCTTCTGCTGTGGCTTGCCTGCACCTCTGCATATTCTCCTGAGCCGTCGGTCCCGCCGCGCGCGAGTTCACCTCTGTTTCATTGCTGTCGGCAAGCCGCCGTACGCCGGATTTTGCTGCCTTTGTGACCAGGGCCTCAGCTGCGAGTCGCCGGGTGTTTTCGCTGGCCTCTGCTTCGAGCCGTCGCTCTGAGTGCCTGGGCTTTGCGCCGCCTTCACTCATCTTCGTTCCGAGCCGCCTCGGCCTCGTGGGGATTCTGATGCCGCTGACGTACTTTCCCCGGGCGTTCAGTTCACCATAACGGCCACAGCCCTGTCTTCGCGAGCCGCCGTCCCACGCGCCTCGCGAGGGTTCATACCGCTAAGTGACCGTGGTCGGCCGTTCCCCGTCTGCGCACAATACTTCGGCCTCCCGCCACCCGCTGCTGCTGAATTTGCCTCACCCGGGTGCATGCTAACAGTGGTGTAGAGCTACGGCCCTCATCTGCGTGGTTGCGCTGAACCGGCCATGGCCGCACCTCTCCAACATGCCGCTGTGGCGGACACACTTCAACGACCCGCCAATGCGCCCTGGCTGCTGCACTCCGGTGCCGGCTCAAATAAGCAGACGTGTCTTAGCTGGAATTACCGTAAGACTGTACAACGCGGTGATGAGGGACGGTGGTAGACTGCAAATACTATTGTTGCTTGGGCGTTCGTGCGGCATGGAGAATGTCAAGGAATATCCATATGATGACAAAAGTGTACCAAAGACAGACAACAAACGCTACTGTTATTAGTGCGTTGCATAGTACTATTAGTACTACTTCCTACGTGGGATCCAGAAGTCATCGTTAACTCTACAGTTGAATATCATCCAACAAAAAATACCAAGGTGATCCGCGGACGGTCCATTTATCATCCGGACAAATCAGGTGATATCTAAGTTTGTGTATTTAGCACATATTATTTTTGTCAAAGAACAATTTATCTTTGCCTTGGTCTGCAATATTGTTTATGCAGGGCAATTGTTCACTACGAGAGCGATGATCATGCCATGATGAATATATGTGCAAATCACCGCTTTACGGCCTAATTTACAACATGGCACGACTCGCCCGTCCGCGCCGCCTTACAACGCCATAGACGATTCGCCTATCTGCCCTCGCGGTCGGTTCATGCGTCCGCTCCGGCTTACAAAGCGTACAACAACTTGCTCGTCTGCACCGTTTGCAATGCCGCGGCTGACTGTACCTACCGGCTGATTTTTATGGTCGCTTTGTTATCACAACTAGATTGACCTCCGACAAATACCAGGTGCTATTTACCTTGTTTTTAAGCATATATTAATTCGTCCGAGCAAAACTATTTTCCCCTACTATGTTTTATATGCAGGAGAATTATTCATTACAAAGTGGCATTATACCGCGGAGATGGAGGTGTGCCAACATCATTCGTCACAGGTGTCATCCTTACTTAACGGACTCCCGCGCCGGCTTACAATGCCTTGGCCGACTCACCCGTCCGCACTGCCTTACAACACCACGGACGACTCGCTCATCTGCCCTCGTGGCAGTTTCACGCGTCCGCACCTGTTCACAACGCGGAGGACAACTTGCTCGTCTGTGCTGGCTTACAACATTGCGGCCGACTCATGTGTTTAGGCTGCCTCTGATGTTGTGGTCGTTTTATTGTCCGCCCTGCGGTCCGGCCTACTCAACATGTCGGGTTGACTAATGGACACCGATGAGGATCATAAGGCCCAAATACATCAGGTGATATCCATCTAAATATATTTTCTTGGTATATATTGTTTTCATCAAGAAAACGGTTACTTTGATCCGTATATTTTGATATGCAGGACAGCTATTTATTATGAACATGGTTTATACCATGGGTACGAAGCACGCGCTGGCAACGTCCTACCCGGTGTTCGTCTGTGCCACATTACACGGTGAATGGACGCGTGCAAGATGCCGCCCTTACAGCCCGGTTTACATCAACTTGCCAGGACCGCGCCTATGATTGACTCGCCCATCCGCGCCGGTTTTTAATGCCTATGAAGCCGCGATCGTCTTTACCGTTCGTCTCTCGCGGCCCGGTCTACATCAACACACCGAGCCGCACATGTCTACACGAGCTGTTTATTGATTATGAGCAAGTCACAGCTTGGGTAGCCCGGTTTTCTTTCAACAAAATGGAGGCAAATTATCATATACCATCAACCGCCGTCTGCACTGGGTGGCTCAATGGGCAGGCGTACAAATCGTCACCGCCACAATTATATTAAAGTTCAAATCGCCAGTTGGAAGGAACCATTGGCCGAGTTGCTGACACGGCTCATACGGGATCATTGATAACCCGCCGCAGTCACCTCAATTTTCTAGGGATTCATATCACACTGTCAACAACAATGATGGACACCTTATGCCATGATCAAATATGGAGAGTCTCAAGCCAACTCCTCGAGCAGTCTCAAGACTCGGGGGCTACGATGACATGACTCAAATATCCGGTTTACAATCCGGTTCAAGGGAATTTTGTCTTCTACAAAGCTCTGAAGCTCTCAAATCCGGTTTAAGAATATCCGGTTCAAAAAGAATTAATCTCTCGCAAGTTCGAGTTTAAAGGCCGTCAGAAAAATTCCGGCTAAAAATGAAGATTCCGGTTAAAATCCGATTCAAGGGAAAGATGTCTCCCACAAAGCTTTGAAGCTCTCAATATCCGGTTTAACATCCGGTTCAAGAAGAATAATCTCTCGCAAGTTCAAGTTCTCAGGAAAAATTAAGGGGACCAAAGAGGGTTTGTTGCACAGCACAACTCAAACATAGGCACCCGGCGAGCACAGCTCAGAAATATATCACATGGGGGCTTCTGTTTATAAAGCGGAGTTCTAACTACTATATTGATCCGGCTATCAAACCAAGACCATCATAAGAGCATAGCTCTGGTTGCTTCGGTAATCTGGCTATCAAAGCCCACATGATGATGAGGGGCAAAAGAGAGTTTGATGCATAGCACAACTCAAACATAGGCACCCGACGAGCATAGCTCACAATGCTACCTGGGGGCTCCTGACGCATAGCATCAACGAGTTGACAACCCTTGTAGTAGGCTATCAAGCCACAGCTTGAAGCCTGGTGTATACACCTAAAACCCCGGATTAGCTTGCCTGCATTAAGTAAGTCACTCCGCCCAGGTAAACCTGGTATGACCTGTCGAACGTTTCACAAGTCAATCTTCTTACAGGCCCTGAACTTGGCAACGTTAAATTGATGATTGGTTAATGATTGAGGTACATCTTAACAGGCTTTGTGAAATGGTTAATTCAGTAGCCTGGCAGCCCATAAAAAGCCTCGAATTTGGAGCCTGGCAGCTCGTAAAAAGCCTCGACTACAGGGTTTTATTTGACAATGTCTCCTTTGATTTTGCTAAAGTTTTTTAATCTTTGAGATCATTGGTGTTTTATCCAAGTCCATTGATTCGGGGAATGGATGACTATAAAGTTGCCACTACAGTAAACCAATGCTTACAGAACCGGCCTGGCTTTTGACTATAAGTCGCCAGTATGAGATAAGATAATGACCAGTGTTTATTAAACCGGCCTGGTTTTTGACTATAAGTTGATGTATGAGATAAGATAATAACCGGTGTTTATTAAACCGGCCTGGCTTTTGACTATAAGTCGCCAGTATGAGATAAGATAATGACCGATGTTTATTAACTCGGCCTGGCTTTTGACTATAAGTCACCAGTATGAGATAAGATAATGACCAGTGTTTATTAAACCAGCCTGGCTTTTGACTATAAGTCGCCAGTATGAGATAAAATAATGACCGGTGTTTATTAACCCGGCGTGGTTGTGATCAAATATCACTGGAACCGGTTTTCAAACCGGTTATATTATTCAAATCATTAAATAACCAACAAGGCTGGATTTTTATTATGGTTATCAATAACCAATATTATGATTGAGGTTTTCAAAGTCGCTTCCGCGCAATGGATATTATTTTATCAATGGGTATGATTTATTCTACATGAGGGAGATAAACATGCTCCACTTCTACCTAGAACATAACATAGAATTTTCATGTCTATCTTTGATGTGTGTGTTCTTTGTCTTTTAATAGCTACTATCATGTTCAGCTCTTAGTATTCATGCTTATCTTTTCAAAGAGCTTTTGTTTAGTTGGTTGCTTGAACTATCTTTAATTACCATGCTTATCTTATTAAGAGAGTTTGCTTACGTTGCATTGGTTAATATGTTTATGATAAAGATGCTACGTGCATAATGGCGCTTAGTAGTTCAAGTTTTCTTATGGTTAGTCTCAAATAGCTGGGGGATTCCCAATGTGTTATTGGAGTACCAACTTGATTTGTTTGCCTATGATGTGGTATGGTTCAGTAATATCTTCCTTCGAGAATTTATTTTGATTGACTTGACGTATGCTCACGCATATTTAAGACTGTAAAGAAAGTCTGTCAAGCCTTGATGATCTTTTATTTCTGAGTAGCGATATAACTACCATGTCTGATTCAATGTTGCTTTGTCGCTCTGCATGATTATGACCGTCATTGCTCTCTTAGTTGGTCGCTCACAGTCTTTTGCTAACCTCCACCTGTACTAAGCAGACTAACTTTGCAATACATAGCTCATGGGAAAGTAGCTTAAAAACTATTGTGGTAAAGAATATGTTGCTTATGTATCTTATTTCTTATAAGTTGCTTGCTGAGCGGTAACCATGTTTCTGGGGACGCCATCAACTGTCACACTTTTGTTGAATATCATGTGAGTTGCTATGCATGTTCGTCTTGTCTGAAGTAAGGGTGATTTGCCATGGGTTGAATGAGTATGCATACTGTTAGAGAAGAACATTGGGCCGCCAACCAAAGCCATGTATCATGGTGGAAGTTTTAGCTTGGACATTAATCCTCAATCTCTTATGAGAATATGCTTAAGCATTAAAGAGGAGTCCATCATCTATTTTCTATGTTGTCCCGGTATGGATGTCCTCAAGTTGAGATCTATCAAAAATGAGAAATAAAATGCGATTTATCTCCTTGGACCTTTGTACAGGTGGCATAGAGGTACCCCTTTGTGACACTTGGTTGAAACATATGTAATGCAATGATAACCCATGGAAATCCGAGCTAATTAGGACAAGGTGCGAGCACTATTGGTATTCGATGCATGAGGCTTGCAACTTATAGGATGTCTTATGCATGACACATATGAAGTACTACTACCATTGACAAAATTGCTTCTATGTTTTCAAAATAAAAAGCTCTAGCACATAACCATTCTTTTACTTTTATGTTGAGTCTCCACCTTCTTTCTTCAAGCACCAACTACTGAGAGCATGATTGTCATTCTAAGTGTAATGTGCATTGTTCCAAAGTAGCATTGTCTTTTGCATGATTGTGATGTCGTTTATTTTGAAATCATTGTATCTAGTCATCACTTAAACCTTGAAGGTGCCCCTGCATTTATGTTTTGCATCACTAAAAGGGGCAAGCTAGATATCACTTTATCATATTTGCACATCATGTTCATTGCAAATCTATTTGATGCTTCAATATCATGTTGTAAAACTTTCAGTCATTTGTGATTTTCTCATGAGGCAACTTAATTACTACAGAATCATTGTCTCAGTAAGCTTTTGTCATATGACTATAAAAAGTCCTATATGGTTAATAGCATGTCACCACAGAAATTATTCTTGTTATCATTTACCTACTCGAGGACGAGCAGGAATTAAGCTTGGGGATGTTGATACGTCCAAAACGTATCTATAATTTCTGCTTGCTCCATGCCACTTTTGGGTGATATTGCTATGATATTTATACACTTCCATACACTTTTGATCATATTTGGACTAACCTACTAATCCAGTGCACCCCAGTGCCAGTTTCTGTTTTCGGCTGTTTTTGTATTTCAGGTTTTCACATTACGAGAACTGTCAGGAAAAATCCAGAAAATTTATATAAAAAATCAGCGTTCCAGAACCTACCTTGCGCCCGAAGTACAGACGGGGGGGGGGGCACCAGGGCCCCAGGCGCCCTGGTGGCGCACCATCCCTGGGCCGAGCCGGGGGGGCGCCTGGGCCCCCCGAGCCCCGTCTGGTGCCCCCCTTTGGCATATATTTAGAGCGTCCTTCGAAACCCTCGGGACGGGAACTCTTTTTCGTGATCTCATCTCTGTTTCGTCGCCGCCGCCGCTTCCAAGATCGGGAGCACCAGGAGAACTCTTCCCGGCACCCTGCCGGAGGGGAGGATCATCATCGGGAGCTTCTCCACCACCATGGACGCCTCCCGGATGAGTTGTGAGTAGTCTCCCTTGGACCATGAGTCCATGACCAGTAGCTATGTGATGTTCTCCTCCCGTTCTTGTGCTTCACTAATTAGTCCTCGTGAGCTGCCCTACATGATCGAGGCACATATGTAATCCTTATGCTGTTGCTATGATGAGTTTGCTGGGATCCGATGGATTATGAGATTATGTTCAGATTGTGATTGAGTAATATATTTGATCTACCTCTTTTATATTTATGTTCGTAAGTAATTCTTGCATGTTCTCCGTTGTTATTTATTGCTTTGGCCAAGTAATACGTAGTGACTCCAAGAGGGAACGTTATGCTTGATTGTGGGTTCATGCCCCTCGATGACTAGCTTGAGTGACAGAAACATGAGTCTAGGGGATGTGTTGTTGCCACAAGGGGGAAAACAACGGTGCTTGTGCCCGCGGGTGCAAGGATTGTTTACTTTACGCAAAGTTCTTTTAATGCAGTTGTCTGTTGCATTGAGTTTACACTGTGGGTGGGGCTCGCAACTTAATACCAGCGAGATGTTCTGGATAGATATCTCAAGGTGGATGATTAGTAGTAGATATTGATGGATTTCGGTCTACTTACTTTGGCGTACCGCCCATGCTTTGAACCTCAACCTTTCTTGCAATGTAGTCAGCATTGGTTTGCGTTCGTGGTCCTGTCAATTGCCCAGCTGTAATTCGTTTACCTCACATAGCTGTTTTATCGTCTTTTGGGAGAGAGACATCACTAGTGAACATCATGAGACTCCGGTCCATATTACCATCATTGATCACATCCGCTATTTACTTTTCGCTATTATTTACTATTGCAAACATTATCTATCACTACTATCATTTGCGTTTAATCCTTTGTGAACTACAAGGCCGGAGGGATTGACAACCTCTCTGTACTCGTTGGGAGCAAAGTTATTTTTATCTGTGTGTAGGTCCATGTTGATTGCTAATATCTGGCGCCGTTAGCAGTTGACACCTACTTGTTGAACCTAGGAGTCTCTGGGGATTCGATCCTTGGCATCTTTGCTAAGGGAAAAACTTCCACAACACTGCATCTCACACCTTCCACTTGGGGTAACCAACGAGGGGTTAGAGGCCCATCAGGGGGGCGCGCCCCCCACCCTCGTGGACACCCCGAGGCTCCCCTGGCGTGGTTCTCAAGTCCCCCATGCATGATTTTCTCCAAAAATATCTATCGCGATGGTTTCATTCCGTTTGGACTCCGTTTGATATTCTTTTTCTGCAAAACCCTGAAACAGGCAAAAAAAACAGCAATCTAGACTAGGCCTTTGGGTTAGTAGGTTAGTCCCAAAAATGATATAAATGTGTAAAATAAAGCCCATTAAACATCCAAGACTTCATAAATAATAGCATGGAACAATAAAAAAGTATCGATACATTGGAGACGGATCACTTCGCGCCGCGCTCGACCACCACATGCGGCACGCCGTCTTGACGGCCGAGCCCCAAGGCCAGCCGTCCACCTGCGCACGCCGCCGGTTGCACGATGGCGCCTCCACCCCAGCAGGGGGCGCCGCCTTGGATTCGAGGGCCTCTGCGAGGAAGGACCGTCGAAGACCCCGCCCCCACCTTCCCCGGCGCCCGTGCGGGCTTTTCCGGTGGTCGTCTCCGGTGGCAGCATGGGGGAGCGGGGGGAGGGGGTGGCGGCGGGGGCTAACCCTAGTCGCCCTCGAGTCGCCCTAGGGGTGACGCGAGGGATGGGGGAGGTTTTTTCCTGTTGTTGTTTCCTGAAAAATGTAGTAGGTTCTTTCTTGTGGCGGACCCAGAAATAAAATGAAGGGTGCGCACATTTTAAGAAATTTAGATCTATTTGAACTGACTTGGATGGGCCTTAAAAATCAGCTAATTATTACATGGTGAATCTTTTTCCTAAAATTCTGGTTGTGTAACGGCACACCCCCTAGATACGCCAGCTGTTGTTTCTGCGTATGAATATATGTTAGCATTTATTCTTTTATTGTTACTTTATCGATAGTCCATGACTCGTGTAGTCAGGGCCTCGGGTTACGAGTTTTACTATGCTTTTTTGAAACTGAATTCACTAAGCTTTTTTGTAATATTATTTAAATTACAGGCTTGGTGCAACACCTAGGTTTTAAGTAGAGATAGTAAATGGAGCTGCCTTACAACATCTTTGACTTCGGAGTTGCCGGCAAAGACGGTGAGAATAGATTATGTCGATTGTCTTGATGAATGAATGAAATAATATGATTACTTGAGTATTGTCCTGCTTGACAATCCTTCCCTCTTCAGGTTGAGTTAGGTCGATGGGTTAGATTAAATTCTTATTTGCACATCCATTTTAACAAAACATGTTAATATGCCAACTTTTGGTCCAATGGTATGGTGCATGTCATGCTCCATTGTCATGGTTAATTCTGTTTGAACAAAGGCATGTTAATTTCAAGTTTGCAATTATCGTTTTGTGCAAATAAATAATGAGCATGGAAGCAAATATAGGAGAACATCAAGAATTAATAGCAAACTATTGGTCCATGAAGATAACAACATATTTTATTGTCCATCTTTTACTCTAGAATACTAACAAGTTCCATAATGAAATTTGTCACTTCGTCCGGAATCAACTGTTAGAATGAACCTCTGTTGCATGTGTACATGAAAGTAAGGCTTCAATGCAAGTGATCAATTAATTTAAAAATTAACTTTTATATATAGTACAGTTGACCAATTATTAGGATGCCAATTACTATGATGAGGCGGGAGAAGAAATTTCATATAGGCTATTGGTATAATTCGGCAATTAGCGGAGCTTGGACGTTAAAATAAGCAAGGGATCCTTTCAACTATATCAAAACAATTTTGCAAGGACATCGGAGATATGATGAACTCCTTGGAAGGGTGGAGGTATTTAGCTAAGATACGATGACTTAATAGTATGTATTTGACCTCTGCTGCATGTGTATATGTATTATTTCAAAAAAGGTCTAACATGATAAGTAGTGACTTAAAATATATGCACATCAATAGAAGATGGTACCTGTATGTTCTGAGCTTATGATAATTTGATAACTGCATTTTGCTTCTAAATACTACACTTCGGTTGCATCTTTGCAATTAAAACTTAGAAGTGACATAAGCCAATACATTCGAGCAAATGTAAAAGATAGTGGAGGAGCCATATTAGTTTGCTTTAGTACAAAATGTGGTTGTTACGATGTTACTTGCCAGGTTGATATTGCTTATGATTGCCATATATCGTATATAAGGCCAATAACTGCATTTCTTCCAAGGTAATCTAACAGTTTCGTAGTTTCACTTACCTCCCATGTCCTAATTATAATAAATTATTGCTTTTTTGGTACAGTTAAAAAAGATGTCAGAAAGACACTATTCCTAAAAGAAAACCAGTTATTGTATTGTTGCTCATAACAAAAGTTCATATCGTTTATGATTCACTACTTGGTGTCATACTGACCCTGAACTATTGATCCTCTAAAGCTCCAACTGAGTTAGTTGATAATCCCACTGGCAAAGTATTTGGGATTAAACGTACCAAGGCCTGAATAAGCCACTAATCCAGGACCCCAAGAACAAGAGCTATGACTACTAGGGCGTCCAGCGAAACATGTTTTTGTTTAACTACATACAGGAGCTTAATGTACTTGTTATCATGTTCTAAGTCATAAATCGTACCTCTTTATCATTTTGTAACAGTAAGTTTGTTCCAGTATTTTCATCTCAATTGGATGTTTTTTCTTATTTTGTTCACCAAATGTAGGTTAGATATCTCGAAAAGAGCGGCGAGAAGTTAAATGGAGCATCAGCAGCAGACTAATGGTAAGTATAGACAACATTAGCAGTTATAGACTGTTTCCGGTTAATTTGTTATTTCCACACTCTTAAATGTTGAGTTTCTAACACTGATACGGTTTGCTCCCTTGGGGTCGAGGTACAGACACAAGTGAATTATGACAATACCAAGAATATTGTATACAGGAGTATCTGCTTCTCTGGGTGAACACTGAATACCAGAGAGGGTCCATGTTAGTTTCGTTTGGTTTAATTTCATTGTCCCCTCATCCGCACAGCCACCGCGCATGGGCTAACACAACAAAATTTTAATGTCCAAGCAACCAGCCCAGCCGTAGTCCAGTCTCTCTCACCTCACGCAATGACGCAACACACGCACGTTGTTCGCCTCCCATCCCGACAATGAACTGGTGTAGCCTAGGGTTAGCGCCGGCATCAGGCACACCCGCCCCTCAGCTCCTCCCCGGATGCTCTGATATGTCCATTTTGCATCATGTTTTCTTATTGTTATTTATATTGTTATTACATATAATAATGTTTTTTGGAGTAATTCTTATGCCTTTTCTCTCATAATTTGCAAGGTATACACTAAGAGAGAGAATTCCGCCAGCTGGAAATCTGGACCTGAAAAAGCTATGTCAGGCCACTTATTCTACACAACGCCAAACAAGTTGAAACTTCACGGAGATTTTTTATGGAAAAATATGAAAAATATTGGAGTTGATAACCACCAGAGGGGGCCCACCAGGTGGGCACAACCCACCTGGGCGCGCCCTAGTGGGTTGTGCACACCTAGGCCCACCTCCGGTGCCCATCTTCTGGTATATAAGCATGTCTGACCTAGAAAAAATAAGGAGAAGACTTTTGGGACGGAACACCGCCGTCTCGAGGCGGAACTTGGGCAGGAGCACTTTTGCCCACCGACGGAGCGATTCCGTCAGGGGAACTTCCCTTCCGGAGGGGAAAATCATCGTCATCATCATCACCAACAACTCTCCCATCTTGGGAGGGCTATATTCATCAACATCTTCACCAGCACCATCTCATCTCAAACCCTAGTTCATCTCTTGTGATCAATCTTGTTATCGGAACTATAGATTGTTGCTTGTGGGTGACTAGTAGTGTTGATTACATCTTATAGTTGATTATTATATGGTTTATTTGGTGGAAGATTATATGTTCAGATCCATTATGCTATATATTACTCCTCTGATCTTGAGCATGATTGGGAACTCGACGAAGGTAAAGAGTCAGGTATTAAGCTTAAGTATGATTGTGTTAAATCTTTTATGAATATTGATGCCTTTTCAAAGTTTAGCACTAAATATGGACTTGACTCTAAGATAGTAGCCTCCTTTTGTGAATATTTTTCTACTCATGTTGATCTCCCTAAAGAGAAGTGGTTCAAATATCACCCACCTGTTAAAGAAGAAATTAAATAACCGGTACCAGTTAAAGGAGAAACTATACTTTATAATGTTGATCTAGTTGTTCCTACTGCTTACATTGAAAAACCGCCCTTCCCTATTAGGATAAAGGAACATGCTAAAGTTTCAACTGTGGTTAACATAAGTTATATTAGAACACCTAAACCAGATGACCAAATTAAAGTAGAACCTAATATTGCTATGGTAGAGGACATCTTGGAAGAAAATGCAGATGTGCATGTTATTTGCTTTAATGAAGAGGCTCCTAGAATTGCCAAACCTGATAAAAGGGATAAACATAGACTTGTTGTTGGCATGCCCGTTGTCTCGGTCAAAATAGGAGATCATTGATATCATAGTTTATGTGACATAGGTGCTAGTGCGAGTGCTATTCCCTACTCTTTATACCAAGAAATTATGAATGACATAGCACCTGCAGAAATAGAAGACATTGATGTCACTATTAATCTGGTTAATAGAGACACTATATCACCAATTGGGATTGTTAGAGATGTTGAAGTCTTGTGTGGGAAAATAAAATACCCTACTGATTTTCTTATTCTTGGTTCCCCACAAGATGACTTGTGTCCCATTATCTTTGGTAGACCCTTCTTGAACACCGTTAATGCTAAAATAGATTGTCAGAAACAAATTGTCAGTGTTAGTTTTGGTAATGAGTCTCATGAATTTAATTTCTCCAAGTTTAATAGAAAGCTTCATGAAAATGAATTACCTAGTAAAGATGAAATTAATTTTCTTACTTCTATTGTTGTGCCTCCTACTGATCCTTTGGAACAATATTTGCTAGACCATGAAAGTGATTTACATATGCATGAAAGAAATGAAATAGATGATATTTTCTTTGAGCAACGTCCTCTGCTTAAACACAATCTACCTATTGAAACTTTAGGAGGTCCACCTCCACCTAAAGGTGATCTTGTGTTTGAATTAAAATAATTGCCTGACACTTTGAAATATGCTATCTTGATGAAAAGAAGATATATCGTGTTATTATTAGTGCTAACCTTTCAGAACATGAAGAAGAAAGATTATTGGAAGTTCTAAGGAAGCAGCAAGCTGATATTGGATATACTCTTGATGATTTAAAGGGCATTAGTCCCACTCTATGTCAACATAAGATAAATATGGAACCTGATGCTAAACCAGTTGTCGATCATCAACGTCGGTTAAACCCGAAGATGAAAGGAGTGGTAAGAACGGAAATACTAAAACTTCTGGAAGCAGGTATAATCTACCCTATAGCTGATAGTATATGGGTAAGTCCCGTTCATTGTGTTCCTAAGAAAGGAGGTATTACTATTGTTTCTAATGATAAGAATGAACTTATTCCACAAAGAATTGTTACAGGCTATAGAATGGTGATTGATTTTAGAAAACTAAATAAAGCCACTAGAAAAGATCATTACCCTCTATCTTTTATTGATCAAATGCTAGAAAGATTATCAAAGCACACACACTTTTGCTTCCTTGATGGATACTCTGGCTTTTCACAGATACATGTTCACAGATACATGTTCCTCAACCTGATCAAGAAAAGACTACTTTTACTTGTCCCTTTGGAACTTATGCTTATAGACGTATGCCTTTTGGTTTATGCAATTCACCTGCTGCCTTTCAAAGATGTATGACTGCTATATTCTCTGACTATTGTGAGAAGATTTTAGAGGTTTTCATGGATGATTTCTCCATTTATGGGAAGTCATTTGATGATTGTTTAAGCAATCTTGATCGAGTTTTGCAGAGATGTGAACAAACAAGTCTTGTCTTGAATTGGGAGAAATGCCACTTTATGGTTAATGAAGTTATTGTTTTGGGTCAAAAGATTTCTGAAAAAGGTATTGAAGTGGACAAAGCTAAGGTTGATGCAATTGAGAAAATGCCATGCCCCAAGGATATCAAAGGTATTCATAGTTTCTTAGGTCATGCTGGTTTCTATAGGAGATTTATCAAAGATTTTTCTAAAATTTCTAGACCTCTCACTAACCTTTTACAAAAGGGTGTTCCTTTTGTTTTTTACGATGATTGCTTTGAGGCCCTTGAAACACTTAAGAAAGCTTTAATGTATGCACCCATAGTTCAACCACCTGATTGGAATTTACCTTTTAAAATTATGTGTGATACTAGTGATTATGTTGTTGGTGTTGTTCTAGGACAAATAGTAAAACTCTAGACAGTGCTCAAAAGAATTATGCAACCACTGAAAAAGAATTCTTAGCAGTTGTGTTTGCTTGTGACAAATTTAGATCTTACATTGTTGATTCAAAAGTAACTGTTCACACTGACCTTGCTGCTATTAAATATCTTATGGAAAAGAAAGATGTTAAACCTAGACTTATTTGGTGGGTTCTCTTGTTACAATAATTTGATTTGCATATTATTGATAGGAAAGGAGCTGAGAACCCCACAGCTGATAACTTGTCTAGACTTGAAAATGTGCTTGATGACCCACTACCTATTGATGATAGTTTTCCTGATGAGAAGTTAGCTGCAATAAATGTTACTAATAGTACTCCTTGGTATGACGACTATGCTAATTATATTGTTGTTAAATATTTACCACCCAGTTTTACTTATCAACAAAAGAAAAAGTTCTTTTTGATTTAAGACATTACTTTTGGGATGACCCACATCTTTACAAAGAAGGAGCAGATGATATTATTAGATGTTGTGTACCTGAGCATGAACAGGGACAAATCCTTCGGAAGTGTCACTCCGAAGCATATGGAGGACATCACACTGGAGATAGAACTGCTCACAAGGTATTGCAGTCTGGATTTTATTGGCCTACTCTCTTCAAAGATGCTCGTAAGTTTGTCTCATTATGTGATGAATGTTAAAGGATGGATAATATTGGTAAGCGTCAAGAAATACTTATGAATTATTAACTTGTTGTTGAACCATTTTATGTTTGGGGATTTGATTACATGGGACATTTTCCTTCCTCTAATGGGTATACACATATTTTGGTTGATGTTGACTATGTTACTAAATGGGTAGAAGCTATTCCAACCAGTAGTGCTGATCACAACACCTCTATTAAAATGCTTGATGACTGATGGTGGTTCACACTTTATTCATGGTGCTTTCCGTAAAATGCTTGCTAAATATGATGTTAACCATAGAATTGCATCACCTTATCATCCTCAGTCTAGTGGTCAAGTTGAGCTTAGTAATAGAGAAATAAAATTAATTTTTCAAAAGACTATTAATAGGTCGAGGAAGAATTGGTCTAAGAAATTAGATGATGCACTTTGGGCTTATAGAACAGCTTATAAAAATCCTATGGGTATGTCTCCTTATAAAATGGTTTATGGTAAAGCTTGTAATTTGCCTCTTGAGTTAGAACATAAAACTTTTTGGGAAATAAAGGAACTCAATTATGATTTCAAACTTGCTGGTGAAAAGAGATTATTTGATATTAGCTCATTAGATGAATGGAGAACCCAAGCTTATGAAAATGCCAAGTTATTTAAAGAAAAATTTAAAAGATGGCATGATAAAAGAATCCAAAAGCGTGAGTTCAAAGTCGGAGCATATGTTCTTTTGTACAACTCTCGTTTCAGGTTATTTGCAGGCAAACTCCTATCTAAATGGGAAGGCCCCTATGTTATCGAGGAGGTTTACCGGTCTAGAGCCATCAAGATAAATAATTCTGAAGGCACTAACCCAAAGGTTGTTAACGGACAATGAATAAAGCATTATATCTCAGGTACGCCCATTAATGTTGAAAGTAATATTATCCAAACTATGACACCGGAAGAACACATAAAAGAATCCTTTCGGAACACTCCAGAATCATCAAAATAAGGAGGTACGTGATACGGTAAGTAAACGGATTCCCAAAAATCCGCAAAAATATTTTTTATCAGTTTTGGAATATTTACAAAAATAGGAAAATAATAAACTACCGAGAAGCGCGCCCTGGTGGGCACAAGACACCAGGGCACGCCAGGCATGCTTGCCTGGTGCGCCCAGGTGGGTTGTGCCCACCTCGGGTACCTTCCGAACTCTGTTTTTCTATAGCTTACTTGTTTCCCAAGATAAAAATACTTTATATACTCCCCGAACCTGTTAACCACCGTATCACGGAGAAATCTTATGTTTTCTCTTCTTGTTGTTTGTGCGTAGTTTTGAAAATATGTCATATCAAGACTCCAATGGAGAGAGCTATGTCTCGCATCTCAAGGGCTATGGAGACTTATCTCCCCATGGCTGGGCTATGGATGACGAGGAGGATGCCCACTCGATGGGGATTGATGATTCGAGCTCGGAGGAGGAAGATGTCCCTCTACCTCAACTAGGGCATATGCATGTGGAGTTCAAGAAGTCAAGTCGCCCTATGAGTACTAACCGAGCTAAGAACCAATCTATTCCTTCTCGTTTTTGGCACAAAAGCAAAGGGGATTTATGCGACAAGATCCTAAAGCTAGAGCTAGGGGTTGATGATCTAAAGGAGGAAATTTCCCTTCTCAATTACAACATGAAAAAGTTGAATGCACGATTATCTCCACCACCATCTTCTTCATCACCAAAAGAAAACTGAGTATCGGGTATGGGCACTCCCCTTGGCTTTCGCCAAGATTGGGAGAGGTGCCCCGATATCGTATCATCCCTACTATCCTTTTGCATTTACTTATCTTAGTTCGATCTTTTGCTTTAGAATAAATGAAAGTTTAGTTCAATCATTTCTCTTTGAGTTTGCTTAGTGATCTATCTATGTAATCGTGTGTGAGAAATATAATAAAGTTTAGTTTTGAGCTTTCGCTTTCTTTACTTTCCTGTTAAAATAAAAAGAAAGGAAATAAATTAAGAAGATCATATGTTAATCTTATGGTAGGTGATGGCACCACATAAGGAAAAAGTATAAGTATAAAATTTTATTAGAGATTGACAAACATAGCATTGGTCAATGATGCAACTCATGAAAGAATTAATAAGGGAAGAGAAGATTCACATATAAATATACCACTATTCAAGAAATCTTTCGATTCCGTGATTTATTGTCCGATTTATCGCTACTCTTGGGGTAACCGATAAGATTATGTCTTATCTTCACCATTTATCGTTTGGGCTGATTTATCGCTATGACAAGCGATTTATCGGGAATCTACCGATAAATCGGGCCTATTCGTAACACTATGTTCGCAAAAACTATGTTTATTTGCGTTTTGTGGACCTTGTTGCGCAATATGCACTGATTTCCTATTTTGTTTGTCATTATACCAGGATTCAAAGGCTAGGAATCAAGGTAACACTTATGTCCTATAATGTTTTGGTGTTGAATATAGCATATTTTAGTGTTTGGAACCTGGGATTCCAAAAACAATTTGGCAGTCGACCGATAAAATTGATTAATCGGCTGATTTCTGATTAATCTCTAATCCCCAGCTGACCGAGACGATAACAATAAGCGATATCCTCAACATTGAAATATACTATCCTAGAACTCTTTTGTGATTGTGAGCCCCCATCAAAATATTATATGCCAAAATTGTTGACGTTGGACAAGGAAGACAACTTAATGATTTATGTTTGTTCATATTCACAAAGAAGTCATATTGTCATAGATCCTTTAATATGTGGTACTTGCCCAATATCTTTTCTAGCCAAAAACTCCGCATTAAGTAGAGATACTACTTGTGCATCCAAAAACCCTTAAACCCAAACCTTTTTCAAGAGTCCACCATACCTACCTATGGATTGAGTAAGATCCTTCAAGTAAGTTGTCATCGGTGCAATAAGGCAATAAAAATTGCTTCTAAAAGTGTGAGATCATTTAGTGTAAGAGAAAATTGAGAGTTGCACGAATTTGTGATGGTGAAGAATAAAGCGACAGACTACATAATAATGGTTGCTATCACAAGGGGCAATGCAACGTGACGTTCTTTTGCACTAAGGGATTGAGCATACAAACAAATAAGTGCATGGCAACCTCTACTTCCCTCTACGAAGGGCCTATCTTTTACTTTTATGCAAAGAGTCAAAGTTTTCTCTTTTTCCCCTTTTAATTTTTATCCTTTCGCAAGCATCATGTGGTGAGGAAAGATCTAGGCACATATGTCCGGTTGAATATGGGTGACATGAGTTATTATTGTTGACATCACCCTTGAGGTGAGTACGTTGGGAGGCAAACCATAAGCCCCTATCTTTCTATGTGTCCGGTTGAGACGTTTTGCTCATGTGTATGCGGTGAGTGTTAGCAATCATAGAAGACTATATGATGGTTGAGTATCTGGACTTGCCTAAAGGCTCTGATACGCGACCCTTCCTGAAAAGATGATGAATTGTAGTTGCAAAAGTTGAATGAAAACATAGTTTGTTGGTTTCTAATAGAGTTTATGCTTCATACTTCGTTTGTGTGATGAACTGTTACTTATTCATGAGAAGTCTATGATACAAGTTCTATGATAAAAATCTTATGTTTAAATTTGTTGTTGTTGTAATAATCAACATGATGCTTCTATGTCCATATTTTGTTTTTATCGACACCTCTCTCTCAAAGCATGTGGACATGTTTTTCGTTCTCGGTTTTCGTCTAAGGACAAGCGAGGTCTAAACTTGGGGGAGTTGATACGTCGATTTTGCATCATGTTTTCTTACTGTTATTTATGTTGTTATTACGTATAATAATGAATTTTGGAGTAATTCTTACGTCTTTTCTCTCATAATTTGCAAGGTATAGACCAAGAGGGAGAATTTCGGCAGCTGGAAATCTGGACCTGGAAAAGCTACGTCAGGCCATCTATTCTACACAACTCCAAACAAGCTGAAACTTCACGGAGATTTTTTATGGAAAATATGAAAAATACTAGAGCTGATAATGTCACGCCCAAGATGTGATTCTATCTCGATCACTAGATAAAACTTGTGATTGAGGCACAACCGCATTTCGGGCGCTTAGCAAGATGGATATCATTACATCGTACCATTACATACATACATGGGGGATACATACAAGTCATACAACTCCACAAGAATACAACACATCATACACAAGACATCCGACTACGGATGCAAACATGAAAAGCACAAAGACATCCATCCTGCTATCCCAGGCTGCCCACCAGGAACCTATCCCAAGACTGACGAAGAAGAAGAAGAAAGAACTCCAACACAAGTAGCATCTCTCTCACGTCAAGTCATCGGAAACCTGCACCTGCAACTGTTGTTGTAGTATCTGTGAGCCACGAGGACTCAGCAATCCCAGAACCATGGGTATCAAGACTAGCAAAGCTTTATTGGGTATGGAGAGGTTAAGTGGTGAGGTTGCAGCAGCGGCTAAGCAAAAGTATGGTGGCTAACTTACGAGTACAAGAACAAGATGAGCCTCTACGCAAACGGTCGCAAACTAGTAATGATCGCTAAAGATCCTGAACTACCTACGAGTCAAACATAACCTCATCGTGTTCTCTTCTCAAAATGAAAAGAGACGGTCACGGTTACTCACGCGGTTGTGTATTTTATTTCGGATGCTCTGTCAAGTTTTCTACAACCGAACATTAACAAATTCCCATCTGCCACATAACCGCGGGCACGGCTATCAAAAGATCATAACCCTGCAGGGGTGTCCCAACTTAGCCCATCATAAGTTCACGATCCGCGGAGTCGCAACTCCATGTTGGGAAGACCCGAGTATTCTCGGAATCCCGTGCTCAAGATATTTCGACAAAGGTAAAACTAATCCAGCAAGACCTCACGACGTGTCGACACCCTGATAGTAGCCGCGCGTAACTCGTCTCAGGCCACGACCGGATAGGTCAGCCTACAGGTATATACCAATCCTCGAGTTTCCCCGTGGTAGCCCCGCAGTCCGCCCAGTTTGGACGAACACTCTTGAGGAGCACTAGCCCAGGGGTTGATTAAGATTCCTCGGGTGCTAGCCGGTCCCTATGCAAGTTTTAGTTATTAGGCAAATGTAGTACCAAAGTTGGGTCTTGCTGGAAAAGATTTAAGCAATGCGAATTATCGAGGGGGGGGGCCCATAAACCCCAACCGTGTTAGGAATGCAAAATCAAGGAACATAACACCGGTTTATCGGTTCCTAAGGCGGCATGAGTGGAACAAAACACCAAGCAAAAGGCCAAGCCTTCCGCCCATTACCAAGTATATACATGTGCATTAATTAAGCATATGTGATATTGTGATATTCCAACACCAAGATCCGACATGGAGAAATCTTCATCTTCATCTGTAACTAACAACGCTATAAGAGGGGCTGAGCGAGCGGTAACATAGCCAAACAACGGTTTGCTAGGATGGTGTCAAAGGTTAGAGGTTTCATGGCAACAAGGAGAGGCTGACAAATAGATAGGTAGCGCGACATACAACGATAGCATCGAGACAGCTAGCATAGCAATGATAGTAAAGGTATCCAAGGTGACGGTCATCTTGCCTGAGATCCCGCAAGGAAGAAGAATGAGTCCATGAAGAAGACAAAGAAGAAGCCACGAAGACGAACCGAGTGTAGTCGAACAAATCCTCACAATCGCAACGGAATATGAACTAGCGAGAAGAAGCACACAACATGGTAAACACACAACATATAACAATACAAGATGCTCAAACAAGTATGATGCATGACAAGGCTACATGATGCAATTCATGGCAAGGGATGATGCAAACAAGAACATCACACAAAGCAAGTTTAAATTAGGCCAGAAATAACATATAACAATTCCGGTAAGTCCTCATATGTAATTTTAGAAATTGGTCAAGATCTGAACAAACATCATGTTAAAGTTTTTAAACAGCAAGTTAACATGCACCATGATGATCTACTCGAAATTCTAGTCAAGTTACATATAAAGTTCATTTAATTCGGAGCTACAGCCTAGAAGATATGAGCAAAACAAGATGAACATGGCAAAGATGCAAGATGCATTCAAACATCAAGCAAACATACTCCAAACATGTATACAACATGATATTATGCATCTACATGCAAAAACACACAAGCTTCATATAGGACACGCTCAAAACCGAGCAACGGTTCATCACATACACACGAAGCAAGTTTGAAACACAATCAGCCCAAAACAGCAAGTAGGCATGTAGTTGACATTGAAACAACATGATACAATAACATTTCATGGCAACAAAGGCCATGGCAAGCATGTACATGTCAAGCACTACAAGCATGATCACTGAGCTACTACCAAACACCACTAGAACATGCTCAAAACATCATGGCAAGATTGCAAAAGATAACAGATTCACAGACTTAGTGAAATAAACTAAACATGGCAGCAACAATGACAAGTAGGCATTTTTGCAAGCTTGTGCAACTCATCTCAAAGCATATCATGGCATGTGAGTATAACCAACAGCAAGAAGACATGTTTATGAAGCTACTCATGGCAAGAACATGGTCATAGGATGCGCAGAACACTAGCTATTCACATGACAAAACTAAACATATTGATAATAGGCTGATAGAAATATTTCATAGCAATTTGAGAGCAAGAAATAGATAAGCTACAACAACCTATAATTGCAAACAAGGGCATGAATGGATAGAGCATAACATGGAATTCAAGACATGGTCATTGGACATCCCAAAACATTCTTGGATATGAGTGGGGCATCAAGCAAACATGGCATCAGGATATAACAGTTTCAGACTTAGCAGATTTTAACAAGTCAAAGAAATCAGCAACAGCGAGTAGGCCACTTTACAAGCTTATTGGACTCACCACAAGGCATAACATGGAAAACTAATTACACCACAGCAAAGATGGCATGATTGTGCTTCTAAAACATATTGACATGTGGCTCGACCAAAAATCACACATAAAGATATGAAAAAGACAAATCAGCATCTCATAACAGTTTTCAGCACTTAACAACGACATGCACTCTTGCAACAGAGATAAACATGGCAATATGGCACCTAACATGAATGCAACAGCCACCATCATGTAGAACACTTCACAATGAATATTTTGACATATCATACACTCCATTTGGACCAACATGCACAAAGATACAACCTCACGAACATGCTAACATATTGTTGACAGACAACAAGGACTTACCAACAACATCACATAGCAGTTTTGCAACGAAGATTAAGACAACAAGATGAACAGTAACATGCATGCAAGTGCAACTAACATGTAGAGCATTTCACAACGAACACTTCCATATATAATTCATCATCATGGGGTCAACATGCACCAAGTTACAAGGGGTCAAACATGACATGATGAAAAAAATTCAGAAAAAGACTTAGAGGGAAAACTCACCTCGAAGGGGTCTCGGGTGGACATGTCCAAAGTGGAGCGGACATGTCCGGGCACTTGGGCGCGCAGGCCCACCTGGCAGTGGCACGGCCCGAGGAAGAGGTCGGACATGTACGGCTCCTCCGGACATGTCCGGCGCGGCGCGGCAGCCGAGGTCTGGCGGCGACGGCGGCGCACCGGCGAGGACGGGGAATAGCGAGGGAAGACCGGGGACGCCGGGGATCGTCAGATCCGGGGCCGGGGTGGCCGGATCCGATGGCGGCCATCGCCGGAGCGACACGGGGAGGACGGGGCAGAGCTGGGGCAGTGCAAGGCGAGGCTCTGAGCGGCGGCGGCTCTCGGGCGTCGTGGCGAAGGGCGGTGAGGTGAAGGGCGACGAGGAGGCCAAGGCCACCGGCGGCAGACGACGGCGGATCCGTCGCGGCCGATGCGGATCTGGCCGGCGGCGGGGAAGCGATGCGGCGGTGTGATACGTCTCCAACGTATCTACTTATCCAAACACGTTTGCCCTTGTTTTGGACTCTAACTTGCATGATTTGAATGGAACTAACCTGGACTGACGTTGTTTTCAGCAGAATTGCCATGGTGTTATTTTTGTGCAGAAATAAAAGTTCTCGGAGTGACCTGGAAATCAACGGAGAATTATTTTGGAATATATAAAAAATATTTGCGGAAAGATCCAAGCCAGGGGGGCCACACCCTGTCCACGAGGGTGGGGGGCGCGCCCCCTCCCCCTGGGCGCGCCCCACTGCCTTGTGGGCCCTCTGTTGCTCCACCGACGTACCCCCGGACTCCATATATTCACTTTCGAGGAGAAAAAAATCAGAGAGGAAGAATTATTGCGTTTGACGATACGGAGCCGCTGCCAAGCCCTAATCTCTCTCGGGAGGGCTAATCTGGAGTCCGTTCGGGGCTCCGGAGAGGGTAGATCGTCGCCATCGTCATCATCAACCTTCCTCCATCACCAATTCCATGATACTCACTGCCGTGCGTGAGTAATCCCATCGTAGGCTTGCTAGACGGTGATGGGTTGGATGAGATTTACCATGTAATCGAGTTAGTTTTGTTAGGGTTTGATCCCTAGTATCCACTATGTTCTAAGATTGATGTTGTTATTACTTTGACATGCTTAATGCTTGTCACTAGGTCCCGAGTGTCATGATTTCAGATCTGAACCTATTATGTTTTCATGAATATATGTGTGTTCTTGATCCTATCTTGCAAGTCAATAGTCACCTACTATGTGTTATGATCCGGCGACCCCGGAGTGACAACAATCGGGACAACTCCCGGTGATGACCGTAATTTGAGGAGTTCATGTATTCACTATGTGTTAATGCTTTGGTCCGGTACTCTATTAAAAGGAGGCCTTAATATCCCTTAGTTTCCACTAGGACCCTACTGCCACGGGAGGGTAGGACAAAAGATGTCATTTAAGTTCTTTTCCATAAGCACGTATGACTATATTCAGAATACATGCCTACATTACATTGGTGAACTGGACCTAGTTATGCGTCACCCTAGGTTATAACTTTTACATGAGGAATCGCATCTGACATAATTCTTCATCACCGATCCAATGCCTACGAGCTTTTCATATATTAATTGTTGCTTATTTACTTTACCGCTGCTACTATTACAAAAACTACAAAAATACTACCATTACTTTTATTGTTGTTAACACTATTTCCATATTACCTTGCTACTAAATTACCTTGTTGCAGATACTAAGTTCCAGGTGTGGTTGAATTGACAACTCAGTTGCTAATACTTAAGAGTATTATTTGGCTCCCCTTGTGCCGAATCAATAAATTTGGGTTGAATACTTTACCCTCAAAAACTATTGCGATCCCCTACACTTGTGGGTTATCAAGACTATTTTCTGGCGCCGTTGCGGGGGAGCATATCTATATTCTTTAAGTCACTTGGGATTTATATCTGTTGATCACTATGAAAAACTTGAAGGACTCAAAAACCAAGATCTTTCCCTCAACTACGAGGGGAGGTAAGGAACTGCCATCTAGCTCTGCACTTGATTCACCATCTGTTATGAGTAAATTTGCGACACCTACTCCTGTTACTGAAATTGATATGTTGTATGTTCTTGATGATGCCACTTCTGCTATGTATGATGAAACTACTTCTATGCTTGATAATACTGTGCCACTAGGTGAATTTCTAGATGAACATATTGCTAAGGTTAGGGAGAATGCAAATATTGAAATTGATAATATTTATGAAAGTGATGATGAAGATTCTCCCCCTAGATATGAACTGCCTGTTATTCCTGAGGGTTATGTTATGGATGAAGAAACTGCTAGAGACTTTCTTGCTTGCAACAATAGATATGATCTTAAGAAATTATTAGCTAAATTGGAAGAAAAGTCTTTGAATGCTAGAATGAAATATGACCCTGCTTTTGCTACTTCACCTATCTTTGTTACTGATAAGGATTATGATTTTTCTGTTTATCATGAGTTAATTACTTTGGTTGAATCTGATCTTTTCCATGGCTATGAATCTAAAACTGTTGTGGCACATCTTACTAAGTTGAATGATATAGCCACCCTGTTTACCAACGATGAAAAGACTCGTTATTACTATATCCTTAAGTTATTTACGTTCTCATTAAAGGGTGATGCTAAGACATTGTTTAATTCTCTTGATCATGGTTGTGTGCGTAGTCCCCAGGATATGATTTATTACTTCTCTGCTAAATATTTTCCCGCTCATAAGAAACAAGCTGCCTTACGGGAAATATATTACTTTGTGAAAATTGAAGAAGAGAGTCTCCCACAAGCTTGGGGGAGGCTTCTCCAATTACTTAATGCATTGCCTGATCATCCTCTTCAGAGGAATAAAATACTTGATGTCTTTTATAATGGACTAACCGATGCTTCCAGAGACCACCTGGATAGTTATGTTGGTTGTGTTTTCAGGGAAAGAACAGTTGATCAAGCTGAATTACTATTGAATAATATGCTGGCCAATGAAAATAATTGGACACTTCCTAAACCAGCCCCTAAGCCAACTCTGAAGAAAGGGGGTGTTCTATTTCTCAGTCCTGAAGATATGCAAGAGGCAAAGAAATCTATGAAGGAAAAGGGTATTAAAGCTGAAGATGTTAAGAATTTACCACCTATTGAAGAAATACATGGTCTTGATAACCCGACACAGGTAGTAAAGGTAAATTCTTTTTATAGATTTGATGAAGGTGATATTCCTCGTTATAAGTCTGCTAGCCAATGCTTAGATGAGTTTGATAATTTTATTGTGAAACAAGAAAACTTCAATGCTTATGTTGGTACACAATTGCAACGTAATGCTTATATGATTGAATGCTTGAGTGATTATATGTCTAGAGTTAAAGGTGAATTGAAACTCATTAGTAAACATGCTGCTATGGTTACCACTGAAGTAGAACAAGTACTTAAGGCTCAGAATGATTTGCTCAATGAATTAAATAGTAAGAATAATGACTATGATGTTAGAGTTGCAACTAGAGGTGGTAAAGTGACTCAGGAACCTTTGTATACTGAGGGCCACCCTAAGAGAATTGAGCAAGATTCTCAGAGAGCTAATTTAGATGCACCTAGTTCTTCTAAGAAGAAGAAAAAAATGATAGGACTTTGCATGCTTCTAGTAAACTTGTAGCTGACACACCTGAGAATCCCAATGATATCTCTGTTTCTGATGCTGAGACACAATCTGGTAATGAACATGAACCTAGTGATAATGTTAATGATGATATTCATGATGATGCTCAACCTAGCAATGATAATGATGTAGAGATTGAACCTGTCGTTGATCTTGATAACCCACAATCAAAGAATCAACGTTATGATAAGAGAGACTTTGTTGCTAGGAAGCACGGTAAGGAAAGACAACCATGGGTTCAGAAACCCATGCCTTTTACTCCTAAACCATCCAAGAAAAAGGATGATGAGGATTTTGAGCGCTTTGCTGAAATGATTAGACCTGTCTTTTTGCGTATGCGTTTGACTTATATTCTTAAAACAAATCCTTATGCTAAGTATATGAAAGATATTATTACCAACAAAAGAAAGATACGTGAAGTTGAAATTTCCACCATGCTTGCCAATTACACTTTCAAGGGTGGAATACCTAAGAAACTAGGAGATCCAGGAGTACCTACTATACCTTGCTCCATTAAAGGGAACTATGTTAAAACTGCTTTATGTGATCTTGGAGCCGGTGTTAGTGTTATGCCTCTCTCTTTATATCGTAGACTTGACTTGAGTAAGTTGACACCTACTGAAATGTCTTTGCAAATGGCCGATAAATCAAGTGCTATACATGTCGGTATTTGTGAGGATGTGCCTGTTGTGGTTGCAAATGTTACTATTCTAACGGACTTTGTTATCCTTGATATTCCCGGGGACGATAGTATGTCTATTATCCTTGGTAGACCCTTTTTGAATACTGCAGGGGTTGTTATTGATTGCAACAAGGGCAATGTCACTTTTCATGTCAATGGTAATGAGCATACGGTACACTTTCCGAGGAAACAACCTCAAGTCCACAGTATCAATTCTATTAGAAAATTTTCAACTATTACTATTGGAGGTTTTGAATTTCATCTTCCTACTGTCAAGAAGACATATGATATTCTTATTGTTGGGGACATACATATCCCCATTGAGGTAACCTAGTGTTATTCAAAAATTCTCCGGTTTCATGTTATTCGGAAAGATTTTATTAACAAGACTTGATCAACCTTATTAATGGATTCCTTTTGATGAGCATTAGATGGGTGAATCCAGATAGCACAACCTTCTGTACCCTCCTTTTACTTTCTGTTAATTAGATTAAATAAAGCAAAAATAGTATTTTCTATCTGTTTCCAGACTTATCCGTGCAATAAAAAAATACCCCGAAAATAAAAGTTCTCCAAATGCCCTAAAAATGAAATATGTTTTTTTCTAGAATATTTGAGAATATTTGGCACAGAGAACACAGCAGGGGGAGCCAGCACCTGGCCACGAGGGTCCAGGGCGCGCCCCCTGCCTCGTGGGCCCCACGTGGCCCCCCTCCACTTATTCCTGCACCCACACACTCCTTCTTCCTCCCAAAAAATCAGTATCCAGCTCAAGCACGAGTTCTAGCTCATCTTGCTGCCATTTTCGATCTCCTTGCTCAAAGCTCCATTCACAAAACTATTTGGGGAGATTGTTCCTTGGTATGTGACTCCTCCATTGGTCCAATTAGTTTTTGTTCTAGTGCTTTATTTATTGCAAATTTTTGCTGTTGTGGTGACCTTGTTCTTGAGCTTGCATGTTAAATTTCTTTGGTCCCAAGTAGTTCTAATGCATGATATAGTCTCTAGGCACTTGTAGGAGTTGTTGCTATCAATCTTGTTGAGTTTGGTTCACTTTTATTGTGAGTTACTAAAAATTTCAGAAATTTTCAGAGGAGGAAAATGATAAAGAGATTGTTGAGAGGCTCTTCCAGTAAAAGTTCAGAGGATAAGAAGAAGGAAGAAAATAAGAAGCCCAAATATAATCTTCCTCGCACTGCGGAAGTTCGGCCGTGTGAATGGCCTTGTAATGAGTTCTTGGAAGCCGCCAGGATTTATGGAGACTTTTATTATTTGGCGAACAATAGAGGCCTCACCGACTTCCTCCACGACCAGCGTGAACAGTACCTCTTACTCACTAATATTTTCACGCAAAACTACCATTTTCATGCTAAGAAATCGCCACCTTCAGTGGAGTTTCGTTTATATGATGAGGTTAAGGAGATGTCATTCTTTGAATTTTGTGAAGTATTCAAGATACCCTTTGTTGGTAGTCTTGAGGAACCACGTCGTGAAGATATTGAAGGGTTTATTGACATGATAGTTGTAGGGGAAACTAGGCAAGTTTCAGGGGCAAGAATTACTAGTATACATTTTCCTATTCTGCGCTACTTTGCTATATTTGCTAGTAGATGTTTAATTGGTCGCGGGAACAGTGGGAATCTTAGTGCCCCTAATCTTTGGTCCCGGTTCGCCGATCTTGCCGATGAAGATGTGGATGCCGCCGAAGGGGGCCCGGTACCCGTATTCGATTGAATCGGCCTCGGGGCCCCAGCCTGCATCGTCGATGTAGATCCGGCCGCGACGACTCTTGGTCATCCGGCCCACAGCGTAACCCTTGAGCCCATAAAAGCTGCCCTTCAAGAACTCAAAACCATCGTGCGATAGCCCCACAGTGGGCGCCGACTGTCATGGAATTAGCACGGCAGATGTCCGGTTTAGCGGACTTAGGTGTGAGGCCATCGCTCGGGTTAGCTTGAAGGGGTTAAAGCGGACCAAGGACACAGGGGGTTCTATACTAGTTCGGTCCCTTCGATGAAGGTAAAAGCCTACGTCTAGTTTGGTGTGGTATTGCTTGGGCGTCGATGACCAGGGAGCAAATCCGCTTGCCTGTATCTCGAGCTGTTGTTTCTTGTCCTGAACCATCGCTGGGTCGTCCCCTTATATAGGAGGCGACGCCCGATCCGGTTTACAGAGTCCCGAGGCCGGCTCATAAACATGTCCGCCTCGGTCTCTACTCTTTCTATCTTACATCCCAAGTTACATGGTACGACGGTTTACAAACTGTGGGCCTTATACATGGGCCCTAAACCTCTATGGGCTATGACCTCTTTGTTACATATTCTACTGGGCTTGTAATAATACAACCTTGTCAGTGTAATCCGGACCCTCCTGGCCGGTTCATACCTGCTAGTAATATCCCTGACACTATCCATGCTTAGTTTCAATTCTTTTCTTAGTATTCTTCTTGTGTGTTAGAAAAACTTTAAGAAAAACAAAAAAATTAGTTGTAGCTTTTAGCCAGTTTATTTTCCATGCATGTAGTAGTAATAATTAAAAGAAAACCCAAAAAGATTTCCCATTCTTCTTTTGCTTGTTGGGAGCTTTCCCGTGTAAATAGTTTCTTTTCTTTTCTTTGGGGGTCAAGAGTAGAAGACCATGATAGAAATGCTTAGTGGCTCTCATATGCTTTACTGTTAATTTAACCATGAGCCATATTACCTTGTCTTCTCTCTTGTATTAAATGCTTGCAGATTCTGCCTTAGTCCAATGCACGTGCACTATTATTATTATCCACACTGTTCGGTCGTGCGAGTGAAAGGCAATAATGACGATATATGATGAACTAATTGAGATGAGAAAAGATGGTATGAACTCGACCTCTCTTGTTTTTGTAAATATGATAGTTCATCGTTCCTGATTCAGCCTATTATGAATGAAACATGCTTGCAATGACAATTAGAGATCATAGCTGCATATGCCATGCATAATTAGCTAGGAGTTTATAATGGTCTATCTTGCGTGCCAACATGATATTAAAATGGTTATGATTTGGTATGATAGAGTGGTATCCTCCTTTGAATGATTCAAGTGGTCTGACGTGGCACATGTTCACTCATGTAGTTGAAACAAAATCAACATAGCCTCTACGATATTTATGTTCATGGTGATTTATATCCTACTCATGCTTGCATTCATTGTTGATTAATTTTAATGCATGTTCATGACTGTTGTCGCTCTCTAGCTGGTCGCTTCCCAGTCCCTTTCTAGCTTTCACCTGCACTAAGCGGGAATACTGCTTGTGCATCCACTTCCATAAACCCCAAAGTTATTCCATATGAGTCCACCATACCTTCCTATAAGCGGTATTTACCTGCCGTTCCAAGTAAATTTGTATGTGCCAAACTCTAAACCTTCAAATGAAATTCTGTTTTGTATGCTCGAACAGCTCATGTATCAACTAGGGATGTCTATATCTTCCATGCTAGGTGGATTATTCTCACGATGAGTGGACTCCGCTCATCATTCATGAGAAAATGGCTAGTAACCGAATGCCCAGTCCCATGCTCAAATCATAATAATTAAACAAAAACTCCCCCATGGTTGTTGCTGGTTTGGATGGTACCCGTTGTTTCGGGCTAGTCGTGGAGTGTGCTTGTTGGTGGTTGGGGGAGTATAAACTTTACCATTCTGTTTGGGAACCTCATATAATGTGTGTAGCATGGAATGTATCAAGATTCTTGGTTGCTATGTTGACAATGAGAGTATACCGCTCAAAATGTTATTCATCTCTATTTTAAAATCGAGCTCTGGCACCTCTACAAATCCCTGCTTCCCTCTGCGAACGGTCTATCTATTTACTTTTATGCTGAGTCATCATCCTCTTATTAAAGAGCACCAGTTGGAGATCACCTCTGCCATTTGCATGTATTGCTATTAATTTGCGTTGAGTATGATTGTGACTGGATCTCTTTTACCATGAATTACAATGTCTAGTCAGTCCTTGATCTTCAAAGGTGCTCTGCATTTATGTTTTGTGGTCTCAGAAAGGGCTGCCGAGATACCATCTTGTTATATCATATTATGATTGTTTTGAGAAAGTGTTGTCACCCGAGGTTTATTATTATTGCTCGCTAGTTGATTATGCCATTGATATGAGTAGACATGAGACTTGAAAGTTATTGTGAATGTGGTTAGTTCATGATTTTTGCTGAAAACTTGAATGCTGGCTTTACATATTTACAACAACAAGAGCAAACAGAGTTTGTCAAAGTTTTTCTTTATCACTTTCAGTTTATCAACTGAATTCCTTGAGGACAAGCAAAGGTTTAAGCTTGGGGGAGTTGATACGTCTCCAACGTATCTACTTTTCCAAACACTTTTGCCCTTATTTTGGACTCTAACTTGCATGATTTGAATGGAACTAACCTGGACTGACGCTGTTTTCAGCAGAATTGTCATGGTGTTATTTTTGTGCAGAAATAAAAGTTCTCGGAATGACCTGAAAATAAACGGAGAATTATTTTGGAATATAAAAAAATATATGCGGAAAGATCCAAGCCAGGGGGCCCACACCCTGTCCACGAGGGTGGGGGTGCACCCCCTCCCCCTGGGCGCGCCCCCTGCCTCGTGGGACCCCTGTTGCTCCACCGACGTACCCTCGGACTCCATATATTCACTTTCGGGGAGAAAAATCAGAGAGGAAGAATTATTGCGTTTTACGAAATGGAGCCGCCGCCAAGCCCTAATCTCTCTCGGGAGGGCTGATCTGGAGTCTGTTCGGGGCTCCGGAGAGGGGAAATCGTCGCCATCATCATCATCAACATTCCTCCATCACCAATTCCATGATGCTCATCGCCGTGCGTGAGTAATCCCATCGTAGGCTTGCTGGACGGTGATGGGTTGGATGAGATTTACCATGTAATTGAGTTAGTTTTGTTAGGGTTTAATCCCTCGTATCCACTATGTTCTAAGATTGATGTTGCTATGACTTTGCCATGCTTAATGCTTGTCACTAGAGCCCGAGTGCCATGATTTCAGATCTGAACCTATTATGTTTTCATGAATATATGTGTGTTCTTGATCCTATCTTGCAAGTCGATAGTCACCTACTATGTGTTATGATCCGGCAACCCCGAAGTGACAACAATCGGGACCACTCCTGGTGATGACCGTAGTTTGAGGAGTTCATGTATTCACTATGTGTTAATGCTTTGGTCTGGTACTCTATTAAAAGGAGGCATTAATATCCCTTAGTTTCCACTAGGTCCCCGCTGCCACGGGAGGGTAGGACAAAAGATGTCATGCAAGTTCTTTTCCATAAGCATGTATGACTATATTCGGAATACATGCCTACATTACATTGATGAACTGGACCTAGTTCTGTGTCACCCTAGGTTATAACTTTTACATGGGGAATCGCATCTGACATAATTCTCCATCACCGATCCAATGCCTACGAGCTTTTCACATATTGCTTGTTGCTTGTTTACTTTTCCGCTGCTACTATTACAAAAACACTACCATTACTTTTATTGCTGTTACCACTATTTCCATATTACCTTGCTACTAAATTACCTTGCTGCAGATACTAAGTTTCCAGGTGTGGTTGAATTGACAACTCAGCTGCTAATACTTAAGAGTATTCTTTGGCTCCCCTTGTGTCGAATCAATAAATTTGGGTTGAATACTTTACCCTCGAAAATTGTTGCGATCCCCTACACTTGTGGGTTATCATGGTGGTGCGGAGGCAGTCGGCGGCGGCGCACGGCGAGTCCACGGTGGCGCGCGGGAGGCGAGCGACGAGCGGGAGCGGAGCGGGATCTCGGGCGGCGGCGCAGGTGGCTTCGGGCCCGGTTCGCGGCTCGAGCGGGCCGCGGGGGCGCTGGGGCATGGGGAGGAGGTGCGGGCGACGTGGCAGCACAACACTGGCCCGGGGCGGCGGCACAGCTGACTTGGCGGCGGCCAAGTGGCGGCGGGGGAGTGCGCCGGCGCTGAAAACGAGGATGGAGTCGGTTGGTGAGAGGTGGGAGGCTAGGGGTAGGTAGTTTAGGCCATTTTTGGATGATGGGAGGCCTATATATGGAAGGGGGTAGAACTAGGGTTTGGAGGGTTTTCGGAGTTTGGAGGGTTTTCGGAGCATCCGATCGCAATCCGATGGCTCCGGGCACGAGGGGGTTTAGGAGAGGCTTAGAGGGTGGTAGTGGCCTATGCACAAAGGGCCTCGGGCTGAGAGGACAGAAGAGAGAGGGTGGCCCGGCGGCATTTTCGGAGACCGAAAACGTCGGACGTTTGACCGGCGATACTGCTGCTATAGTTTAACGGCTGGGCTATCAAACGGACTCTGAATGTGATGAAATTTGGCAAGCAGTCTGTCTACACTATAATAAGACCACACGCCAAGTTTCATCCCATTCCGAGAACATTTTCCGGCCACTCATAAAATAAATATTCAGAGGTGTCGCGGGCACGTGCGAGTGTGTGTTGGCTCATAACGGACAACGGAGAGGACGGGGCAACTACGAATGGATGCAAGTTTTAAAACGATGCAGATGCAATGCACATGATGACATGGCAAAGTGAAACACGCACGCAGATGACATGGCAACGACGACGAATAACTGGCTGACACCGAGTGCATCGGTCTCGGGGCATCACAGATAACCACTAGAGGGGGGCCACCAGGTGGGTACAACCTACCTGGGCGCGCCAAGCCCCCTGGGTGCACCCTGGTGGGTTGTGCTCACCCAGGCCCACCTTCGGTGCCCATCTTCTGGTATATAAGCTTGTCTAACCTAGAAAAAAATAAGGAGAATATTTTCGGGATGGAACTGTTGGGGAACGTAGTATTTCAAAAATTTCATACGATCACGCAAGATCTATCTACTAGAAGCATAGCAACGAGAGGGGATAGTGTGTCCACGTACCCTTGTAGATCGAGAGCGGAAGCGTCTAGTGACGCGGTTGATGTAGTTGAACTTTCTTCGCGATCCAACCGATCAAGCACCGAACGTACGGAGCCTCCGCGTTCAGCACACATTCAGCTTGATGATGTCCCACGAGCTCTTGATCCAGCAGAACTTCGCGGGAGAGTTTCGTCAGCACGACGGCGTGGTGATGGAGATGATGAGGCAACCGGCGCAGGGCTTCGCCTAAGCACTGCAACGATATGACCGAGGTATGTTTCTGTGGAGGGGGGCACCGCACACGGTTGGGAGAGATCAACTTGATCAACTTGTGTGTCTATGGGCTGCCCCCCACCCCCGTATATAAAGGAGTGGAGGAGGGGGAGAGGCCGGCCCTCTATGGCGCGCCTAGGAGGAGTCCTACTCCCACCGGGAGTAGGATCCCTCCCCCTTCCCTAGTTGGAGTAGGAGAGAAAGGGAAGGAGGAGTAGGAGAGAAGGAAAGGGGGGCGCCACACCCCAAACCTTTTCCAATTCAGACTCCTGCCCAAGGGGGGCGCACCAGACTTGTGGGCTGGTGTGCTTCCTTCTTATGGCCCATAAGGCCCATAACTTCTCCCGGGGGGTTCCGGTAACCTCCCGGTACTCCAGAAAAATGCCCGAACCACTCAAAACCTTTCCGATGTCCGAATATAGCCTTCCAATATATCGATCTTTACGTCTCGGACATTCCAAGACTCCTTGTCATGTCCGTGATCTCATCCGGGACTCCGAACTACCTTCGGTACATCAAAACTCATAAACTCATAAAGCCGATCGTCATCAAACGTTAAGCGTGCGGACCCTACGAGTTCGAGCACTATGTAGACATGACCGAGACTCATCTACGGTCAATAACCAATAGTGGAACCTGGATGCTCATATTGGCTCCTACATATTCTACGAAGATCTTTATCGGTCAAACCGCATAACAACATATGTTGTTCCCTTTGTCATTGGTATGTTACTTGCCCGAGATTCGATCGTCGGTATCTCAATACCTAGTTCAATATAATTATTGGCAAGTATCTTTACTCGTTCCGTAATACATCATCTCGTGATTAACTAATTAGTCATTTTCTTACAAGGCTTATTATGATGTGTATTACCGAGAGGGCCCAGAGATACCTCTCCGACACTCGGAGTGACAAATCCTATTCTTGATCTATGCCAACACCACGAACACTTTCGGAGACACCTGTGGAGAATCTTTATAATCACCCAGTTACGTTGTGACGTTTGATAGCACACAAGGTGTTCCTCTGGTATTCGGGAGTTGCATAATCTCATAGTCATAGGAACATGTATAAGTCATGAAGAAAGTAATAGCAGTAAAACTAAACGATCATAGTGCTAAGCTAACGGATAGGTCTAGTCCATCACATCATTCTCCTAATGATGTGATCCCGTTGATCAAATGACAACTCATGTCTAAGGTTAGGAAACAGAACCATCTTTGATCAATGAGCTAGTCTAGTAGAGGCATACTAGGGACACTTTGTTTTGTCTATGTATTCACACATGTACTAAGTTTCCGGTTAATACAATTCTAGCATGAATAATAAACATTTATCATGATATGAGGAAATAAATAATAACTTTATTACCACCTCTAGGGCATATTTCCTTCAGGAACACCGCCGTCTCGAGGCGGAACTTGGGCAGGAGCACTTTTGTCCGCCGGCGGAGCGATTCCATCGGGGGAACTTCCCTCCTGGAGGGGGAAATCATCGTCATCATCATCACCAACAACTCTCCCATCTTGGGGAGGGCTATCTTCATCAACATCTTCACCATCACCATCTCATCTCAAACCCTAGTTCATCTCTTGTGATCAATCTTGTTACCGAAACTATAGATTGTTGCTTGTGGGTGACTAGTGGTGTTGATCACATCTTGTAGTTGATTACTATATGGTTTATTTGGTGGAAGATTATATGTTCAGATCCATTATGTTATATATTACTCCTCTGATCTTGAGCATGTTCATCACTTGTGAGTAGTTACCTTTGTTCTTGAGTTCACGGGACTAATCATGTTGCAAGTAATCATGTGAATTTGATATGTGTTCGATACTTTGTTAGTATGTATGACGTGATTCCCTTAGTGATGTCATGTGAACGTCGACTACATGACACTTCACCATATTTGGGCCTAAGGGAATGCATTGTGGAGTAGTAATTAGATGATGGATTGTGAGAGTGACAGAAGCTTAAACCCCAGTTTATGCACTATTCCGTAAGGGACCGATTGGATCCAAAAGTTTAATGCTATGGTTAGAATTTATTCTTAATACTTTTCTCGTAGTTGCGGATGCTTGCAGGAGGGTTAATCATAAGTAGGAGATTTGTTCAAGTAAGAACAGCACCTAAGCACCGATCCACCCACATATCAAATTATCAAAGTAGTGAACACGAATTGAACCAACATGATGAAAGTGACTAGATAAAATTCTCGTGTACCCTTAAGAACGCTTTCCTTATTATAAGAGACCGTTTTGGCATGTCCTTTGCCTCAAAAGGATTGGGCTATCTTGCTGCACATTTGATACTACTATCGTTACTTGCTCGTTACAAAATTATCTTGCTATCAAACTACTCTGCTACTTACAAATTCAGCACTTGCAGACATTACCTTACTGAGAAACACTTGTCATTTCCTTCTGCTCCTCATTGGGTTCGACACTCTTACTTATCGAAAAGAGCTAAAATTGATCCCCTATACTTGTGGGTCATCATGCCCTGTGCTCTCGTGCACGGTCGCCACCTCCCCCGCCAAAGGAACCATAAGGCCGCCACTCTCGCCCACGTACTTGCTGCTTGCTCTCCTGATGCCTCGTGTCACATGTATTCCTCCTCCTATGTCTGCTATTCTCTCCTGCCGAGCTAACCTCTGTCCCTCTGCCTAATCCCCAGCCCCATAGCACCAGCAGTTACGCCTCAACTACTCCCGTCGCCACAGCTGCATCCGTCAGCAAGGTACTTTGCGCACCCAATCCCCACACCCTTCCTCCTTCCACTACTCATGTTGGGATTTTGACCTTTGATGTACTCAATGACTTCAATCCTGATATGCTAGAGTCCATCTGCAGCATAGCCCTCTCCAAGATGGGGAATTTCCGCCTCTTCTCGCATGCACTGGAGCTCGCGATGGAGAAGCAGTAAGGCCGATGACGAGGATCCAGATGGATAGTGCCTCCTCATGCCTAAGCAGCTCAATGGCTCACATCTTCACGGCTTCGCTGCCACACATCTCAGCCGACCGACGATGCTCATGTTCATGTTAATGATACGTTTTTTTGGAATGCAAAATTTAGGTCGAGTTCATTCAAATCATATAAAATGATTCGTATAAGTTGGTGCAAAAATCAATCGAAAACTTTGGTAATAAGGCAAATCCCCTCCACTGCCTCTCTTCATAGTCAATGTTTCTATTTTGATTTTGGTAGCTATCCTTGTTGTAGATCATAGGCTTTCAATCTTCACATGTCATAATATTTATGTGATGCAAACAGTAGTTGGCACACCATCTTCACATGTCATGATATTTAAGGCATGTTGTTGTGTTCTTTTTGTGATATCCGTTTATGGTCTAAAGATGTTTGAAGAAATGATTAGCCAAAATGATGGTTTCTTTTGCTAGATGATTTGACCGTCTTCTATGATTTGGAATGGGCACCTCTGGCATAGACATGTGTATTTATTTGCAAACCTGATCCTAACAAGAATGTATTGAACCTTTTACGTTTTCAGACAGAAAGTATGAGCTCCTAAATATCTTGGAATTCAGTAGCTCATGAAAACGGATGTTTGGGACAGTGAAGTACTCCACTCACTCTAATTGTTGTATCCTTTTACAAATAAATATCAAACTTGTGTATTGCCCATGCCTCCTTAGTCCTTACATAGCTACTCCATGTGCACCAGCAGGAAGAGAATTTGAGAAGAGACTAAATGTCTGTTTTCTCCATGTGTACCATCTGGTTTGTAATTTGAGGAAGAGACTAAAGGGCACATAAATGGGTATTTTGATTCTTGTCTAAGAACGTTCGTTCTTCTATACTGTGTTTTCAAAGGTACCTCAAAAGTATATCACTAAAATGGCATAGTAGGTTGAACTGAAGAACTAGGAGAAAGAATGGCTTGTTCAGGATATGAAGGGAGTTAAGGACTTATTCATCAGCCAAACCTGAGAATTCGGAGAAAATATGTGCCCCCTTTGCGTTACAAAGGGCATAGTAGATCTAAGTGTGTAACAGATAATTAGTTGAATTATGGCCCTACATCATAAGTGAAGTGATTTTCAATTACTTTTTCATTGTTAAGGGCAATCATTTCTATAGATGCAAAATTTTGCATACATTATATTTATATATGCAACTAGCAAAACATATATCCATGGCCCGTAGCAACTTACGGGCATTCTGCTAGTAACCATAAAGCGTTGGTCGGTTCTCCTGGTTTTCAGAAGGTTTCTAGAAGGTGTTGTCAGGTTTTTCTGTATGTTTTCTACTCCCTCTGTCCCAAAATATAAGAACGTTTTTAACACTACACTAGTGTCAAAAACGTTCTTATATTATGAGACGGAGGGAGTATTTTCTACTAGGTTTAATAGTTTTTTGTTTTTTTGTGCTCCTTTTTGTGAATTTTTTTAATATTATTTTATAAAATCATGAAATTTTAAACTTCACAACCATTTGTAAAGTATGTGAACAATTTTAAATTTATGAACCTTTTTAAAATTTGTGAACATTATTTAAATTTACACATAATTTTTAAATTCATGAATATTTTTTAAAAATTATCTTTTTTGATTCGCAACATTTAAAAAAAAATCGTTGAATGTCTTTTGACTTAATGAACTTTTTCAAATGAAAAAGGATAGCTGGTTTTTTCTGAACAGTGGATCGAGCGACAAGAAAAGATAAGTGAACAAGCAAAGCAAGTAGCCGAGCTAAGCCAGAGTTTCATGGGTCGACCCATATGAGCGTTATAGTAACAATACCGTACATTCATCATGGAATAGAAGCTCCCAAGGGGGAATGTCTATGGATGAACCCGGGTACGTATGAACCCATGTTGGAGAACACATTTTGAAATGCCAAAATTCTGAAGAAAAAAAAAGTTGCACGTGTACATCCCCACTTTCTATGTGCGCGCAGAAAGTTTCACGGAAAAACATATCTTTTTGTGACCTATGCAAAAAAGATAAAATTTTATGATGTGAAACGTTATTTAGGGGCACCGAAATTTGTCCTTTTTGCAGAGACAAAGTAAAATTATAATTTCTTCACAAAACTATGTGCCGCACACATAATTTTTGCGAACATGTACACATGAAATTTTGTTTTAATTTTTTGAAATTTCAAAATGCATTTAAAATGTTTTTTAATGAGTTTATATGTACCCGAGTTCAGGAGGTGCCGACTCCTCCCAAGGGGCTCACACAACCATCACCAACTGAGACCAAAGATGAAACATGTAAGAACACCACACCACGGAACAGATAACTTCACTCTCCTCTCAGAATAAGTATAATCTCCAACGCATCCCGACATGATATACAAATGAAAAAAGGTGAGTCTAGGTCTCAGTCGTCTGAGACCGAACCAAATCTCAGTCAAGTGATATAGTATATATCTCTCGCAAAAAAGTGATATAGTATATAAGAAGAACAAAAAAACTGAAAAGATAATTTTTATAAGGATCTTCATGCAAAATCAAAGGAATATCTAGCATCGACTGAGACATAATGAAGTCTAAGTCGACGTAACAAAACGGAAAAAAATCTATTTTAAACATTTAACTCATAGAGGTTGGACGAAACAAACCTTCAAATCGAAATCCCTATCGTCTGCACCTCGAACTATGTAATCCCGGTCTAAATCAAATCCTGGGAAATGTCAACCATGATTTGTCTGGCTGGTGCGCCGAGGAGCGCCAATGTTGACCACGACGCCAGCTCATTTGTTCTTTTTGTTTGCTCAAAAAATTTGTACGCAGAGGCCGAACTCGCAAGAGCTTTTTTCTTTTTTTGCTCAAAAAAAAAATTGTACGTAGAGGCCGAACTCGCGCGAGCCTGTAACGCATTTGTTAAAAAAACGTATGCACAGCCGGAAATCGAGCGAGCCTCTGACAGGAGCAACTAGTTTTTTTTTCGGATAAAACTCCGATCTATTCATCTTCAATCATGGTAGTACAACGAACACTAAAAATAATAAAAATTACATCCAGATCCGTAGACCACCTAGCGACGACTACAAGCACTGAAGCGAGCCGAAGGCGCGCCGCTGTCATTGCCCCTCCCTCGTCGAAGCCGGGCAAACCTTGTTGTAGTAGACAGTCGGGAAGTCGTCGTGCTAAGGCCCCATAGAACCAACGCCTCAAAACAGCAACCGTCGCCGATGAAGATTGTAGATAAAAATGATCCAATCTGAAGACACACGAACAAAGACGAACAACCAACCGATCCGAGCAAATCCACCAAAGACAGATCTACCGGAGACACACCTCCACACGCCCACCGACGATGCTAGACACATCACCGGAACGGGGCTAGGCGGGGAGACCTTTATTTCATCTTCAAGGAATCGCCGCCGTCTCGCCTTCTTGAATAGGACACAAACCATAACAAATCTTGAAAAAGGATCTAAAAACGGAGCCCTCCCACAGGCAAGGGCCGGGATTCACTCCGCCCCCATGGCCCTAAGGCGACAGGAGACGGGGCGGACCGGCGCCGGCGCCGGCGGGAGGCAGAGAAACCCTAGCTTTTTGGGTAGGCGGCGGCGGCTGGCTAGGGCGAGGCAGAGGCTGCCCGTGAAGGGTTTTCCTCCCAGGAGCAACTAGTTAACGAGCACTCCTTCGGGAGCCTCGCAGCGATCAGCGTCACTTGGCGCGCTCTCGGCCATTCGCCACGTGTCGCGCTTTGGATGTTCCCTCCGGATTTTTTTATTTTTATTTTTCTGCACTCGTTTTCAGCTTATAGAACGGTTTTTTTCGGGTTTTTTCGACGTTTTGGTTTTCCACAGGTCTTCTTTAACTTTTCGACGAAAAACATGTTTTTTTTCGCGAAAGTTACGGTTTTGCTTCTGCGAGAGGCACGGTTGTGCTTTCGCGAGAGTCACGGCCGTGCCTCTCGGAAAGGAAAAAACATGTTTTCTGTTTTTTTTCGCGAGAGTCAAGGTTTTGCTTACGCGAGAGGCACGGTTATGCTTGCGCGAGAGTCACGGCCGTGCCTCTTCCGGAAAGGGAAAAACGTGTTTTCTGTTTTTCTTTCTTTCGCGGGAGTCATGGTTTTGCTTCCGCGAGAGGCACGGTTGTGCTTTCGTGAGAGTCACAGCCGTGCCTCTTCGAAAAGGGAAAAAACGTGTTTTCTAAAAGAAAATCGCGAGAGTTACGGTTTTGCTTCCGCAAGAGGCACGGTTGTGCTTTCGCGAGAGTCACTGCCGTGCCTCTTTTGGAAAAGAAAAAAAAACGCGTTTTCTGTTTTTTTTTCTTTCGCGAGAGTCACGGTTTTGCTTCACCGAGAGGAACGGTTGTGCTTTCGCGAGAGTCACGGCCGTGCCTCTTTCGGAAAAGGAAAAAACCAGTGTGCCCGGTTCGGTTTTTTCGTCCGGTTTTTTCGTCTGTTTATTTTCGTGAAAAGAAAGATATTCAAAACCTATCAACATGGGATCTAGTTTTGAAGATCTCGACGCGAGGAATTCAACGGTGAAAACGGTTCAAGATTTGGACGCACGGTTTAAGAGATAAAACATTTTGAATAAACGGATCTACGAAAAAAAAGAAAACGCTCAGGTTGCGACAAGTGGCGCACATGCAGCGCGCCACTTGTCGCAACATGGGGTTTTGGGGCGATCCGGCTTGCCTGCTCCCTTCCCATGCTCCCATCTGTGCTCCCCCTTCATCATACGGTTGTCTTTTTTCCTTTTTTTCTTTCTAATCTAATCATCTCTCCCCTGATTTTAAGGGGGTGGGGCCGGGCCTTATTTTGTTCCAATCAAATCAAGCCACATACGCGGGAGCACACGCGCGGGGAGCAGGCAAGTCTCGTCCGTTTGGGGTGATCTTTGCAGCGAGTACTCCTTAATTAATGATTTCGGCCTCTGGCCAAACTCGCAATAGCCTGTTTTTTTTGTCAAAAAAAATTGTATGCAGAGGCCAAACTCCCGCGAGCCTGTAACGCATTTGTTTTAAAAAAAATGTACGCACAGGCGGAAATCGAGGATCTTGGTCTACGGATGCGGTATACTACCAGTTGAGCTAGCAAGCAAATTTGTTTTCGCTGCAGCACAAAACAATAAGAAAACGCCAGATACGAACACATATAAAAAACTTCAGATACGAATATTCTTACAACTTAAGAAGCAAAACATTTTTTTGAAAAAAAACTTGGATGTTTTATGAAAAGCGACCACCTTTAAAATTTATGAAAAAATCTACCAAACTAAATTTTGATAAATAAAACAAACTTTTGGGACATGCACATTTTTTAAAAACGTCTTAACAAAATTTGAAAACACGAAATCTTTTTATAAATTACAATATTTTTAAACGAGAACATTTCTTAAACTCTGGTCTTTTTAATGAAAAGACGAACATTTTATAATTTATTAAAATATAGTAATATTTTTTGAAACTCCGTAATAGAACGCATGATTTTTCTTAAATTTATGATTTTTTAAAACAGAACTATTTGTTGTAATCCAAACATTTCTTTAAAAAGTTGTCAAATATATGAAAGAAAAACATTCTGAACAAAGATGCAAATTAGAATAAATTACCACAGGGTTCGAGCCACCCCGAACATTGTTTTTTGCAAATATGCTACTTCATGAATTCAAGAAAAAAAGGAAAAAAGAAAAAAGAAAAAACAGAAAAAAGAAGAAGAAAAGAAAAAGGAAAAAACATTGTGTTCGTCGTTGTTGCTTCCATATACCGATAACACAAGGTATGTGGTTCGAGCCAACCGTGTGTCTTATTCTTTTAAAACAGAAAAATATGACAGCAGGCTGGCCCAGCAGGGAGCAGGGCATGCTCCTGGGCTTTAAAAGATTTTATTTTACTAAAGTGGGCCGGCCCAGCAGGGAGCAGGTGGGCGCTGTTTGTTAAATGCAAGCCAGCCCGGTCATCCTTAGCCACAATGACAATCCCCGTTTGGGAAATAAGGTTCAATTTAGATCGGGATTATATAGTTCAGGGTCCAACCGACAGGGATTTTGATTTTGGGGTTCGTTTCGCCTAACCTCTACGAGTTTAGGGTTTAAAATAGACTTTTTCCTAACATAACTGAATGAAAAACACTGCCGTAACATGATTAAAATCCAAGCCAACAGAGATAAAGACAGAACCAAGTAACTGACCGCAATAATCTGCTAGAGAAATAAAATCCCAGCAAAGAACGGTGCCCTCTGGGGCGGTGTCCCCTGTAGCACTGCACTAAGCTCCGTCAGTTAGCTGCTCAACCATGTCGCAAACCATCGGAAAAAACAACATCTTGCTCGAAATATGTTTCTTTCAACTGCACTCTTCCTACTGTCAGTTTGGGCGGTCTGTTTGTGAGTTTCAGAGTCAGCCGCCACGAGCAAAAGCGGCCCCACGAGCCCCCTGTGACAAAACACTCGGCGAAAACGACGAATCCAGAACAAATCCGTCACGAATCAGCGTCACGCGGAGGCCGAGCCCACATTCTTCCCACTACACGGGCCGACAGCCCATCCCCATCGTCATCCACAAGACAAAAGAGCCCCTCATCCAAACCGTCTGATCCGCCAGCGGATCCATCTCGAAGCTCCACGTGCCCCGCCTCCAGCCGCTCCGGAAACGTCGGCACACACGCCGGCTTACCACGCCGCGGCACCTGGAAACGCGACGCGCTAAGCCATCACACGTGCGATCGCTTTGCCGCTAATGCTGTGATTATCTCACGCTCCACGGCCCTCCACTTGTGCAGAATATATGCTGGAGTTGCAATCTTCGATTGGTTTATGCGTACGATTGTGCAGCAAGTGTTTTAAATATCGCTGACACGTGGGAAATCAAAGAGCAACCGGCCAAATATGAAATCGTCCTGGTGATATTATTTTTGCCATGTCCTAATGATCTTGACGTAGATTGAGCTGCAAACAGAACAAAACACGGCTGTTTTCATTAGAAAAGGCAAAGGTGGCTGATTGAAGTGGGAAACCCCATCCTCGTTGTCGACTGATCTCTCTCTGGCTGACGGTTTAGGCACTGGAAATGGAATCTTAGATTCATGCCGCATTGTACATGAAAAATACAAAATGTTTAAAGGAGGATGCAATGTTTCTACTAGTAGTAGGAAAGATATAATCAAATGTTACAGCTTATTGAATGCAGATGCTTAGGAACGTTCGAGGGTTGTGTGCTGGCAAATGCTCGCGGAGAGAGGTATAGATGCTGCAGAATAGAGAAAGATGTGTTAGTCCAAAAAATAATGGAGAATTGTGATTGGAGCCCCCTCGCTTTTTTTAACATATTTTTTTTTGCGTATTGTGCAACACCGCACAATCCGTCGCCATCCTACCCATTTGGTGTGCTCTTGCTGGGGGCACCGCTTTTTTTAACATATAAACTCATTATCTTCCTTTGTACAACTTGTAAATACTTTTTGCTAATTTATTTGTGAAACATTCTCTTCTCTAAATTAATGGACGTATTAGGAGAGCAGCGTTTCTGCTCCCGGGCAAAAAACAAAATCATAAAAGAAATAGAAAAAATCCGATTTTTTTTGCAAGCAAGATGTTCGTGTAAAAACTTGTGGAGTTTGGACATTCGAGGAACGCGCGACAAAAAAAGATAAAAGTCGGCTCTATGAATAAGGTTACTCTTCATGCACTATTTGTACTGATTTTCTCTTTTTTGCCACGAGATCCTCAGATGTGCAAACGGGATGAAATTTTGCACGGACATCACACACGCGAACATCTTCCATACAAAAAAAAATCAGATTTTTTTTCAAATTTTTCTAGTATTTTTTTTGTTTGAATTTACTGTAGCTCGGGAGAGCCTGGGCACCGAGTTGGATTTTCGAAGTATTAGTGTTGTCTTTCGTCAAAAATATAATAAGAAACAACGCCTTCTCTTTTTTGTTGCGGGGTTAAGGGGGTTTCATTGCTCAGACGGGAGGAAGATCCTCCATACACAGTTCAGGTACATTAGCAGGGCCTGACTAAAGCCACACCGTTGCTTAGCTTCTACTCGACCAAACACAGCTAGTCTATGACAAACTGAATTTTGGAGCCTACTAATAAGTTCTCTTTTGTTTGGACTACAACCAAAAAACCAAGCTGCTTTTCAACTCGGTGGAAATTCTATGGTTTATTTATGTTATGCAATCTGCTACAGAAAGTACAAATAAACTCTGTGTGTTGCATCGATAATTCATAGCAAAAAAATGTTAGGTATATGAAATCTAAAGTTAATATCATAGAAAATATAATGTGGTATGCATGTTCTGAGAGGTCACCAAAATTATTCTGCAATCATACATATAACATGGTAAAAAACTAATTGATTGATAGGTTCTATAAAAAATAAAGTTCCCCAATGGGGTTAGTGCATGTAATTAAATAAGTTGTTGTACACACATTAGAAATAGATGGAAGTAGAAGATTAAATACTAAGAACAAATACATGGATCTGACACTTGTCTATGTGGGTTTTCTTATGTTTATTAATATCCATCTATGTCCTTGTCCTAGTATGGATGATACAGAAACCAAGGATAGAGACAAAATATTATACTTGTCCTACTAAATATGTTAGTACCATTTTATTTTATGTTTATTATGTCCGGCCAATTAGGCAGTGGGGATACGCCAATGCCCAAGTATCCCGATTTACCACGCATATTACATTGTTTTTCCATATTTTGGTCGTTGGTATTGCTCTCACCTAGACCCACTAGGTTTTTACCCGAGCAAGGCGTAACTCTTTCCCCTCTCCTTTTCTCTCTCTTTCCTTTCTTTAATGCACATTTCACTTATCTCATTTCACAATTTCATGTTTCGCAAATATTTTCAATTTAATATATCACAAATATTTCTATGTTCGTATGGAAGGAAATATGCCCTAGAGGCAATAATAAAAGTTATTATTTATGTTCATGTTCATGTTTATTTTCTGTGCGGTAATTGCAAAAACCACAATGCTCAAAAATATATGTGCATGTGTGAAATAATAAACGGTAAATATATTCCTAGTCTCGCCTCTATGACTAGCTCAAGTGTTACATGATGTTTATGTTTTCATGTTCATGGGCATAGTAAAAAGAGAGAAGTGCATATTTCAACTCTGAACTCTTGCCCTAGTCTAATTTACAACCCCAAACTCCAATACCGTCTAAATTGCAACAACCAACTCTCAAAACCGGACATGATTCAACCCTTCCCTCCCTGTTGACCTGTAGCGACCACAATCCGAATGGACCGAAGTCTCTGTGTTCTGTGTCATCCCTGGATCGGTATGCTGACACACACAGTACAAACAAGATTTACAACAGAGGTAAATCACATGTATTAAGTAATGTAAATGCTATTACCTCAATCGATCATAGCGGAAGCAACAAGGTTGTGGATTCCCATCAACACCAACGGCAAAGTTGAGTGTAGAAATCGTAACCCTAACGTAACACTTACTCGTCGTAAGATAATCCTGCAACATGAGAGGTTGCAGCCACAGAGGGTCAGTATATTGAATGTACTGGCAAATTCACACTATAATGATAATGATGAATAAGCCTACAACTACATGCATATTTGGCTGGTGAAGGCTGTAAGGTTAAAGTTTTTGCGTAAAGCCAATTTTTCCCTACTTCAAAGAAAATGATTTTAATTAACTATCATGGTAGTTGAAACATCGTTGAGAAGATAGACATCCTCTCAACCCCAATTAAAATAATCATTAAACCCAACAATATTAAATTAGAGAGTGATGAGATCAGCAAATAATCCACTTCTAGATACTCAAAGATGTCCATAACCGGGGACACGGCTAATCATGATCAATTTGTACACTCTGCAGAGGTTTGTGCACTTTTCCCCACAAGACTCGATCTCCTCCGTTTGTTTTCTCGCACTACATGGTGTTTGATAAACGGATGATCGAGACACAGTCTTTCCGAAGAGGTCCCCTTAACCAAATAGATAGGCCGGTACACCTACAAAACCACTACATCTGCTAGCCCATCATGGAAAGGTTTCCCACAACTTACTCAACTATGCCAGAGCCCATATTGGCATGTGGCTGCACACGGAAGTTTCTAGTATGAAAAATCTCATGATCCCTTTGAGCCTGGGTGGCGGTCCAAAAGAAAAACAGGCAATCACTGGAATACCCAGATGCCTCAATCCACCCAGATGTGTATTAATGTTGCCATCTTAAGTTGAACCATTAATTAACAATCTCACATCTGTCATGGATTTCACTCACCCAATCCACGTCTACGAGCATAGCATGTCCTAACAGCAAACGTAGAAGTAACTCCCAAAGGTTTGAATGTAATGCAGGTAATAGGTACTACCTCAAACTACTTCCCAATCCCACAAATTAATTAATCCTACTCATGCAATGTGTTCGAGGATATAACTAATGCAATGAAAACTGGGTATTGGAAAATATGATCAAAGTGTGAACTTGCCTGCAATGTTGATGAAGATGATTCGCACTCAAAACTCTTGATAAATCTACTCGTCACACTCTGGTCAATCTATCGTAAGCAAGCAATAGTAACCACACATAAGCAATCACTCAGAAAGATCAGACAGAGCGAATAAACACTTCGAAAAACTTCGAAAACAAACGAATGACTCTTGAAACACAAAACAATTTCCAACAGTACCAAAATTATGTGAATTTGGCCTTATCAGAAAGTTTAGGTCAAGAGCTTCGATTTGCAAAAAGAATCAACTCAAACGGAGCTACGAAACTCAAGTTATGATCAAACGAAGTTTGAATCTAAAACTAGTTGAATTCAAATTTTAAACTTTTCAAAAACATGTTTAAGTTGTATTACTGGAAAGAGGGCTTCGTAACGAAGACGTGGGCGTTGGTTTCGTTGGGTTTGGACCAACGAGCAAAAAGTTAGGGCCGTTTGAAGTTTTAGGGACTAAACTGTAAAAAGAAGATACTACAACTAGGTCCCTGACTACTAAACAGAAAAGGGAAAACTAAAGAATGAACGTTCACTAATGAATCCTATACAGCGAACGACCTCTAATTAAAAAAAACAAAACCAGATCTAGGGTTTTAACAGAAAACCTAACAGAAAGCCAGGCGGTTTATTACCGTTTCGGCCGGTTCGAAGAAAACCGGCGGTTCGGCGCGGTTCGGACGGATCCAAAAAAAAACGGACCGGCCGGCGGTGAACTCCGGCGCGGCACCGGCGAGTGGCGGAGCGTCGGGCGCGGCGCAGTGCGGCGAGGCGCGGCTGCGGCGAGCGAGGCGAAGGCGAGGGGCAGCGCGAGGGCGAGGGGAGGCGCGGCGCGTGCGACGAGGTGCGGCTGCGGGAGCCAGCAGCGGCGGCGGCGGTGAGATGCGCGCGGCGGCGCTCGAGGGAGAGAGAGGAGAGAAACGGGAGGGGCGGCGGCGGCTTTATAGGAGGGCGGGGATCGGGCTTTGCTTGGGGAAGGGGGTGAAGGGGAGGTGGCCTGGTCGAGCACGGCGACCATGGCGGTGCGGCAGCGTGCGGAAGGAGGACGGCGACGGGACGAGCAGCTGGGCCGCGGCCTGGCTCGGATGCTGGGCCGGCCTAGTACAGCGAAGGGTTTTTTTTTAACAGACACTAAAACAAAATAAATACAAATAAAATATAATATACGTATAGGCATATTATACATCAGAATTTGCAGAAAAAGAATTCCTACAAGATGGACATTTTACTACTGTCAAATAAAATGCCCACAAAATCTAATAAATCAAAAGGTCCTATTGTTGCAATTAAAAACCAATAAAAATCATTCTAAAATACCAAAATGAATTCAAATTTATTTCTCTCCAATTTTCTGCTGTAGGGAATCATGTTACCCTATTTTCCATGTATTTTATTTTTGGAGAAAAATAATTTGAATAAAACCCAAATAACTCAATATTGGAAATTGAGTTGCAGAAAATTTCAGAAAAACTTCCAACTCATATTTCCTATATTTTGAAGAAGTCATTTTATCTTCTCTCTGGAAAATCATTGAGTTGCTTAAAGTTTCTGAATTGAAAATATTTCAAGGATTGAAATTCAAAATCCTTTCAAAGCCCTTTTATCATTTAAATAAATGGAAGAAGTCATATTATCTTCACTCTAGGGTTTTGTGTTGAAAAGAATTTGAATTCCCTCGGAGATCAAAAGGCAAAGTGAAAGTTTTGGGAAAGTCATTTTATTCCCTCTCATTTAACTTTCAAAAGTTTCAAATTTCACTCAATTTCACTCAGCACATCAAACAGCAATCAAATCTATCTATTTATTATAACATTCCAAAATTTAGAATTTTGGGATGTTACATGACCGGTTTTGACTTGGGTGACCAGTCAACGGGTCCCGTCAGCAAAATATTCATTTTTTTACAGTTTTTTAGAGGATTTGAATTTCCCCCTATGGTTTTTTTATTTTAGAGGATTTTTTTTATTTTGATTTATTTTGGTAATTTTTCCTTCCAAAAAAATCCTTTTTTTATTTTCCTGAAATTTTGAATTTTTTTCTTATTTTTGATTTTACATATTTTTATTTAATTATTCCTGGAAATTTTGAACTTTTTGCTCACGTGGCATTCTCACTGTACCCGTTGACTGGTCAAAACCGATCAACAGAGAGGGGAGGGTTGAACCTTGGCCGGTTTTGAGGGTTGGAGGTTATAATTTAGATGGTATTGGAGTTCGGGGTTGTAAATTAGACTAGGGTAAGAGTTCGGGGTTGAAATATGCACTTCTCTCTAATAAAAATAACAAGTATGGCGACAACTTTGAGGACACATTGTTGGAAGAACACATGTATTGAGCAGACCGGATTGATTGATATACATCAAGATCAGATCACCATTTAGTTATAAGTATAGACATGCAGTAGTTAACGTATGCCTAAATTTTTAGACCATGACAGTACCGAGTTCCTTCATGCCGGACGGTGTACTTTGGGGTCCGCCAAAGGTGATCCGTAACATGGTGATTATATTGACAACTTTCAAGTGCATCAGAAAAGTGCGACAAGGGACTTGATAGTCAAGACTGGGATTTCTCCTCCGACGATGGAGAGATATTCTTAGGGTCCTCTCGATGTGATGTATTCATCATCGTCTAACTAGACACTGTGTGACTTGTTCACGGGGATGCAGGAACATTCGAACGAGAAAAAAAGAACAAATCTGGTACCGGGAATAACTAGCATAGTGATCAAATTTTGGTTCATGGGGATGCCGATAAATCTCTCCTCGGGTTTCGTAAATACTGAGAAGCAAAGGGAAAAGCACATGTGAACAATAGATTGACTCAATATTTATTCTTGTGGATGTAAGGGTCCATGTGGATGTCCAGGGTTCCGCTATTGATCATTAAATCGAAAGGAGTTTCGGGTTCATGTCTACACTTTACCTAACGTCCGAGCTCACATGCTTAAGGGTCACTGAAAGAACATGCAGTGCCCCCATGGTTGGCTTTGGTAATTGATGACAATCTCTATAGACTAATGGTTGCCTTCAGCTATATTTGAAGGATTTGTCCATATGCTTTACTTGGAGTTCATTTGTTGGTTTCAAGGAGAGTTGGTAATGACCAAGGTGCTATTCAAGGAATTTCCTAAAGATTGGTCATGTGATAGGTTGATCATGAATCAAGTTGATCAACACACAAAGCATAGAAGATGTACTGAGAGGGATCAAGCAATCCCATGGTATGGTAAGCATTGTCAATCACGCTTTGTGTACTAACCCATGGTCTTCGTGAGAGTTCTTTGTGGGGTTAGGTTGCGGTGTGCAAGTTCAAGTGGATCATCACGAAGAGATCATATGCTTGAAGCTTTCCGTCCATTGTGGTGGCAATGGACTTGTGAAGATGTGCCAAAGAGTGGCTCACCCATAGTGGAGTATGAGGGAGCAATCTATTAGTCTTCCCCGAGCCAACGCAATCAAGAAAGGTGGTCCAGCTTGAGGGAGTCAAGATCATCATCAGCCAGCTCAAGTGGACTATGTGCAAGGCAAAGGTTTCATAGGGAAACGTAGTATTTCAAAATTTTCCTACGATCTCGCAAAATCTATCTAGGAGAAGCATAGCAACGAGCAGGGAGAGTGTGTCTACGTACCCTCATAGACCGAAAGCGGAAGCGTCTAGTGACGCGGTTGATGTAGTCGAACGTCTTCGCGATCCAACCGATCCAAGCACCGAATGTACGGCACCTCCGCGTTTAGCACACATTCAGCTCGATGACGTCCCACGAGCTCTTGATCCAGTTGAGCGTCACGGAAGAGTTTCATCAGCACGACGGCGTGGTGACGGTGCTGATGAAGCTACCGGTGCAGGGCTTCGCCTAAGCACTGCAACTATATGACCGAGGTGTGTATCTGTGGAGAGGAGCACCGCACACAGCTAAAATCAACTTGTGTGTTGATACGTCCAAAATGCATCACTATTTTATATCGTAACTCATCCTTATTCATTGATATATTTCACATTACGATGATGTTCTTATGTTGTTTTGGCCTATTTTACACAGTTTGCAACTTTCCGGTGCCGAAGCAGCAGACGCAGGATTCAGCGGTAAAAAGTGGACGCTAAGTTGCTGAAGAAGAATACCTCCAAATTACCTGAAAATCGACGGAGGGTATTTTCCAGAAGGATCACGAAGATACGCAAAAGAGCAACCAGAGGGGGGCCACAGGGTGCCCAGGCGGCCACCTGGCGCGACCCCCACCCTGGCCGCGCCGGGAGGGCGCCTGGAGCCCCTGGCCCACTCCAGGCTCCACCCTCTGGCCTATATACTCCTCGTCATCCAGAAACCCTAAAAGGAGGGGAGTTTACGGAGTTCCGCCGCCGCTCCGTGGCGGAAACCTACAGAGAAGAAAAGCCATCTCCGGCGGGCAGATTTCGCCGGGGAGATCACCTCCCGGAAGGGGAGATCATCGCCATCATCATCACCATCGTCACGGGCATCATTGAGATCATCATCAACATCATCCCCAACATCAGCACCATCTCCATCTTCATCCAATCTCATCTCACAATTGCAACTTGTGTTGTAATCCGTACTATCTATCCTCTCTACCCTATCGGTGTTGATTACTACTTTGTGGTGAATGCTATTGAGTTTTGTTGGAGAAATATCATTGTGTCTAGATTGTTTATCATCCATCTATCTCCACCGATCATGATCTCTTTTATGTCTTGTGAGTAGTTACTTTAGTTCTTGAGGACATGGGAGAAGTCTTGTTGTTAGTAGTCATATGATGTTGAAGTAATATGTGTTGTTTGATACTTAAGTTGTGTTGTTATTTTCCTAGTGGTGTTGTGTGAGTCGAACACTCAACACTTCGCCTTATTAAGGACCTAGGGGAATACATTGTGTACAAAGAATGCTTACGGTGGGTTGCCGGAGTGACAGAAACCTGAACCCCAGTTCGCACGCTTTTGCACAAGGGAACAATGGATCATCGATCGTACTGCTATGGTTAGGCTTTTGCCTTAAATACTATCTTGTATTTGCGGATGCTTGCAAGGTGTTTAATCATAAGAGTGCACTCATCTTAGTCTAGAGGGTGTACTGGCATAGATCCACCCACTCAACACTTATCAACACATCACATAGTACCGATACGGAATATGGCAAAAGCACATGACTACCTCTCCCGTGTGTCCTCAAGAACACTTTAGCCTTTATAAGTTCAGTTGCTAGGCCTCTCCTTTGCTCAGAAAGGATTGGGCCACTTGTTACTCTCCAGTGCCTTTTACTTTGCTCGCTTTTACTTTCATGTTGCTTATATCAAGAAAACCCCTAAAAAGTTATCTTTCAGTGCTTGCAGTTATTCCTTGCTCAGAATCACTTATCAATACCTTCTGCTCCTCGTTGGGTTCGACACTCTTACTTATCGAAAACGCTGCAATAGATCCCTTACGGTTGTGGGTCATCAAGTACCGTTTTCTGGCGCCGTTGCCGGGGAGTGTAGCGCTATTGGTAAGTGAAGCTGGTAAGGAAGTTTTTATATTTCTGTTTTTATTTTGCTGTTGCTGCTCTTTGTCCTTATGGACAACCTTGCTATTGGATCGTTGCTTGTGGGAAGACGCCCCACATATGTGGTGGTTGCTCCTCCCCCTACTGAAATTGTGCCCTATAAAATACCAGCTGGTATTATCGATTATGTTTTGGCTAATCGTTATGCAGGAGACAGACATCCCGGTGAACACTTGCTATATCTGTCACAACTATGTTCATTATTTAAGCTTGCAGGTGTATCAATGGAGTTTGTCATGAGGAAATTGTTCTCCGTATCGCTTATAGATAAAGCTTCGTATTGGTATAAGCTTCTTGATAACTCACACTTTCTTGATTGGCAAGAGCTTATGTCTCTCTTTTATACCAAGTTTTATCCTCTTCATGAAATTCATCGAGACAGGAACTATATCTATAACTTTAGGTCTCGTGACGGAGAAAGCATTGCTCAACCTTGGGGGAGATTGAAGTCCCTAATGCTCAAATGTCCTATTCATGAGCTCCCCAAGAAAATTATACTTACAAATTTTTATGCCAGGCTTTCTCGTCAGGATAAGGAGATGCTGGATGCCTCCTCTAGTGGGGTATTTCAGACGAAGAGTGTTGAAGAAAGGTGGGATCTCATTGAAAGAATCCAGAGGAATACCGAAGATTGGGAAATCGATAAAGGTATTGAACCCGCTATAAATTATGAGCATGATTATATTGAGAGCTATTTGAAAACTGATTACTTCAATACCTTTTGCTCTAAGGTTGGTCTTGATTCCCATCTAATGATTGATTTCTGTAAGGATTTTGCCTCTCACGTTGATTCTTTTAAAAAGAAGAGAGATCAGCATCATGAACCTTTCAAAGAGTTACCTGTTGATATTCATGTTGCTGACCCTATTTTGCCTGTAGTTATATATGAAAAGCCTCCTTTTCCCGAAAGGATAAGGGAGCACTCTCTTGTGACAGGCATAATAAATAAAAGTGAGAGAAGAATTGATGAGCCTGTGGACCAGATCAAGGTCGATCCTCAAGTTGCATTGGTTAAAGACCTTGTTACTAATGATGTTTTGGATTCCAATGTAAATTTTTGTGCTGTTTCCACTAACCTTGTCACAGCCAAGAATAAAGGCCCAATTTCAGGTACTCCAGTAGTATCTGTTAAAATAGGAGATCACAATTATTATGGGCTATGCGATTTGGGATCGAGTGCTAGTGCTATCCCCTATTCACTTTATCAAGAGATCATCGGTGAGATTTCACCTTGTGAACTTGAAGAAGTTGATGTTACCATTCATCTTGCAAACAGAGCAACTATCTCTCCTATCGGAATTGTGAGAGACGTTGAAGTCCTATGTGGAAAGGTAAAATACCCTACCGACTTTCTAGTACTTGGTTCAGTGAGGGACAATTTTTGTCCTATTATTTTTGGTAGACCTTTTCTCAGAACTTGTGGAGCTATAATAGATTGCAAGAAAGGTAAAGTTTCTGTTGAATTCAATGGTGAGCCATATAAATTTAACTTTTCTAAGTTCTCTAAGCAGCCTCGTGGTACCGATTTACCTAGTGATGATAAAATTATTGAAAGTATTGCTTCTATTGCTATTCCCCCTAATGATCCTTTGCAGCAATATATGGAGGACCACGAGAATGATTTGCATATGCAGGAAAGAAATGAACTAGATGAAATATTCTTGAGACAACCTGCTATCCTGAAGCACAACCTTCCGGTTGAACCTTTGGGAATTTTATCAAAACCAAAAGAAGACCCGGTGTTCGATCTTAAACCTCTTCCCGATACGCTTAAGTATGCTTATTTAGATGAAAAGAAAGTATATCCTGTTATTATCAACTCTAACCTTTCAGGATATGAAGAAGAGCGACTATTGGAAGTACTTCGTAAACACCGAGGTGCAATTGGCTATACCCTTGATGACCTTAAGGGGATTAGTCCATCTATCTGTCAACATACTATCAACCTTGAGCCCGATGCTAAACCAGTTGTTGATCATCAACGACGGTTGAACCCGAAGATGATGGATGTTGTAAGAACTGAGATTCTCAAGCTTCTAGCCGCAGGTATTATCTACCCTATAGCTGATAGTAAGTGGGTAAGCCCGGTACATTGTGTTCCTAAGAAAGGAGGTACAACTGTGGTTCCTAATGATAAGAATGAACTAATACCTCAGAGAATTATTATTGGATATAGAATGTGTATTGATTACAGGAAGCTGAACAAGGCAACCAGGAAGGATCACTACCCGTTGCCGTTCATCGACCAAATGCTTGAAAGGTTATCCAAAAATACCGACTTTAGCTTGTTACCTTCCTTTCTGTGCAGAAATTTTTGCTATATATTTGCCCGGATTGTTCCGGCAACGTATCTCGCGATTTCGTGTGTTTTCTTTTCGATCTGTTTCTGCCAGGGTAAAAAGTTATTGTTAGAGATGTCTTCTTGTGGATCGAGAGGAGAGGACTTCTTGGGATGGCTTCTACGTCAAGTCCAGAAGGATCTTAATCAAGGGAAGCACGTTGACTGGGCTACCGAAGAAGAGATTGCCGCAAGACAAGTGGAGATGGAGCGCTCCGTGAGGGAGGAAGTCAAGACTATCACTGCCCAACAACAAGGAGGCCCAAGCAATCCCATCATGGTGGGATCTGTCCAACCTCATTATGATCTTTCTCTTAACCTTTCAGGGCCCACTACTTCACTTGAAGATCAACGTACGCTCTCCACCATCTCCGAGGCTTATCGCATCACCAATCAGCTATGCGAAGATTTCCATGTACTAAAGGTACAAGTGGAGATCTTGGAGAAGGAAAACCAAACCCTTCGCCGTGTCATAAGAGATTTGAAGAATCAACGTCAACACGAATGAGGAGTGAAATCTCCTTGGGTAATGGCATCCCCTTGGCTTGTTCCAAGCTTGGGGGAGTGCCCGGTATCTTTATCTTTATCTTTTGTCTTTTAGAGTCAAGTAGAGTCGTATCATGTCTAGGGAGGTTATTATATGAAATAGGTGTGTGCATTGAGGTCTATCACTCCTTCTGTGGAGAGATTGTATCCGTGAGTGTGGAGTCGTCTATGATGGAATATTAATGAGAAGTCTATTGGTTCCTTTGCTGCACTCGGTATTCTCTTCACGCAATCGACCTTATATGATGATTCTTATGGGGAGTATTGACCTTATATCAGGTATGGCTTTGAAAACATTATTTAATCTTGGCAAACATAGCTTGGGTCATAACAACAAGCATGATTTTCTTAAAGTAGCGACATAGCCAAAACCTTTATGTTATTATGCTTGAAGTGTTATGCTGACAAGGAAGACAACTTGATGTGTTATGCTTATTTTAATGTTTACGCTGTATATTGCTTTGCATCTTAGTCATCATCAATTGTCTGTTCTCTCAAAGCCTTTGCTAGCCTAAACTCTGTACTAAGCGGAATTCTGCTTGTGCATCCATACCCTTAAACCAATACCTTCCATATGAGTCCACCATACCTTCCTATTCGTGGTATTCCACTACCACCTCCTAAAGTATAGAATTTATGTGTTATCCTTAAATGTTCAAAATCTTCTATTTTGTGCCCCTGTTTTAGCTCATGAGGAAGTAGTAGTTAATTCATGATCTTTTTAAGTTGGAGAAGTTTTACCCCGGGATTGCATGTCTAATCTGCAAACCCCTAATACGAGGAGGAACTGGCATGAGTGCGCCCGGCTCATAAAAGATAATACAACAAACAAACCCTCCTTCATGCTTTGTTCATGAGAAATCACAAAACTTTGGTAGTGATAAACAAAGGAGATTAAGGGGATGTGATCGTCCCCATGCGGGAGCCGTTCCTCGAAACTTGTCCAGTTTGAGAAGTAATTGAGTTATCTATTAGCATTCGTTGACAAATCATGCACCTCTCAAAACTTGTTTTCATTCTGTTTGATTTAAGGATAGCACATGAGTTTTCCCTACTTCCCTAGAGCAGGGCCTATCTCTTAGTTTTAGGTTGAGTCAGTTATTCCTACTTCCTTCTATTCTTAAAGAGAGCAGACATTTGATGTTGACGAGGATTCATTCATATAAAGTTGCATTAAGATTTGTCATATCATATCCTTGTTGACATTATCATTTGATAAGTAAGTTGTTTGTCAAGCCCAGCTAAAGCAAACATCTTCCTTTGTGTTAACACTTTCACTTCTTGCCTAATAACATGTTCTTTCAAAAGCTTCAATTAATCTCATCAAAACATAAAGAGAAAGAGCAAAAGTAAAAGTTATTAGTTGTTCTTTGACCAGAGGACATGTTTGCCATGATTTGATGAGTTTCCTTAGCCCTACTTTCGATTATAAGTGTTACCACTCTTTTATAAGGGCCTTATGAGTTGAAGATTGCTGTTGAGGATATTTGAGTTTGGTGAAGAAACTGTGATGCTTCTTGTCCGTATTCTATTTATCGACACTTCACTCTCTAAACTTGTGGACAGGTTTACCGAGCTCAGTATTCGCTTGGGGACAAGCGAGGTCTAAGCTTGGGGGTGTTGATACGTCCAAAATGCATCACTATTTTATATCGTAATTCATCCTTATTCATTGATATATTTCACATTACGATGATGTTCTTATGTTGTTTTGGCCTATTTTACACAGTTTGCAACTTTCCAGTGCCGAAGCAGCAGACGCAGGATTCAGCGGTAAAAAGTGGATGCTGAGTTGCTGAAGAAGAATACCTCCAAATTACCTGAAAATCGACGGAGGGTATTTTCCAGAAGGATCACGAAGATACACAAAAGAGCAACCAGAGGGGGGCCACAGGGTGCCCAGGCGGCCACCTGGCGCGGCCCCCACCCTGGCCGCGCCGGGAGGGCGCCTGGAGCCCCTGGCCCACTCCAGGCTCCCCCCTCTGGCCTATATACTCCTCATCATCCAGAAACCCTAAAAGGAGGGGAGTTTACGGAGTTCCGCCGCCGCTCCGTGGCGGAAACCTACAGAGAAGAAAAGCCATCTCCGGCGGGCAGATTCCGCCGGGGAGATCACCTCCCGGAAGGGGAGATCATCGCCATCGTCATCACCATCGTCACGGGCATCATCGAGATCATCATCAACATCATCCCCAACATCAGCACCATCTCCATCTTCATCCAATCTCATCTCACAATTGCAACTTGTGTTGTAATCTGTACTATCTATCCTCTCTACCCTATCGGTGTTGATTACTACTTTGTGGTGAATGCTATTGAGTTTTGTTGGAGAAATATCATTGTGTCCAGATTGTTTATCATCCATCTATCTCCACTGATCATGATCTCTTTTATGTCTTGTGAGTAGTTACTTTAGTTCTTGAGGACATGGGAGAAGTCTTGTTGTTAGTAGTCATATGATGTTGAAGTAATATGTGTTGTTTGATACTTAAGTTGTGTTGTTATTTTCCTAGTGGTGTTGTGTGAGTCGAACACTCAACACTTCGCCTTATTAAGGACCTAGGGGAATACATTGTGTACAAAGAATGCTTACGGTGGGTTGCCGGAGTGACAGAAACCTGAACCCCAGTTCGCACGCTTTTGCACAAGGGAACAATGGATCATCGATCGTATTGCTATGGTTAGGCTTTTGCCTTAAATACTATCTTGTATTTGCGGATGCTTGCAAGGTGTTTAATCATAAGAGTGCACTCATCTTAGTCTAGAGGGTGTACTGGCATAGATCCACCCATTCAACACTTATCAACACATCACATAGTACCAATACGGAATATGGCGAAAGCACATGACTACCTCTCCCGTGTGTCCTCAAGAACACTTTAGCCTTTATAAGTTCAGTTGCTAGGCCTCTCCTTTGCTCAGAAAGGATTGGGCCACTTGTTACTCTCCAGTGCCTTTTACTTTGCTCGCTTTTACTTTCTTGTTGCTTATATCAAGAAAACCCCTAAAAAGTTATCTTTCAGTGCTTGCAGTTATTCCTTGCTCAAAATCACTTATCAATACCTTCTGCTCCTCGTTGGGTTCGACACTCTTACTTATCGAAAACGCTGCAATAGATCCCTTACGGTTGTGGGTCATCATGTGTCTATGGGGTGCCCCCTCCCCACGTATATAAAGGAGGGAGGGGAGGAGGAGGAGGCCGGCCTAGGGGGCACGCCATGAGGGGAGTCCTACTCCCACTAGGAGTAGGACTCCTCCTTTTCCTACTAGGACTAGGAGAGGGGAAACGAAGGGAGAGGAGGAGAATGAAAGAGGGGGCTGGCCCCCCTTGCCCTAAACCAATTCGGTTTGGGCCTTGGGGGGGCGTGCCCCACACTCCCTTTGTTGCCCTCTATTTCCACTAAGGCCCATGTAGGCCCATTAATCCCCCGGGGGTTACCGGTAACCTCCCGATATGATACGTCTCCAATGTATCTATAATTTTTGATTGTTCCATGCTATTATATATATTCTGTTTTGGATGTTTAATGGGCTTTATTATACACTTTTACATTATTTTTAGGACTAACCTACTAACCCAAGGCCCAGTGCAAATTGCTATTTTTTGCCTATTTCACAGTTTCGCAGATAAGGGATATCAACGGAGTCCAAACGGAATGAAACCTTCGGGAGAGTTATTTTTGGAACCGCATCTACCCAGAAGACTTGGAGTACACGCGAGGGAACGAATGAGGTGGCCACGAGGGTCCAGGGCGCGCCCCCTTCCCCTGGGCGCGCTCCCACCCTCGTGGGCCCAATCTGGCTCCCCCGATGCCCTCCTTCCTCCTATATATCCATGTACCCTGAAAACATCGAGGCAACAGAGAAAACCCTAATTCCACCGCCGCAACCTTCTATTCCCGTGAGATCCCATCTTGGGGCCTGTTCCGGAGCTCCGCCGGAGGGGGGATCTACCATGGAGTGCTTCTACATCAACACCATAGCCTCACCAATGAGTTGTGAGTAGTTTACCACAGACCTTCGGGTCCATAGTTATTAGCTAGGTGGCTTCTTCTCTCTTTTTGGATCTCAATACAAAGTTCTCCTCGATCTTCGAGGAGATCTATTCAATGTAATCTTTTTGTGGTGTGTTTGTCGAGATCCGATGAATTGTGAGTTTATGATCAAGATTATCTATGAACAATATTTGATTCTTTTCTGAAATATTTTATGTATGATTATAATATCCTTGCAAGTCTCTTCGAATTATTGGTTTGGTTTGGCCTACTAGATATATAGTTCTTGCAATGGGAGAAGTGCTTGGCTTTGGGTTCAATCTTGCGGTGTCCTTTCCCAGTGACAGAAGGGGCAGCAAGGCACGTATTGTATTGTTGCCATCGATGATAAAAAGATGGGGTTTATATCATATTGCTTGAGTTTATCCCTCTACATCATGTCATCTTGCTTAAAGCATTACTCTGTTCTTATGAACTTAATACTCTAGATGCAAGCTGGATAGTGGTCGATGTGTGGAGTAATAGTAGTAGATGCAGAATCGTTTCGGTCTACTTGTCACAGATGTGATGCCTATATATAATGATCATGCCTAGATATTCTCATAACTATGCGCTTTTCTATCAATTGCTCGACAGTAATTTGTTCACCCACCGTAGAATTCCGCTTTCATGAGAGAAGCCACTAGTGAAACCTATGGCCCCCGGGTCTATTCTCAACATATTAATCTTCCATCTACTTTACTTTGCTTTATTTACTTTCTGTTCTTTTACCAAAAATACCAAAAATATTATACTATCCTATCTATCAGATCTCAGTTTCGTAAGTGACCGTGAAGGGATTGACAACCCCTTATCGTGTTGGCCGCGAAGTTCTTATTTGTTTGTGCAAGTGCAAGGGACTCGCGCGTAGTCTCCTACTGGATTGATACCTTGGTTCTCAAAAACTGAGGGAAATACTTACGCTACTATGCTGCATTACTCTTTCCTCTTCGAGGGAATACAACGCAAGCTCAAGAAGTAGCAAGAAGAATTTCTGGCGTCGTTGCCGGGGAGGCTTACGCAAAATTCATATAGCAAGTACCTATCACAAACCCTTATCCTTCGCATTACATTATCTACCTCTCGTTTTCCTCTCCCCCACTTCACCCTTGCCGTTTTATTCACCTTTCTTCATCCGTGTGTTTACCGATCGCTTTGCCTCTTGTTTGTTTGTGTGTTGGATTGCTTGCTGGTCAATATGGCTCAGAATAATACCAAACTGTGTGACTTTTCCAATACCAACAATAATGATTTTATTAGCACACCTATTGCTCCTATTACCGATGCTGAATGTTGTGAGATCAATGCTGCCCTGTTGAATCTTGTCATGAAAGATCAATTTTCTGGCCTTCCTAGTGAAGATGCCGCTACCCATCTGAACAACTTTGTTGATTTGTGTGATATGAAAAAGAAGAGGGATACGGATAATGATATTGTTAAATTGAAGCTATTTCCGTTTTCACTTAGAGATCGTGCTAAAACTTGGTTTTCCTCTTTGCCTAGAAATAGTATTGATTCATGGAATAAGTGCAAAGATGCTTTTATCTCTAAGTATTTTCCTCCCGCTAAGATTATCTCTCTTAGAAACAATATTATGAATTTTAAGCAACTAGATCATGAGCATGTTGCACAAGCTTGGGAGAGAATGAAATTAATGATACATAATTTCCCTACACATGGTTTGAACTTATGGATGATTATACAAAAAAAATATGCTGGCTTGAATCTTGCTTCTAGAAATCTTTTAGATTCGGCCGCGGGGGGCACTTTCATGGAAACTACCTTAGGAGAAGCTACCAAACTCCTAGATAATATTATGGTTAACTACTCTCAATGGCACATCGAAAGATCTACTAGTAAAGAAGTGCATGGTATTGAAGAGATTACTGTTTTGAGTGGAAAGATGGATGACTTATGAAATTATTTTCTACTAAGAGTGCTTCTTCTGATCCTAATGATATGCCTTTATCCACGTTGATTGAAAATAACAATGAATCTTTGGATGTAAATTTTGTTGGTAGGAATAATTTTGGTAACAATTATAGAGGAAATGTTAATCATAGGCCCTTTCCTAGTAATTCCTCTAATAATTATGGTAATTTCTACAATAACTCTTATGGAAATTTTGGTAAGATGCCCTCTGAATTTGAAACTAGTGTTAAAGAGTTTAGGAATTGGCAAAAGAATTTCAATGCTTTGCTTGAAGAAAAATTGCTTAAGATTGATGAGTTGGCTAGAAATGTGGATAGAATTACTCTTGATGTTGATTCTTTGAAACTCAGATCTATTCCACCTAAGCATGATATCAATGAGTCTCTCAAAGCCATGAGAATTTCCATTGTTGAATGCAAAGAAAGAACCGCTAGGATGCATGCCAAAAAAAGATTGCTTTATGAAAGCGTGTTCTTCTAATTATCATGATAATAAAGATGAAGATCTGAAAGTTATTGATGTGTCTCCTATTAGATCCTTGTTTTCTAGTATGAATCTTGACAAAGATGGGACTGGAGATGAGTCTACTTTAGTTAAAAGGCATCCCAATGATTTAGAGTTTTTAGATCTTGATGCTAAAATTGTCAAAAATGGGATTGAAGAGATTAAAACTTTGCATAGTGATGAACCCACTATTTTGGATTTCACGGGATTCAATTATGATAATTGCTCTTTAATAGATTGTATTTCCTTGTTGCAATCCGTACTAAATTCTCTGCATGCTTATAGTCAAAATAAGTCTTTTACCAAACACATAGTTGATGTTTTGATGCAATCTTATAAAGAAAAACTTGAATTAGAAGTTTCTATCCCTAGAAAGCTTTATGATGAGTGGGAACCTACTATTAAAATTAAAATTAAAGATCATGAATGCTTTGCTTTGTGTGATTTGGGCGCAAGTGTTTCTACAATTCCAAAAACTTTGTGTGATTTGCTAGGTTTCCATGAGCTTGATGATTGTTCTTTAAATTTGCATCTTGCGGATTCTACCATCAAGAAACCTATGGGAAGGATTGATGTTCTTATTGTTTCCAATAGGAATTATGTGCCCGTAGATTTCATTGTTCTTGATATAGATTGCAATCCTTCATGTCCTATTATTCTTGGTAGACCTTTCCTTAGAACGATTGGTTCAATTATTGATGTGAAGGAAGGAAATATTAGATTCCAATTTCCGTTAAGGAAAGGCATGGAACAATTTCCTATAAATAAAATCAAATTACCTTATGAATCTATTATGAGAGCCACTTATGGATTGCCTACCAAAGATGGCAATACCTAGATCTATTCTTGTATCGTGCCTAGCTAGGGGCGTTAAACGATAGCGCTTGTTGGGAGGCAACCCAATTTTATTTTCTTTGTTTTTGCTTATGTTTAGGAATAAATTTTGCATCTAGCTTTTGTTTAGATGTGGTTTTGTGTTTTAATTAGTGTTTGTGCCAAGTAGAACCTTTGGGAAGACTTGTGTGAAGTTTATATGATCATGCTGTAAAAAACAGAAACTTTAGCGCTCATGAGATTGGCTGTCATTTTTTACTGGAGAGTGATATTTAGTTGATTCTTTTTGCAGATGATTAATAGACAAATTCCTCACGTTTACCAATTTATTTCAATTTTTTTGGAGTTACAGAAGTATTCGAAAGTTACAGATTACTACACACTATTATGTTTTTGACAGATTATGTTTTCTTAGTGTGTTGTTTGCTTATTTTGATGAATCTATGAGTAGTATCGGGGGGTATGAATCATGGAGAAGTTGGAATACAGTAGGTTTAACACCAATATAAACAAAGAATGAGTTCATTACAGTACCTTTGAGTGGTGGTTTGTTTTCATATACTAACGGAGCTCACGAGATTTTTGGCTAAGTTTTGTGTTGTGAAGTTTTCAAGTTTTGAGTATGGCTTTGATGGACTATGGAACAAAGAGTGGCAAGAGCCTAAGCTTTGGGATGCCCAAGACACCCCAAGGTAAAATTCAAGGACAACCAAAAGCCTAAGCTTGGGGATGCCCCGGGAAGGCATCCCCTCTTTCCTCTCCATCTATCGGTAACTATACTTGAGACTATATTTTTATTCACCACATGATATGTGTTTTGCTTGGAGCGTCACGTATGATTTGAGTCTTTGCTTTTTAGTTTGCCACAATCATCCTTGCTGGAAACACCTGTGACGACCCCGGCCCGACCGTGCACTAATCATACACGCAAATGCACACGATCAAGCCTAAGGACTCACGTGAAGGAATCACAACACAACTCTAAAACATAAATAAAAACATACAAGTTATATATTACAAGCCAGGGGCCTCGAGGGCTCGAATACATAACAAGTGTCATACACAAGGTTAGCGGAAGCGTTAGGTATCTGGGTACAGATACATCACAGTACTGAAATAGGCCTGTTACACAGGCGGGGCAAAAGAAAAGCTACGATCGAAAAGGCGCAGGCCTCCTGCCTGGTGTGACGACCCCGGCTCGACCGTGCACTAATCATACACGCAAATGCACACGATCAAGCCTAAGGACTCACGTGAAGGAATCACAGCACAACTCTAAAACATAAATAAATACATACAAGTCATATATTACAAGCCAGGGCCTCGAGGGCTCGAATACATAACATGATGTCTCACACATAGTCAGCGGAAGCGTTAGGTATCTGGGTACAGATACAACACAGCAGAAGATAGGCCTTTTACAAAGGCGGGGCAAAATAAAAGCTACGATCGAAAAGGCGCAGGCCTCCTGCCTGGGACCTCCGATCCTACTCCTGGTCGTCGTCCGCCGGCTCCTCGCAGTAGTACTCGCCGGCCGGGTAGTAGTAGTAGCCAGCCTCGGGCTGGTAGTAGAAGTCGTCCACAGGGACTGCGGGCACCATGGCTCCGTCGTCTGGTTTATCAAGTGGGTAGGACAAAAGAGGAAGCAAAGCAACCGTGAGTACTCATCCAAAGTACTCAGCAAGACTTACATCAGATCTATACTAGCAATGCAATATTTTCAAAGGAGGCTTTATGTGGGTGGACTAGACTGCAGAAAGCCAGAGTAGAGAGGGGAAAAGCCTAGTCCTGACGAAGACTAGCATCTTCAGCGTCTTGCAACAATTAGAGGGGAAATAGAATAGTTCATCATAATAATATATAGTGTTTGCAGCAACATCATCTCATATCTCAAGTCACCAGTTCTAGTTGTACCGAAGTGGATACAACTCCGAGTGTCCGTTACCGTAGGACAGGCTATCGATAGATTGTTTCTTCCCTGCAGGGGTGCACCAAGTTACCCACCACGCTCGCTTAACTCCGGCCGGACACACCATCAGGTCGTGCCCGCCCTCGGCTAAACCATACGCCGCAACCCGACCGGATACCGCCAGAGAGGATCGAGCACGCCGGACTAAACCTATGCCCCCAGGGGTCTGAGCCATCGCCCCGGACGCTCCGCACGTTACGTGGCCGTTCGGTAGCAGACCTAGCAACCCCTTATACAAGCGCAGTTGCATCCTAAGTCCAATCCGAACGGTCCGCTCAATCGCTGACGTCGTGACGACTCCGGCTGATGTATACGACGCAGAGCACCCACTCACACCCACGTGGTGGTTAGTGCTATCGGACCCGGAGGCCCCTCGGATCAAATATCCAAATCGCTTAGTGTATTGGGAGCGCGCGGCAACGAGCAGAGCCTACGATACTGTTGGCCCCGTCGTCCCGTCTCGAGGACTTGTGACAAGGACTGGAAAAGACCGGCCACGCCTCGTAGTTATCTCGCGGGTACCCTCTCTGGTCACCCGACTCCACAGCTCACGCCTCAAAGGCACTCGCGGGTACCCCTCTGGGTCAACCCGTCTCTATCCAACAAGTGTAGTAGTCACCATAAAGTGTCATCAGACGCACGATACCTCTGGCCGCACGCCTTTGTTCCTGGCGACGTCCGGCCTCGGGGATCGATACGTCTTTAAACACGGTACAGTGAACCAGGGCATCCGTGTGGTTTTCATGCCGATGAGGAATCCGAGGAATCACCCTCGTTGGACTCCCGAACGACAAGTCCCGATAAGGTGGTACCGGAGGAATCACCCTCGGCGGTATTCACCATAGCGGATGCACGACAAAAGCTAAGTCGGAAGTGGGAAGAGGAATCACCCTCGGTAACCCACAACGAGCTAGCTAAACTACAGGGACAACATCGAAAGTGAGTTCGGAGGTATCACCCTCGTCACCCGATGTTAACCCTGCGGAGTCGAGCATATTAGGAGAGGTGTGCGGTGCTGTGAAGAAGGTCAGGGGAAGGGGGCTCGATCGGTAGATCGAGGCAAGGGTACTATGCGAGGCAACTACGAGAGTGCGGGGTCTCAGCAGTGCTACCCAACCTATACTAAGCAGTTTATGAATAAATGCAGGTATCAACAATTTAGCAAAGACAGGCTATGCAACAGTAATAGGAGCAGTAGCAGTAGCAGCAATTCTAATGCAAGAATAAGAGAGAATAGACATAGGCGATATCGGAAATGCTCAAGGGGGGTTGCTTGCCTGGTTGCTCGGTGGCAAAAGCAAGATCGTCGGAGGGGGAACCAATCACCGGGACATCGTCGGTCTCGGGATCTGCGTCAGCACCGGACTCTACCGAGAGAGAAGAGGGGGAAGAAACAAATAAATACACAAGCATATGCAACACACAGCGTGCTAAGCTAACGTGCAGTGCAGGGTTGCCTAAAAACATGTCTAGGGCATATTAGTTATTTTTAGGAAATTGTTTGGATTTATTTTATTAAAGTTGAGCACTATTCATTTATCGAAAACAGGTCAAAAGTTCCAAGTTCATCTAGCTAGGGACATCTGATGGGAAAACGGAGGGCGTATCTAGATTCGTATCGAAATTCTGATCAATTTTCATATATAAATTATTTTCATCGGAGTTACGGATTAAAAGATATGATTTTTCAAAGTTTAAATGATTTTCTGGATTTTATTTAAATTAACAGAAAAAGGAAATATGACATCAGCATGATGTCATGCTGGCATCAGCAAGTTAACAGGTCGGCTGACCAGTCAAACCTGACATGTGGGTCCAGTGGGACCCACATGTCAGCCTCTATTACCAAAACAGAGTTATTTTTAATCTAACTAAACCTATTTACCTACTGGACCCCACCTGTCAGTGACCTAATTAGTTAACTAATCAGTTTTAATTATAAAAACGTTTATTAAACTAATTAACCGAGGTGGGACCCACATGTCATACGCAGTGGCAACAGTAATACTCGTTGACCGTGGTCAACGCGGTCAAACCTCGCAGCGGGGCCCACTGGCAGCCTCACAGGGAGGGCCCCACCGCATGCCAGGTCAGCGGGGCCGCCGGAACGAGCTCCGACGAGCTCCCGCGACGGCGCTCTCGCCGGAGAGCGTCGGAAAACGGCCACAGAGGGCCATTTTGCACGCGACTACTTGCGTTCGAACGGGCTCGCCAAGCCGCATCCATTCGTGGCGTCGGACGGGACTAGGACGGAGAGAAACGGCGGTGGCGTCGACCGCGCCGGCGCCGGAGTTCGGCCATCTCGCGAGCGGCGACTAGACGACGCAGCAGGTCTAGCGAGGGTGTTCTACGGGGCCCTAGCGAGGCCTAGAGCACGGCCATGAGCTCAGTTGAGCTCGACGGGCAGCGCGGCCACGTCGGGAAGCTCATCGACGGCGAGGAGGTGCGGCATCTCTAACGCGGCCGCTACGGCGATGGAAAGGCGTGGGAGAGGAGAGGAAGAGGCTGCGACTGCTCACCGGGCCCTGCAGATGTGCTCAAATGGGCTCGGGGAAGCGCGTCGTCGCCGGAATCAACGCCGGCGTCCGTCGGCGTCGAGGAAGAAGAAGAACCCGAAGCGCTCGTCGTGGATCTCCTCGGCGCCAACCAGAGGCACCAGAGGATGAGGAGGAAGGCGGCGGAGCTTCTCGACACGAACAGCGGGCTCGGGGCCGCCGGTGGCCGCGGGGACGACGGAGCGCGGCGACGGTGGCGCACGGGCGACGGATCTGGGGGGGAAAGAAGGGCTCGGCAGAGCGAGGAGGAGAGGGGGAAATGGAGGGGGCGACCAGGGGAAGGGCTCGGCGTCGCCCTTATCCTCTCCTCCCAACCACTCCGGCGCCGTGGCGAGCGGAGGGTGGAGCGGCGCGCGCTCGGCCATGGCCGCGGCGACAGCGAGGCGAGGAGGACGGCGGGCAGGTGAGAGTAGTTGGAGGTGGGCTGGGCCTCAATGTGGGGCTAGAGCCCAGTAGGCCTGAGGCATTATTCTATTTTGCTTTTTCTGTTTTTAAATTTTAACAGAAAGGTTTTAGCAATAAACCTCAGTAGCAAAAGTCATGTAGCAAAAATGTGGAACTTGGCCACATAATTACCATGGAATATTCTGTATTTTTAGAAAATGGTTTGGACATTAATTGAACATTTTTGGAATTTTCAAAAATGTTTTAGGCATTTAAAATGCTGTTTTGGCATTGTTTTAAATGCTCAGGCCCAAAGCAAATTGATAGAGATGTTGTTTTCATTAACAACAATTGTTTTGAAATATTTGCAGCAACAAGGACATTTTTCCATAATTTTTGGATCAACTCCATTTTGCATTTGAATTTGAACTTGAATTTCAGAGGGAGTTTGGAAGTGATTGTTTTAACCACTGTGATAATGCATTGCTAATGATGATGACATGGCATATTTAGCAGAGTGTCACAGTGCTTAATACAAAGGGGTGTTACACCTGGGACCTCCGATCCTACTCCTGGTCGTCGTCCGCCGGCTCCTCGTAGAAGTACTCGCCGGCCGGGTAGTAGTAGTAGCCAGCCTCGGGCTGGTAGTAGTAGTCGTCAACGGGGGCTGCAGGCACCATGGCTCCGTCGTCTGGTTTCCACGCGGGTAAGACAAAAGGGGAAGCAAGCAACCGTGAGTACTCATCCAAAGTACTCAGCAAGACTTACATCGGATCTATACTAAGCAATGCATCATTTTCAAAGGAGGCTTTATGTGGGTGGACTGGACTGCAGAAAGCCAGAGTAGAGAGGGGAAAAACCTAGTCCTGACGAAGACTAGCATCTTCAGGGTCTTGCAGCAGTAGAAGGGCGCAGATTAGTACATCATAATGAAAAGTGTTTATAGTAATATCAACCTCGGCCGGGGATCCTTCCTCGACTCCCTGCGAGAAAGCAATCCCAGAGCCCTACCTCATATCTCAAGTCACCAGTTCTAGTTGTATCGAAGTGGATACAACTCCGAGTGTCCGTTACCGTAGGACAGGCTATCGATAGATGTTTTCTTCCCTGCAGGGGTGCACCAACTTACCCACCACGCTCGCTTAACTCCGGCCGGACACACTGGCTGGGTCCTGCCCGGCCTCGGCTAAACAACACGACGCAACCCGACCGGAAACCGCCAGAGAGGATCGAGCACGCCGGACTAAGCCTATGCCCCCGGGGGTCATGGTCCATCGCCCCGGACGCTCCTGCACGTTGCGAGGCCGTTCGGTAGCAGACCTAGCAACCCCTTATACAAGTACGCAGTTGCATTCCGGGTCCAATCCGAACGGGCCGCTCAATCGCTGACGTCGTGACGACTCCGGCTGATGTATACGACGCAGAGCACCCACTCACACCCACGTGGTGGTTAGTGCTATCGGACCCGAAGGCCCCTCGGATCAAATATCCAAATCGCTTAGTGGATTGGGAGCGCGCGGTAACGAGCGTTGCCACCACACCGGTGGCCCCGACGTCCCGTCTCGAAGACTTGTGACAAGGACCTTACAGGACCGGCCACGCTTCGTAGTTATCTCGCGGGTACCCTCACTGGTCACCCGACTCCACAGCTCACGCCTCGAAGGTACTCGCGGGTACCCCTCTGGGTCAACCCGCCTCCATCCAACATGTGTAGCAGTGACTATAAAGTGTCTTCAGACGCACGATACCTCTGGCCGCACGCCTTTGTTCCTGGCGACGTCCGGCCTCGGGGATCGATACGTCTTTAAACACGGTACGGTAAACCAGGGCATCCGTGTGGTTTCCATGCCGATGAGGAATCCGAGGAATCACCCTCGTTGGACTCCTAAACGACAAGTCCCGATAAGGTGGTACCGGAGGAATCACCCTCGGCGGTAATCACCATAGCGGATGCACGACAAAAGCTAAGTCGGAAGTGGGAAGAGGAATCACCCTCGGTAACCCACAACGAGCTAGCTATACTACAGGGACAACATCGGAAGTGAGTTCGGAGGTATCACCCTCGTCACCCGATGTTAACTCTGCGGAGTCGAGCATATTAGGGGGTGTGCGGTGGTGTGAAGAAGGTCAGGGGAAGGGGCTCGATCGCTTGATCGAGGCAAGGGTACTATGCGAGGCAACTACGAGAAAGCGGGACCACAGCAGTGCTACCCAATCTATACTAAGCAGTTTAAGAATAAAGACAGGTATCAACAGTATTTGCAAAAACAGGCTATGCAGCAGTAATAGGAGCAGCAGCAATAGCAGCAATTCTAATGCAAGAATAAGAGAGAATAGACATAGGCGATATCGGAAATGTTCAAGGGGGGGTTGCTTGCCTGGTTGCTCGGTGGCAAAAGCAAGGTCGTCGGAGGGGGAACCAATCACCGGGACGGCGTCGGTCTCTGGAGCGGCGTCAGCGTCGGACTCTACCGAGAGAGAAGAGGGGGGGGGGAAGAAACAGATAAATACACAGAATACAAGCATCACAAAACGTGCTAGGCTAATGTGCAGTGCAGGGTTGCCTAAAAACATGTCTAAGTCATATTAGTTATTTTTTAGTATTTAACTGGAATTATTAACCGGTGTATGTGCACTATTCATCTACCGAAAGCGGGCTAAAAGTTGCGGGTTCACCTCCGTAGAGGGTCCCGACACGGAAACAGATAGCACGGTTGGCTTCGTCTCGTCGTTCTGAGCAACATTCATGTAGAAAGTTTTTCCATCCGAGCTACGGATAAAAAGATATGAATTTCCGAAGTTTTAACAATATTCTGGATTTTCTGCTTTATTAATAATTCGAACTATTTTTAAACCAGAAATGCTACGGGTACCCACTAGTGCACCCAGCAGAGTGCTATGTGGCTGACAGTGGGTCCCAGTTGACTGGGTCAACTGTCCAGTCAGCAGAGGCTGACGGGTGGGGCCCAGTGCTGAGTCAGCAGTCACAGTCAGCAGATCCTATCCGTTTGAACAGTAAACGGTGGGCCCCACAGGTCAGTTATTTATTTAACTTAACAGTTTTGTTAGGGGTTAATTAAGCCGCGTGGGGCCTAGCTGTCATAGACTCTAGGGGTTAGTTAGTGGAGTAGTTAGTGGATGATTAACCCCTTAACGACGGTGCCACGTCAGCTAAGCCGGATTAAGCGCCGGCGTTAACCCAGCGGCTCCGGCGATCGCCGGTCGGCCGATTCCGGGCACGAGAGCACGCGTGGTTGGGTCCGTTCGAACCCGCGTAGTGCGGCGGTTCTAGTGGTGGCCGCCGTTGGACCGGAGGTGGCCGGAGATGTGGCCGGCGACGACCTAGGCGGCGGTGGCGCTCGGCGTCCGTCGCGTTCGCGGTTAGGGGGGGCTCGGGGAGATGCGTGCATGGGCGCGTTGTGCTCCTGGGAACCCCAGGAGCACAACGGTGGGCTCCGACGGGCGTGACAACGACCGAGGCCACGGCGGTGAGGAGCTCAGCGGCGGCTAGCGCACGGCGACCCGCCACGGGCGTGTAAAGTCGAGGAGAAGAGGCAGGGAGGGGAGGAGCGGCTTACAGCGAGGTGTGGCCGTTCAAAATAAGCTCGGGGAAGGGACGGAGTGGCCGGAGGCGTGCAAATCGCGGCGGCGGCCCGAGGTTGACGACGACGTAGATCCCGGTGAGAAAGATTCCCTCGGCTCCAACTAGACCCACCGGACGAGGTAGCCGTCCCCGGCGGAGCTCACAGACCACACCAGCACTCCCGGGACCGCCGGTGGCCACGGCAAACCACGGCGAACGGCGACTGCCGCGTCGGCCGAAGAGGGGAATGGAGAGGAGAGCGGGAGCGAGGTGAAGGAGAGGAAGAGAGTGAGCCAGAAAGGGTGTTGGGGGGGGGGTCTCCCTTATCCCCTCCTACCTGCCCACGCCGCCGTGGCGAGCTGCGGCCGGTGGGAGCGAGGCCAGCCGCGGCGTGTTCGACAGGTCGACGGGAGCAGGTGAGGGGGATGAGCGTTGGGCCGGTTGGGCCTTTGCCTAGGCGTCAGATAGATCTCCCCTCTGCTCTGTTTTCCTTTATTGAATAAGGCAGAGATGGAAAGGAGTTTGTGGGACCACCAAATCATTTTTGTAAAAAGTGCAAGTTGGCCCATAAATTATTTTGCAATACTCCTTGCTGGCAAAAATTGGATTGGGCAATTTTGTAGCACTTTTGGAATTTCCAAAAATGCAAAGGCATTAATTTGTGCTGATAAAACACTGTTTAAAGCCCTAGCCCACATTTGGAGTTGCTGGTGATGTTGTTTTCAACAACAACATTTGTTTTGGAATATTTGCTAAATGATGAACATTATTCCATAATTTTTGGAACATCCTCATTTTGCATTTGAATTTGAATTTGAATTTTCAGGGGCAAATTTGAGTTGCTTTGTTTAACCACTGTGATTAGCTTTGCAAATGAACATGACATGGCATGATTAACCAAATGTCACAGTGCTTAATACAAGGGGGGTGTTACAACACCTTTTGAGAGAGATAAATATGAATTAGAATTTATTAGAATACTCTATGTGCTTCACTTATATCTTTTGAGCTAGATAGTTTTGCTCTAGTGCTTCACTTATATCTTTTAGAGCACGGTGGTGATTTTATTATGTAGAAATTGTTGATCTCTCATACTTCACTTATATCTTTTTGAGAGTCTTTTAGAACAGCATGGTAATGTGCTTTGGTTATAAAACTAGTCCCAATATGATAGGCATCCAAGATGGGTATAGTAAAAAATCATATAAAGTGCATTGAATACTATGAGAAGTTTGATACTTGATGATTGTTTTGAGGTATGAGGATGGTGATATTAGAGTCAGGCTAGTAGAGTAGTTGTGAATTTGAGAAATACTTTTGTTAAGGTTTGCAAGTCCCGTAGCATGCACGTATGGTAACCGTTGTGTGACAAATTTGAAGCATGAGGTATTTCATTGAGTGTCATCCTTTCTGTGGAGGTCGGGATCGCGCGATGGTTAACTCCTACCAACCCTTCCCCTAGGAGCATGCGTGTAGTACTTTGTTTTGATGACTTGTAGATTTTTGCAATAAGTATGTGATTTCTTTATGACTAATGTTGAGTCCATGGATTATACGCACTCTCACCCTTCCACCATTGCTAGCCTCTCTTGTACCGCGCAACTTTCACCGGTACCATACACCCACCATATACCTTCCTAAAAACAGCCACCATAACTACCTATCATGGCATTTCCATAGCCATTCCGAGATATATTGCCATGCAACTTTCCACTGTTTCGTTTGCTATGACACGCTTCATCATTGTCATATTGCCATGCATGATCATCTAGTTGACATCGTATTTGTGGCTAGGCCACCATGCATAATTTTTCATACATGTCACTCTTGATTCATTGCACATCCCAGTACACCGCCGGAGGCATTCATATAGAGTCATACTTTGGTCTAGTATCGAGTTGTAATATCAGTTGTAATATCGAGTTGTAAATCAATATAAGTGTGATGATCATCATTATTAGAGCATTGTCCCAAAGAAAAAAAGGCCAAAGTAAAAAAGAAAGGCCCAAAAAAGGGAGAAAAAAAAACAAAACAAAACAAAACAAAAGGGACAATTCTACTATCTTTTTCCACACTTGTGCTTCAAAGTAGCACCATGATCTTCATGATACAGAGTCTCTTGTTTAGTCACTTTCATATACTAGTGGGAATTTTCATTATAGAACTTGGATTGTATATTCCATCGATGGGCTTCATCAAATGCCCTAGGTCTTCGTGAGCAAGCAAGTTGGATGCACACCCACTTAGTTTCTTTTGTTGAGCTTTCATACATTTATAGCTCTGGTGCATCCGTTGCACGGCAATCCCTACTCACTCACATTGATATCTATTGATGGGCATCTCCATAGCCCATTGGTGCGCCTAGTCGATGTGAGACCATCATCCTCTTTTTTGTCTTCTCCACAACCACCATTCTATTCCACATAGTGCTATGTCCATGGCTCACGCTCATATATTGCGTGAAAGTTGAAAGAGTTTGAAAAAATTAAAGTATGAAACAAGTGCTTGGCTGAAACCGAGGTTGTGCATGATTGGAGTATTTTGTGTGACGAAGATGGAGCATAGCCTAACTATATGATTTTGTAGGGATGAACTTTCTTTGGCCATGTTATTTTGAGAAGACATGATTGCTTTGTTAGTATGCTTGAAGTATTGTTATTCTTATGTCAATATGAACTTTTATCTTGAACCTTTCGGATCTGAACATTCATGCCACAACAAAGAGAATTACATTGGGAATTATGTTGGTTAGCATTCCACATCAAAAATTCTGTTTTTATCATTTACCTCCTCGAGGACGAGCAGGAATTAAGCTTGGGGGTGCCTGATACGTCTCCAACGTATCTATAATTTTTTATTGTTCCATGCTATTATATATTCTGTTTTGGATGTTTAATGGGATTTATTATACACTTTTATATTATTTTTGGAACTAACCTACTAACCCAAGGCCCGTGCAAATTGTTGTTTTTTGCCTATTTCAGAGTTTCATAGAAAAGGGATATCAAACTGAGTCCAAACGGAATGAAACCTTCGGGAGAGTTATTTTTGGAACTGTATCTACTCAGAAGACTTGGAGTACACACGAGGGGACGAAGGAGGTGGCCACGAGAGTCCAGGGCGCACACCCCACCCTCGTGGGCCCCCTCTGGCTCCCCGATGCCCTCCTTCCTCCTATATATATATATATATCCATGTACCCTGAAAACATCGAGGCAACAGAGAAAACCCTAATTCCACCACCGCAACCTTCTATTCCCGTGAAATCCCATCTTGGGGCCTGTTCCGGAGCTCCGCCGGAGGGGGGATCTACCACGGAGTGCTTCTACATCAACACCATAGCCTCACCAATGAGTTGTGAGTAGTTTACCCCAGACCTTCGGGTCCATAGTTATTAGCTAGATGGCTTCTTCTCTCTTTTTGGATCTCAATACAAAGTTCTCCTCGATCTTCGAGGAGATCTATTCGTTGTAATCTTTTTGCGGTGTGTTCGTCGAGATCCGATGAATTGTGGGTTTATGATCAAGATTATCTATGAACAATATTTGATTCTTTTCTGAAATCTTTTATGTATGATTATAATATCCTTGCAAGTCTCTTCGAAATATTGGTTTGGTTTGGCCTACTAGATCTATAGTTCTTGCAATGGGAGAAGTGCTTGGCTTTGGGTTCAATCTTGCGGTGTCCTTTCCCAATAACTGCAGGGGCAGCAAGGCACGTATTGTATTGTTGCCATCGAGGATAAAAAGATGGGGTTTATATCATATTGCTTGAGTTTATCCCTCTACATCATGTCATCTTGCTTAAAGCATTACTCTGTTCTTATGAACTTAATACTCTAGATGCATGCTGGATAGCGGTCGATGTGTGGAGTAATAGTAGTAAATGCATAATCGTTTCGGTATACTTGTCACGGACGTGATGCCTATATATAATGATCATGCCTAGATATTCTCATAACTATGCACTTTTCTATCAATTGCTCGACAGTAATTTGTTCACCCACCGTATAATTCTGCTTTCATGAGAGAAGCCACTAGTGAAACCTATGGCCCCCGGGTCTATTCTCAACATATTAATTTTCCATCTACTTTACTTTGCTTTATTTACTTTCTGTTCTTATACCAAGAATACCAAAAATATTATACTATCATATCTATCAGATCTCACTTTCGTAAGTGACCGTGAAGGGATTGACAACCCCTTATCATGTTGGCTGCGAAGTTCTTAGTTGTTTGTGCAGGTGCGAGGCACTCGCGCGTAGTCTCCTACTGGATTGATACCTTGGTTCTCAAAAACTGAGGGAAATACTTATGCTACTTTCCTGCATCACCCTTTCCTCTTCGACGGAATACAACGCAAGCTCGAGAAGTAGCACGGTACTCTGGTATTTATCCGATAACCCCCGGAACTCATCCGGTGTCCGAATATAACCTTCCAATATATGAATCTTTATGTCTCGGACATTCCGAGACTCCTCATCATGTCCGTGATCACATCCGAGACTCCGAACTACCTTCGGTACATCAAAACACGTAAACTCATAATACCGATCGTCATCGAAGTGAAGGAAATATGCCCTAGAGGCAATAATAAAGTTATTATTTATTTCCTTATATCATGATAAATGTTTATTATTCATGCTAGAATTGTATTAACCGGAAACTTAGTACATGTGTGAATACATAGACAAACAGAGTGTCACTAGTATGCCTCTACTTGACTTGCTCGTTAATCAAAGATGGTTAAGTTTCCTAGCCGTAGACATGAGTTGTCATTTGATGAACAGGATCACATCATTACAGAATGATGTGATTGACTTGACCAATTCTGTTAGCTTAGCACTTGATCGTTTAGTATGTTGATATTGCTTTCTTCATGACTTATACATATTCCTATGACTATGAGATTATGCAACTCCCGAATACCGGATGAACACTTTGTGTGCTATCAAACATCACAACGTATCTGGGTGATTATAAAGATGCTCTACAGGAGTCTTCGATTGTGTTTGTTGAGTTGGCATAGATCGATATTAGGATTTGTCACTCCGATTGTCGGAGAGGTATCTCTTGGGCCCTCTCGGTAATGCACATCAGTATAAGCCTTGCAAGCAATGTGACTAATGAGTTAGTTGCGGGATGATGCATTACAGAACGAGTAAAGAGACTTGTCGGTAACGAGATTGAACTAGGTATGATGATACCGATGATCGAATCTCGGGCAAGTAACATACCGATGAGAAAGGGAACAACGTATGTTGTTATGCGGTTTGACCGATAAAGATCTTTGTAGAATATGTAGGAGCCAATATGAGCATCCAGGTTCCGCTATTGGTTATTGACCGGAGATGTTTCTCGGTCATGTCTACATAGTTCTCGAACCCGTAGGGTCCGCACGCTTAACGTTCGATGACGATTTGTATTATGAGTTATGTGATTTGATGACTGGCGTTTGTTCGGAGTCGCGGATGAGATCATGGACATGACGAACAGTCTCGAAATGGTCGACACGTAAAGATCGATATATTGGAAGGCTATATTTGGACATCGAAAATATTTCGAGTGATTCGGGTATTTTTTCGGAGTATCGGAGAGTTACGGGAATTCGTATTGGGCCTTAATGGGCCATACGAGAAAGGAGAGAAAGGCCTCAAGGGTGGTCGCGCCCCTTCCCCATGGACTGGTCCGAATTGGACTAGGGAAAGGGGGCGCCCCCTTCCTTCCTTCTCCTTCTCCCTTCCCCTTTTCCTATTCTATGTGGGAGGTGGAATCCTACTAGGACTAGGGAGTCCTAGTAGCACTCCACACTTTGGTGCGCCCTATGAGGGCCGGCCTCCTCCTCGATCTATCATTTATATACGTGGCCAAAGGTCACCCCAAGGACACACAAGTTGATTTGCAAAACGTGTGCGGTGCCCCTCCCCACAGTTACACACCTCGGTCATATCGTTGGAGTGCTTAGGCGAAGCCCTGCGCCGGTAGCTTCATCATCACCGTCACCACGCCGTCGTGCTGACAAAACTCTCCCGTGATGCTCAACTGGATCAAGAGCTCGTGGGACATCATCGAGCTGAATGTGTGTTGAACACGGAGGTGCCGTACGTTCGGTGCTTGGATCAGTTGGATCGCAAAGACGTTCGACTACATCAACCGCGTCACTAGACGCTTCCGCTTTCGGTCTACAAGGGTACGTAGACACACTCTCTCCACTCGTTGCTATGCTTCTCCTAGATAGTCTTGTGTGATCGTAGGAAAATTTTGAAATACTACGTTCTCCAACACGAACTTTAAGCGTGCGGACCCTACGGGTTCGAGAACTATGTAGACATGACCGAGACTCATCTCCAGTCAATAACCAATAGCGGAACCTGGATGCTCATATTGGTTCCTACATATTCTACGAAGATCTTTATCGGTCAAACCGCATAACAACATACGTTGTTCCCTTTATCATCGGTATGTTACTTGCCCGAGATTCGATCGTCGGTATCATCATACCTAGTTCAATCTCATCACCGGCAAGTCTCTCTACTCATTCCGTAATACATCATCTCGTGACTAACTCATTAGTCATTTGCTTGCAAGGCTTATTATGATGTGTATTACCGAGAGGGCCCACAGATACCTCTCCGACACTCGGAGTGACAAATCCCATTCTCGATCTATGCCAACACCACAAACACCTTTGGAGACACCTGTAGAGCATCCTTATAATCACCCAGTTACGTTGTGACGTTTGATAGCACACAAGGTGTTCCTCCGGTATTCGGGAGTTGCATGATATCATAGTCATAGGAACATGTATAAGTCATGAAGAAAACAATAGCAGTAAAACTAAACGATCAAGTTGCTAAGCTAACGGTTGGGTATTGTCCATCACATCATTCTCCTAATGATGTGATCCCGTTGATCAAATGACAACTCATCTCTATGGTTAGGAAACATAAACATCTTTGATCAATGAGCTAGTCCAGTAGAGGCATACTAGGGACACTCTGTTTCGTCTATGTATTCACACATGTACTAAGTTTTCGGTTAATACAATTCTAGCATGAATAATAAACATTTATCATGATATAAGAAAATACAAATAACAACTTATTATTATTGCCTCTAGGGCATATTTCCTTCAGGTTTGCCCTTGATATGTTTTCTATTTTACCGGTCTCATGGTGGTAGTTGGGAGACCGGGTTATAGGACCGATCGCCATACTATCAAAGGGGGATCTCGATGAGTAGCTTGATTGTATCGTTCGCAAAGAGCTCAAACCATTACGTCCTTGCACCATCTTTATTGGTTCTTGTTTGGTTCTTCTCCTTGTGAGTTTTGGAGCTTATGGCCATCTTGATTGTAACATCCCAAATTTTCAATTTGGAATGTTATACATAGATCATATTTGCATTTCATGCTTTTTGCATTTTGTTTGTGGAGTTCCTCGAAATTCTAAGCAACTCAAGGACCTACGGAGAGAGTTGGGAATTTTACCGTTTTCGTATTTGAGTTCGCTCGAATACCGGTACGAGGACAGTGTAATTCTAATTATTATTTTCTCTCCTAAAAATATTTCTAAATAATAAGAAGACTAGGTCCGTAAGGGTTCCATTTTTCTGGTTTTTTGGAATTTTTTTTACCTATGCTGTTTGAGCGACACGTTACCTTCGTGTGTGCAGTACATCCTACAGCGGCCTTCCTTTGTTTTCTCTTTAATATTTGTTTGACTACCGTTGCATGCATGTCTTGGTCCAGTTCACGTGAGCTTTTTTGGTGGCCTTCTAGATTTCCAATGATTGCTGCATGGGCCATGCATGCCGCCACGTCTGTGTCACACGTTGTTGACTGGTTACTGATTGACACGTTGTCTTCTAGACTTTTACCTTCTCTGTTGGGGTGACGCGTGTGCGTGAAAGTTGATGTGTTCGATTCCATTCTTCCTTTGCTTGGACTGTTCAAGCACATTTTGTTTATTGCTGCATAGATGTGGTGGGCTCTCCTGGAAGGTTCTTCCTTAAAAAAGAGGTGTATGGACTGATTTTGTCTCATGCCAAAAGATTAGGTTGACCGCGTGGCTCTTCTAGAGATGTATGGGCTGATTTTGTTTTTAGCACCGCTGCATGGCTCATGCATGCATGCATGCGGCCACGTTTGCCTGTTGTACAGTTGTCTCTCTGTGCTATGGATGGACACGTTGTGTTCTTCGTCTTTCTGGTGAGTTCTTTTTTCATCTTCTTTTGCTTGCCTATAAGTAGCTCCTTGCTTTGTTGGTCCTTCATTCAGTTTCCACGTCCTTCCCTAGATTGGTCATCTCGATTCAGTTTCCGCCTCACTGCTGCATCCATTCTATCCAGGCTCTAGCACCGTCTTGCCTCCGGCAGTTGGAGACGAAGCATCTGGTCATGGAAAGCCGCATCAGGATGTTCGGTGTGGTGGTCATGGCGCACCATGTTGGGTCTACTTCACCATCATCGTGCTCCGCCGCCGCCTACAGCCGACGCACCGGTGAGGTCCGCGCATGGAGCACAGTAGCAAGCAGCAGTTTGAGGCGAGGTATATCGCATTGGTCTCCTGCTACTCAAAGGCGAGGCCTCGGACGAGTGGCCAAATCCACGTGAGGTGGATGTTGCAGGCACGGCCATCTCCCCCTTCCTTCCTTCTTTTCCCCTCCAACTAGAATGTTATCTTTACCATGTCTTCTTTCCTTGTTATATTGTTTTTGCACCCATGGGGATAGAGATGTTACCTCAGTTCGGCAACGAAGCCAGTGATTGGTATGCAATAATTTTCATTAATACGGTATCAACTTATTTCAGTCCACCTGACGGAACGAGTTTGCATCTGATTCTGTCAGAACTTATGGAAAGTTTCTAAAAGAAATTATGACATGGTATTTTTCTTCCCTCTTGATTTATTCCATTCGTATCTGCTCTGCCCTAGGTTCGTCCCCAATTATAAAATTTGGAGCCTCCCGCTGAAGGTCCAAGGAGGTGGAAGCATGAACAATGCCCTCATCAAATCAACTTAATTGGATTCGAATCGAAGGATGACTTTCGAGAAAAGGTAGTATGCAACTTCATTTATATTATGCACTTGGCAGGGATATTCTCAAGGAATTGCAAGATGATGGGCTATACACTTCACATAGCCTGAGACCATGGTGAGTACATGGTCTTTTGACTTACTTTCTTTGTAGTTGTTTTACAAATTGAGGAGGGGTAGCAGATGGATGGCATTGCCATGCAGAACTGAAAACACTGCTGGATGACTACAGACTCTTCACTAGAATAAAAACAGGTGCGTGAGATGATAGATCGGGACAGACATGCATGCTCCAAGTTGTGAGCAGTTTTGTTTTTAGAGAGATGTTTATCCTGGAATGGAAATTTTTCTTATGAATATTTCTTAATGTGCCAGTTATGTGGTGTTTGGTTGGACGTGCGCATTTGCCGTACCATGGGGTACTCTTTGGCTGAAGTACATATTTTGTACTCCCTCGGTAAACTAATATAAGAGTGCTTAGATCACTACTTTAGTTATCTAAACGTTCTTATATTAGTTTACAGTAGTTTACAGAGGGAGTATCTTCTTTGGACCTAAATCAGACTGTTCAAGTGGTGTTTGCTCAGAACATGCAGGTGGAGCACTATGGGATACTCTTTGGCTGAGGTACAACTTTTATATCTTCTTTGCTTTGCCAGAAAGCAAGACGTTGGAAGAAAAGAAATATGCATCTTACGAACTAACCAAACAAGGCCTTAGAATTTTAATATCTTAGATATAATATTTGGGAAGGCGGTGTTTTTATTTTATGAAAAGAGTCTCATTACTTTAGAGACAACAATAGAATCGGCACTGTCATATATTATGGTGTGGGTTCTCCTCCCAAAGAATGCTGAGGCCATAACCGCAAAAGATTTCAGGCCGATCAGCCTTGTCTGTAGCTTCGCCAAGTTGATCACCAAGATCATGGCCTCGAGACTTCAGCGCCGGATGAATGAGCTCGTCAGCCCATGCCAGAATGCGTTTATCAAAGGGCGTGCCATCCACGACAACTTCTGTTACGTCAATGGGATGGCAAAAGCCCTCCGACGTGCAAACACACCGGCCCTAATGCTCAAACTGGACATTCAACGCGCCTTCGACACGGTGTCTTGGGAGTTCCTGCTAGAATTGCTTGTGGCAAGAGGATTTGGGAGAGGATTCACCAACTGTCTTTCAGCCCTTCTCAGCTCCTCTTCGACAAGGATCCTTGTCAATGGTGACCTAACTGACCCGATCAAGCTGGTGAAGGGGCTTAGGCAGGGAGACCCGTTGTCGCCGCTCCTGTTCGTGCTGGTTATGGACTGCCTAGCTTTGCTCATCGACAAGGCGGTGCGGGCCGGGATCCTGGGACCGATCGGCAACGTTAAACTGCCCTTCAGGACCTCTCTATACGCGGACGACGCAATCTTGTTCATCAACCCATGCCGCAACGAGGTTCTGGCCCTGATGCAAATTCTCAAGCTCTTTGGAGATGCTACAGGCCTGCACACTAATTTCGCAAAATCTTCGGCCTCCACCATCTGCTGCAACGGGATCGACATGCATGATCTTCTTCAACTCTTGGGCTGCCCCTTCAAGGAATTGCCTTGCACCTATCTAGGGATGCCTCTGACGGGCAAGAAACTGAAAAAAAATGACCTTCAACCGATCTACGATAAGCTAGTTGCAAGGATGAAGGGTTGGAAGCTTGCCTTTCTCTCTCTTGATGGACGGCTCGATCTGGTCAGAACAGTTCTCTCCGCGATGCCAATCTTCCAAATGCTAGCCCTCATATTACCGGCTTGGCTGGCTAAACTGATCGATAAAGTTCGTCGGGGATTCCTCTGGGAAGGCAGTGAAGTGGCAGCAGGAGGAAGATGCCTGGTCAACTGGGCTTCTGTTTGTCGACCGAAGGAGCTTGGTGGGCTTGGCATCATCAACCTGACAGCCCAGAGTCGAGCTCTTCGGTTAAGGTGGCTGTGGCTCTCATGGACCGACGGCGACAAAGCTTGGCAGGGGCTCGATTTGCCCATTGACCCGGTGGTCAGATCCCTCTTCAACGCCTCTGTTGTCTTCCAATTGGGTAAGGGCGACCGCATACTATTCTGGAAGGAGCCGTGGTTCAAGGGCAACAGTCTTCAAGTCGCTTTCCCGACGCTGTTCCAGCATTGCACCAGGAAAAACCTCACCGTCGCACAAGCCTTGGAGAACAACAGATCGATCCAACACTTCAAAACCAACATCTCTGCGCAGGGAACAAGGGAATTCTTGATTCTGTGGGAAGGAGTGCAAAACATTCACTTGACTCAAGAGCCTGATCGGGTTCAATGGAAGTGGACCGCAAATGGCGTGTACTCGGCGAGATCAGCCTATGCAATTCAATTTGAGGGCTGCTCTCGTCCATCTTGGACATCTTTCCTTTGGAAATCGGATGCACCGGGCAAATGCAAGCTATTCGCCTGGTTGGCGCTCCTGGGCCGCTGCAACACGGCCGATGTTCTTGTAAGGAAAGGCTGGCCTCACAATCCGTCATGCTCCCTGTGCAATGGCCCGATGGAAGATGTTGTGCACCTGCTTGCTTCCTGCCCAACCTCCATCCAAATTTGGCAGGACACCATTGCTCGCTGCAGCCTTGATCCGGGCCTCGCCCCCTCCACCGCAACAACCTCCCTGGGGCTTTGGATTGAGCAGTCCAACGGCATGGTTCCTGCATCAGCAAAGAAGCCATGGAACGCCCTCGTTCAACTAGTCTGGTGGTCGATATGGACTGAACGCAACGCAAGGATTTTCAGGAACCAAATCTCGCCGCACACGACTGTGGTACAGCGAATGATCGAGGAGGCAACGGTCTGGCAGAGAGCGGGACGGGGCAAGGCAAGATCCCTCCTCAACAGACCAAGGGAACCAGACTAAGAAAGGCACATTACCGCGAACGGAGAACGCAGGTCCACCTAATCGGGGACTGCACATGTAAATCTGTTGTATTATAACTCTTTAAACCCCCCAAGTATCAATGAAAAGCTGCTCCATCAGCATTTTCGTTAAAAAAAATATTATGGTGTGCTTTTACTCTACCTAGACAGTTTTGAAGTGTAACTATGTATAATTTATGGTTAAATCACATCGGCAGGGAAGCACTATCTAGGACCGTTTAGACACTACCTAGAAGAGTGTTCTGTCTACAAAGGCATAGAAAGACTAATAGTTTCATTTCTCATGTTGACAGTCAGCTACAAGAGTGTTTTGTCTCATTTCTCATTTGACATAATGAACTGTGAGTTTGCCAGCTAAATGTCATACACAAAGACATACAGTGTTAATAGCTGACAAGAATATGGATTTCCTTCCTCTGTCATGATGTGCGGTATAGTTTATTGCCGCCTGGTGGTGATAGTCAATTCCTCCTTGACACTATCTTATGTTAACCCTTATTTTCACCATATTTCCTTATGCAGAGCCAAAGAAGGAACAAATAATCAACACAACCAAAAGAAACAAAATTAGGATTTGAAGGACGGGAGGGCAACACTCTATTAATATTATGAATGATCATAATTGATGATAATTTTCTTTAAATAGAAAATACTACCAACAATTTAAGGGTTGCTTGAATCAAAATACCCTTATACGGTTAATTTAGTTCTTTCCAACAAATTGTGTTCATAATTACCATACAATTCCTATTGACTTTAACATATGTGAGGAGTGATTTATCAAGACATGTTATATTCAACCTTAATATTAGTACTTAAATCTAATTTGTTTTCTTTAGACATTCATTGAAGCTATTATTTCATTTCCCTTTGGGTAAGCCAAGGACGCTGCTACAACTAGAAGAAAGTTCAATGGATAAAAAATTATTCCCTCTGTGAAGAAATGTAAGAGTGTTTAGATCACTAAAGCGGTTATTTAAACCCTCTTATATTTGTTTACGAAAGGAGTATATATTACCCAAGAAAACACATAAAACCCATCAGCAGATCAACGTGCATCAGGCACGCACTACTGCCCAGAGTCAATATTTCCCAAAACTTAGCCTGCACTGAATAGCAATTGAGCTAAGGCAAAAGCTACTCACCGATGCACCTCCTGCGGTCAGGGACAAAGAGCAAAATGAGTCTACAACTCCATGAGGAAGATGTTCAGCCGCCGTGCATCTAGCTACGCAGCAGGAAAGTCGCTGACGCTAGGCACACAGGATCAGACAGTGTCCTTGCACAGTCCACGGCGCTCCATCCCCCATCCACCTCCAGCTCCAAAATCACCTGCTCCCCCGCAAGTCCTGCCGCGTCGACTACCACGCGTGGCCGCGTGGGCACCAGATCCAGCAGAGGTCGCCCTCGTGGGCTTCACAAATCCCACCACCTCCGCATCAGCTGCCGAGCGGGCGGGCCAGCGCGGGCTCCGTTCCTGCAGCGACGGCCATGGCTGACCGCCTCCTTCCGCACGAGCCAGGATCTCCTCAAGATTGCACCCGAGGCTTCAGCCTCGGACAGAGCCCTCTTCAGCTCGCCGCTCCGGTACCTCCCTGCAAGAACAACCATAACAACAGCGCATTAGCTCGATTCGATCCGCTCTTCCACCGTCGGCGGGACCCTTTGTGGTTTCTCTCACCTCGGAGGAAACGATAGAGGGAGAGGACGCCTGGATACCGGCGGTGCCCACGAGCGCGGCCGCCACGTCCGCGACGACGACAGTAGCTGTGGCGGCACAATCGTACAGGAACGCCATCTCCTCCTTCGACGGCAATATTCCCGCGTCGAGGTAAGGGATGTCGTTGTCAGGCGGAGCTCGCTTAGGCAGGCCAGAGGTGGCCGGCGGCCGGCGGAATGTGGTGGTAATCTTTGGCGGTGTGATGTTTAGTTTAGCACGGCCAGGCATGAGGCAACGCAACAGCTAGAGCAGAGGAGGCAGTGTGCGGTAGGGGGGTGGACACGTGGTGCGCAGAAGGGGTAGGTGGGTGGACAGGTGGTGTTGGTGACTTGCTGCTTCTAATTTATTTATTTTCTTTGTTTTTTGTTTTTGTATTCTAGATAGTATAGTTGATATAAAGTTGGGTCATCTATTTTGGAACGGAGGGACTAGAACTGAAGGTAAAACACATTTGGTGCAGAAATTATTTGCTTAGCTGTGCAGTTCTATATCTTCATAAATGGAATCTCAAGGCTGAGATTATATAATGCTACTATATGTGGGGTAGCAGAGGATGGTGTTATGAAGATATACCTTTGTGAACAAATATGTTGTTGCATTTATGGAGATCTTGGCATGACAGCACCAATGTCCAAAATACGTAATACTAACAAGATGGATAAATGCAAGAAATTCTCTAGATATGAATAGAAGTATTTTACTATTCAGATAGAATATGTTGTACATGTATTCTATTCCCACTTAATCATTCACTTGTGTTTTTTTTTTGCATAATGTTGGCAAATATATTCTATATTGTCAGGAATATGCAAGGTAGTGTGAATGCTAACAGGGGGTGCAATTCTACCAACTCCAATAATTTTTTCCATTCAACATCATGTCTTCTCTGTAGCAACCTGAATTTGTCTCCTGTGGATTTAGTTGTCTAGAACATCTATGCCAAGTTATTGTGCTTTAAAGTTTTGCTGGCTTCCAACTCATGTGTTAATTCAATGACCACGGTGGGAGCAATATAAGTTGGGTAGTGCACAATTATTCTCTTGGCCACTACAAAGATACACACCTGTAGAACACAACAATTTCTTAAAATTTTCACAAAAACAACAAACCCCAAGCAAACCATCAGGGCCTTGTATGAACTACTTTGCCATGAATCAAATTTTGGGATGACTTACCAAATATTAAAAAAATAACTTATCACTTCTTGTGGCGCGGCGTGCCGCCGTGCACTACGCGCTAGTATAAAATATGAGCGGAGATAATATGACTTCTCCAAAATAACAGAAATATTGGAGAAAAAATATTAAAATCACTTTTGGTATTTTTCTGGATTTATTTGTGGATTTATTTGCATAGGAAAAATACGCGTTTTTCAAAAGTGCATTTAGGTCCGGGAAAAATGTTCACTTTGTTCTAAATATTATTAGAGGACGGTGAAAAATTATTTTGGGAATTTTTGAGTCCGTTTGGTATTTCTTTCGTTAGTTTTTCTGCGCCGGTACTCTTTTAGAAAAAAAAAGGAAACCGACTAGAAGTCTTACTAGCCCAGGACTCCTGGGCTTTATAAGCGCCCGAAACCGGCCTGTCGCCCCAGCCAGCCCGCCTCGCGCCGCGCCCCCAAACCCTAGCGTGCCGCCGCCGCCGCCAGCACCGCCGCCCGCCGGAGCCGCCACCGCCAGCGCCGCCGCCCGCCGGATCTCGCCGGAGCCGCCGGAATCCCGCCGGAGCTCGAGCCGAGGTAGTTGCGTTTTTTTAGTTAACCGATCGGTTTAGTAATAAAACCGTAGATTCGTTTTTTTATTATTAGATTAGATCGGTTCGGTTTTTTTCGGTTTAGCTATTTAGCGGACGTTCGTCCGTACGTTCGTTCTAACGGACGGTTTTCGTTAGTTAACCGCGGACAGCGAACGCTCGTTCGTTAGCCTGTTCGTCGTTTTTCTCTTTCGGGGTATTTATCCGCGGTTATTCCGATCGCGATTTCTGCCCTGATCTTGTTTCGCGTTTTTCTTTTCGCTCGAGAGTCGGAATCAGGTGATTCAAAATCCCAGATCTTCGCCTCGATGCCCTGTTTACGTTTAATCAACTTGAACAAAGTTTTGGCTACTGTAAAATTTGACTTTAGGCCAACTAGTAATTCGGAGCTGGTTTCTTTCGCAGTTTGAGTTTCGTTGCTTCTTTCGAGTTGATTCTTTTTGCAAACCGGAGTTCTTAAGTTGAACTTTCTGGTTAGATCTCTTATTTGAGTTTTACCCGTGCATTAGTTAAGTACTTATTGTATGCTTGTTTGATTGCGATAGAGTACCCGGAGTGCGCCGCTTGCTACTTTGAGTCTCTAGGTTTTGCGGATCATCAGCAAGGCAAGTAACACTTTGATCATGCTTTCGAATTACCCAGTTTTCATTGCATTAGTCCAAACCCTCACACATTGCATGAGTAGGATTAATTAACTTGTGGGATTGGGAAGTAGTTTGAGGTAGTACCTATTACCTGCATTACATTCAAACTCTTGGGAGTTACTTCTACGTTTGCTGTTAGGACATGCTATGCTCGTAGACGTGGATTGGGTGAGTGAAATCCATGACAGATGTGAGTTTGTTAATTAATGGTTCAACTTAAGGTGGCAACATTAATACACATCTGGGTGGATTGAGGCATCTGGGTATTCCAGTGATTGCCTATTTTTCTTTTGGACCGCCACCCAGGCTCAAAGGGATCATGAGATTTTTCATACTAGAAACTTCCGTGTGCAGCCACATGCCAATATGGGCTCTGGCATAGTTGAGTAAGTTGTGGGAAACCTTTTCATGATGGGCTAGCAAATGTAGTTGGGTTTTGTAGGTGTACCGGCCTATCTATCTGGTTAAGGGGACCTGTTCGGAAAGACTGTGTCTCGGTCATCCGTTTCTCAAACACCATGCAGTGCGAGAAACCAAACGGAGGCGATCGAGTCTTGTGGGGAAAAGTGCACAAACCTCTGCAGAGTGTACAAACTGATCATGATTAGCCGTGTCCCCGGTTATGGACGTCTTGAGTTCTAGTACTTGGATTATCATGTGAATCTCATCATGTTACTTTAATTAATTTCGTTGGGTTTAATGATTACTTTAATTGGGGTTGAGAGGATGTCTATCTTCTCAACGATGTTTCAACTACCATGATAGTTAATTAAAATCTATTCCTTTGAAGTAGGGAAAAATTGGCTTTACGCAAAAACTTAACCATAGAGCTTTCCACCAGCCATATTGCATATAGTATAGCCTTATTTTTCATTGCATTCTCTTGTGTTACCTTGCCAGCATATTCCATGTGCTGACCCGTTTTCGGGCTGCAACGTTTCATGTTGCAGACTTTTCAGACGACAAGTAAGATGCCCTTTTAGGTCGTGGTTCTATACTCAGTGATGCCGCTGGAGTTGATGGACTCACTTATCTTCCAAGCCTTCCGCTGTTATCGTATTAGATGGCCTTCAGCCATATTTATTGTAATAAATTCATCGTTGGACTATTGATGTAATAAGTGTGTGATTGTACTCTGTTATAAATCCTTCAAGTACTGTGCGTGTCAGCATTACTGATCCAGGGATGACACTGATGCACAGAGATCAGACTGTTTGAGGTCTGGTCGCTACATTGATGACAAGCTCGAGTTCATAAAAAACGGAGTTCACTCATGCATCTTCTTTGATGTTTTCGATGTTGGAGGTTATGTCGGTTCTTCTCTGATGGAGGGTTCACTCCTCTGTATCCTAGGCATACCTCCCCTGCCTATTCTTACTATAACTGGCCGTTGTTTTGATGCTACTCGTCATCATCTATCCAGCAAGCTTGAGTTTGCTCAATTCGGAGTTCATTTGCAGAAGTTGTGGCAGTTTAGGCTTTATTGCATCCTCCGTTTTCTCTGTTGTGTTCTTGAAAGCCTCAAGCGGCAGTACCGCGACCTTGTGCTCCGCGTAGTACCGCTGCTTTTGGGGATGCGATTTTTCGTGTCGGGTTTCGCGGTAGTAGAGCGGTAGTACCGCTTATAAGCGGTAAGTGGTACTACCTCTCCCCACGAGCGGTAGTACCCTTATAAGTGGTAAGCGGTACTACCTCTCCCCCCGAGCGGTAGTACCACTTATAAGTGGTAAGCGGTACTACCTCTCCCCAGAGAGGTACTACCTCTCTGGCAGAACTACAGCTCTTGTGTTCTCTCTCGTTGGGCTGTTTTGACCGTGCTAAGCAGTAGTACCGCTCCTTTGAACGGTAGTACCGCTTGTGCATGACCTAAGTGCATAATGGTTGGATTCGGGGGTACCTATAAAAGGGGGTCTTCTTCCCCAATAAACCCCATCCTTTGAGAACGTGTTCTTACCCCATTGTTGACCTTCTTCGAGCTTGCTATCTCTCAATCCCTCCATGGATTCTTGCTAGTTTTTTTTGGGGGGGGGGGAGAATATCTAGATCCACATTTCCACATATCAATTTCTCCTCTATGTGAGAGGAACCCCTTGGATCTAGATCTTGGAGTTCATGGTGCTCTCCTTCTCGTTCTTCCTCTCATCTTCCTCCCTAGCATTTGTTGCTTTGGTGGGATTTGGAAGAGAAGGACTTGGGCACTCCGTGTGCCCTTGCCATTGCATTTGGTGCATCGGTTTGAGTTCTCCATGGTGATACGTGGAAGTGAAGTTGAGAAGCTTATTACTCTTGGGTGCTTGGTACCCTTGAGCTTGTTCCTCTTGGGTGCTTGGGCGCCCTAGACGGTTGTGGTCACCTCGGAGCCATATTCCATTGTGGTGAAGCTTCGTGGTTGTTGGGAAACGTAGTATTTCAAAAAAATCCTACGATCACGCAAGATCTATCTACTAGATGCATAGCAACGAGAGGGGAGAGTGTGTCTACGTACCCTCGTAGACCGAATGCGGAAGCATCTAGTGACGCGGTTGATGTAGTAGAACGTCTTCGCGATCCAACCGATCCAAGCATCGAACGTACGGCACCTCCGCATTCAGCACACGTTCAGCTCGATGATGTCCCACGATCTCTTGATCCAGTTGAACTTCACGGGAGAGTTTCGTCAGCACGACAGCGTGGTGACGGAGATGATGAAGTTACCGACACAGGGTTACGCCTAAGCACTGCAATGATATGACCAAGGTGTGTTTCTATGGAGGGGGCACCGCACACGGCTAAAACAATGTTGCTTGTGTGTTCTAGGGTGCCCCCTGCCCCTGTATATAAAGGAGCAATGGGGGAAGCCGGCCGGCCCTAGGGGCACACCATAGAAGGAGTTTTCCTACTCCTAGTAGGAGTAGGAATCCTCTTTCCTATTCCTACTAGGAGTAGGAAAGGAAGAAGAAGGGGAGAAGGAAGGAGAGGGGCGCCTCCCCCCCCACTCCTAGTCCAACTAGGATTCCCTTGGGCGGGGGCACGGCCAGCCCTAGTGGGATGCCTCTCTCTTTCCCTCATGGCCCACTATGGCCCAATACTCCCCCGGGGGGTTCCGGTAACCCCTCCGGCACTACGGTTTTCTCCGAAATCACCCGGAACACTTCCGGTGTCCGAATATAGCCGTCCAATATATTAATATTTATGTATCAGACATTACGAGACTCCTCATCATGTCCGTGATCACATCCGGGACTCCAAACTATCTTCGGTACATCAAAACTCATAAACTCATAACACCGATCGTCATCGAATGTTAAGCGTGCGGACCCTACGGGTTCGAGAACTATGTAGACATGACCGAGACTAATCTCTGGTCAATAACCAATAGCGGAACCTGGATGCTCATATTGGTTCCTACATATTCTACGAAGATCTTTATCGGCCAAACCGCATAACAACATACGTTGTTCCCTTTGTCATCGGTATGTTACTTGCCCGAGATTCGATTGTTGGTACCATCATACCTAGTTCAATCTCGTTACCGGCAAGTCTCATTACTCGTTCCGTAATACATCATCTCGTCACTAACTCATTAGTCGTTTGCTTGCAAGGCTTATTATGATGTGTATTACCGAGAGGGCCCAGAGATACCTCTCCGAAACTCGGAGTGACAAATCATATTCTCGGTCTATGCCAACACCACAAACACCTTCGGAGACACCTGTAGAGCATCTTTATAATCACCCAGTTACGTTGTGACATTTGATAGCGCACAAGGTGTTCCTCTGGTACTCGGGAGTTGCATAATCTCATAGTCATAGGAACATGTATAAGTCATGAAGAAATCAATAGCAGTAAAACTAAACGATCAAATTGCTAAGCTAACGGATGGGTCTTGTCCATCACATCATTCTCATGATGATGTGATCCCGTTGATCAAATGACAACTCATGTCCATGGCTAGGAAACATAACCATCTTTGATCAATGAGCTAGTCTAGTAGTGTAACGACCTGTAGTTTGAGAGAGCGGGGAATTTTTTTTCGAATGTTATTTGCATTCATGCATATAAGTTGGGGTTATTATCAACTTGCATCTCAAAAAAACAAAACAAACTTGCATTCAAATCACTAAGTTAAATTTGCATTTCAAATAATTTGGACATGACCTTTGCTCTTAATTAGAGGTTTGGGTTCAAATTAAATTCAAATAAGATAAAAGGACTTAAGTGCATAAGTTCCAATCAATTATGAATTGGAATTGCATTTAATATAAACCTGAAACAACAGATTAAGTACTGCCACTGACCAACTTAGCAAATCTAGAGCAGCTCATATCACGAGAGCATCACATGAGCACATAAATAAAGCAAATACACATGGGCATCTACTGACATACACTAGAACAACATGAATTACCACCAGAGAGCTCCAGTAGGAGTTGATGCTTGATTACAACATCTAGCAGCAACTAGTAGAACCCCACATCTAACCCAAATCACAGCCAAGGCCATGCTGGAGCAAAACCAATGAAGATGGAATAGGGAGGAGCTCACCCATGGAAGTTTGTAGCCGTAGCAGAGGCTCAGCCACACCAGGGCTGTGGTGTGACCATCACCACCTCCAGGAGAGGATCTGGAAGCCGCTGGAGCACCACCACGGCGACCAGGGCGAGCGCCGGGCACGACGGCGCCACCCCAAAGGCAACACCACACGGAGCCACCACTCCAGGGGCACCACCGCGCCACGCTGAGCCGCTGGAGGCGCCGGATGCACCTCGACGACCACCGGAGGGCCGTCGGCGACAAGATCCGCCACCACCATAGCGACCTAAAACATAAAGGCCAAGGGAACCAGATGAGGAGGAAGCAATCGAAGGAACCGGTCGGATAGATGGATAGCGCGGCTCGAGAGGAAGCCGTAGACGGCCAGCACGTCGGCGGAGACCGCCGGAGACGGCCGGAATCGGCCGGCGACCGAGGCGGCGGCAGTGGGGATCGAGCGAGAGAAGTATGTGAGGAAAAGTAAATCGACGCGGTGGAGCTGGTAGAGCTCGCCGAGGAGCAGCAGCGGATGTGCTGCGAACGCGCCGGAGACAGCCGGAGACGACCGGAATCGAGCGGCGGCATGGCGAATGCAGAGGGGATCGAGAGATAGCGCTGTACGGGCGAGAGGCGAGAGATGCCTCCTAGCATGGGCTCTGGTTTGCCCAGAGCGTACACGTGTGTTGGGTGTGTTGGCCCAAGGCCACGCCTAGTTTAGCATGTACGTGAGTGTACCACACTAATGATCCACCGTGTGTTAAATTAAGCCCACCGGGATTAAAAACCACGTATTTCCAATTACTCTGTACACTAGTCCATCTAGTAGTTTAGCACTTGTGCGTGACTAATCTCTTGCACATAAATTAAAGATTGTATCCCAGCCTAAATTATATAGAATATACAAAGTGCAAACTGACGTTTAAAAATATTTAATACAATCTTAAAATCAAGTATTTCAACTATGTTAATTAAAAATAATATTCTGTTGATTAAGAAATAATAATAAAAGGAAAAAGAATAAATAATGCACATAAAATCATAGAATTGAATACCAAGTAGGACTCAAGTAAATTGAATTATAAAATGTCCAATTTCTTTGTATTATTATCAAATGGCCCAAGTTTCAATAGTAATAATAATAATAATAATAATAATAAATTAATTAAACACTTAAAATATGAAGTATGGAAATAAGAGTTGACCATAATAATCTAATAAAAGAAAGGTGCTAATAAATCCTTAGAGGGTTAAATGGGGAGAAAAACCATATCATCCTATGCATAATAGCATCTTGCAGTTTTTCTTGCAACATTAGTCCTTATCGGACTATATGTCGTTTTCAGAACCCGAGGCAACCGCCAGTCTCGAAGCCTCGAGTTACACTACCTATCAATCATCAGGCAAGTTCATACCTTGCATGTCTTTTGTTTATGCTTTCGTAAAAGCATCTTTACAAAATTCTCTACTTGCATAATCTATACATTGCATTGAATAAAATTATATTCATTACTATCAATTCATTGGTGGGCGGTGGAACTCAGGATGGTAACACGGTGGTAGAGTTCCATTGCACCGGGCTTAACAACCAAAGTCAGCAGACATTCCAGCGCCGTAGCGATAGCGTTGACCACGGAGCCTGGAATGGGACGGGCGAGTAAATAACTTTTCCTTATACTGATGTGCCCTCGCACAGGTTCGCCGCGGGGCGTAAATCCGTATAACCGGCCCAGGGAGTCGATATATCTTGTCGGCTATGGGTGCCGTAAATACCCTATCGGCAGAGGGCCGTCAATCCTTTATCGCCAGGGCGGCGTAAATGCTCATCGGTCACGGGGCCGTATAAACCCTACCTGTAGCAGATTTTGGGCAAAAGAGGGAATACCTCTCGAGCCAGGGGCAGGGGCATTGGTAAACATGGGAGAGTGAAAGACTCGGATCTTAGACCCGGCCACGCATCATGGATGTGCAAGGTTACGGACCAGGCAAAAGGGCTAAGTTAATCGTTCGTGGGTAAAGTAGCGCACCTCTGCAGAGTGTAATGAATTGTGGCTTGTCACTCCCTGATCTGGGAAAGATCTGCGAACGCGGCGGGAAAGGAGTCTATTGGAGATTCTAACAACCCGTGAAGTCTGATGACTAAATGTTATAAGTAAAACTTGGTGCTACAAATATTTTCCAAAACCATTGCTGAGACCTATTTGGAATCAGTAGTAGCTATAGTGCATCTCCACCCACAATATCTATGAACTTGTTGAGTACCTCCTGTACTCATCCCTTGTACTATTTCCCTCCAGACTGTGAGTATTTGGAGGAGCTGCCGGAGGATCCCTATGTTGCTGGGGAGTACTTCTACCAAGAGCCAGACCTTTCCGGAGGAGTTGAAGGAGTCGACTACATCATCGCCTATGGGGCCGACAACGAAGGAGAAGGATCAGAGCAGCAACAACAACAAGAGTAGTGTAGAATAGTAGTAGCAGCCAGCTTGATCATGTGTGACATGATCTAAACCAAATAAGTGATCGCATGATCAATAGTGGTACCCCGCATTTTGGTACCAGTAGTTTGAATCGTTTCAACGTTGGATCTTTGTTTGAATAAAGGTTGTAATATAATGATGGTTTGGACCCGCCATGTTTCTGTTGTACACTCTGAGGGATATAAGGTTCATAAGACGGTGTCTTATGGGCGTTATATCAACGACAGGCATACTACACCATGCAGTGGTATGCTGGGTCACCGCAGGTGGTACCAGAGCAATGGCTTGACCCTTAGGTTGGAACCTAGTTAGGAGACCTATGGCCATTATTATGACATGACCTTGTATACATACATGCTACCTTTGCACTCACATCCATATAACATGATTGCATATCATTATAGAATGCATAATCATTATATACTTCTCAACTACATAATATGTCTCACTACCTTTTACCTGATTCAGGATGGCATTTTACATACCACCCCGTGTCATGGAGACACACGAGATATCATTTGATGCACTAGCAGGACCACTGCACGACCAGCTGAGAGATATGCTATGGATACTAGGTGAAATGGAGAGTCCAAGGATGTTAGGAACTAGCCATTACGATGGAAACGTAGAGGCTAAAAACGTAGTAGAACTTATCCTACCAAAAACCCTAGGATTAAGAGTTTCTCGCTTTTCAAGTGAGGCTCGTCACGCACATGTAGCCTGGAGGATGGTCATGATGAACGCGATCATCTCGATCCGTCGGGAACGAGCTAGATCACTGAGTGGTACATCATTCAGGGCACTGCCGCTGAATGATTATGGTGACCTCAATGGAGTAGATCATCTTCGTCTTATGCAGGTAAGACCAAATGAAGCTTTGGAGTATATGCAAAGGAGTGATAATTTGATTCACGCCTTTTTAGGATTATTCCGGAGTATGGAGGGAGAAGTCGATAACCTTGTAGCTTGGTGCACTGATCATGCCACACTAAAGCACCTACATGAGATGAGACAATCCCAAGCACCCGCACCACAACCAGCAACACCAACCACACCTGTTTACCCTTACGTAGCTGAGACACCACCCCAGCCATACTATGATACACCCACAGAGTCACCAGTACTAAGTGCTCACACCCCGGAAGAGCTAAACTATCTTGGATTTGGTAGCCAGAACTACCCTATACACTTTGAGGAAGGTGCATGTTCAGGAGCATGGGCTGGAGTAGAGGAAGAGGTTGAACCATATGCTGGAACTATGAGTGATCCTATTCCGGTATCTGATGATGGAAGTTATCCTCAGCACGGCAATATGCCAACTGAGTGGTATGATAATCCATTGGAAGTGGAGCAGGAAGATAAGGTTGACGGAGAGAAGCTGGAAGAGGATATTGAGACTGAAGATCGCTTTGACTTCAGTACACTGATGAGGAGCACTGAGGATGATAGTGACTACAACCCAGGAACATCCGCTCTACGCGAGACCGCCACCTCAGCACCGACCCGTCGTACGAGTCGTTCCCATGGGTGGATCCCAGGGAGGTTTCAGGAGAAGAAGTAGGGAAGACGAAGCTATCAAGGGGGGAAGCAACGATCTTGTACTACCTTGTAATATATATCAAACTAGTAGTGTACGTACTAATAAATTCCTGACTTGTTCCGAGTCTGCGACTCTATGGAATAGTTGGAAGGGTTTGTAATAAACTTATGAGTGTATAATTATGTGTTATAAAGTCTTTGAATTTGGGCTTTCTTGGATTTTATTGTGTGACTAGATCTGTACATTAAAGTTGAGCTTGATGTACAAATGCATGTTGTATCATGAAGTTTCATCTTAAATGTCACAGATCTAGGGGGAAATGGAACCACGTGAGGAAGCGGCGCAGAGAGTAAGAGAGGAACATGAGAATAAGGAAAAAGCCGATCAAGATGCCGCCAATGCCGCTGCTAGAAATGTTGTACCACCACCACCTCCAAGACTCGTATCGGAGGAGGGATTTCTACGCTACATCAACATGGTGGAAGAGAGGAATCGATCACAGACAGAGGCCCAGAACAAGTTTTTCCAAGAGGTGCTTGGTAGGAACCATGATAGAGGCCGAGAAGGACCAATGCAGGGGGTAAGCTTGTCAGATTTCCAGCAAGCTCGACCCCTAACCTTCTCCATCGCCATAGAACCAATGGAGGCAGAAGATTGGTTGTTAGATACGGAAAGGAAGCTGAACACTGTTGGATGCAGTGAGGATGAGAAGCTTCGATATGCAACACACCTTCTGACTGGACCTGCCGCAGCTTGGTGGGAGAATGTCCAACTGGTACAACCCACTGGAAGAATAATTCAATGGGAGGAGTTTAAGCAGAAGTTTCGTGAGGCACATGTCCCAACCAGTGTCATTGAGATGAAGAAGAGAGAGTTTGAGACTCTGATCCAAGGAAATTACTCAGTTTTGAAGTATGTCGGAGAGTTTAACCGTTTGGCAAGATATGCACCAGACGAGGTGAACACTGAGGAGAAGCGACGCAAGAGATTCTTAAGAGGACTTCAGCCAGCCATGAAGATCCAACTGAGTTTGTTGAATATCACGGAATTCCAGGATCTTGTGAACCGAGCAATCACCCTAGAAGGACTCAGGGGAGAACTTGTCGAGGACAAGAGGAAGAGGGCGAGACTTGAACCTCGCAAATTGTCAATTCAACGTCCACCGCAGAATCTAGTTTTCAAGCCGAAGTTTAGGCCAGCTCCAGGACCACCACAGTATCGAGCCCCAGGACCCAACTATTTTTAGAGCAAATGTGCGAATTGTGGTATGTTCAATCATGCTACTAAGGATTGTACGAGGCCAAAGATCATATGATTTGGTTGTGGACAAGCAGGACATACCAGACCCATGTGTCCTAATGCAAATCGAGGAACAGTTGGAGGAAGTAGGCCACCAATGCCAAATCCACCGAAGAATAAGAACCCTAGACCTAGCAGTAGCCGAGGAAAGACTCAAGGGAAGCCTTATGGACAACTAAACTGCACCAACATGGAGCAAGCCAGCGCTGCCAACAACGTCGTAATGGGTACGCTCAGCATACTACCTTTACATGGCAAAGTCTTATTTGATACGGGAGCAACTACATCTTTCATTTCGGCAAGTTTTGCGGAAAGATTAGGAAACCAATACCATATACTGCAACATCCCGTTAACATTAGGTCTGCTGGAGGAATAGTGGTTGTTACTCGCATTGCTATGGAGCAGATGATTACCATCTGTGACTGTGTATATTACGCAGATCTCCTTATCTTACCTTTAAGAGGATTAGATGTTATCCTAGGAATGGACTGGTTAACAAACCATGGAGCTATGATCAACTGTGAGGAGAAAAGTGTGTCCATTAGAGATCCCTATGGGGGTCGTATCAAGTATTTTGGAGATCAGTATGTGGAAACTGGGAAAGGTTATCAGTCCAATGCATTGAAGGAAGTGAAACTTGAAGATATACCTGTGGTAAAAGAATTTCCGGACGTCTTTCCGGACGAGTTACCAGGTTTGCCACCAGACAGAGAAGTGGAGTTCACAATTGACCTAAAACCAGGAACATCTCCAATTGCACAAAGACCATACAAGATAGGACCCCAGGAGATGGCGGAATTAAAGGAACAGATAGATGATCTATTAGCCAAAGGATTCATCAGAGAAAGTGTATCACCGTGGGGAGCACCCATTATCTTTGTGGACAAGAGGGAAGGAGGCAAAAGGATGTGTGTAGATTTCAGAAATCTCAACAACATGACGATCAAGAACAAGTATCCGTTACCCAGGATTCAGGATTTGTTTGATCAAGTACGGGGAGCCGGAGTATTCTCCAAGTTGGATCTGAGATCAGGATACCATCAGATCAGAATGAAGCCGGAGGATATACCCAAGACTGGTTTTGTTTCTCGATATGGGCATCACGAATACCTCGTGGTACCGTTCGGGTTAACGAATGCACCAGCTATCTTCATGATTTTGATGAACAAGATCTTCATGCCATATTTGGATAAGTTTGTGATAGTTTTCATTGACGACATCCTGATATATTCTGGGAACAAGGAAGAACATGCAGAGCATCTAAGGATTGTTTTGCAAACTTTAAGGGAACATCAACTCTATGCCCGATACAGTAAGTGTGAATTTTGGCTTGATGAAGTGAAGTACCTTGGGCATGTCATTACCAAGGATGGAATTGCAGTAGATCCTAGCAAAGTCCAAGCAGTAACTGACTGGAAATCACCCCAGAATGTGGGAGAAATTAGAAGTTTCTTAGGAATGGCAGGGTACTATCGGAAGTTTGTCGAGAATTTCTCGAAAATTGCCGCTACCATGACCCAGTTGACTAGGAAAGGAGTGAAATTCATATGGTCAGAGGATTGTGAAAAGAGTTTCCAAGAGTTAAAGCATCGACTTACGTCTGCACCCATCTTGACGGTGCCAGATAGTGAGAAGGATTATACAGTTTACTGTGATGCTTCCAAGCAAGGACTTGGATGTGTGTTGATGCAAGATCAGAAAGTAATTGCATACGGATCAAGACAGTTGAAACCTCATGAAATCAACTATCCGACACATGATTTAGAGTTAGCAGCAGTTGTTTTTGCACTGAAATCATGGAGGCATTATCTCTATGGAGCAAGGTGTATGTTATACACGGATCATAAGAGCTTGAAGTATTTCTTTACTCAGAAGGAACTCAACATGAGACAACGAAGATGGGTAGAATGGATCAAGGATTATGACTTGACTATCGAACATACCCCAGGAAAAGCCAATGTAGTAGCAGATGCATTGAGTCGAAAGGCAGCAGATCAACACGCCAATACCATAATGTTGTCTGTGAGAATGCCACAGGCAATGGAGCAACTCGGTTTCGAGTTCATAACCCCTGAAAGGAGAGAAAGTCAGTTGGCTATGGAAATACAACCAGAATTACCGGACATTATCAGGACAAGGCAGAAGGAAGATGTATTCATCACAGAGGAAATCCAAAGGATCACTGATGGGAAACCATCAGTATTCACACTGAAGGAAGATGGATCATTATGGTTCGAGGGAAGAATTTGTGTGCCCAATGTCCCAGAGATCAAGAATACGATACTGAAGGAAGCTCACCAGACCCCTTATACAATACATCCCGGGAGTACCAAGATGTATATGGATTTGAAAAGCACATTTTGGTGGAGCAACATGAAGAGAGAGATAGCCAAGTATGTAGCTGAATGTCATACGTGTCAGCAAGTCAAGGCTGAGCACCAGCACCCAGCAGGATTGCTACAGCCGTTACCGATACCAGAATGGAAGTGGGATGAGATAGGAATGGATTTTGTTACTGGATTACCAATGACCAAGAAACGCAAGGATGCAATTTGGGTTATCGTAGACCGACTAACCAAAAGTGCTCACTTCTTGGCCATCAAACAGACTGATACCGGAGAGAAGTTAATCCAGCGGTATGTGGATGAAGTTGTCAGTAAGCATGGAGTTCCGAAGAAGATATGGTCGGATCGAGGATCGATCTTTACCTCCACCTTTTGGAAGAAGTTGCAAGCAGCTTTAGGATCGGAATTGGAGTATAGCACTGCTTATCACGCACAGACTGGAGGGCAAACCGAAAGGACTAATCAGATTCTCGAAGACATGCTAAGAGCTTGTGCTCTAGACTTCGGAGGATCGTGGGATGAACACTTGCCATTAGCAGAGTTTTCATACAACAACAGTTACCAAAGCAGCATCAAGATGGCACCGTTCGAGGCATTATACGGAAGGAAATGTAGATCACCGATATGTTGGTCTGAAACAGGAGAAAACAAAGAGTTTGAGCCAGATTACATCTGTGAGAGACAGGACATTATCAATATCATCCGTGATCGTATGAAAGTAGCTCAAAGTCGACAAAAGAGTTATGCTGATTTGAAACGAAGGAAATGGGAACCACAGATGGAGGACTTAGTCTATCTTAGAGTTAGCCCGATGAAAGGAGTAAGAAGGTTCGGGATCAAGGGAAAGTTGAGTCCCCGGTATATTGGACCATTCCGCATCTTAAGACGTAAAGGCGCAGTAGCATATGAGTTGGAATTACCACAAGAGTTGTCACAAGTACACAATGTATTCCACGTCTCACAACTCCGAAAGTGTTTAAGACCACCAGAATAACCATTGCCCCATCAAGAGATTGAACTGCAACCAGAGTTAACCTATGTGGAACAACCAACAAAGATCCTTGACGAGAACTGGAAGAGGTTGAGAAATAGAGCCATTAAGTATTGCAAGGTCCAATGGAAGAATCACCCAGCTCGAGAAGCGACGTGGGAGATGGAAGATGATCTTCGGAGAGATTACCCGTATCTCTTCAGGTATGATCTTATCAATTCCGAGGACGGAATTACTTTAAGGAGGGGAGCCTGTAACGACCCGTAGTTTGAGAGAGCGGGGAATTTTTTTTCCGAATGTTATTTGCATTCATGCATATAAGTTGGGGTTATTATCAACTTGCATCTCAAAAAAACAAAACAAACTTGCATTCAAATCACTAAGTTAAATTTGCATTTCAAATAATTTGGACATGACCTTTGCTCTTAATTAGAGGTTTGGGTTCAAATTAAATTCAAATAAGATAAAAGGACTTAAGTGCATAAGTTCCAATCAATTATGAATTGGAATTGCATTTAATATAAACCTGAAACAACAGATTAAGTACTGCCACTGACCAACTTAGCAAATCTAGAGCAGCTCATATCACGAGAGCATCACATGAGCACATAAATAAAGCAAATACACATGGGCATCTACTGACATACACTAGAACAACATGAATTACCACCAGAGAGCTCCAGTAGGAGTTGATGCTTGATTACAACATCTAGCAGCAACTAGTAGAACCCCACATCTAACCCAAATCACAGCCAAGGCCATGCTGGAGCAAAACCAATGAAGATGGAATAGGGAGGAGCTCACCCATGGAAGTTTGTAGCCGTAGCAGAGGCTCAGCCACACCAGGGCTGTGGTGTGACCATCACCACCTCCAGGAGAGGATCTGGAAGCCGCTGGAGCACCACCACGGCGACCAGGGCGAGCGCCGGGCACGACGGCGCCACCCCAAAGGCAACACCACACGGAGCCACCACTCCAGGGGCACCACCGCGCCACGCTGAGCCGCTGGAGGCGCCGGATGCACCTCGACGACCACCGGAGGGCCGTCGGCGACAAGATCCGCCACCACCATAGCGACCTAAAACATAAAGGCCAAGGGAACCAGATGAGGAGGAAGCAATCGAAGGAACCGGTCGGATAGATGGATAGCGCGGCTCGAGAGGAAGCCGTAGACGGCCAGCACGTCGGCGGAGACCGCCGGAGACGGCCGGAATCGGCCGGCGACCGAGGTGGCGGCAGTGGGGATCGAGCGAGAGAAGTATGTGAGGAAAAGTAAATCGACGCGGTGGAGCTGGTAGAGCTCGCCGAGGAGCAGCAGCGGATGTGCTGCGAACACGCCGGAGACAGCCGGAGACGACCGGAATCGAGCGGCGGCATGGCGAATGCAGAGGGGATCGAGAGATAGCGCTGTACGGGCGAGAGGCGAGAGATGCCTCCTAGCATGGGCGCATGGGCTCTGGTTTGCCCAGAGCGTACATGTGTGTTGGGTGTGTTGGCCCAAGGGCACGCCTAGTTTAGCATGTACGTGAGTGTACCACACTAATGATCCACCGTGTGTTAAATTAAGCCCACCGGGATTAAAAACCACGTATTTCCAATTACTCTGTACACTAGTCCATCTAGTAGTTTAGCACTTGTGCGTGACTAATCTCTTGCACATAAATTAAAGATTGTATCCCAGCCTAAATTATATAGAATATACAAAGTGCAAACTGACGTTTAAAAATATTTAATACAATCTTAAAATCAAGTATTTCAACTATGTTAATTAAAAATAATATTCTGTTGATTAAGAAATAATAATAAAAGGAAAAAGAATAAATAATGCACATAAAATCATAGAATTGAATACCAAGTAGGACTCAAGTAAATTGAATTATAAAATGTCCAATTTCTTTGTATTATTATCATGGCGATCTCTTCCACCTCCCACCCACCTCCTCCGGCGATCTCTCCACACCACCTCTAATCTGAGGTTCTTTTCCGATCAATCTCTCCGGCGTCTTCTTCTCGTTCTGGTGATCTCATTTTCTCATGGCGATCTACACTGGATCCACCCTTGGTTTGGACTTCTCCAAGGGTTTGGAGTTTGCGGATAAGGTTTTCAGATCTACTGGTCTCTCAATTCATCCTACGGATGATTCTGGACATTTCACGATGGTTGTTTCTTTTGGGCGACATGATTTTCGTCTCACAGAAGATTCTGTTGCGGCAGCTTTGGAAGCGGCCATTGGAGGTTCTGCTATCGAATTTGGAGTTTCATACATACATGACAAGGTTTATTCTTTTAATGTATCCTCTAAGCAAGTTGGTTTCCTGGTTCTTAATCTCCGTTCTTTTACTTGCTTGAACTTCAAATGTTATTTCAATCTCTGGGGTCGTGGTGGCCCTAATTGGGAACGTGAATTTCGTCGTTGGACTATTGAGTGTGATGCTGAGTGGATACTCATTAGTCCATCAAAACGACGCGCCGCTCTTGGCATGCTTGCCATGCATCATCCACCACGTAAGTCTTCTCTTCGATCAAGTGCAAAGGTTCAGAAAAGGATTTCTTTTGCTACCATGCAAAACTATGATGCTTGCAAAGGTTATAGATACCCTGCAACACAGGCTGAGATTGACACCATTATTGAAGCGGGCTATGATGTTTCTGCCCATGAGAGGGTTCTCGTTCATCCCTCGCCGCCGGTGAATCTTCGTTGGACGGTGGCGGCGCCGCCGATCATTTTTGGTACGGTTCAATCAAAAGATCTCATTCCTAATACTACGCCGGCTTCTTCGCAACCTCAGGATCTGCATGCCTGCGATACGTTGCGGGTTCTTCCAACGTCCGCCCCGAAACTTCCGGCCGCCCATGTTGGGCTCTCTGCATCTGGGTCTTCTGCACCTGGGCCGATTGCACCCGGCCCTCTGCCTGTTGAGTTGCCCTCGTCGCAAGAGGCACGCGATCAGTTTAATGATATGGTGGATGACATGGTGGCCCGGGTGTTAACGTGCTCTAAATGCTTGCAAAAGGGCCACATGTCTGTTTCTTGCCCCGTCTGTTTGGCTTGCAATCGTTCGGGCCACCGCAGCTCTCAATGCAAGCAATGGGCTTTGGATAACGGTCTTGTTTGGAAGGTCAAAAATAAGGTGCCACAAAATCTTGGTAAATTGAAGGAGGTGAAATCAGTTCCTGCCACGAGTCCTATTCCTATTCTACCTCCTCGCGTCTCCTCGGTTTTAGAGACGACCTCCCACGCGCACCAGCAGAGTCCTGTCCCATCGCCGCCGTCCTCCACCATTGTCCAATCTTCATCTTCTCCACCACCCACCACCTTGCTGCCTTCATCGACCATGGCCAACTTCGCCATTAACCCTGAGGAATTCCTTCCGCCGGGCTTTGGAGTCATTGATGGTGGGCCAACGAGGTTGCCGCGGACGTTTCTTTCTCCGGCGGTCGCGCCAGATCAACACCATGAGCAGTACGCAATCGGCATTGTGGAGCCTCCTCCGCCGCCTGGTCAGAATCTCCAGTTCCGACAGCTGGTTAGTGACTTTGTTATGAATCAACTTCACCGCGATGTTCTTAGTGATCAGCAGTGGATCGAGGGTGTTGGGCTTTTTGAGTTTAGAAGTGCTGCTTCTAGGCAGGCCATCATGGATCATCCCCCATATGACCTTGCCAATGGGCACTTTGTTCGTTTCATCCCGCATAATCATGGTATCAACTATCGGGCCACCCAAGGTTTTCGCAGAGGATGGCTCATGATATTGGGGATTCCATTGGACTACCGCAATGCTAAGTATATTTCTGATGCTGTCAGTACCTTTGGCCGTTATCATCAGTGGCATCAAGATGATCCTCGCATGGTTCGCACTCTGGTTTATGCTTCCTTTCCATGTCCTGAGCAAGTTCCGAGGGACATTGTCTATCGAGAATATGGTGATTTCGGAGCCCTCAGAATCTCCTGGACTGCTCCTGTTTACGTCCTCTCAGCGGAGTTTGCAGACATTCTACCTGCAGATGAAGATCCCATGCCGGTCAATGGCAATCCGCATCCTTTGCCAGGGCATCTTCAGTTTGATAATTTCAACTTCGTCATGCCTGAATTTCCTCAGCTTGGATGGAACGAGCCCCAACTTGCATGGAACGAGCCCCCTGTACAGCAGCAGCACAATGATGAGGTTGCTGTGGATGACTGGGTCCAAGATAACAATCCGCATGAAGTATCGCAGGAGTCTGTGGTGATGGACAACTCTGGGCCAGGACAAAGCTCTGATAGTGACAGTCATGCCCATGCCCTCGCTGTGTACCAGCCACCTGCGGTTCAGCCTCCGATTTTTGTTGGCCGAGTTCTTACTTTCTTTGGACCTGAAATTCCACCGCAGATGCTCTGGGCCCGTTGTTTTTCTCAATTGATGCCTTCTCTGGAACTTCTGCATATTCCTAAAGGTATGCCTAAGCTCAGCCCTGTTCAGCCATTTGTGTTGCCAAAGGATACTTGGGAGCTTTCTTTCTCCACCTCGAGGCTCTGCAACGAGCTTGTGTTTCTACCGCCTGCAATCTGTCCTCCAGAGCCTGCAGCCAAGAAGCCCAAAGTCGTCCGCTCACTCTGTTTTGATGAAGCTGCGCCTTCTATTGATGCAATGACTGTGTCTGATCCGCTGACCACGGTCGAGATGGACACGTTTAACTTTTCTGCAACATCCAAGACGACTCGGAGGAGGAAGTTTTCTGCTGTTGTGGAAACCCAGGTCAGACGAAGTGCTCGCCTCTCTGCTCTCCGCGATGGTTTCAGACATAGTTCGCCAAAGCCTGCTCCTTTGAAGAAGCCATCAACCAAGCCGTTGAAGAAGCGGAAGGTGCAGGAGCATTCGTCTGATGAGGCAGCTGATGCAGTTCCACCGTCCACGCCAATTCATGTTCTTCAGAAGATTGGACATCACCTTGGCATCGCCCCGGAGAAGATTTCGGCCGACATGCTTAATGCTGATCCGGCAACTTCGTCCGCTTCTTCTTCGGCGCATAATGTCTAAGCTTTTATTCCTGCTGGGTTTATGGTTAACCCCTGTTAAAACCATTTATCTTGTTAGGATTTCCTTTTCAGTTATTGAAGTGACATGCAACTTGAGGTTCTGGAAGGGTCATCATTATGTGATGCCTATTTTGCTACTTTTATTTTGGGGTTGTAATGACTAATACATCTTTTAGAGACTGGAAAGTGCTTTGCTGGAATGTGCGTGGGCTGAATTCTGAAAATCGTCAACGTGTTGTTCGCCAAAAAATTGAGGAGAGTGGCTGCTCTGTTATTTGTCTGCAGGAAACTAAATGTGAGCTTATGGATCAACGATTTATCCGAAAATTTTGCCCTCGTCGTTTTGATCACTTTATTTTTGTCCCCTCGGTTGGGGCTTCTGGTGGCATGATTGTTCTTTGGAATTCTGCGGTCTTCACTGGCAAGCTGATTGAATCTCTCAGCTTTGGCATCACAGTGGAGTTTACATCAAAACATAGTTCTGATGTTTGGACCTTGGTTACAGTTTATGGCCCTTGCCAAAACCCTGCTAGAGACGCTTTTATCTCATGGCTGTATAACCTTGACATTCCCACAGATGCTAACTGGCTTTTGCTTGGAGATTTTAATTTTCTTAGGTCCATGGACAACAGAAACAAACCGGGTGGTAATGTTAATGACATGCTCCTGTTTAATGAAGTAATTGGACATCTTGGTCTTATTGAGCTTCCTCTGAAAGGTAGACGTTTCACTTGGTCAAATATGCAGTCTATACCTCTGTTGGAGCAAATTGATTGGTTCTTTACCACAGTTAACTGGACTTGTCTCTTCCCAAACACAATGGTGATACCCCTAGCTCGATCTACATCTGATCATACACCTTGTGTGGTCTCCATTAAAACCATGATTCCAAAGGCAAAGATATTTCGTTTTGAGAATTATTGGGTTGACTTGCCTGGTTTTATGGACTGTGTTAGTCAAACTTGGTCTAAACCAGTCCACAGATTGTCATCTGCTGCCACCTTATCTGCAAAATTTAAGAATCTCAGATATGCTCTCAAGGTTTGGCATACTAACCTTTCAAAAATCAAGAGGCTAATCCAAGACTGCAACAAGGTAATTTTACATTTGGATACTCTTGAGGAGCTTAGACCATTATACATTCATGAAGCTAACTTCAGAAGAATTGTGAAGTTACACCTGGAAGATATTCTCAGATTGCAGTTCATTTACTGGAAACAAAGGTGCACAATTAGAAACATCAAAGTTGGGGAAGACAACACAAAGTTCTTTCATGCTATGGCTACTGAGAGATTCAGGTCCAACACAATTTCCAGTATTACTGTGGATAATGATATTATCTCTGACCATGCTACCATGTCTGCTCTATTTTTGCAAGAATTCAAAAATAGAATGGGTTGTTCCAATGGTATCAATATGGGATTTGATCTAGATTCCATCATTACAAAAGTGGAGGGTTTGGATGATTTAACTAAACCATTTTCTCAAGAGGAAATTGAGCTGGTCATTAAGCAGATGCCATCTGATAGAGCTCCTGGACCTGATGGTTTCACTGGTCTTTTCTTGAAGAAATGCTGGAATATCATCAAAGAGGATTTCATGAAGTTAGTGCAAGAATTCTATGATGGATCCCTGAACCTGGAATGTATTAACACTTCCCTGATAACTTTGATTCCAAAGAAACTCAGTTCTGTCACTATGAATGACTATAGGCCTATTTCTCTGACTAACACATGCCTAAAGTTTCTAACAAAACTTTTAGCTAATAGGCTGCAAAGAGTCATTCTTTCTTGTTTGCATAAGAATCAGTATGGATTCTTGAAGTCTAGATCCATTCAGGACTGTTTGGCATGGTGCTTTGAGTATATACATCAATGCCAAACATCCAAAAGGCCTATTGTGCTTCTGAAGTTGGACTTCACTAAAGCCTTTGACACCATTGAACATGAAGCTATCTTAAGGATCCTCAGATATAAGGGTTTCAATGGGAAGTGGATTTCATGGATCAAGACCATTCTATCCTCTGGTTCTTCATCCATTCTGCTGAATGGGGTACCTGGTAGTCACTTCCACTGTAAGAGAGGGGTCAGACAAGGGGATCCCATGTCTCCTTTGCTTTTTGTTCTTGCTGCTGACCTACTACAATCTGTGGTGAATGACATGTGCAGTAGAGGCATATTAACTCTACCAATCCCTACAAACTGTTCAGATTACCCAATTGTCCAATATGCAGATGATACTTTAATTGTTCTTCCTGCTATAGATCATCAACTCACTGCCCTGAAGGACATGCTAGATGTTTTTGCAGCTTCAACTGGACTTTCAGTAAATTTTGCTAAATCTATGATGATCCCCATCAATTTATCTGCTGAGGAGGCACACAGGTTATCCACATTATTGGGCTGTCAGATTGGCACTATGCCATTTACTTATTTAGGCTTACCTATGGGTACAACTAAGCCTACAGTCCAAGACTTGCTCCCCTTGGTGCATAGAATTGAAAGAAGACTCTCTGCATCTTCCTGTTTCCTTAATCAGGGCTGCAGACTACAGCTTCTTCAGTCTGTTTTATCTTCTATGCCTATCTATTTCTTTTGCTCTCTGGACATCCCACTTGGCATTCTTAAACAAATTGAAAGGATACAGAGGCAGTGTTTGTGGAGAGGCAATACTGACACTCCAAAGCAGTCTCTTGCAGCATGGAAATTGGTTTGTTTACCAAAGGATAAAGGGGGTCTTGGAGTGCTTAACCTCAAAGTGCACAATGAAGCTTTGTTGATGAAATTTCTTCATAAGTTTTACAACCATCATGATATCCCTTGGGTTAGCTTGGTCTGGGATTCTTACTATCATGATTCTGTGCCTCATTCAACTATTCTTTGTGGATCTTTTTGGTGGAGAGATGTTTTCAAATTATCTGCCAAATATTTGTCCATTGCCAAACCTCACCTTGGTAATGGAACCTCCATACTTTTCTGGCATGATCCTTGGCTGTCTGCCCTAAATGGAGAGTCATTGAGCAATTATTACCCCAGGCTATACTCTTTTGTGATTGATGGTCATCTTTCTGTTGCCCAAGTTTTGGCTCAGGATCTCTTGGGATCTTTTCACATGCCTCTATCCACACATGTTTTTGATGAACTACAGCATCTGCAAAATGCTTTGATCTCTCAGGGTACTTCACAGGACATTGATAGCTGGATCTGGCCTTTTAATAAAGGTTCCTTTAGGCCCAAATCATACTATATTCAGGTTCATCAACAAATTGTCTCTGACCCTATCTTCTCTTGGATATGGAAGAGTGCCTGCACAATGAAGATCAAAATGTTTGGTTGGCTTCTCCTTAGAGACAGGCTCAACACCAGAGACATGCTTCAACGTAGACATTGGCATGTGGATGATTTAACCTGTGTTCTCTGCCCTCATCTTATACGAGAACTCGGCATATGGAAGGGATTCTTCCCATTTCTTACCGAATGATATAACACAAGCTCGCAGCATATCTTCAAGCACTTGATTGACTCGTTCAACTTGACCTTGGGACTGGGGGTGATAAGCTGAACTCCAGTTGATATGAGTTCCCAAAGCTTCTTGAAAACTTTCCCAGAACTTGGAAGTGAACAGGGTGCCACGGTCCGTACTGATCTCCTTCGGAATTCCGTGGAGTGATACAATTCGGGAGATATACAGTTCTGCTAACTGGCTAGCAGTGATAGTCTCCTTGATTGGCAGGAAGTGTGCAACCTTTGAGAGTTGGTCGACGACGACAAGAATGGCATCGTTACCCTTCTGGGACTTAGGAAAGCCAGTAATGAAATCCATCTGCACCTTATCCCATTTCCACAGCGGAATAGGAAGAGGTTGCAGAAGTCCAGCAGGCTTCTGATGTTCTGCCTTCACGCGACGACAGACATCGCATTCAGCAACATAACGAGCAATATCCCGCTTCATATTAGGCCACCAGTACCTTTGGCGGAGATCATGATACATCTTAGTACTACCAGGATGAATAGACAGCGGTGTATCATGTGCCTCCTTCATGACCTTGTCAGTCATAAGCTCGAAACGCGTTACCACGATGCGGCCTCGGAAATACAAGGTTCCATCTTCGGATATTGAGAAATCTCTGTATTTCGGAAGATGCAGTTTCTGTTTCATAACATCAACGTAAGCATCTTTGGTTTGCGCTACCTTGACAGCCTTCTCAAGATCCGGCTGTATCACAAGGTCATTAAGCGAACCATGTGGAACGATATGCAGATTCAGCTTGCGTAATTCCTCATAAAGACGAGGCTGAGCTCGCTTAACCTTGAGGTTGGTGCTGTATGACTTGCGACTCAAGGCATCGGCCATCACATTAGCCTTGCCAGGGGTATAAGAAATACCGCAGTCGTATTCAGAAATAGTTTCCAACCATCGCTGTTGGCGGAGATTAAGATCCGGCTGAGTGAATAAATATTTCAAGCTTTGATGATCAGTATAAATCTCACACCGGTTACCGAGAAGGTAATGCCGCCATAGCTTCAATGCAAAGATCACTGCAGTAAGTTCAAGATCATGCACTGGATAATTCTCTTCATGCGGACGCAATTGACGTGATGCATAAGCAATTACTCTTCGTTCTTGCATTAGGACACAACCTAAGCCTTGACGAGAGGCGTCACAATATATCACGAAGTCCTTGCGAGAATCTGGAGGAGCAAGCACTGGTGCAGAAACGAGCTTGTCCTTAAGAGCTTGAAAGCTTTCCTGGCATTTATCTGTCCACTCAAACTTAACGCCTTTGTGAAGCAGATTAGTCAGTGGCTTAGCAATCTTGGAAAAGTTCTCGACGAAGCGACGACAATAGCTTGCAAGGCCGAGAAAACTTCTCACTTGCTTGACATTCTTCGGAGGAGTCCAGTCAAGAATAGCCTGAACCCGTTCCGGATTAACGGCAATGCCATCCTTGGAAATCACATGTCCAAGGTAGGTTACTTCAGAAAGCCAGAACTCGCATTTGGAAAACTTAGCATAAAGCTGATGCTCTCGCAGCTTCTCCAGAACAAGGCGAAGATGTTCGGCGTGTTCTTCCTTGTTCTTTGAGAATACCAGAATATCATCCAGATATACCACGACGAACTTGTCGAGGTAATCCATGAATATATAATTCATCAGGCGGGAGAAGGTAGCTGGAGCATTAGTCAGTCCAAAAGACATGACAGTGTACTCATAAGAGCCATAGCGAGTAACAAATGCAGTCTTTGGAATATCCTCTTCGCGAACACGGATCTGGTGGTAACCCAACCTCAAGTCGAGTTTAGAAAACACCGATGATCCAGCCAGTTGATCATATAAGTCATTGATCCGAGGAAGCGGATATTTATTATGGATGGTTGCCTGGTTGATAGGTCGGTAATCTTGTACCAGCCTATTCGTACCATCTTTCTTCTTGACGAAAAGAGACGGTGCTCCCCAGGCAGAGGAACTAGGACGGATGAAGCCCTTCTTGAGTGACTTGTCGATTTCCTCCTTAAGCTCTAGGAGCTCATGCGGTGGCATCTTGTAAGGACGCTTCGCAATAGGAGTAGTACCCGGCTTCAAGTCAATAACAAATTCGACGGCTCGAGCAGGGGGTATTCCTGGAAGTTCTTCTGGGAAGACATCCGGGAAATCACGTACCACTGGTATGTTTTCGAGCCCTTCAAGTGGTGAAGCATTCAATGCATTTGAGGCATAGATTTGAGCCTCGGCATCACGAGATATACGAGGGGGACAATTCACCAACTGATTCGAGGGGTGCCGAAGACGTACAGTCTTGGTGGCACAATCGATTTGGGCCTCGTGAGCCTCCAACCAATCCATTCCTAGGATAAGGTCGATGCCGCAAGATTTCAGGACAATGGGGTGTGCCTGAAACTTCCTTTCTTCTATCTCCACTACCACTTCCGGACAGAATAAGGTAGCTTTGCACTGACCCGCGGAGGTTTGTACGGATACCGTGTGATATAGTTTATCTTGCTTAAAGCCATGTTTAAATGCAAATGGTTCTGATATGAAAGAATCAGACTTGTCAAGTCCTGATGATAATTAAACAGAACTTGGTAAGAAAGGTTAAACAAACAAATGGAAAGGAATGATTATCAGACTAATCAGGTCAATGATAAGAAACCGCACTGATATCCAGCTCTCCGGGTAGATGTGAAAACGAGAACCTAATGGAGTTAGTAAAACTTAACCCGAATAGACGAGAGAGAAGAGTCCCAGAGTATAGACGAGGAATAAAAGAAGCTACACCACCCAAGTGGCGACGTGGGCCATAAGCCACACAGCCAAGTTAGTAAAACAGTTTTTGACCTCTAGACTCAACTTCGACCAAGGAGTTGGAAAGGGGTTCCTACAGGCAGTCGGCTCTGATACCAACCTGTGACGACCCCGGCCCGACCGTGCACTAATCATACACGCAAATGCACACGATCAAGCCTAAGGACTCACGTGAAGGAATCACAACACAACTCTAAAAATAAATAAATACATACAAGTTATATATTACAAGCCAGGGGCCTCGAGGTCTCGAATACATAACAAGTGTCATACACAAAGTTAGCGGAAGCGTTAGGTATCTGGGTACAGATACAACACAGAACAGAAATAGGCCTTTGTCAAGGCGGGGCAAAAGAAAAGCTACGATCGAAAAGGCGCAGGCCTCCTGCCTGGGACCTCCGATCCTACTCCTGGTCGTCGTCCGCCGGCTCCTCGTAGAAGTACTCGCCGGCCGGGTAGTAGTAGTAGCCAGCCTCGGGCTGGTAGTAGTAGTCGTCAACGGGGGCTGCCGGCACCATGGCTCCGTCGTCTGGTTTACAAGCGGGAAGGACAAAAGGGGAAGCAAAGCAACCGTGAGTACTCATCCAAAGTACTCAGCAAGACTTACATCAGATCTATACTAAGCAATGCATCATTTTCAAAGGAGGCTTTATGTGGGTGGACTAGTCTGCAGAAAGCCAGAGTAGAGAGGGGAAAAGCCTAGTCCTGACGAAGACTAGCATCTTCAGGGTCTTGCAGCAATTAGAAGGGTGCAGATTAGTACATCATAATGTAAAGTGTTTATAGTAATATCAACCTCGGCCGGGGATCCTTCCTCGACTCCCTACGAGAAAGCAATCCCAGAGCCCTACCTCATATCTCAAGTCACCAGTTCTAGTTGTACCGAAGTGGATACAACTCCGAGTGTCCGTTACCGTAGGACAGGCTATCGATAGATGTTTTCTTCCCTGCAGGGGTGCACCAACTTACCCACCACGCTCGCTTAACTCCGGCCGGACACACTGGCTGGGTCCTGCCCGGCCTCGGCTAAACGACACGACGCAACCCGACCGGAAACCGCCAGAGAGGATCGAGCACGCCGGACTAAGCCTATGCCCCCGGGGGTCATGGTCCATCGCCCCGGACGCTCCTGCACGTTGCGAGGCCGTTCGGTAGCAGACCTAGCAACCCCTTATACAAGCACGCAGTTGCATTCTGGGTCCAATCCGAACGGGCCGCTCAATCGCTGACGTCGTGACGACTCCGGCTGATGTATACGACGCAGAGCACCCACTCACACCCACGTGGTGGTTAGTGCTATCGGACCCGAAGGCCCCTCGGATCAAATATCCAAATCGCTTAGTGGATTGGGAGCGCGCGGTAACGAGCGTTGCCACCACACCGGTGGCCCCGACGTCCCGTCTCGAAGACTTGTGACAAGGACCTTACAGGACCGGCCACGCTTCGTAGTTATCTCGCGGGTACCCTCACTGGTCACCCGACTCCACAGCTCACGCCTCAAGGGCACTCGCGGGTACCCCTCAGGGTCAACCCGTCTCTATCCAACATGTGTAGTAGTAACTATAAAGTGTCTTCAGACGCACGATACCTCTGGCCGCACGCCTTTGTTCCTGGCGACGTCCGGCCTCGGGGATCGATACGTCTTTAAACACGGTACGGTAAACCAGGGCATCCGTGTGGTTTCCATGCCGATGAGGAATCTGAGGAATCACCCTCGTTGGATTCCTAAGCGACAAGTCCCGTTAAGGTGATACCGGAGGAATCACCCTCGGCGGTAATCACCATAGCGGATGCACGACAAAAGCTAAGTCGGAAGTGGGAAGAGGAATCACCCTCGGTAACCCACAACGAGCTAGCTATACTACAGGGACAACATCGGAAGTGAGTTCGGAGGTATCACCCTCGTCACCCGATGTTAACTCTGCGGAGTCGAGCATACTAGGGGGTGTGTGGTGATGTGAAGAAGGTCAGGGGAAGGGGCTCGATCGTTTGATCGAGGCAAGGGTACTAAGCGAGGCAACTACGAGAATGCGGGGCCACAGCAGTGCTACCCAACCTATACTAAGCAGTTTAGGAATAAAGACAGGTATCAACAGTATTGCAAAAACAGGCTATGCAGCAGTAATAGGAGCAACAGCAGTAGCGGCAATTCTAATGCAAGAATAAGAGAGAATAGACATAGGCGATATCGGAAATGATCGAGGGGGGGTTGCTTGCCTGGTTGCTCGGTGGCAAAAGCAAGGTCGTCGGAGGGGGAACCAATCACCGGGACGGCGTCGGTCTCAGGGTCTGCGTCAGCGTCGGACTCTACCGAGAGAGAAGAGGGGGGAAGAAACAGATAAATACACAGAATACAAGCATCACAAAGCGTGCTAGGCTAATGTGCAGTGCAGGGTTGCCTAAAAACATGACTAAGTCATATTAGTTATTTTTAGGAATTAATTGGGATTATTAACCGGTGTATGTGCACTATTCATCTACCGGAAACAGGCTAAAAGTTGCGGGTTCAGCTCCGTAGAGGGTCCCGATACGGAAACAAGTAGCACGGTTGGCTTCGTCTCGTCGTTCTGAGCAACTTTCATGTAGAAAGTTTTTCCATCCGAGCTACGGATAAAAAGATATGATTTTCTAAAGATTAATTGAATTTCTGGAATTATTTATTTAACAGAAATGAATTTATAGCGTCAGCATTGCGTCAGGCTGACGTCAGCGAGTCAACAGACCTGCTGACCGAGTCAAACCTGACATGTGGGTCCAGTGGGACCCACACGTCAGTCTCTGCTTAGACTAACAGTGGATTAATCAACTAACAGAGTGTTTAGTGATGTGGGCCCAGCTTGTCAGTGTCTCTGTAGTTAACAGAATTAAGTAATTCACTAATTAGCTTGATTAGCGCAGGGGGCCCACATGTCAACCACTGCAGATGAACAGTAACCAGCGTTGACTGGGTCAACGTGGTCAAACGACGCGCTGGGGCCCACTGGCAGTCTCTCTGGGCGGGGCCCGCGCCTTGCCACGTCGGACGCCGGCCGGAACGGCTCCGGCGAGCTGGCGCGCGGCGGCGCAATCTCCGGCGAGATTCGGAAATCTCCTGTGGTGCACCGTTTCGCGCGGTTCGACTTGCGTTCGAACGAGTGGAGTGCATCGCGTCGAACGGTGGCAGTCTCACGACCTGGGATGGCCGGAATCATCGCCGGCGTTGAGCCGTGGCGGCGAGGAGCTTCGGGTGTCGGCGAAAACGGCGAAGCCGTGTGTGTTAGCTCGAGCTAGGAGCGTGGGGTGATCTACGCGAGCGCACGAACTCGTGGGACACGCGTGTGTGGCCGTTTGGCTACCGGAACTTGGCCGGTGACGAGCTCGTGCGGCGGCGAGCTCGGGCTTCGGTGAATCGATGGCTACGCGCGCGGGACGGAGCGGAGAGGAGAGGGGAGAGGTGGTGGCTCACCGTGCGGCACGCAGAAGGCCCTCGACGGATTAGTAGCAGCAGAACGACGCCGGCGACGAAGAATTGCGGCGGCGACCCGAGGAGGAAGACGGAGGGGATCCGGCGCCTCGGTGTTTCCCAGCTCCAGCTGAGACCACCGGTGGATGAAGAAGACGAAGGCGGAGCTGGTCGGCACGGAGAGATGACGAGGCGGTGGCTGTGGCCGCGCGGGTGACGGCGAACGGCGGCGACAGCTTCGGGCGTCGATGGGATCTAGGGGGAAGGAGAGCGAGGGGAGAGGGGAGAAGTGGACGAGGGGGCCAGGGGGGAAGCACTGGGGCTTGCCCTTATCCCCTCCTCGTCCCTGTGGCGCCAGACGTCGAGCGGGGGCGGCGGCGAGCGTGCGGGAGCGGCGGTGGCGACACGCCGCGGGGAGCAGGTGGAGAAGGAAAGAGGGAGATGGGCCGGGCCAGTCGGGCCTCGCCCTGGCGTCAGGTAACTCTTTTCCTCCTTCTTTTTCTTTTATTTATTCGTCAGAGAAGAAAAGGAAATGATGGGCATCCAGAAGACTTTGGTAAAAAGTGTGAGTTGATCCAAATGATAGATTGCAATATTCCTAACCACCAAAAATTGGTTTGGGCATATTTGAATCATTTTTGAATTTTTCAAAAATGGAAAGGCATTTATTTGTGCTGTTATGACACTATTTATTGCCCTAGCCCAATAATGGAGTTGATGGTGATGTTGTTTTCACTAACAACATTTATTTTGGAATATTTGCTGAATGATGAACATTTTTCCATAATTTTTGGAACAACTTCATTTTGCATTTGAATTTTCAGGGGCAAAATTTGGATTGCCTTGTTTAACCACTGTGATTAGCATTGCAAATGAACATGACATGGCATGATTGTCATAATGTCACAGTGCTTAGTACAAGGGGGTGTTACAAATTCTCCTCCTCTAAAAGAAATTCTCGTCCCGAGAATTCAGGAGGTAGAAGAAAAGAGGTCGGGGTATTCCGCCCGAAGATTTTCCTCGCGTTCCCAAGTGGCTTCATCTTCAGTGTGATTCGACCACTGCACTTTCAGGAACTTAGTTGTCTTTTGGCGGGTCCGACGTTCAGTTTGATCGAGGATGCGGATCGGATGCTCCTTATAAGAAAGATCATCTTGAAGCTCGAGCATCTCGTGATCCACAGCACGATGCGGGGACTCCTTGAAAGATCGGCGGAGTTGCGACACATGGAACACATCGTGGATATGCGAGAATTGCGGCGGCAATTGCAATTTGTAAGCCACGAATCCACGCCTAGCAACCACGGGGAAGGGACCAATGTAGCGTGGAGCTAACTTGCCCTTGATGCCGAAACGGTGCGTGCCCTTCATAGGGGTGACACGAAGATAAACTTGATCACCTGGTTGATAAGTCAATCCCCATCTCTTGCGATCAAAGTTGCTCTTCTGGCGATCTTGAGCCGCCTTGAGATTCTCACGCACGATACGGACTTGCTCTTCGGCGTGTTGAATAATGTCCGGACCAATAACTTGTCGTTCCCCAGTTTCTGACCAGTTCAGAGGGGTTCGACACTTACGTCCGTACAGAACTTCAAAGGGAGCCATCTTCAAGCTTGCTTGATAGCTGTTGTTATACGAGAACTCGGCATATGGAAGGGATTCTTCCCATTTCTTACCGAATGATATAACACAAGCTCGCAGCATATCTTCAAGCACTTGATTGACTCGTTCAACTTGACCTTGGGACTGGGGGTGATAAGCTGAACTCCAGTTGATATGAGTTCCCAAAGCTTCTTGAAAACTTTCCCAGAACTTGGAAGTGAACAGGGTGCCACGGTCCGTACTGATCTCCTTCGGAATTCCGTGGAGGGATACAATTCGGGAGATATACAGTTCTGCTAACTGGCTAGCAGTGATAGTCTCCTTGATTGACAGGAAGTGTGCAACCTTTGAGAGTTGGTCGACGACGACAAGAATGGCATCGTTACCCTTCTGGGACTTAGGAAAGCCAGTAATGAAATCCATCTGCACCTTATCCCATTTCCACAGCGGAATAGGAAGAGGTTGCAGAAGTCCAGCAGGCTTCTGATGTTCTGCCTTCACGCGACGACAGACATCGCATTCAGCAACATAACGAGCAATATCCCGCTTCATATTTGGCCACCAGTACCTTTGGCGGAGATCACGATACATCTTAGTACTACCAGGATGAATAGACAGCGGTGTATCATGTGCCTCCTTCATGACCTTGTCAGTCATAAGCTCGAAACGCGTTACCACGATGCGGCCTCGGAAATACAAGGTTCCATCTTCGGATATTGAGAAATCCCTGTATTTCGGAAGATGCAGTTCCTGTTTCATAACATCAACGTAAGCATCTTTGGTTTGCGCTACCTTGACAGCCTTCTCAAGATCCGGCTGTATCACAAGGTCATTAAGCGAACCATGTGGAACAATATGCAGATTCAGCTTGCGTAATTCCTCATAAAGACGAGGCTGAGCTCGCTTAACCTTGAGGTTGGTGCTGTATGACTTGCGACTCAAGGCATCGGCCATCACATTAGCCTTGCCAGGGGTATAAGAAATACCGCAGTCGTATTCAGAAATAGTTTCCAACCATCGCTGTTGGCGGAGATTAAGATCCGGCTGAGTGAATAAATATTTCAAGCTTTGATGATCAGTATAAATCTCACACCGGTTACCGAGAAGGTAATGTCGCCATAGCTTCAATGCAAAGATCACTGCAGCAAGTTCAAGATCATGCACTGGATAATTCTCTTCATGCGGACGCAATTGGCGCGATGCATAAGCAACTACTCTTCGTTCTTGCATTAGGACACAGCCTAATCCTTGACGAGAGGCGTCGCAATATATCACGAAGTCCTTGCGAGAGTCTGGAGGAGCAAGCACTGGTGCAGAAACGAGCTTGTCCTTAAGAGCTTGAAAGCTTTCCTGGCATTTATCTGTCCACTCAAACTTAACGCCTTTGTGAAGCAGATTAGTCAGGGGCTTGGCAATCTTGGAAAAGTTCTCGACGAAGCGACGACAATAGCTTGCAAGGCCGAGAAAACTTCTCACTTGCTTGACATTCTTCGGAGGAGTCCAGTCCAGAATAGCCTGAACCCGTTCCGGATTAACGGCAATGCCATCCTTGGAAATCACATGTCCAAGGTAGGTTACTTCAGAAAGCCAGAACTCGCATTTGGAAAACTTAGCATAAAGCTGATGCTCTCGCAGCTTCTCCAAAACAAGGCGAAGATGTTCGGCGTGTTCTTCCTTGTTCTTTGAGAATACCAGAATATCATCCAGATATACCACGACGAACTTGTCGAGGTAATCCATGAATATATAATTCATCAGGCGGGAGAAGGTAGCTGGAGCATTAGTCAGTCCAAAAGACATGACAGTGTACTCATAAGAGCCATAGCGAGTAACAAATGCAGTCTTTGGAATATCCTCTTCACGAACACGGATCTGGTGATAACCCAACCTCAAGTCGAGTTTAGAAAACACCGATGATCCAGCCAGTTGATCATATAAGTCATTGATCCGAGGAAGCGGATATTTATTCTGGATGGTTGCCTGGTTGATAGGTCGGTAATCTTGTACCAGCCTATTCGTACCATCTTTCTTCTTGACGAAAAGAGACGGTGCTCCCCAGGCAGAGGAACTAGGACGGATGAAGCCCTTCTTGAGTGACTTGTCGATTTCCTCCTTAAGCTCTAGGAGCTCATGCGGTGGCATCTTGTAAGGACGCTTCGCAATAGGAGTAGTACCCGGCTTCAAGTCAATAACAAATTCGACGGCTCGAGCAGGGGGTATTCCTGGAAGTTCTTCTGGGAAGACATCCGGGAAATCACGTACCACTGGTATGTTTTCGAGCCCTTCAAGTGGTGAAGCATTCAATGCATTTGAGGCATAGATTTGAGCCTCGGCATCACGAGATATACGAGCGCGACAATTCACCAACTGATTCGAGGGGTGCCGAAGACGTACAGTCTTGGTGGCACAATCGATTTGGGCCTCGTGAGCCTCCAACCAATCCATTCCTAGGATAAGGTCGATGCCGCAAGATTTCAGGACAATGGGGTGTGCCTGAAACTTCCTTTCTTCTATCTCCACTACCACTTCCGGACAGAATAAGGTAGCTTTGCACTGACCCACGGAGGTTTGTACGGATACCGTGTGATATAGTTTATCTTGCTTAAAGCCATGTTTAAATGCAAATGGTTCTGATATGAAAGAATCAGACTTGTCAAGTCCTGATGATAATTAAACAGAACTTGGTAAGAAAGGTTAAACAAACAAATGGAAAGGAATGATTATCAGACTAATCAGGTCAATGATAAGAAACCGCACTGATATCCAGCTCTCCGGGTAGATGTGAAAACGAGAACCTAATGGAGTTAGTAAAACTTAACCCGAATAGACGAGAGAGAAGAGTCCCAGAGTATAGACGAGGAATAAAAGAAGCTACACCACCCAAGTGGCGACGTGGGCCATAAGCCACACAGCCAAGTTAGTAAAACAGTTTTTGACCTCTAGACTCAACTTCGACCAAGGAGTTGGAAAGGGGTTCCTACAGGCAGTCGGCTCTGATACCAACCTGTGACGACCCCGGCCCGACCGTGCACTAATCATACACGCAAATGCACACGATCAAGCCTAAGGACTCACGTGAAGGAATCACAACACAACTCTAAAAATAAATAAATACATACAAGTTATATATTACAAGCCAGGGGCCTCGAGGTCTCGAATACATAACAAGTGTCATACACAAAGTTAGCGGAAGCGTTAGGTATCTGGGTACAGATACAACACAGAACAGAAATAGGCCTTTGTCAAGGCGGGGCAAAAGAAAAGCTACGATCGAAAAGGCGCAGGCCTCCTGCCTGGGACCTCCGATCCTACTCCTGGTCGTCGTCCGCCGGCTCCTCGTAGAAGTACTCGCCGGCCGGGTAGTAGTAGTAGCCAGCCTCGGGCTGGTAGTAGTAGTCGTCAATGGGGGCTGCCGGCACCATGGCTCCGTCGTCTGGTTTACAAGCGGGAAGGACAAAAGGGGAAGCAAAGCAACCGTGAGTACTCATCCAAAGTACTCAGCAAGACTTACATCAGATCTATACTAAGCAATGCATCATTTTCAAAGGAGGCTTTATGTGGGTGGACTAGTCTGCAGAAAGCCAGAGTAGAGAGGGGAAAAGCCTAGTCCTGACGAAGACTAGCATCTTCAGGGTCTTGCAGCAATTAGAAGGGTGCAGATTAGTACATCATAATGTAAAGTGTTTATAGTAATATCAACCTCGGCCGGGGATCCTTCCTCGACTCCCTACGAGAAAGCAATCCCAGAGCCCTACCTCATATCTCAAGTCACCAGTTCTAGTTGTACCGAAGTGGATACAACTCCGAGTGTCCGTTACCGTAGGACAGGCTATCGATAGATGTTTTCTTCCCTGCAGGGGTGCACCAACTTACCCACCACGCTCGCTTAACTCCGGCCGGACACACTGGCTGGGTCCTGCCCGGCCTCGGCTAAACGACACGACGCAACCCGACCGGAAACCGCCAGAGAGGATCGAGCACGCCGGACTAAGCCTATGCCCCCGGGGGTCATGGTCCATCGCCCCGGACGCTCCTGCACGTTGCGAGGCCGTTCGGTAGCAGACCTAGCAACCCCTTATACAAGCACGCAGTTGCATTCTGGGTCCAATCCGAACGGGCCGCTCAATCGCTGACGTCGTGACGACTCCGGCTGATGTATACGACGCAGAGCACCCACTCACACCCACGTGGTGGTTAGTGCTATCGGACCCGAAGGCCCCTCGGATCAAATATCCAAATCGCTTAGTGGATTGGGAGCGCGCGGTAACGAGCGTTGCCACCACACCGGTGGCCCCGACGTCCCGTCTCGAAGACTTGTGACAAGGACCTTACAGGACCGGCCACGCTTCGTAGTTATCTCGCGGGTACCCTCACTGGTCACCCGACTCCACAGCTCACGCCTCAAGGGCACTCGCGGGTACCCCTCAGGGTCAACCCGTCTCTATCCAACATGTGTAGTAGTAACTATAAAGTGTCTTCAGACGCACGATACCTCTGGCCGCACGCCTTTGTTCCTGGCGACGTCCGGCCTCGGGGATCGATACGTCTTTAAACACGGTACGGTAAACCAGGGCATCCGTGTGGTTTCCATGCCGATGAGGAATCCGAGGAATCACCCTCGTTGGATTCCTAAGCGACAAGTCCCGTTAAGGTGATACCGGAGGAATCACCCTCGGCGGTAATCACCATAGCGGATGCACGACAAAAGCTAAGTCGGAAGTGGGAAGAGGAATCACCCTCGGTAACCCACAACGAGCTAGCTATACTACAGGGACAACATCGGAAGTGAGTTCGGAGGTATCACCCTCGTCACCCGATGTTAACTCTGCGGAGTCGAGCATACTAGGGGGTGTGTGGTGATGTGAAGAAGGTCAGGGGAAGGGGCTCGATCGTTTGATCGAGGCAAGGGTACTAAGCGAGGCAACTACGAGAATGCGGGGCCACAGCAGTGCTACCCAACCTATACTAAGCAGTTTAGGAATAAAGACAGGTATCAACAGTATTGCAAAAACAGGCTATGCAGCAGTAATAGGAGCAGCAGCAGTAGCGGCAATTCTAATGCAAGAATAAGAGAGAATAGACATAGGCGATATCGGAAATGATCGAGGGGGGGTTGCTTGCCTGGTTGCTCGGTGGCAAAAGCAAGGTCGTCGGAGGGGGAACCAATCACCGGGACGGCGTCGGTCTCAGGGTCTGCGTCAGCGTCGGACTCTACCGAGAGAGAAGAGGGGGGAAGAAACATATAAATACACAGAATACAAGCATCACAAAGCGTGCTAGGCTAATGTGCAGTGCAGGGTTGCCTAAAAACATGACTAAGTCATATTAGTTATTTTTAGGAATTAATTGGGATTATTAACCGGTGTATGTGCACTATTCATCTACCGGAAACAGGCTAAAAGTTGCGGGTTCAGCTCCGTAGAGGGTCCCGATACGGAAACAAGTAGCACGGTTGGCTTCGTCTCGTCGTTCTGAGCAACTTTCATGTAGAAAGTTTTTCCATCCGAGCTACGGATAAAAAGATATGATTTTCTAAAGATTAATTGAATTTCTGGAATTATTTATTTAACAGAAATGAATTTATAGCGTCAGCATTGCGTCAGGCTGACGTCAGCGAGTCAACAGACCTGCTGACCGAGTCAAACCTGACATGTGGGTCCAGTGGGACCCACACGTCAGTCTCTGCTTAGACTAACAGTGGATTAATCAACTAACAGAGTGTTTAGTGATGTGGGCCCAGCTTGTCAGTGTCTCTGTAGTTAACAGAATTAAGTAATTCACTAATTAGCTTGATTAGCGCAGGGGGCCCACATGTCAACCACTGCAGATGAACAGTAACCAGCGTTGACTGGGTCAACGTGGTCAAACGACGCGCTGGGGCCCACTGGCAGTCTCTCTGGGCGGGGCCCGCGCCTTGCCACGTCGGACGCCGGCCGGAACGGCTCCGGCGAGCTGGCGCGCGGCGGCGCAATCTCCGGCGAGATTCGGAAATCTCCTGTGGTGCACCGTTTCGCGCGGTTCGACTTGCGTTCGAACGAGTGGAGTGCATCGCGTCGAACGGTGGCAGTCTCACGACCTGGGATGGCCGGAATCATCGCCGGCGTTGAGCCGTGGCGGCGAGGAGCTTCGGGTGTCGGCGAAAACGGCGAAGCCGTGTGTGTTAGCTCGAGCTAGGAGCGTGGGGGTAATCTACGCGAGCGCACGAACTCGTGGGACACGCGTGTGTGGCCGTTTGGCTACCGGAACTTGGCCGGTGACGAGCTCGTGCGGCGGCGAGCTCGGGCTTCGGTGAATCGATGGCTACGCGCGCGGGACGGAGCGGAGAGGAGAGGGGAGAGGTGGTGGCTCACCGTGCGGCACGCAGAAGGCCCTCGACGGATTAGTAGCAGCAGAACGACGCCGGCGACGAAGAATTGCGGCGGCGACCCGAGGAGGAAGACGGAGGGGATCCGGCGCCTCGGTGTTTCCCAGCTCCAGCTGAGACCACCGGTGGATGAAGAAGACGAAGGCGGAGCTGGTCGGCACGGAGAGATGACGAGGCGGTGGCTGTGGCCGCGCGGGTGACGGCGAACGGCGGCGACAGCTTCGGGCGTCGATGGGATCTAGGGGGAAGGAGAGCGAGGGGAGAGGGGAGAAGTGGACGAGGGGGCCAGGGGGGAAGCACTGGGGCTTGCCCTTATCCCCTCCTCGTCCCTGTGGCGCCAGACGTCGAGCGGGGGCGGCGGCGAGCGTGCGGGAGCGGCGGTGGCGACACGCCGCGGGGAGCAGGTGGAGAAGGAAAGAGGGAGATGGGCCGGGCCAGTCGGGCCTCGCCCTGGCGTCAGGTAACTCTTTTCCTCCTTCTTTTTCTTTTATTTATTCGTCAGAGAAGAAAAGGAAATGATGGGCATCCAGAATGTAACACCCCTATGTACTAACTACTGTGATCAACTGCTAATCATGCCATGTCATGTTCATTTACAATGGTAATCTCAGTGGTTAATCAAGTCAACTCAATTTGCCCCTGAAAATTCAAATTCAAACTTCAAATGCAAAATGAAGATGTTCCAAAAATTTGGGAAAAATGTTCAACTCATTGCAAATATTCCAAAACAAATGCTGTTGTTGAAAATAGCATCAACAGCAACTCCAAATGAGGGCTAGGGCATTAAACAGTGCCCAAAACAGCACATTAAATGCCATTTCATTTTTGAATAATTCAAAAATGATCTAATTTTACCCCAAACCAATTTTTGGTGATGAGGTATATTGCCAAGTAATTTTTGGTCCAGCTTCTACATTTTTGCAAAGTCCTCTGGTGGCCTTTCATTTCTTATCCTTCTCTGTGAAATAAATAAAGGGAAGCAGTAAACTAAAAAGAAAAAGGGCCTAAACACCTACTGTGCCACTGGGCTCTAGTTCTACAGTGAGGCCCAGCCCACCTCCACCTAATCTCACCTGCCCGTCGTCCTCCGCGCCCCGCTGTCGCCGCGGCCATGGCCGAGCGCTCGCCGCTCCACCCTCCGCTCGCCACGGCGCCGCAGTGGTTGGGAGGAGGAGATAAGGCCGAGCCCCAGCGGCCTCCCCTCCGTCCTCATCCATTTCCCCCCCTCTCTCCTCGCTCGCATCGCCTCCTCTTCCCTCTCAGATCCGGCCACCGAGCGCCGTCGTCGCCGTTCGACGCTGCCCTCGCGGCCACCGGCGACGAGAGGCCTCGCCACCGTGTCTGGCGAGTGCGCGGGCCTCGGCTACGCCCTCCTTGCCCACGAGCCGGAGCTGAGAGGCTCGGGAGCTAGCGCACGACGTCGCCCCCTTCCTCTCGGACGCCGGCGCTTCTCCGATGAGCCCCGCCGTTCTGCGGCTACTAAACCTTCAAGGGCCACCGTGTGTGCCGCTCGGTGAGCTCCTGCGCCTCCTGCTCCTCTCCGTTAGCCCCCCCGCACGTCGTAGCTATAGTTGCCGTCGCCGGCCGAACGGAGCTCCGCTGACGAGCTCGCCGCCGTCGAGGTGGTCACTGTCGAGGCCAACTGAGTGCGGGAGCGCACTCAGCTTCTCCCCGCGAGCACGTAGCACACGCGCACGAGCCCCCTAGTGCCCCGTAGCCACGACTCCGTCCCCGTCGAACTCCGGCCGCCGCGGGCGACCTCACCGCCGACGCTACGGTCCTCCCCGGCCGTCCACGTTGACACGAGTGGACGTGGCTCTTCCCACGCTGTCGAACGCACTAGGCCGCGCGCGAAACCGTCCCCGGAGGCGCGTTTCCGACGACCTCCCGTGCTGCGCCGCCGCGTTGGCCTCGCCGGAGCTCTCTCCGGTGGCCGACGCCGACGTGGCGCAGTGGGCCACGCCCCTGGGTCGCTGACCAATGGGTCCGGGTGGCCCCGTTGACTGGTTTGACCAGTCAACGTGCTGACTGGGCGCCCTCTGTGCCACTGACACGCGGGCCCCACCGCCCTTTTAATTAACTAAAAGGTTTTATAAATAAAAATAATTTAATTAAGGTTAATTAGCCTATGACAGGTGGGGTCCAGTATCTAAATAGGTTTAGTTTAGATTAAAATAACTTTGTTTAGTAGCAGAGGCTGACATGTGGGTCCCACTGGACCCACGGGTCAGGTTTGACCTGGTCAGCCGACTGCTGACGTCACTGTGACGTCATGCTGATGTAATAAATCTTTTCTGTTAATTAAAATAATTCCAGAAATTCAAATAAACTTTGAAAATTCATAACTTTTAAACCGTAGCTCGGATCGAAAAACTTTCTATATGAAAGTTGCTCAGAACGACGAGACGATTCTAACCGTACTATCTGTTTCCGTGTCGGGACCCTCTACGGAGGTGAACCCGCAACTTTTAGTCCGTTTCCGGTAGATGAATAGTGCACATACACCGGTAAATAATTCCAGTTAATTCCTAGAAATAACTAATATGACTTAGACGTGTTTTTAGGCAACCCTGCACTGCACCCTAGCTGTCATCTGCCTCTAACACCGCAGGCCTGCAACCGTTCCCCCTCCGGTCAACTGTCCGACACAGATCCGGAACCGGGAATACTTTCCCGGATGGGTTCCCCTTCTCCGTTATCGGTAGCACTGCGTTAGAACGTCATGCCTTGTGATTACTTTCGTTACTGTGTATTTATATTGTTTCCTCTCCCCCTTTCTTCCCGGTAGACCCCGAGACCGCTGACGGTGCCCTGGTGATCGACTACTTCACCGCCGTTGTTCCTTTTCATTTGCCAAGCAACCAGGCAAGCAACCCCCCCTTGAGCATTTCCGATATCGCCTATGTCTATTCTCTCTTATTCTTGCATTAGAATTGCTGCTGCTGCTATTGCTCCTATTACTGTTGCATAGCCTGTTTTTGCTAAATTGTTGATACCTGTCTTTATTCATAAACTGCTTAGTGTAGGTTGGGTAGCACTGCTATGGACCCACACTCTCGTAGTTGCCTCGCATAGTACCCTTGCCTCGATCAAGCGATCGAGCCCCTTCCCCTGACCTTCTTCACATCACCGCACAACCCCCCCTAATATGCTCGACTCCGCAGAGTTAACATCGGGTGACGAGGGTGATACCTCCGAACTCACTTTCGATGTTGTCCCTGTAGTATAGCTAGCTCGTTGTGGGTTACCGAGGGTGATTCCTCTTCCCACTTCCGACTTAGCTCTTGTCGTGCATCCGCTATGGTGATTACCGCCGAGGGTGATTCCTCCGGTATCATCTTAACGGGACTTGTCGTTTAGGAGTCCAACGAGGGTGATTCCTCGGATTCCTCATCGGCATGAAACCACACGGATGCCCTGGATTACCATACCGTGTTTAAAGACGTATCGATCCCCGAGGCCGGACGTCGCCAGGAACAAAGGCGTGCGGCCAGAGGTATCGTGCGTCTGATGACACTTTGAAGTTACTACTGCACATGTTGGATGGAGGCGGGTTGACCCAGAGGGGTACCCGCGAGTGCCTTTGAGGCGTGAGCTGTGGAGTCGGGTGACCAGTGAGGGTACCCGCGAGATAACTACGAGGCGTGGCCGGTCTTTCCCAGTCCTTGTCACAAGTCCTCGAGACGGGACGACGGGGCCAACAGTATCGTAGGCTCTGCTCGTTACCGCGCGCTCCCAATACACTAAGCGATTTGGATATTTGATCCGAGGGGCCTTCGGGTCCGATAGCACTAACCACCACGTGGGTGTGAGTGGGTGCTCTGCGTCGTATACATCAGCCGGAGTCGTCACGACGTCAGCGATTGAGCGGCCCGTTCGGATTGGACTTAGGATGCAACTGCGCTTGTATAAGGGGTTGCTAGGTCTGCTACCGAACGGCCACGCAACGTGCAGGAGTGTCCGGGGCGACGGCCATGACCCCCGGGGGCATAGGATTAGTCCGACGTGCTCGATCCTCTTTGGCGGTATCCGGTCGGGTTGCGTCGTATTGTTTAGCCGAGGGCGGGCACGACCTGATGGTGTGTCCGGCCGGAGTTAAGCGAGCGTGGTGGGTAACTTGGTGCACCCCTGCAGGGAAGAAACAATCTATCGATAGCCTGTCCTACGGTAACGGACACTCGGAGTTGTATCCACTTCGGTACAACTAGAACTGGTGACTTGTGATATGAAGATGATATTGCTATAAACACTATACACTATGATGAACTATTCTGTTCCCTTCTAATTGCTGCAAGACGCTGAAGATGCTAGTCTTCGTCAGGACTAGGCTTTTCCCCTCTCTACTCTGGCTTTCTGCAGTCTAGTCCACCCACATAAAGCCTCCTTTGAAAATAATGCATTGCTAGTATAGATCTGATGTAAGTCTTGCTGAGTACTTTGGATGAGTACTCACGGTTGCTTTGCTTCCTCTTTTGTCCTACCTACATGATAAACCAGACGACGGAGCCATGGTGCCCGCAGCCCCTGTTGACGACTACTACTACCAGCCCGAGGCTGGCTACTACTACTACCCGGCCGGCGAGTACTTCTGCGAGGAGCCGGCGGACGATGACCAGGAGTAGGATCGGAGGTCCCGGGCAGGAGGCCTGCGCCTTTTCGATCGTAGCTTTTCTTTTGCCCCGCCTGTGTAACAGGCCTATCTTCTACTGTGTTGTATCTGTACCCAGATACCTAACGCTTCCGCTGACTATGTGTATGACACTTGTTATGTATTCGAGCCCTCGAGGCCCCTGGCTTGTAATATATAACTTGTATGTTTTATTTATGTTTTAGAGTTGTGCTGTGATTCCTTCACGTGAGTCCTTAGGCTTGATCGTGTGCATTTGCGTGTATGATTAGTGCACGGTCGGGCCGGGGTCGTCACAGGTTGGTATCAGAGCCGACTGCCTGTAGGAACCCCCTTTCCAACTCCTTGGTCGAAGTCGAGTCTAGAGGTCCAAAAATGTTTTACTAACTTGGCTGTGTGGCTTATGGCCCCACGTCGCCACTTGGGTGGTGTAGCATCTTTTATTCCTCGTCTTTACTCTGGGACTCTGAATCTCTCCTCTATTCGGGTTAAGCGAATTTACTAACTCCGACATTAGGTTCTCGTAACCGCTTTCTCCCGGTGAGCCCCCTCATTCCAGAAGATGGCGTGTCATCATCAGAAGCCTCCGAAGATACTTCTCGGATTTTCCCGAGACCATTATGCCACTGCTTTAGCAAGTTCCCTACTATCCGATAATTCCGTGAACAGCAGCACATTCTTACCGTTTGTATCTTCGTTCCCAGCCACCCCTTTCTGTATAAGATACCCCGAAGTACTCCTTGTACTCCGAGAATCCTTTAAGTCTACTGCCGTGCAGCTTCTTTCGCACTACGTATAATTCCTCACAACACCGATGATCCATTCATCCCCAGTTGTTCTTGTGTTCCATGAAATACTTCGTATTGCTATCTGATCTCCCAAAAATTCCTCTACAGACTCTTGCTCTTGAAATTTTTGTCTGTCTGCATCATGGTAAATTCCATATAACCTTCGTTGACATTCTTGTCGCTATCATTATGCGTCCCTTGATTCAACATATTGCGAATATTCGTAATCCTCAGTTGATTCCTGCTAATCCATCCTTCCGGCTCAGACGTCCTTCAGGATGATATGAGCTGGTTCTCGGTAAATCAATCCATGATTGATTGGTCATCAAATTCTATTCAGCCTATCCTTCTTTTGATCAGAGCCTTTGCTTCTGGTCCTTCGTCTTGGAATTATAATTCCCCTGTACCCAAACGTCGAATTATTCCGGTGTTTTCTAAACTCGACTTGAGGTTGGGTTATCACCAGATCCGTGTTCGCGAAGAGGATATTCCAAAGACTGCATTTGTTACTCGCTATGGCTCTTATGAGTACACTGTCATGTCTTTTGGACTGACTAATGCTCCAGCTACCTTCTCCCGCCTGATGAATTATATATTCATGGATTACCTCGACAAGTTCGTCGTGGTATATCTGGATGATATTCTGGTATTCTCGAAGAACAAGGAAGAACACGCCGAACATCTTCGCCTTGTTCTGGAGAAGCTGCGAGAACACCAGCTTTATGCTAAGTTTTCCAAATGCGAGTTCTGGCTTTCTGAAGTAACCTACCTTGGACATGTGATTTCCAAGGATGGCATTGCTGTTAATCCGGAACGGGTTCAGGCTATTCTTGACTGGACTCCTCCGAAGAATGTCAAGCAAGTGAGAAGTTTTCTCGGCCTTGCAAGCTATTGTCGTCGCTTCGTCGAGAACTTTTCCAAGATTGCCAAGCCCCTGACTAATCTGCTTCACAAAGGCGTTAAGTTTGAGTGGACAGATAAATGCCAGGAAAGCTTTCAAGCTCTTAAGGACAAGCTCGTTTCTGCTCCAGTGCTTGCTCCTCCAGATTCTCGCAAGGACTTCGTGATATATTGTGACGCCTCTCGTCAAGGATTAGGCTGTGTCCTAATGCAAGAACGAAGAGTAGTTGCTTATGCATCGCGTCAATTGCGTCCGCATGAAGAGAATTATCCAGTGCATGATCTTGAACTTGCTGCAGTGATCTTTGCATTGAAGTTATGGCGACATTACCTTCTCGGTAACCGGTGTGAGATTTATACTGATCACCAAAGTTTGAAGTATTTATTCACTCAGCCGGATCTTAATCTCCGCCAACAGCGATGGTTGGAAACTATTTCCGAATATGACTGCGGTATTTCTTATACCCCTGGCAAGGCTAATGTGATGGCCGATGCCTTGAGTCGCAAGTCTTACAGCACCAACCTCAAGGTTAAGCGAGCTCAACCTCGTCTTTATGAGGAATTGCGCAAGCTGAATCTGCATATCGTTCCACATGGTTCGCTCAATGACCTTGTGATACAGCCGGATCTTGAGAAGGCTGTCAAGGTAGCGCAAACCAAAGATGCTTTCGTTGATGTTATAAAACAGGAACTGCATCTTCCGAAATACAGGGATTTCTCAATATCCGAAGATGGAACCTTGTATTTCCGAGGCCGCATCGTGGTAACGCGTTTCGACCTAATGACTGACAAGGTCATGAAGGAGGCACATGATACACCGCTGTCTATTCATCCTGGTAGTACTAAGATGTATCGAGATCTCCGCCAAAGGTACTGGTGGCCTAATATGAAGCGGGATATTGCTCGTTATGTTGCTGAATGCGATGTCTGTCGTCGCGTGAAGGCAGAACATCAGAAGCCTGCTGGACTTCTGCAACCTCTTCCTATTCCGCTGTGGAAATGGGATAAGGTGCAGATGGATTTCATTACTGGTTTTCCTAAGTCCCAGAAGGGTAACGATGCCATTCTTGTCGTCGTCGACCAACTCTCGAAGGTTGCACACTTCTTGCCAGTCAAGGAGACTATCACTGCTAGCCAGTTAGCAGAACTGTATATCTCCCGAATTGTATCCCTCCACGGAATTCCGAAGGAGATCAGTTCGGACCGTGGCACCCTGTTCACTTCCAAGTTCTGGGAAAGTTTTCAAGAAGCTTTGGGAACTCATATCCACTGGAGTTCAGCTTATCACCCCCAGTCCCAAGGTCAAGTTGAACGAGTCAATCAAGTGCTTGAAGATATGCTGCGAGCTTGTGTTATATCATTCGGTAAGAAATGGGAAGAATCCCTTCCATATGCCGAGTTCTCGTATAACAACAGCTATCAAGCAAGCTTGAAGATGGCTCCCTTTGAAGTTCTGTACGGACGTAAGTGTCGAACCCCTCTGAACTGGTCAGAAACTGGGGAACGACAAGTTATTGGTCCGGACATTATTCAACACGCCGAAGAGCAAGTCCGTATCATGCGTGAAAATCTCCAGGCGGCTCAAGACCGTCAGAAGAGCAACTATGATCGCAAGCGATGGGGATTGACTTATCAACCAGGTGATCAAGTTTATCTTCGTGTCACCCCTATGAAGGGCACGCACCGTTTCGGTATCAAGGGCAAGTTAGCTCCACGCTACATTGGCCCCTTTCCCGTGGTTGCTAGACGTGGATTTGTGGCTTATAAACTGGAATTGCCTCCGCAATTCTCTCATATCCACGATGTGTTCCATGTGTCGCAACTTCGTCGATCCTTCAAGGAGTCCCCGCATCGTGCTGTGGATCACGAGATGCTCGAGCTTCAAGATGATCTGTCTTATAAGGAGCATCCGATCCGTATCCTCGATCAAACTGAACGTCGGACCCGCCAGAAGACAACTAAGTTCCTGAAAGTGCAGTGGTCAAATCATACTGAAGATGAAGCCACTTGGGAACGCGAGGAAAATCTTCGGGCGGAATACCCCGACCTCTTTGCTTCTACCTCCTAAATTCTCGGGACGAGAATTTCTTTTAGAGGAGGAGAATTTGTAACACCCCTATGTACTAACTACTGTGATCAACTGTTAATCATGCCATGTCATGTTCATTTACAATGGTAATCTCAGTGGTTAATCAAGTCAACTCAATTTGCCCCTGAAAATTCAAATTCAAACTTCAAATGCAAAATGAAGATGTTCCAAAAATTTGGGAAAAATGTTCAACTCATTGCAAATATTCCAAAACAAATGCTGTTGTTGAAAATAGCATCAACAGCAACTCCAAATGAGGGCTAGGGCATTAAACAGTGCCCAAAACAGCACATTAAATGCCATTTCATTTTTGAATAATTCAAAAATGATCTAATTTTACCCCAAACCAATTTTTGGTGATGAGGTATATTGCCAAGTAATTTTTGGTCCAGCTTCTACATTTTTGCAAAGTCCTGTGGTGGCCTTTCATTTCTTATCCTTCTCTGTGAAATAAATAAAGGGAAGCAGTAAACTAAAAAGAAAAAGGGCCTAAACACCTACTGTGCCACTGGGCTCTAGTTCTACAGTGAGGCCCAGCCCACCTCCACCTAATCTCACCTGCCCGTCGTCCTCCGCGCCCCGCTGTCGCCGCGGCCATGGCCGAGCGCTCGCCGCTCCACCCTCCGCTCGCCACGGCGCCGCAGTGGTTGGGAGGAGGAGATAAGGCCGAGCCCCAGCGGCCTCCCCTCCGTCCTCATCCATTTCCCCCCCTCTCTCCTCGCTCGCATCGCCTCCTCTTCCCTCTCAGATCCGGCCACCGAGCGCCGTCGTCGCCGTTCGACGCTGCCCTCGCGGCCACCGGCGACGAGAGGCCTCGCCACCGTGTCTGGCGAGTGCGCGGGCCTCGGCTACGCCCTCCTTGCCCACGAGCCGGAGCTGAGAGGCTCGGGAGCTAGCGCACGACGTCGCCCCCTTCCTCTCGGACGCCGGCGCTTCTCCGA
>LR738715.1:710950171-710999743 GCA_902687465.1 Secale cereale
CGCTGTCGAACGCACTAGGCCGCGCGCGAAACCGTCCCCGGAGGCGCGTTTCCGACGACCTCCCGTGCTGCGCCGCCGCGTTGGCCTCGCCGGAGCTCTCTCCGGTGGCCGACGCCGACGTGGCGCAGTGGGCCACGCCCCTGGGTCGCTGACCAATGGGTCCGGGTGGCCCCGTTGACTGGTTTGACCAGTCAACGTGCTGACTGGGCGCCCTCTGTGCCACTGACACGCGGGCCCCACCGCCCTTTTAATTAACTAAAAGGTTTTATAAATAAAAATAATTTAATTAAGGTTAATTAGCCTATGACAGGTGGGGTCCAGTATCTAAATAGGTTTAGTTTAGATTAAAATAACTTTGTTTAGTAGCAGAGGCTGACATGTGGGTCCCACTGGACCCACGGGTCAGGTTTGACCTGGTCAGCCGACTGCTGACGTCACTGTGACGTCATGCTGATGTAATAAATCTTTTCTGTTAATTAAAATAATTCCAGAAATTCAAATAAACTTTGAAAATTCATAACTTTTAAACCGTAGCTCGGATCGAAAAACTTTCTATATGAAAGTTGCTCAGAACGACGAGACGATTCTAACCGTACTATCTGTTTCCGTGTCGGGACCCTCTACGGAGGTGAACCCGCAACTTTTAGTCCGTTTCCGGTAGATGAATAGTGCACATACACCGGTAAATAATTCCAGTTAATTCCTAGAAATAACTAATATGACTTAGACGTGTTTTTAGGCAACCCTGCACTGCACCCTAGCTGTCATCTGCCTCTAACACCGCAGGCCTGCAACCGTTCCCCCTCCGGTCAACTGTCCGACACAGATCCGGAACCGGGAATACTTTCCCGGATGGGTTCCCCTTCTCCGTTATCGGTAGCACTGCGTTAGAACGTCATGCCTTGTGATTACTTTCGTTACTGTGTATTTATATTGTTTCCTCTCCCCCTTTCTTCCCGGTAGACCCCGAGACCGCTGACGGTGCCCTGGTGATCGACTACTTCACCGCCGTTGTTCCTTTTCATTTGCCAAGCAACCAGGCAAGCAACCCCCCCTTGAGCATTTCCGATATCGCCTATGTCTATTCTCTCTTATTCTTGCATTAGAATTGCTGCTACTGCTACTGCTCCTATTACTGTTGCATAGCCTGTTTTTGCTAAACTGTTGATACCTGTCTTTATTCATAAACTGCTTAGTATAGGTTGGGTAGCACTGCTATGGTCCCGCACTCTCGTAGTTGCCTCGCATAGTACCCTTGCCTCGATCAAGCGATCGAGCCCCCTTCCCCTGACCTTCTTCACATCACCGCACAACCCCCCCTAATATGCTCGACTCCGCAGAGTTAACATCAGGTGACGAGGGTGATACCTCCGAACTCACTTTCGATGTTGTCCCTGTTGTAGAGCTAGCTCGTTGTGGGTTACCGAGGGTGATTCCTCTTCCCACTTCCGACTTAGCTTTTGTCGTGCATCCGCTATGGTGATTACCGCCGAGGGTGATTCCTCCGGTACCACCTTATCGGGACTTGTCGTTTAGGAGTCCAACGAGGGTGATTCCTCGGATTCCTCACCGGCACGAAAACCACACGGATGCCCTGGATTACCATACCGTGTTTAAAGACGTATCGATCCCCGAGGCCGGACGTCGCCAGGAACAAAGGCGTGCGGCCAGAGGTATCGTGCGTCTGATGACACTTGAAGTTACTACTACACATGTTGGATGGAGGCGGGTTGACCCAGAGGGGTACCCGCGAGTGCCTTTGAGGCGTGAGCTGTGGAGTCGGGTGACCAGTGAGGGTACCCGCGAGATAACTACGAGGCGTGGCCGGTCTTTCCCAGTCCTTGTCACAAGTCCTCGAGACGGGACGACGGGGCCAACAGTATCGTAGGCTCTGCTCGTTACCGCGCGCTCCCAATACACTAAGCGATTTGGATATTTGATCCGAGGGGCCTCCGGGTCCGATAGCACTAACCACCACGTGGGTGTGAGTGGGTGCTCTGCGTCGTATACATCAGCCGGAGCCGTCACGACGTCAGCGATTGAGCGGCCCGTTCGGATTGGACTTAGGATGCAACTGCGCTTGTATAAGGGGTTGCTAGGTCTGCTACCGAACGGCCACGTAACGTGCAGGAGTGTCCGGGGCGATGGCCAAGACCCCCGGGGGCATAGGTTAGTCCGACGTGCTTGATCCTCTCTGGCGGTATCCGGTCGGGTTGCGTCGTATTGTTTAGCCGAGGGCGGGCACGACCTGATGGTGTGTCCGGCCGGAGTTAAGCGAGCGTGGTGGGTAACTTGGTGCACCCCTGCAGGGAAGAAACAATCTATCGATAGCCTGTCCTACGGTAACGGACACTCGGAGTTGTATCCACTTCGGTACAACTAGAACTGGTGACTTGTGATATGAAGATGATATTGCTATAAACACTATACACTATGATGAACTATTCTGTTCCCTTCTAATTGCTGCAAGACGCTGAAGATGCTAGTCTTCGTCAGGACTAGGCTTTTCCCCTCTCTACTCTGGCTTTCTGCAGTCTAGTCCACCCACATAAAGCCTCCTTTGAAAATAATGCATTGCTAGTATAGATCTGATGTAAGTCTTGCTGAGTACTTTGGATGAGTACTCACGGTTGCTTTGCTTCCTCTTTTGTCCTACCTACATGATAAACCAGACGACGGAGCCATGGTGCCCGCAGCCCCTGTTGACGACTACTACTACCAGCCCGAGGCTGGCTACTACTACTACCCGGCCGGCGAGTACTTCTGCGAGGAGCCGGCGGACGACGACCAGGAGTAGGATCGGAGGTCCCGGGCAGGAGGCCTGCGCCTTTTCGATCGTAGCTTTTCTTTTGCCCCGCCTGTGTAACAGGCCTATCTTCTACTGTGTTGTATCTGTACCCAGATACCTAACGCTTCCGCTGACTATGTGTATGACACTTGTTATGTATTCGAGCCCTCGAGGCCCCTGGCTTGTAATATATAACTTGTATGTTTTATTTATGTTTTAGAGTTGTGCTGTGATTCCTTCACGTGAGTCCTTAGGCTTGATCGTGTGCATTTGCGTGTATGATTAGTGCACGGTCGGGCCGGGGTCGTCACACAGAAGACTTTGGTAAAAAGTGTGAGTTGATCCAAATGATAGATTGCAATATTCCTAACCACCAAAAATTGGTTTGGGCATATTTGAATCATTTTTGAATTTTTCAAAAATGGAAAGGCATTTATTTGTGCTGTTATGACACTATTTATTGCCCTAGCCCAATAATGGAGTTGATGGTGATGTTGTTTTCACTAACAACATTTATTTTGGAATATTTGCTGAATGATGAACATTTTTCCATAATTTTTGGAACAACTTCATTTTGCATTTGAATTTGAATTTGAATTTTCAGGGGCAAAATTTGGATTGCCTTGTTTAACCACTGTGATTAGCATTGCAAATGAACATGACATGGCATGATTGTCATAATGTCACAGTGCTTAGTACAAGGGGGTGTTACAAATAATAATAATAATAATAATAAATTAATTAAACACTTAAAATATGAAGTATGGAAATAAGAGTTGACCATAATAATCTAATAAAAGAAAGGTGCTAATAAATCCTTAGAGGGTTAAATGGGGAGAAAAACCATATCATCCTATGCATAATAGCATCTTGCAGTTTTTCTTGCAACATTAGTCCTTATCGGACTATATGTCGTTTTCAGAACCCGAGGCAACCGCCAGTCTCGAAGCCTCGAGTTACACTACCTATCAATCATCAGGCAAGTTCATACCTTGCATGTCTTTTGTTTATGCTTTCGTAAAAGCATCTTTACAAAATTCTCTACTTGCATAATCTATACATTGCATTGAATAAAATTATATTCATTACTATCAATTCATTGGTGGGCGGTGGAACTCAGGATGGTAACACGGTGGTAGAGTTCCATTGCACCGGGCTTAACAACCAAAGTCAGCAGACATTCCAGCGCCGTAGCGATAGCGTTGACCACGGAGCCTGGAATGGGACGGGCGAGTAAATAACTTTTCCTTATACTGATGTGCCCTCGCACAGGTTCGCCGCGGGGCGTAAATCCGTATAACCGGCCCAGGGAGTCGATATATCCTGTCGGCTATGGGTGCCGTAAATACCCTATCGGCAGAGGGCCGTCAATCCTTTATCGCCAGGGCGGTGTAAATGCTCATCGGTCACGGGGCCGTATAAACCCTACCTGTAGCAGATTTTGGGCAAAAGAGGGAATACCTCTCGAGCCAGGGGCAGGGGCATTGGTAAACATGGGAGAGTGAAAGACTCGGATCTTAGACCCGGCCACGCATCATGGATGTGCAAGGTTACGGACCAGGCAAAAGGGCTAAGTTAATCGTTCGTGGGTAAAGTAGCGCACCTCTGCAGAGTGTAATGAATTGTGGCTTGTCACTCCCTGATCTGGGAAAGATCTGCGAACGCGGCGGGAAAGGAGTCTATTGGAGATTCTAACAACCCGTGAAGTCTGATGACTAAATGTTATAAGTAAAACTTGGTGCTACAAATATTTTCCAAAACCATTGCTGAGACCTATTTGGAATCAGTAGTAGCTATAGTGCATCTCCACCCACAATATCTATGAACTTGTTGAGTACCTCCTGTACTCATCCCTTGTACTATTTCCCTCCAGACTGTGAGTATTTGGAGGAGCTGTCGGAGGATCCCTATGTTGCTGGGGAGTACTTCTACCAAGAGCCAGACCTTTCCGGAGGAGTTGAAGGAGTCGACTACATCATCGCCTATGGGGCCGACAACGAAGGAGAAGGATCAGAGCAGCAACAACAACAAGAGTAGTGTAGAATAGTAGTAGCAGCCAGCTTGATCATGTGTGACATGATCTAAACCAAATAAGTGATCGCATGATCAATAGTGGTACCCCGCATTTTGGTACCAGTAGTTTGAATCGTTTCAACGTTGGATCTTTGTTTGAATAAAGGTTGTAATATAATGATGGTTTGGACCCGCCATGTTTCTGTTGTACACTCTGAGGGATATAAGGTTCATAAGACGGTGTCTTATGGGCATTATATCAACGACAGGCATACTACACCATGCAGTGGTATGCTGGGTCACCGCAAGTAGAGGCATACTAGGGACACTCTGTTTTGCCTATGTATTCACACATGTACTAAGTTTCCGGTTAACACAATTCTAGCATGAGTAATAAACATTTATCATGATATAAGGAAATACAAATAACAACTTTGTTATTGTCTCTAGGGCATACTTCCTTCAGTCTCCCACTTGAACTAGAGTCAATAATCTAGATTGCATAGTAATGATTCTAACACACATGGAGTCTTGGTGTTGATCATGTTTTGCTCGTGGAAGAGGCTTAGTCAACGGGTCTATGACATTTAGATCTGTATGTATCTTGCAAATTTCTATGTCTCCCTCATTGACTTGATCGCGGATGGAATTGAAGCGTCTCTTGATGTGCTTTGTTCTCTTGTGAAACCTGGATTCCTTCGCCAAGGCTATTGCTCAAGTGTTGTCACAAAAGATTTTCATTGGACCCGATGCACTAGGTATAACACCTAGATCGGATATGAACTCCTTCATCCAGACTCCTTCATTTGCTGCTTCCGAAGCAGCTATGTACTCCGCTTCACATGTAGATCCCGCCACGACGCTCTGCTTGGAACTGCACCAACTGACAGTTCCACCGTTCAATAAAAAAACATATCCGATTTGTGACTTAGAGTCATCCGGATCAGTGTCAAAGCATGAATCGACGTAACCATTTATGACGAGCTCTTTGTCACCTCCATAAACGAGAAACATACCGTTTGTCCTTTTCATGTACTTCAGGATGTTCTTGACCGCTGTCCAGTGATCCACTCCTGGATTACTTTGGTACCTCCCTGCTAAACTTATAGCAAGGCACACAATAGGTCTGGCACACATCATTGCATACATGATAGATCCTATGGCTGAGGCATAGGGAATGACTTTCATTTTCTCTCTATCTTTTGCAGTGGTCGGGCATTGAGTCTTACTCAACTTCACACCTTGTAACACATGCAAGAACCCTTTCTTCGACTGGTCCATTTTGAACTTCTTCAAAACGTTATCAAGGTATGTGCTTTGTGAAAGTCAAATTAAGCGTCTTGATCTATCTCTATAGATCTTGATGCCTAATATATAAGTAGCTTCACCGAGGTCTTTCGTTGAAAAATTCTTATTCAAATATCCTTTTATGCCATCCAGAAATTCTATATCATTTCCAATCAACAATATGTCATCTATATATAATATCAGAAATGCTACAAAGCTCCCACTCACTTTCTTGTAAATACAGGCTTCTCCAAAAGTCTGTATAAAACCATATGCTTTGATCACCTCATCAAAGCGTATATTCCAACTCCGAGATGCTTGCACCAGTCCATAGATGGATCGCTGGAGCTTGCACACTTTGTTAGCACCTTTAGGATCGACAAAACCTTCTGGTTGTATCATATACAACTCCTCTTTGAGGTATCCATTTAGGAATGCAGTTTTGACATCCATTTGCCAGATTTCATAATCATAAAATGCGGCAATTGCTAACATGATTCGGACAGACTTAAGCATCGCTACGGGTGAGAAAGTCTCATCATAGTCAACTCCTTGAACTTGTCGAAAACATTTCGCAACAAGTCGAGCTTTGTAGATAGTAACATTACCGTCAGCGTCGGTCTTCCTCTTGAAGATCCATTTATTCGCAATGGCTTGCCGATCATCGGGCAAGTCAACCAAAGTCCACACTTTGTTCTCATACATGGATCACATCTCAGATTTCATGGCCTCAAGCCATTTTGCGGAATCTGGGCTCATCATCGCTTCCTCATAGTTCGTAGATTCATCATGGTCTAGTAACATGACTTCCAGAGCTGGGTTGCCGTACCACTCTGGTGCGGAACGTACTCAGGTTGACCTACGAGGTTCAGTAGTAACTTGATCCGAAGTTTCATGATCATAATCATTAGCTTCCTCACTAATTGGTGTAGGAATCACTAGAACTAGTTTCTGTGATGTACTACTTTCCAATTCGGGAGAAGGTACAATTACCTCATCAAGTTCTACTTTCCTGCCACTCACTTCTTTCAAGAGAAACTCCTTCTCTAGAAAGGATCCATTCTTCGCAACGAATATCTTGCCTTCGGATCTGTGATAGAAGGTGTACCCAACAGTCTCCTTTGGGTATCATATGAAGACACATTTCTCCGACTTGGGTTCGAGCTTATCAGGTTGAAGCTTTTTCACATAAGCATCGCAGCCCAAAACTTTAAGAAACGACAACTTTGGTTTCTTGCCAAACCATAGTTCATAAGGCGTCGTCTCAACAGATTTAGGTGGTGCCCTATTTAACGTGAATCCAGCTGTCTCTAAAGCATAACCCCAAAATGATAGTGGTAAATCGGTAAGAGACATCATAGATCGCACCATATCTAATAAAGTACGGTTACAACATTCGGACAGACCATTACGCTGTAGTGTTCCGGGTGGCGTGAGCTGTGAAACTATTCCACATTGTTTTAAATGTAGACCAAACTCGTAACTCAAATATTCGCCTCCACGATCAGATCGTGTCAACTTTATTTTCTTGTTACGATGATTCTCTACTTCACTCTGAAATTCTTTGAACTTTTCAGATGTTTCAGACTTGTGTTTCATTAAGTAGATATACCCATATCTACTCAAATCATCAGTGAAGGTCAGAAAATAATGATACACGCCGCGAGCCTCAACACTCATCAGTCCACATACATCAATATGTATGATTTCCAACAAATATGTTGCTCGCTCCATTGTTCTGGAGAACGGAGTCTTAGTCATCTTGCCCATGAGGCATGGTTCGCAAGCACCAAGTGATTCATAATCAAGTGATTCCAAAAGTCCATCAGTATGGAGTTTCTTCATGCGCTTTACACCAATATGACCTAAATGGCAGTGCCACAAATAAGTTGCACTATCATTATCAACCTTGCATCTTTTGGCTTCAATATTATGAATATGTGTATCACTACGATCGATATCTAACAATAATAGACCACTCTTCAAGGGTGCATGACCATAAAAGATATTACTCATATAAATAGAACAACCATTATTCTCTGATTTAAATGAATAACCGTCTCGTAACAAACAAGATCCAAATATAATGTTCATGCTCAACACTGGCACCAAATAACAATTATTTAGGTCTAATACTAATCCCAATGGTAGATATAGAGGTAGCGTGCCGACGGCGATCACATCGACTTTGGAACCATTTCCCACGCGCATCGTCACCTCGTCCTTAGCTAATCTTCGTTTAATCCGTAGCTCCTGTTTCGAGTTACAAATATTAGCAACCGAACCAGTATGAAATACCCAGGTGCTACTACGAGCATTAGTAAGGTACACATCAATAACATGTATATCAAATATACCTTTGTTCACTTTGCCATCCTTCTTATCCGCCAAATACTTGGGGCAGTTCCGCTTCTAGTGTCCAGTCCCTTTGAAGTAGAAGCACTCAGTTTCAGGCTTGGCTCCAGACTTGGGTTTCTTCGCGGGAGTAGCAACTGTCTTGCTATTCTTCTTGAAGTTCCCCTTCTTTCCCTTGCCTTTTTTTTCTTGAAACTAGTGGTCTTGTTAACCATCAACACTTGATGCTCCTTTTTTATTTCTACCTCCGCAGCTTTGAGCATTGCGAAGAGCTCGGGAATTGTCTTCTGCATCCCTTGCATGTTATAGTTCATCACGAAGACTTTATAGCTTGGTGGCAGTGATTGAAGAACTCTATCAATAACACTATCTTCGTCAACTTTGCAACCCAGTTGAGTCATATGATTGTAGTACCAAGACATTATGAGCAAGTGTTCACTGATAGAACTGTTCTCCTCCATCTTGCAGCTATAGAACTTATTGGAGACTTCATATCTCTCAATCCGGGCATTTGCTTCAAATATTAACTTCAACTCCTGGAACATCTCATATGCTGCATGACGTTCAAAACGTTGTTGAAGTCCCGGTTCTAAGTTGTAAAGCATGGCACACTGAACTATAGAGTAGTCATCAGACCGCGTCTGCCAAACGTTCAAAGGGTCTACATTAGCGGGAGGGGGCCTGTGTAATGCCCAGTATGAGATTATACCTCCTACGTGTCGAGGCACGACTTAAAGGTATAAGCTCATACTAGAATGATCTCAAGTATGGTATCTTTGCACGACTCATGTAAAAGAGGGATGAAATTGCAAAAGAGTAGTTGGCTTACACTCGCCACGTCACACAATCCATTACATAAGCAATCATCATCCAAATAACATCACAGTCCGACTACGGACGAAGATCCAAATGAAAGATACCAAATAAATAAAGCCACAAGGTCCGAATCGCCCCTAGTAGAAGCCACTACTGATCATCGGGATAGTACATGTAGTATTGCCCACATTCTTCGTCGAATTCCCAGTTCAGCTCTGTGCCATCACCTGAGTAGTTCACCATGGTACCTACATCTGGTGTTGTGTAGAATCTGTGAGCCACGGAGGACTCAGCAATCCCATTCCCGGGTAGCAAAACTATCTAAGCCTTGGGTGTGGAACAAGGCTGAAGAACAAAGGTTGCAGCTGCACTAGCACTAGCTTACGTGTTTAGAGCGAGAAGAGAATGCCACGAGCGACAAAGTGATCACGAAGTGATCCTATCTAAGCACGTCAATCATAACCTCACTGTGTTCACTTCCCGAACCCCTTTCGGAAAATGACCGTCACGGTTACTCACGCTGGTAGTGTATTCTGAACATGGTGTCAAATTTTCTACAACTGGATATTAACAAATTCCCATCTGCCACATAACCGCGGGCACGGCTTTCGAAAGTTCAAACCCTGCAGGGGTGTCCCAACTTAGCCCATCACAAGCTCACGATCTGCGGACTCGCAACTCCAAGGTGGGAAGACCCGAGTATTCTCGGAATCCCGTGCTCAAGATATTCCGACTAAGGTAAAACTAATCCAGCAAGACCTCCTAGCGTGTCGACACCCTGATAGTAGCCGCGCGTATCTAGTCTCAGGCCACGATCGGATGAGCTATGGTTACAGCATCCAGATACCCCAAGTTGCCAAGGGGCGGTGCCGCAAGCTGCTCTAGGTTGGACCAACACTCATGTGGAGCACTGGCCCGGGGTTGTTAATTAAGATCACGGGATAGCTAGTCCCTATGCAAGTTTTAGTTATTAGGCAAATGGAGTACCAACGTCGGGCCTTGCTGGAAAAGCTTTAGCGCTAAGCGGGTTATCGAGGGGGTCCCATAACCCCAACCGTGTTAGGAACGCATAATCAAGGAACATAACACCGGTTTAAACGGTTCCTAGGGTGGCATGAGTGGAACAAAACACCAAGCAAGAGGCTTAGCCTTCCACCCATTACCAATATATATATATGATTTAGTTAACATATTATATAGTGTGATATCCCAACAAATACTTCAACATGAAGCAAGAATATTCAAATCTTCACCTGCAACTAACAATGCTATAAGAGGGGCTGAGCGAAGCTTACGTAGCCAATCAAAGGTTTGCTAGGCTAGGTGGTTAGAGAGATTCATGGCTACAATAGGAGGCTGACAAACAAACATGGGCATCGAGGCAATAAGCTAAAGAGCGAGACATCTAGCAATAGGCAAAGATAGTAATGATATCTGGGTCAGGTCATCTTGCTTGTCGAGTCGTCGATGGGATCGTAAGACGGCTCCTCGTACTCAACCTCGGTAGGACCCTCGTTCTCGGACTCGGCTCCCGGCTCTACTCAACACAAGAACACAACATGGCACAACATCAAACACGGTGCAATGCACAAACAACATGATGCAAGACAAGTCCATATGATGCATTTCATGGCAAGGGATGAAGCACACAAGAACAACACAAAACAACAAGTTTAAATGAGGCTGGAATCAACATATAGCATTTCCGGTAAGTCCTCATATGCATAATTTGAAATTGGTCCAGATCTGAACAAACCTTAAGTTAAAGTTTTTAAACAGCAAGTTAACATGCACGATGATGATCTACACGAAATTCTAGTCAAGTTTCATATAAAGTTTGTTTAATTCGGAGCTACGGTCTAGAAGATATGAGCAAAATAAGACAAGCATGGCAACGGTGCAAGATGCACCCAAACATCAAGCGAACACACTCCAAACATGTAAACAACATGATATTATGATTCTACAGGCAAAATCACACAAGTTTCATATAGGGCACGCTCAAAACGGAGCAATGGTTCAACACATACACACGAAACAAGATACAAGGCAAAGCTGAAGTTAACAGCCATATAGCAACTTTGGAGCAAAAGATAATTATGCTACATCACTCAAACATGATGACAAGAAGCATGGACATGAAGTAGACATGTTCTACAACAAACAACTCCATTGGAGCAACTCCATAGGAGGCATGGATCAATAGTAACAAGCTACACCAAATTGAACATGCTGATAAAAACCCTGACAGGCATAATTTATACCAACTTGACAGCAAGAAATAAATAAGCTACAGCAAGCCATAGGTGCAAGTGAGGGCATTAATGGATAGACAAAAACATGGACAACAAGGAATGATCATTGGCCACTCCAAAACTAGCATGGATTTGAGTGGGGCATCAAGTAAACATAGCAACAAAATAACAAGTATCAGCAGTTTATAACAAGTAGCACTCTTGTCACGAAGATTAGGACATCTAGATGATCTCAAACAAGCATGCCACAATGGAACAAAATGTAGGGCACATCACCACGATCATTTTGACATATCATATGCACAATTTGGACAAGCACACTAAAAGTTACAGCCATGCAAAGATGCCAACAGAATGTATGAATTCACAGACTTAGCCAAATCTCAGCAAACAACGAGCGCAAGTTAGTATAAGTCGCCCGGGGCGAGGGATAGGGGAGAGGCTCACCTACGGGCCTGGCCCAAATTGAGCAGAGGAGGAAGAGGCTGGCCCGGCTGGCCTGGAGGTTCCGGGCCCCGGGGAGGAGGAGGCCCACGCGCCTTGGGGAAGATGGGCTGGCCCGGAGGTTGATGCGGTCGCCCTCCCCGAGCGAGCACGAGGCTGCGGCGACGGCTCGACTCTGCTCCGGCGAGGAGGCTCCGTGGCGAGGACCTCAGGCGGCGGGGACGGGACGGATCCGCCCGGATCCGGCGATTAGGAACCCGGATCCGAACGGGGCGAGGCCGACGGCGAGTTTCCCTGCGGCGGCGGGGCGCACGGTGGGGGGGATCTGGCGTGCAGGTGGCGGCGGGCGGCAAACCGGCGGCGGGGCGCGGGATGGCTCGGCCCGAGAGGCGGCTCGGGGCGGGCCGCGGCGGGCCCTGGCGGCTGCGAAGTGGGCGTAGCGGCGGCGGCGAATAGCGTGCTGCCACGTGGCGGCGGTGGAGGAGGCTGGACACGTCCGGCCATGGTTGGACGTGTCCGGCGGCTGCGGGAGGAGCTTGCTAGGGTTTTTACCCGAAAAAATGGAGGGGGAGGACGTTTTTATAGGCATATGGAGCTAGGAGACTCCAAATGGGGTGCGGTTTTCGGCCACACGTTCGTGATCCGACAACCGAGATGATGGGAAGAGTTGTGCTGGGTTTGTGTGTTGTTGTGGAGGGGTCTTGGGCCAAAAGGAAGAGGTACTTTTAGCCCACTAGGTTAACCGTTGGAGTACCAAACGAACTCCAAACGCGACGAAACTTGACAGGCGGCCTACACGTACCAAAATAACAACGCACAACATGTCTCACATCATACCGGGAACGTTACACGGCCACACACGAAGGAAGGACTCAGGGGTGCCACGGGCACGTGTGTGAGTGTCGGAACTCAAAACGGACAACGGGAAGAGGCGAGTGGGACCGGGTGCAAGTGACAACACGAATGCAATGCAATGCACATGATAACATGACATGGATGAAATGCACACACGCACACGACAAAACAAAGAAACCCGAAAAGAAGAAGAGCCCAGAATGGAATTGATGAAGTCAAAGTTTCATATATTGCCATAATTGGAAAGTGTTACATCTGGGGCATTACAAACTCTCCTCTACTACGAAAAGATCTCGTCCCGAGATCTAGGACTGGAAGAAGGAAGGATACTCGGAACGAAGGTGATCTTCTCGTTCCCACGTAGCTTCTCGGTCGGTATGGTGTGACCACTTAACTTTCAAGAACTTGATTGACTTGTTGCGGGTCTTGCGCTCGGTTTCTTCAAGAATGGCAACAGGGTGCTCACGGTAAGACAAGTCTTGTTAGATCAATCTCCTCGAACGGAATGGTGCGTTCAGGTGTCTTGAAGCACTTGCCGAGTTGAGACACGTGAAACACATCATGAACATTTGCAAAGTTGGAGGAAAGCTCAAGTTGATAGGCTAGATCTCCTCTTTTGCCAAGAATCTTGAAAGGGCCCACGTATCTAGGAGCAAGCTTTCCTTTGATACCAAATCTTTGGGTTCCTTTCATAGGAGAAACACGGAGATAGACATGATCTCCAATGTCGAAAGCCAAATCACGATGCTTGCCGTCATAGTAACTCTTTTGACGCGACTGAGCGGCCTTGAGATTCTCACGTATGACTTTGCACATTTCTTCGGCTTCTGAGATCAAGTCATTGCCAAGAAGTTGACGTTCACTAGTCTCGGACCAGTTGAGAGGGGTACGGCACTCTCTGCCATAGAGGATTTCAAAAGGAGCTTTGCCGGCACTTGCTTGGAAATTGTTGTTGTAAGATAACTCGGCAAACGAGAGACAATCTTCCCACTTCATGCCAAAAGAGATGACACAAGCTCTGAGCATGTCTTCGAGGATCTGGTTCACTCTTTCGACTTGACCACTAGTCTGAGGGTGAAACTCAGTGCTGAAATGGATCTTAGTGCCCATGGCTGACTGAAAGGAGTCCCAAAACTTGGATGTGAACAAACTTCCACGGTCTGAGGAGATAACTTGAGGAATGCCATGTAACGACACAATTCTGGAAGTGTACAACTCTGTCAGCTGAGCTGCATTGATGGATTCTTTGACTGGAAGGAAGTGAGCTACTTTGGTTAGCTTGTCAATCACCACAAAGATAGCATCATTCCCCTTCTTGGACTTGGGAAACCCAGTGACGAAATCCATTTCAATGTGGTCGAATTTCCACTCGGGAATAGGAAGAGGTTGGAGGAGACCGGCTGGACGTTGATGCTCTGACTTCACTCTTCTGCAGAAATCACATTCATTAACGAATTGGGCAATCTCCCTTTTCATGCGAGTCCACCAGTAATATTGCTTAAGGTCTTGGTACATTTTGGAACTTCCGGGATGAATCGAGAGGAGGGAGTCATGTGCCTCGTTCATTATGAGCTTCCTGAGATCACCCTTGGGAACCACAAGTCTGTCCTCAAAGAACAAGGTGTCTTTCTCATCAACACGATAGCACTTGTATTTGGGAGTACCCTTAGCAATACCATGTTTCACTTTCTGCACCATAGCATCACTGAGTTGGGCCTCACGGATCTGATCTTCCAAGGTAGGAGCAACTTGAAGATTTGCAAGAAATCCTTGCGGAACAACTTGGAGGTTGAGCTTCCTGAATGATTCACAAAGCTCAGGCTGGAATGGCTTGAGAAGGGGACTGTTGCAATATGCCTTTCTGCTCAAGGCATCTGCAATGACATTGGCCTTGCCAGGTGTGTATTCGATGCTTGGATCATACTCTTGGATCATCTCAACCCAACGAGTCTGGCGAAGGTTCAGGTTCGGCTGTGTGAAGATGTACTTCAAGCTCTTGTGATCGGTGAAGATTTCCACTTTTCTGCCCAACAGAAGGTGTCTCCACGTGATCAAGGCGTGTACCACTGCTGCTAGCTCGAGATCATGTGTGGGGTAGTTCTTCTCATTTGGCTTCAGCTGACGAGAAGTGTATGCCACAATCTTCTTGTCTTGCATTAGAACACCACCAAGTCCTTGTAGAGAAGCATCACAGAATACTTCATAGGGCTTGGACTCATCCGGAGGAGTAAGAACTGGAGTAGAGATGAGCTTTTCTTTGAGTGTTTTGAATGCCACATCATAATCAGGAGACCAGTTGTACTTGACATTCTTCTGCAGCAAGTTGGAGAGGGGCTTGGCAATCTTGGAGAAGTTCTCAACGAACCTTCTGCAATAGCTAGCGAGACCAAGGAAGCTTCGGAGTTGCTTGACGTTCTGCGGGGGTTCCCAGTTGACAATCGCTTCAACTTTCTCGGGGTTGACAGAAATACCCTCAGCAGAAATGATATGGCCAAGATATAAGACCTTATCGAGCCATAATTCGCATTTAGAGAACTTCGCATAGAACTTGTGTTCACGGAGCCTGTCCAGGACCAAATGGAGGTGCTTGGCATGGTCTTCTTCATTCTTGGAGAATACCAAGATGTCATCCAGATAGAGAAGAACAAATTCATTGGTGTAGGGGTTGAATATGTAGTGCATCATTCTCAAGAAGGTGGGTGGAGCATTTGCGAGGCCAAAAGACATGACCATGTATTCATAGGAGCCGTAGCTTGTTCTGAATGCGGTCTTGTGAATATCTTCTTCACGGATGCGGATCTGGTGGTAACCCATCCGGAGATCGAGCTTTGAGAACACTTCCGCTCCTTTGAGATGCTCGAACAATTCATTGATATTGGGGAGCGGATACTTGTTCTTTATTGTCTTCTTGTTCAATGGCCGGTAATCAACGCAAAGGCGTTCCGTGCCATCCATCTTCTTGACAAATAGAACACCGCAGCCCCAAGGAGAAGTGCTAGGCCTGATTAGACTCATACGCTCTTGCTCATCGAGTTCTTCAACTCTTCAGGGGAAAGCTTGTATGGACGCCGGCATGCTGGCTCGGTACCAGGCTCGAGTTCAATGACGAATTCAACTTGACGATGCGGAGGCATGCCTGGAAGCTCTTCAGGGAAAACATCTTCATATTCATTGACCACCGGAATTTGAGAGATGGCATTAATATCGCCCTTGTCATTGAGAGAGAATAGCCTGATTGTGTTATCTCGAGCTGCGAAGATAATCACATCTTCGTCTGGATGAGTAAGCTTGACTTCCTTATTTGCACAATCAATGTTTGCATCATGCTTGAGAGCCAATCCATCCCAAGAATAAGATGAATGTCGGAGTTGCCGAGAGCAATAGGAGAAGCCAGAAATTTATAATTGCCCATCTTGATAGAAATGTTAGGAGCTACAATATGAGAGCTCATCCTCATACCTGGAGAAACCACACGAAGAGGATCCTACAAAATTTCTATAGGCAACTCATGCTTGGACAAGAAAGGTTTTGAGATGGAGCAATGCGATGCACCTGAATCGAATAAAACTTTTACAGGAGCAGAGTTAACTCAGAGGTTACCCAATATCACATCAGAAGAATTCTCCGCTTGAGCTGCATTCATTAGATTCACTCTTGCTGCTTTGGAGCTGTGCTTGACAATAGCAGTACTGACAGGTGGAGGAGGCGAAAGGCGCCTTTGAGTACACTTGTTAGCATAGTGACCCTTCTGGCCACACTTGTTGCAAGTCACTTCTGAGAGAGGACGGTGATAAGGAGCACTTGACTTCGAAGCTTGAAAGTGATTCTTTGACTGATTGCTTGGGTTGGATGGGTGGGAGAAACCACGGCCACCAGAATGCTTGTTGTTGTTGTTGAGAGGGCGGAGCACTGGAGGAGGTGGAAGCCAAAACTTCTGCTGCTTTGCAACCACTTGGGAAGAAGAGGAGGAGTGAACAACATCTCTGATCCTCTTTTTGGAAGCTTCCATCTTGAGCTGGGCTGCCTCTTGCTTAAGGGCCATGTTATAGAATTGATCAAATTCATCCGTCTCAAACAAGGTGAGAGCTAGGTGGAGTTCATCCTTCAGACCACCACGAAACTGATAAATCTTGCTCTTGGAATCTGGGAGGTCTTGCTTGGCATAGCGGGCAAGGTTCTGGAACTTGACATTGTATTGATAAACAGACATGGTGCCTTGCTTCAGGTTGCGGAATTGCTCACGCATACCTTCGATGACACTAGTTGGAATGTGGTGAGAGCGAAAATCCTTGCAGAAGTCAGTCCACGAGATTTCACGTCCTTCTCTAGAATCTTTGTACTGCTGCCACCAATCAGCAGCTTCGTCCTTGAGTTGGAAGGCGGCAAACTTGACATAATCCTCAGGTCTCACGTTACTGCACTCGAAATGCTTCTTGATATCTGTTATCCAGTCTTCAGCATCTAGCGGATCCACACAATAACTGAATGCCTTCGGTTGGTTTCCCAGGAATTGGTTGAGAGTAGCAAAGTGAGGTTGGTTGAACAAATTGCCTTGGCCTTGGTTCTCATGACCACCTTGATTTGCTTGAAAGTTCTGCATCATTTGCATAAGCATCTGGGTGTTCTGGTTCATCGCTTGCATAATTGCTCTCCAGGCCTCAGACGGAGGAGGAGGGGAAGGAGGACGATCAGGAACTTCTTCACCCTCTGGGTTAGCATTGGAAACCTTTTTAGGAGCCATCCTGAATGAGATGACAACTATTAGCCATTGATTGAATATATATAAGATGAATCAACGGCTAGAATTGCAACATAAGTCTTCACAAGAACATTCGAACAAAAATGAACGAATGTAATCCACAGTTTTAATGGTACAACAATCTTCTCGAGAAGCCACTTGGGAGAACAAAAGGTAAATAAAAACAACAAGGAGCAGATAGAACAAATACAAGATAGAAGCTTCGTTCGACATATTTGTGTTGAAAGCTTATGGAACGTGTTACAAAAGGGTTTTGCAATCCCCGGATCAGCATAGCCAAGGACCCTTTAAGATGCAACTCCTGATCGGAACAACGCCCATAAAACTACTTCACTCAATGTGGAACCCCGAACTCCATATCATGCATTCGTTGGAAGAATGCCTACGATCTAGTAGATGAACCCACCTATTAATTTCCGAAAGTTTCCAGTTATGCAATCAGGTGTTGGGGATACAGGGGAAGCATCGCGCAGTCAACTCTAATCCTACATCCAGCTGTATCCATCCTTCAACACATAACCAGTTATTTCCGGAAACCGTCTACCTCGGACCTTCGAAATGCATCTGCTATACAAGCTATGGCAATAGTCCCGAACTACCTCCCCAGTACTGGGTGATTTCGGAGTTATCTTGCCACTAACCGCATAGAAGAGTTCTCGATGTCGGCCTTCTTAAGTATTCCAGAACTGTTGCGATATATTTGTGACGACGACACCTCGAAGCTCAACTCCCCGGGACACTGCCACAACCCCTAAATGACAGGAGGCATCGAGAACAATGTTCTCGTCACAAAGACATCGGAACAATTCAAACAATACTCACGTGATCCTAAAAAAATTGTGAATTTTTTAGAGTAGAAGAGATAAGCAATCGTCAGGAGTCCTCACGAGAGTGAAAAGGGATGAGGAGCAAAAAGAAATCCTACTTTCCGATATATATATAGGACTCAAAACATTTTCAAGTGTGTGCCTAGACTCAACCGTCAATGATTCGATCAATCAGTGGGGGCTTCTAGGTCGGAGAAGGCTCTGAATACCAATTTGTAATGCCCAGTATGAGATTATACCTCCTACGTGTCGAGGCACGACTTAAAGGTATAAGCTCATACTAGAATGATCTCAAGTATGGTATCTTTGCACGACTCATGTAAAAGAGGGATGAAATTGCAAAAGAGTAGTTGGCTTACACTCGCCACGTCACACAATTCATTACATAAGCAATCATCATCCAAATAACATCACAGTCCGACTACGGACGAAGATCCAAATGAAAGATACCAAATAAATAAAGCCACAAGGTCTGAATCGCCCCTAGTAGAAGCCACTACTGATCATCGGGATAGTACATGTAGTATTGCCCACGTTCTTCGTCGAACTCCCAGTTCAGCTCTGTGCCATCACCTGAGTAGTTCACCATGGTACCTGCATCTGGTGTTGTGTAGAATCTGTGAGCCACGGAGGACTCAGCAATCCCGTTCCCGGGTAGCAAAACTATCTAAGCCTTGGGTGTGGAACAAGGCTGAAGAACAAAGGTTGCAGCTGCACTAGCACTAGCTTACGTGTTTAGAGCGAGAAGAGAATGCCACGAGCGACAAAGTGATCACGAAGTGATCCTATCTAAGCACGTCAATCATAACCCCACCGTGTTCACTTCCCGAACCCCTTTCGGAAAATGACCGTCACGGTTACTCACGCTGGTAGTGTATTCTGAACATGGTGTCAAGTTTTCTACAACCGGATATTAACAAATTCTCATCTGCCACATAACCGCGGGCACGGCTTTCGAAAGTTCAAACCCTGCAGGGGTGTCACAACTTAGCCCATCACAAGCTCACGATATGCGGACTCGCAACTCCAAGGTGGGAAGACCCGAGTATTCTCGGAATCCCGTGCTCAAGATATTCCGACTAAGGTAAAACTAATCCAGCAAGACCTCATAGCGTGCCGACAGCCTTATAGTAGCCGCGCGTATCTAGTCTCAGGCCATGACCGGATGAGCTATGGTTACAGCATCCAGATATCCCAAGTTGCCAAGGGGCGGTGCCGCACGCTGCTCTAGGTTGGACCAACACTCATGTGGAGCACTGGCCCGGGGTTGTTAATTAAGATCACGGGATAGCTAATCCCTATGCAAGTTTTAGTTATTAGGCAAATGGAGTACCAATGTCGGGCCTTGCTGGAAAAGCTTTAGCGCTAAGCGGGTTATCGAGGGGGTCCCATAACCCCAACCGTGTTAGGAACGCATAATCAAGGAACATAACACCGGTTTAAACGGTTCCTAGGGCGGCATGAGTGGAACAAAACACCAAGCAAGAGGCTTAGCCTTCCACCCATTACCAATATATATATATGATTTAGTTAACATATTATATAGTGTGATCTCCAAACAAATACTTCAACATGAAGCAAGAATCTTCAAATTTTCACCTACAACTAACAATGCTATAAGAGGGGCTGAGCGAAGCTTACGTAGCCAATCAAAGGTTTGCTAGGCTGGGTGGTTAGAGAGATTCATGGCTACAATAGGAGGCTGACAAACAAACATGGGCATCGAGTCAATAAGCTAAAGAGCGAGACATCTAGGAATAGGCAAAGATAGTAATGATATCTGGGTCAGGTCATCTTGCCTGTCGAGTCGTCGATGGGATCGTAAGACGGCTCCTCGTACTCAACCTCGGTAGGACCCTCGTTCTCGGACTCGGCTCCCTGCTCTACTCAACACAAGAACACAACATGGCACAACATCAAACACGGTGCAATGCACAAACAACATGTTGCAAGACAATTCTATATGATGCATTTCATGGCAAGGGATGAAGCACACAAGAACAACACAAAACAACAAGTTTAAATGAGGCCGGAATCAACATATAGCATATCCGGTAAGTCCTCATATGCATAATTTGAAATTGGTCCAGATCTGAACAAACCTTAAGTTAAAGTTTTTAAACAGCAAGTTAACATGCACCATGATGATCTACATGAAATTCTAGTCAAGTTTCATATAAAGTTTGTTTAATTCGGAGCTACGGTCTAGAAGATATGAGCAAAACAAGACAAGCATGGCAGCGGTGCAAGATGCACCCAAACATCAAGCAAACACACTCCAAACATGTAAACAACATGATATTATGATTCTACAGGCAAAATCACACAAGTTTCATATAGGGCACGCTCAAAACGGAGCAACGGTTCAACACATATACACGAAACAAGATACAAGGCAAAGCTGAAGTTAACAGCCATATAGCAACTTTGGAGCAAAAGATAATTATGCTACAGCACTCAAACATGATGACAAGAAGCATGGACATGAAGTAGACATATTCTACAGCAAACAACTCCATTGGAGCAACTCCATAGGAGGCATGGATCAATAGCAACAAGCTACACCAAATTGAACATGCTGATAAAAACCCCGACAAGCATAATTTATAACAACTTGAGAGCAAGAAATAAATAGGCTACAGCAAGACATAGGTGCAAGTGAGTGCATGAATGGATAGACAAAAACATGGACAACAAGGAATGATCATTGGCCACTCCAAAACTAGCATGGATTTGAGTGGGGCATCAAGTAAACATAGCAACAAAATAACAAGTATCAGCAGTTTATAACAAGTAGCACTCTTGTCACGAAGATTAGGACATCTAGATGATCTCAAACAAGCATGCCACAATAAAACAAAATATAGAGCACATCACCACGATCATTTTGACATATCATATGCACAATTTGGACAAGCACACTAAAAGTTACAGCCATGCAAAGATGCCAACAGAATGTATGAATTCACAGACTTAGCCAAATCTCAGCAAACAACGAGCGCAAGTTAGTATAAGTCGCCCGGGGCGAGGGATAGTGGAGAGGCTCACCTACGGGCCTCGGCCCAAATTGAGCAGAGGAGGAAGAGGCTGGCCTGGCTGGCCTGTAGGTTCTGGGCCCCGGGGAGGAGGAGGCCCACGCGCCTTGGGGAAGATGGGCTGGCCCGGAGATTGATGCGGTCGCCCTCCCTGAGCGAGCACGAGGCCGCGGCGGTGGCTCGACTCTGCTCCGGCGAGGAGGCTCCGCGGCGAGGAACTTAAGTGGCGGGGATGGGATGGATCCGCCCGGATCCGGCGGTTAGGAACCCGGATCCGACCGAGGCGAGGCCGGCGGCGAGTTTCCCTGCGGCGACGGGGCGCACGGCGGCGGGGATCCGGCGTGCAGGTGGCGGCCGGCGGCAGCGAACGGCAAACCAGCGGCGGAGAAGAAGGCGGCGGGGCGCGGGATGGCTCGGCCCGGGAGGCGGCTCGGGGCGGGCCCGAGGCGGGCCGCGGCGGGCCCTAGCGGCGGCGAAGTGGGTGCGGCGGCGGCGGCGAATAGCATGCTGCCACGTGGCGGCGGTGGAGGAGGATGGACACGTCCGGCCGTGATTGGACGTGTCCGGCGGCTGCGGGAGGAGCTTGCTAGGGTTTTTACCCGAAAAATGGAGGGGGGACATTTTTATAGGCATAGGGAGCTAGGAGACTCCAAATGGGGTGCGATTTTAGGACACACGTTCGTGATCTGACGACCGAGATGGTGGGAAGGGTTGTGCTGGGTTTGTGGGCTGTTGTAATGCCCAGGATGGAATTATACCTCCTACGTGTCGAGGCACGACTTAAAGGCATAAGTCCATCCTAGAATGATCTCAAGTTTGGTAATCTTTGCACAACTCATGTAAAAGGGGAATAGTAAACTGAAAATAGTTGGCTTACAATCGCCACGTCACAGAATAACAATACAAGTCTCAAACATCATTCAATAAGATCACTACAACCCTCTAAGGGCAAAATCCAAATGTCAAAGTACCAAACTCAGATAAAATAAACAACCCCGGGCGGATCGAAATCCTAGTAAGAGTCTCCACTACTGATCGTCCGGGTAGCGAACGTAGTAACGACTACGCTCCTCGTCGTACTCCCAATCCAGCTCGGTGCCATCACCTGGATAGCTCACGGCTGGACCTGCATCTGGTGTGTGAAGTAACTGTGAGCCACAGAGGACTCAGCAATCCCGTTCCCGGGTAACAGAACTATCAAAGCCTTTAGGTGAGGGAAAGGCTGAAGAAAGAAATGAGGTGAAGGATCAACAAAGAGTCTGCAGCAGCAACTAGCATCTAGCTTACGCAAGTGAGAGCGAGAAGAGAAGGCAACGCGAGAAGTGATCACGAAGTGATCCTAGCTACAAGCTCACAAACATAACCCCTCCGTGTTCAACTCCCGAATCCCTATTCGGAAATTGACAGTCACGGAACACACGCTGGTAGTGTATTAGTATCATTGTGTCAAGTTATCTACAACCGGAATTAACAAGCTCCCATCTGCCACATAACCGCGGGCACGGCTTTCGAAAGTTCAAAACCCTGCAGGGGTGTTCCAACTTGACCCATTACAAGCCCACGATCCGCGGAGTCGCAACTCCAAAGTGGGAAGACCCGAGTATCCTCGGAATCCCGTGCTCAAGATATACCGAACTAAGGTAAGGCTAATCCAGCAAATCCTCCCGGCGTGCCGACACCCTGATAGTAGCCGCGCGTATCTAGTCTCAGGCCACGACCGGATGGGCGATTCTACAGGCCCCAATCCTCGAGTTTCCCCATGGTGGTTCCCGCAGACTCCCCGTTTGGGACCAACACCATCGGCACTGGCCCCCCCTGCTATGTTGAAATTAAGAATCCTCGGGGACATGACCCCCTATGCAATTAATTAATTATTTTTTTATAGTTGTTATTATGAGGCAAATAGTACCAAAAGTTGGGACTTGCTGGAAAAGACTTAGCACTTAGCGGTTTATCGAGGGGGTCCCATACACCCCAACCGTGTTAGGAACGCATAATCAAGGAACATAAAACCGGCTTATACGGATCCTAACGGCATGAGTGGAACAAAACACCAAGCAAAAGGCTTAGCCTTCCACCCTTGCCAATATATATGTGATTTCAGGTAAGCATTTATATAGTGTGATATAACCCAACCAAACTTCAACATGGAGCAAGCATCTTCACTTCACCTGCAACTAGCAACGCTATAAGAAGGGCTGAGCGAAGCGTACTTAGCCAAGCAACGGTTTGCATAGGTAGGGTGGTTAAACATGGCAATTGGTTACAAGTAGGAGGCTGACAAGAAGAACATGGGCATCGAGGCAAAACTATAGATCGAGACTACTAGCAATAGGCAAAGATAGTAAAGTTATCGGGGTTCGGTCATCTTGCCTGAAGAGAAGAAGTTCGGATCAAAAGAAGGGTCCTCTTGCTCAAACTCGTTGGAAACCTCGTGCTCAACCTCGTTGGAAAACTCGTGCTCAACTTCCGGGTCTAAACAAGACAAACACAACAAGCACCAATCAACACGATGCAATGCGCACTCGATAAACATGTATGCATGATGGATGCACTAGAGATGCACATGGAGCACGGAAAACATCACTCAAGCAAAACACCTCAAAACAAGATAACAACCTGATATTATTAATCTACACAGAAAAACACCCAAGTTTGATGTAAAAATCGCTGAAATCGGAGTTACGGGCTAAAAGTTATGCCCGAAACAAGATTTGAGCGAAAACTGCAAATTACAGCAACATAGCATCTTGGGAGCACCAAATAATTAATCTACAGCACCCAAAAAGCATGGCAAAGGACTTGAACATAAACTAGATATAATGTACAGCAACTAGGTCCAAAGTGCACCCCAAACGGAGTCACGGATCACTAGCAATGATCTTGGACATATTGAACTTTGAAATAAAATTCTGGCAGCAGAATTTTATTGAAAGTTTGGAGCAAAAGATAAGCATGCTACAGCCACTCAAATGGACATGTGAGGACATGGATGGAAAGACAACAATATATACTTCATGGAACAATCAAAATCCACCCCAAAACTATCATGCATTTTCCTACAACATCACACGAACATGGCATCGGAACGTTACAGATTTCAGACTTAGTGAAATTTCACTAAGTCCTAAAACAGCAATATAATCATAGCAACAAAAAGAGCATGTTTAAGACACCTCGAAACTAAACATGGCAAAGGGTAAGCACCTCATCAAAGTACATATGACGGTGATCCCGAAACACACAAGCATGCATCAATGTGGTGAACACACCGATTACAACGAGCTCAACAACATGGCATTTCATAACAAGTAAAAACACAACATATGAACATGGCATCTTGCAACGATGATAACAAGGAAACAATACATCTACCATGCAACCTATCACACACAACACGTAGTTCGTGTCAAGACGAACACGTGGACATGTCATTTGCTTCGTTTGGACAAACGAGCTAAAAGATATCACATGTCAAAGGTGGCACAAAAAATAACACATAGCAGCAGTTTATATCATCATACACTCTTGCAACAGCAAAACAAGGCCCTAGATGATCTCTAACATGCATGACAACAACAGGTAAAACGTAGAGGACAACTCCACGAACATCTGGACATATTACACGCACAAAACGGAGCAACAGGTGAAAAGTTATGCAAGGTCAAAGTAGGCATAACAGAACAGGAAAAACAGGGGCTAGGGTTTGAATTTGGACCTCTCAGATCTGGATCTGAGGATGAACAGTGCTCGGAGGGCCCGGTGAACAGTGCTCGGAGGCCCGGTGAACAGTGCTCGGAGGCCCGGTGAACAGTGCGGCGGCGGCGGCCTGGCTGGGAGGCGGGCCCGACTAGGCCCACGGGAGGGAACCCTGCCCCTGGGCGGCCTGCTGCGCGGGAGCCGGCGGCTGGGCCCTGGCGCTAGCGCGGCCCAGGAGGCGGCTGCGCCCGGCGGCGGCGGGAGGACACGGGCCGGCGGGACGGGCCCGGGAGGAGGGGCGAAGCCCGGCGCGGCGTGCGGTGGGCGAAGCCGGCCCAGGAGGAACGAGGCGGGGCTGACGCAGGAGTGCTGGGCCGAACGGCGTACGACCCCGCGGCGGCGTCGAAGTGGTCCGCAGCCTCGACGGGACGAGCTGTACGGGCCAGCTGGAGCGGTGTTCCAGCCCGTTCTGCGGTGGCGATCGAAGCGATCGGCTGGGGCGTCCCCGATCTGGCCCGATCGGACCCCCAGCTCGATGCGGAGGGAGCGAGGCCGAGCGGCGGCTGGCGATCGACTTGTGCGCTCGAGGGAAACGGCGCTGCTGCGTGTCGATCGAGGGATCCTTCGGGATCCCGGCAGGAAAAAATGGATCTGAGGTAAAAAAGAAAAAAAAAGAAGGGGAGAGAGGAGGAAGAAGGAGGGGTTGCTCCAAATAGACCTAGGGGTCTATATATAGCAACCTAGACTAGGGTTTAGAGACTAGAGGTGTTTAGGAGCCCTCCGATCTGGATCCAACGGATCCGATCGCGGGAAGATTTTAAAAGGACTAGACGGAGATAAAAGAGAGCAGCAGGGGTATTTCCGGGACACGAAGTAAGGGCACTTCGGACCCACACGGACAACGGAGGGAAAAGTCAACGGAGTCCAAACGAGACGAGATTTGAGGGGCGGGTTGCACACAACAAAACTACAACACACAACACAACCTCGCGGCACACCGGTAACGAAAAACGCCCGAACAACAAAGAAGGCCTACGGGACGTCACGAACACGTGAGGGAGCTCCGGAACACGAAACGGACAACGGGAAGAAACGCCACGAACCGGAAGCAACCCACAACACAAACAAAATGCAATGCACATGTCTACATGATATGAATGAATGCCACACACTCACACAACAAAACGACGAAAGCCCGAAAGACAAGAACCCGAAATGGAAATAGATGAAGCCGGAGATTTATTATAAGCCCAAAAGGGAAAGTATTACATCCGGGGCATTACAAACTCTCCTCTACTACAAAAAGATCTCGTCCCGAGATCTAGGACTGGAAAAAGGAAGGGTACTCGGAACGAAGATGATCTTCTCGTTCCCAGGTAGCTTCTCGGTCTGTGTGATGTGACCACTTGACTTTCAGAAACTTGATGGTCTTGTTGCGAGTCTTGCGTTCGGTTTCTTCGAGAATTGCAACTGGATGCTCTCGGTAGGAAAGGTCTTGTTGAAGATCAATCTCCTCAAACGGAATCATTCGCTCAGGTGCCTTGAAGCATTTGCGAAGCTGAGACACATGGAAGACATCATGAACATTTGCAAAGTTGGAAGGGAGTTCGAGCTGATAGGCTAGATCGCCTCTTTTGCCAAGAATTTTGAAAGGACCGACGTATCTAGGAGCAAGCTTTCCTTTGATACCGAACCTCTGGGTTCCTTTCATCGGAGAAACTCGAAGATAGACATGATCACCGATGTCGAAAGCCAAATCACGATGCTTTCCGTCATAGTAACTCTTCTGACGCGACTGAGCGGCCTTGAGATTCTCACGTATGACTTTGCACATTTCTTCGGCTTCAGAGATCAAATCATTGCCAAGAAGTTGGCGTTCGCCTGTTTCAGACCAGTTGAGAGGGGTACGACACTTTCTGCCATAGAGAATTTCAAACGGTGCTTTGCCTGCACTAGCTTGAAAGCTGTTGTTGTAAGAGAATTCTGCAAATGGAAGACAGTCCTCCCATTTCATGCCGAAGGAGATGACACAGGCTCTGAGCATATCTTCAAGGATCTGATTCACACGCTCGACTTGACCACTAGTCTGAGGGTGAAAAGCAGTGCTGAACCTGATCTTCGTGCCCATGGCGGACTGAAAGGAGTCCCAGAACTTTGATGTGAACAAGCTGCCACGGTCTGAGGATATCACTTGAGGAATGCCATGTAGGGACACAATTCTGGAAGTGTACAGCTCTGCAAGTTGAGCTGCATTGATTGATTCTTTGACTGGAAGAAAGTGAGCAACTTTGGTAAGCTTGTCAATCACCACAAAGATAGCATCATTGCCTCGCTTGGATTTAGGAAAACCAGTGACGAAGTCCATTTCAATGTGGTCGAACTTCCACTCAGGAATAGGAAGAGGTTGGAGAAGACCGGCTGGACGTTGATGTTCTGCTTTCACCCTTCTGCATACATCACATTCATTCACGAATTGGGCAATTTCCCTTTTCATGCGTGTCCACCAGTAAGATTGCTTGAGATCTTGGTACATCTTGGAACTGCCAGGATGAATGGAAAGGAGAGAGTCATGAGCTTCTTCCATTATGAGCTTCCTGAGATCACCTTTGGGAACAACGAGTCTGTCCTCGAAGAACAAGGTATCTCTCTCATCAACACGGAAGCACTTATATTTTGGAGTGCCCTTTGCAATCCCATGTTTCACCTTCTTCACCATGGTATCACTGAGCTGGGCCTCACGGACTTGATCTTCCAAGGTAGGAGCAATTTGGAGATTTGCAAGAAAACCCTGCGGAACAACCTGAAGGTTGAGCTTCCTGAAAGCTTCACAAAGCTCAGGCTGGTGTGGTTTGATAAGAAGGCTGTTGCAATATGCCTTTCTACTCAAAGCATCTGCAATCACATTGGCCTTGCCTGGAGTGTACTCAATGCTGGGGTTGTACTCTTGGATCATCTCGACCCAACGAGTCTGGCGGAGGTTCAGATGCGGCTGCGTGAAGATGTACTTCAAACTCTTGTGATCAGTGAAGATGTCGACCTTTCTGCCCAACAACAGATGTCTCCACGTGATCAGAGCATGTACCACAGCTGCTAGCTCGAGATCATGTGTGGGATAGTTCTTCTCAGCTGGCTTGAGCTGACGTGAAGTATATGCCACAATTCTCTTTTCTTGCATAAGCACACCACCAAGGCCTTGAAGAGAAGCGTCACAGAACACTTCATAGGGCTTGGATTCATCTGGAGGAATCAGAACTGGAGCTGAGACAAGCTTCTCTTTGAGGGTTTTGAAAGCCACTTCACACTCGGGAGACCAAAAGTATTTGACATTCTTCTGGAGGAGGTTGGAAAGAGGCTTGGCAATCTTGGAGAAGTTCTCCACAAACCTTCTGCAATAGCTGGCAAGACCCAGAAAACTGCGGAGCTGCTTGACGTTCTGAGGAGCTTCCCAGTTGACAATTGCTTCAACTTTCTCGGGATTAACCGCAATACCGTCAGCTGAGATAATGTGGCCCAGGTAGAGAACCTTATCGAGCCAAAACTCGCACTTTGAGAACTTGGCATAGAATTTGTGCTCTCGGAGTCGATCAAGAACCAGACGCAAGTGCTTTTCGTGATCTTCTTCATTCTTGGAAAACACCAAAATATCATCCAGATACACTAGCACAAACTCGCCTGTATAGGGGTTGAAGATATAATGCATCATCCTTGAGAAGGTAGGAGGAGCATTGGCGAGGCCGAAGGACATGACGGTATACTCATATGAACCGTAGCTCGTTCTGAACGCCGTCTTGGGAATGTCTTCCTCGCGAATGCGAATTTGATGGTAGCCCATTCGGAGGTCAAGCTTAGAGAATACTTTAGCTCCTTTGAGCTGCTCAAAGAGTTCATTGATGTTGGGGAGCGGATACTTGTTCTTAATCGTCTTCTTGTTCAGTGGCCGGTAGTCAACACAGAGACGCTCCGTGCCATCTTTCTTCTTGACAAATAAGACACCACAGCCCCACGGAGATGTACTCGGTCTGATGAGACCCATACGCTCCTGTTCATCCAACTGTTTCTTCAATTCCTTCAATTCATCTGAAGAGAGCTTGTATGGACGCCGGCAAACAGGTTCGGTGCCCGGCTCGAGTTCAATGACAAACTCCACCTGACGGTGTGGAGGCATTCCTGGAAGTTCTTCTGGAAAGACGTCTTGGTATTCATTCACCACTGGAATTTGCTCTATAGCATTAATTTCACCCTTATCATTAAGAGAGAAAAGCCGAATAGTATTATCCCTGGAGGCGAAGATAATCACATCTTCATCAGAATGAGTCAACTTGACTTCCTTTTGAGCGCAATCAATGTGAGCATCGTGCTGAGAAAGCCAATCCATTCCGAGAATGAGGTCGATGTCAGAATGACCAAGAATCACCGGTTTAGCCAGAAAACGATAATCTCCCATGCGAATAGAAACATCCGGAGCATAAACACTAGAAGTCATGATCTTGCCTGGAGAAACAACTTGCAACTTCTGAGGCAAATTTGAAGTGGCAATATCGTGCTTGGATGCAAATGGTTGAGACATGAAAGAGCATGATGCACCCGAATCAAATAACACTTTAGCCGGAAAAGAGTTCACTGGAAGGTTACCCAAAATGACATCAGAAGAAGCCTCTGCTTGTGCTGCATTCATCAGATTGACCCTTGCAGCCTTTGGATCATGCTTGACCATAGCGGTACCGACAGGAGGAGGAGGCGGAAGGCGCCTTGGGTTGTTGCACTTGTTGGAATAATGACCCTTCTGGCCACACTTGTAGCAAGTCACCTCAGAAAGCGGACGGGTAGGAGGAGCATTGGACTTGGAGCCTTGAGACTGAAACTGCTTCTTCGACTGGTTGCTTGGGTTGGGTGGGTGGGAGAAACCACGACCACTAGAGTTCTTGTTGTTGGAGTTGTTGAAGTTGCTGGAGTTGTTGTAAGGAGCTCGAATCATTGGAGGAGGAGGAAGCCAGAATTTCTGTTGTTTCGCAGCCAACTGAGACGATGAGGTAGAGTGAACAGCATCTCGAATTCTCTTTTTAGAAGCCTCCATCTTAAGCTGAGCTGCTTCTTGTTTCAAAGCCATATTATAGAACTTATCGAATTCGTCTGGCTCGAACAGAGTGAGAGCAAGCTGAAGTTCATCTTTGAGACCTCCACGGAACTGATAGATTTTGCTCTTTGCATCAGGTATGTCTTGCTTTGCATAGCGAGCGAGGTTTTGGAACTTGACATTATACTGGTAGACTGTCATGGAGCCCTGCTTGAGGTTGCGGAATTGCTCACGCATACCCTCAATAACACTTGTAGGAATGTGATGCGAGCGGAAATCCCTGCAGAAGTTCTCCCACGAGATCACTTGACCCGGTCTTGAGTCTTTATACTGCTGCCACCAGTCAGCTGCTTGATCTTTCAGTTGGAAGGCTGCAAACTTCACATAGTCATCTTCTTTCACGTTACTGCACTCAAAATGCTTCTTGATATCGGTCAGCCAATCCTCAGCATCAAGAGGGTCGACACAGTAACTGAAAGCTTTAGGATTGTTGGCCAAGAACTGATTGAGGGTAGCATGGTGCTGCTGGAAGAAGTTGCCTTGGTTCATTGGAATGCCCTGATTAGCTTGATTAGCTTGCATAGCCTGCATTTGCTGCATCATCTGCATCATCAACTGAGTGTTCTGAGCAGTAGTCTGCATAATTGCTCTCCAAGCCTCAGGCGGAGGAGGAGGTGAAGGAGGACGTTCTGGAACCTCTTCACCCTCTGGGTTGGCATTCGGAACCCTTTTCGGAGCCATCCTGTAAGAGATGACCACGAATCAGCAATTGATTGACAAAAGGAATAAGCTGAATCAATGGAATGAATTGCAACAAGTCTTCACAATAATCATTCGAACAATAAGAACGAATGAAATCATCCGAACAAGAGAACGAATGAAATTCTCAGTTAATTGATAACATCAGTCTTCACGAGAAGCCACATAGGGATCAAAAGGATAAAATAATAAAAACAACAAGGTACGGAAAGGAACAAACACAAGAGAGGAGTTTCGTTCTAACATCTTTGTGCTGAAAGCATATGAACGCGTTACGAAAAGGTTTTGCAATCCCCGGATCAGCATAGCCAAGGACCCTTTAAGATGCAACTCCTGATAGTAACATCGGTCATATAACCCCTTCACTCAATGTCGAACCCCGAACTCACTAACCTGCATTCGTTGGAAGAATGCCTACGATCTACTGGATAAAACCCACCTATAGATTTCTGAAAGATTCCAGTTATGCAATCAGGTGTTGGGGATACACGGGAAGCACCGCGCAATCAACTCTAACCTACATCCAGGTGTATCCATCCTTCAACACATAACCAGTCTTTCTCGGAAACTGTGTACCTCGGACCTTCGAAAAGCATCCACTATAACAAGCTATGGCAATACTCCCGAACTACCTCCCCAGTACTGGGTGATGTCGGGGTTATCTTGCCACTGGCCGTATAGGGGAGATTTTCGATGTCGGCCGTCTTAAGTATTTAGTACTGTCGCGATATGCTTGTTACAGTGATACCCCGAAGCTCAACTCCTCGGTAACAGGAGGCATCGAGAACAATATCCTTGTCACAAGAACATCGAAACAATCCCAGAATACTCGCGGGAATCCTAAAAAAAAAATTGTGCAAATTTTGAAGATAGGAGAGACAAGAGTAGACGTCAGGAGTCCTCACCAGAGAGAAAGGGGATGAGAAGCAAAGAATCCTACTCTCCGATATAATATATGACTCAAAAAGTTTTCAGTGTGTGCCTAGACTCAACCGTCAACGGTTCGATCAAACAGTGGGGGCTCCTAGGTCGGAGAAGGCTCTGATTACCAACTTGTAATGCCCAGGATGGAATTATACCTCCTACGTGTCGAGGCACGACTTAAAGGCATAAGTCCATCCTAGAATGATCTCAAGTTTGGTAATCTTTGCACAACTCATGTAAAAGGGGAATAGTAAACTGAAAATAGTTGGCTTACAATCGCCACGTCACAGAATAACAATACAAGTCTCAAACATCATTCAATAAGATCACTACAACCCTCTAAGGGCAAAATCCAAATGTCAAAGTACCAAACTGTAATGCCCAGGATGGAGTTATACCTCCTACGTGTCGAGGCACGACTTAAAGGCATAAGTCCATCCTAGAATGATCTCAAGTTTGGTATCTTTGCACGACTCATGTAAAAGAGGGATTAAAATGCAAAAGGAGATAGTTGGCTTACACTCGCCACTTCACACAATACAATACATGAGCAATACATCATACAAAACATCACAACCCGACTACGGGTGAAGAACCAAAAGAAAGATACCAAAACAACATAAAGCCACAGGCCAAGATCGAATCCTAGTAGAAACCACTACTGAACATCGAAACGTCACAATCAAACGGCCACACTCTTCAACGAACTCCTGGTGAAGAACTGAACCAGCTCCTGCATCGAGCTCGGCTGAACCTGCATCTGGTGTGGTGAAGTAACTGTGAGCCACAGAGGACTCAGCAATCCCGTTCCCGGGTAACAAGACTATTTAAGCCTTGGGTGAGGACAAGGCTGAAGAAAGCATAAGAGGTGAAGGAACAAACAAGAGTCTGCAGCAGCAACTAGCACTATCTTACGTAAAAGAGAGCGAGAAGAGAAATGCATCGGTCGAAAGATGATCACGAAGTGATCCTAGCTAAAGCCGGTCAAACATAACCCCACCGTGTTCAACTCCCGAATCCCTATTCGGAAATTGACAGTCACGGTACACACGCTGGTAGTGTATTGAAACATTGTGTCAAGTTATCTACAACCGGAATTAACAAGCTCCCATCTGCCACATAACCGTGGGCACGGCTTTCGAAAGTTCAAAACCCTGCAGGGGTGTTCCAACTTGGCCCATCACAAGCCCACGATCCGCGAAGTCGCAACTCCATAGGTGGGAAGACCCGAGTATTCTCGGAATCCCGTGCTCAAGTTAAACCGAACTAAGGTAAGGCTAATCCAGCAAATCCTCCCGGCGTGCCGACACCCTGATAGTAGCCGCGCGTATCTCGTCTCAGGCCACGACCGGATGGGACAAGCTACGGGTTTTTACCAAACCTTGAGTTTCCTCGAGGTGGCCCCGCAGGTTGCCCAGTTCGGACCAACACTCATGAGGAGCACTGGCCCGGGGGGTTGAATTAAGATAAAGGGATAGCTAGTCCACATGCAAGTTTTATTAGTTATTAGGCAAATAGTACCAATGTTGGGACTTGCTGGAAAAGACTTAGCACTTAGCGGTTTATCAAGGGGGTCCCATACACCCCAACCGTGTTAGGAACGCATAATCAAGGAACATAACACCGGTTTATACGGTTCCTAACGGCATGAGTGGAACAAAACACCAAGCAAAAGGCTTAGCCTTCCACCCTGCCAGTATATAGATGATTTCATTTTTAAGCATTTATATAGTGTGATATAACCCAACCAAACTTCAACATGAAGCAAGCATCTTCAATCTTCACCTGCAACTAGCAATGCTATAAGAAGGGCTGAGCGAAGCGTACTTAGCCAAGCAACGGTTTGCGTAGGTAGGGTGGTTAAACATGGCAATTGGTTACAAGTAGGAGGCTGACAAGAAGAACATGGGCATCGAGGCAAAACTAAAGAACGATACTCTAGCAAGAGGCAAAAATAGTAATGGTATCCGGGTTCGGTCATCTTGCCTGGAATCCACAAGGGAGAAGAACGGATCCATGAAGTAGACGGGGCAACAGTCGAGCGAAACCTCACAACTCCGGAACGAAACCGAAGCTAACAAGAGAAGCAACCGGAAAGAAAACAAACAACTCGGTAAACACACAAATCATAAACATGGCATACGATGCACAAGCAAGCATGATGCATGTCCGGTTTAATTATGCATGGCATGGCAAAGTGCACAAACAAATACTACAAGTTAAGTGGAGATCAATATGCAACGAGTTGCATATTGACGAAACACCACATATTAATTATTTAGTTGACTCTCAATTATTTACAAGACAAGATTAAATGTTTTAACATGGCAAGAGGTGAAGCATAAAGAAACTACACTATTAGGCATTTTAAATGAGGCCGGAGAATAACAACAACATATCCGGAAAATCCCCATGGGCATGTTTAATAATTATAAGCAAACAACAATTAAACATATATAATGTTGTTAAATGATGCGGATGACATGAACAAGTTTATGCAATTTTATTAAAAGGTTGACTTAAGAGGATAAGAAGCATTTGTCACCGTGGTGGAAGGAAAGAGTGCCACGGCAACGATCCGACATGATGCAACGCAACATCTCGGTTCCGGTATCTCGTTGAGGGACCGGTGCAAAAGGTGACGAAGCGAGTCAAACGAGATGAAAGAGGTGGGGTGATCCCGTTACCGGGTTCCCACGAGTCGGTGACGAGGCAACCGAGGAACAAGTCAAACGGACGAAACGGACACGAGCACACAAGGGAGACATTTCATACAACACAACAAGCACGAGCGTTCATCCACGGGGTCGTTTCGGTATACCTTCGAAGCGTGCGTTTCGGGGCGGTTCGAGACGTCGAGGGACGTAGTGGTACTTGTCGCATCCGGAAACACGGGTCTTCGAGGGTCGACGGTAGTGGTACTTGTCCGAGTAGTCATTCGTTCGTAGTTGTTCACGAGCTCATTTTTCCGTAGATGTTCAAGTCGTCGATAGTTGTTCACGGGTCTTCGGACTTGTCAACGGGTCTCCTGACAAAATTACAGCACAAAGCACACAAAACAAAAAAAAACAAACTACAACACAACTACAGCACGGTCACGGGACGAAGCGGCCAGGCAGCAGCAGCGGGACTGGACGAAGGAGGCCGGACTTGAGGAGCTGCGGCATCCGGCGCGGTTCCTGGACGGAGGGACGCGGACGAGGGAGGCCATGTGCTTGCTGGAGAGGAGGCGAGGGAGCCTGGCCGGAGGGGCGCCAGGCAGGGGCGACCTGGGGTCGACGGACGATGCGGACGAGGGCCCCCTGGAGCTGGCGACGGAGTGCGGGCACCCGAGGACGTCGCTGGCGGCCTGGGTTGCTGCAGCTCTTAACCGGCGGGATGGAGTCCCGGGGCGCGCAGGAGTGCGGCGGACTCCCTGGCCAGAGGCAAGGTGCGGGGCCGGCGAGGGGGGGACGCCGGAGCGGCGAGGCCCCGGCCCGACGGCGGCGGGCGCGCAGTACCGGCGAGGCGGGCGCGGCCTGCACGCGCCAGAAGAGGAGGAGGCGCGGCCGTCGCGGAGAAGAGGACGGCGGCGGTGTTGCGGCCTGGAGGGCGCTCGGGGAGGAGGGTTCTGCGCTCGAAGGGAGAGGGGATGCGGCACGAGAGGTCCGTCGAGAAGGAGGCCGGAGGGGCCACGGAGAGGCGGCTCTGGAGGGCGCCAGAGGAGCGATGGGGCGAGGAAGCTGCGGCCATGGCGCTGGCCTGGAGGGCGCTGAGCGAAGCTGCTCGAGGGGAAAAACGCTCGGGTGCGGGATCGAGAGAGCCAGAGGGGTTCGAGGGAAACGGGGGATGGGGATCGAGCACGGGAGATAAGTGCGGCGGCGGACAGGGAGGAAAGGGAGGGAGAGCTGGGCGCTCTAGGGTTCGGCGCGGGAGAAACCGGGCCTTGGGCCAGAGCCGGCTGAGGAGGCCCAAGAGGGAGGCCTTAGGCGGCTGGGAGGCTCTCTCATTTTATTAGCAGAATAAAACAAATAGGAAGAGACAAAAATAAAAGAAAAGAGGCAAAGAAAGAAAGAATTAAATGATGAACATTTTTGTAAGGCTTTACGGAATAATTCCAACCTCACAAAAATAGTTCCAACAAAAAGGGAAGTGCAAACTAAAATAAATAGTTTGTCTTAAAGGAGTTTAAAAGGAGTCTAGATTTTAGAGGAGCCTCGAAAAATTGAGAAAAGAACATAGGGGGTTTAGATGGAGAAACTCGAGGTGAAAAAGGCATGGAGAAATTATGCAAGTGTGTTACGGTGAATTCCAACAAAGGGAATATTTTAAATATAGCTCCCTAAATAGTGAGAGGCTTTTATATGTTATAAAGAGAAGTCATCTTCCCTCGATTTAAATGGACCGAAGGTCCACACGAATTATTTAAGTTGAGATGCAAAATAAAATATGACATGATGGCATGATGCAATGCAAAAATAAATAACACAAGCACAATGCAACCCACGGGCAACCCGGAACGTCTGGAATCTTCTGGAAACTTCTGGAATCTTCTGGGACGTCAGTCTCGGGCGTCACAACTCTCCCACACTAACAGAGGATCTCGACCCGAGATCCTAGAGATACCACCGGGTAAAACGGAAGAGGAAGAGGTAAAACAAAGTTGCTTCTTTGACAGACGAGTGAAACCAAAGAACCTTGAGAGGTTGAACAAGTAGAAAGAAAGGAAGCAACAGAGATGAACGAAGTTAAGAGCACTCCGGTAAAAAGGAGGAACAAGGAACATAACAAGAACCTTGTAGGTTGAAAGACATGAAGCAAGAGCTTACGAACCAAAAGAATATGAAACCAGAACGGTATAGCCAAGGAATAAGAATGACAGAATTCGGACAGCACTCCGTCTGAAAATGGAAGGAATTAACAAGAATTAGAGAAGATGAAGTGATACTTGATGAAATGAACAACATATTGCCTCCGGAACAATGAAAGAATGGCACAAGGGGTAAGAAAAGATTCAGACAGCACTCCGGTTAAAAGATAAACAAACTTGATAAGATGAGAGAACTAGAATGAAGAATACAACACTCCGGTTAAATGATAAGCAAGGGAAAGAACATGATCTCGATAAAAACGAGATGATGGTTTGGAGAGAGCAACATCACAAGGCCTCCGGAATGAAAGAATAGAATATAGATCGTTGGAAAGAAAAGATCGAAGAAGAAGATGACAACTTCTCCCACGAATGAATTAGAAAATCCTCCTTACGGAGAAGGGTTGAACAGAGTTGTTGGGAATCAACAACGAAAGAATAAGCTCATAGTGGACTTATGTAAAACATCTCAAAATTAAGAGGTGATAACCAGCCACTAACTTAAACAATTGATTGGATTGAGATCAACAAGGAGACGAAAAACTTATTCACCGGAATGATAAATAAAGAACTTGGGACATTTATAGCACTATAATAGCAGCAATTCTCAGGAAAGCTTTTAGGTGAAATACAACCCAAGATTACTCCAACAAATAAATTAAAGGGTTGAAAAGATCTCCTAAAGAGAAAGAAATGATGGTTTTAAATATCTCATTCTTGAAAACTCGTGAATCATGAAACATGAAGGAATTGTCAAGAATGACATAACACCATCTGAAAAGATAAGGTAGAAAGAATTGCAATTGGAAAGCATGATGAAGAATGCTTAAGCTCCAACAAGAATCTTGATGAAGCCTTCGAGGATGAATTAAAACATGATGAACCACCATGAAGAACTCCGGTAATGAAAACATGAGAAGTGAAAGATGAAAAGAAAAAGATTCAAAGCCTGTGATGAATTAGATGGATGTTTGAAAGATAACTGAAATAACTTGGAGCTCCGGAAAACAAGATGAACAACTTAGAACCAAGGATATGATATGATGAACAAGCTCCAGACAAAAGAATTCAATCACCTTGAAGGAACAAGAATAAGAATTATGTCATGCGTCTCCTTCACCAATTTAAATTGATGACAACCAAGGATTTGGCATCCTACTTATTCTCGTTGCAAAGAATTAAAGAGAGATCTAGCACAAGCTGAGAATAGTCTTGAACGACTCACCGGTAGGATTATGAAAAGAACAAATGAATTAAAACGATAACAACGGAAGGTAAACTTGAAAGAACCATCGTAAGAATATAGAGACGAACGAAGAGACATCAATGAAGAATATTTGGAGGACGAAGTTGAAAACTGAGAACGAAGAAATATTCTGAAATGATGGCCTTCGGAGGATCACAAAGAAAAGAATTCAAGAATGCTTCGGATGGGTATGAAAAGAATTCCTCACAATCAAAACAATAATGAGGATGGCATGAAGCTAGAAACACGAATCTTCAAGAAGACGGGCCAAGATTTAAGAGAAACACTTCTCCGGTCTCCAAATGTTGAGAATGAAGACGAGAAATGCCATGAAGACTTGATGAGCACTCCGGATTGAAGAATTAAAAGGTTGAACCAATAATGAAAAGAATTGAAAGCAATCTTGGAGAAGGCATGTGACTGATGGAATCATACTTACGTCACACTTTGAATAGAATTTAAGTATAACTCCGGAAAAATAGAAGAGTCAGGTAAGATCCTGGGAAAAGACCTGTGGGTTAGGGCCCACTCAAAGAAATCACCGTTGGAAAAGATTGCTTAAGAGATATTGCACCGGTTGAATTAAATGGCTTGAATAAGATGACAATCCTCAAAATAATTTGAAAGGATTAAGAATGGAATTATGAATCTTCAGCACTCCGGATAAGAATAGCAAGAGGAGAATAATTAATTGGTACACCGGAATAAGAAAGCATTGTGAAATGAGGAAAAGGATAAGATCAACACCGAAACTTGAATTACATCCACCGGCAGAATTAGAGAACAAAAGAATGATGAACTTGGAGTTCTTGAGCATCTTCATGATAATCACCGGATAAGAACAATGAAGCAAAAGAATGAAGAAATATCACAAGAATAAAATGGATACTTCATTTAAGAATTTCTTGCTCCGAGAAGAAGAAGGGTGGGAGGGTGGGGAAAACAAAGACAACTTGAGACGAACAAAAAGGACACCGGTTGAAAAGAATTAACATGAAGATCTTGATGGTCAAGAAGGAGTAGCACTCCCATAGAAATATGAGAATACCGATTAGGAAGGTATGGGATCAACATTTGACATCGAAGCAACTCGAATACCAGAATCAAAACAAAACAAAGGATAGATGTGTAGCAGCCTAGTCTTCACAATACCATCGGAGCAAAGAATTGAACGAATGAGTTCTGCAGGTACATCAACTTGATGAGAAGCCACTTGGAGAACAAAAATAAATAAAAGGAACAAGGATCAGATAGAACAAATACAAGATAGAAGCTTCGTTCGACATCTTCGTGCTGAAAGCTCATGGAACATGTTACAAAAGGGTTTTGTCATCCCCGGATCAGCATAGCCAAGGACCCTTTAAGATGCAACTCCCGATCAGAACAAGTCCATAAAACCACTTCACTCAATGTAGAACCCCAAACTTCATATCGAGCATCCGTTGGAAGAATGCCTAGAACTACTGGATGAACCCACCTATAGATTTCCGAAAGTTTCCAGTTATGCAATCAGGTGTTGGGGATACACGGGAAGCACCGCGCAATCAACTCTAAACCTACATCCAGGTGTATCCATCCTTCAACACATAACCAGTCTTTCTCGGAAACTGTTTACCTCGGACCTTCGAAAACGCATCCACTATAACAAGCTATGGCAATACTCTCGAACTACCTCCCCAGTACTGGGTGATGTCGGGGTTATCTTGCCACTGGCCGTATAGGAGAGATTTTCGATGTCGGCCGTCTTAAGTATTTAGTACTGCCGCGATATGCTTGTTACAATGATACCTCGAAGCTCAACTCCTCGGTAACAGGAGGCATCGAGAACAATATCCTTGTCACAAGAACATCGAAACAATCCCAGAATACTCGCGGGATCCTAAAAAAAAATTTGGTGCAATTTTTGAAACTAGAAGAGAAAAGAGTAATCGTCAGGAGTCCTCACCAGAGAGAAAGGGGATGAGAAGCAAAGAAATCCTACTCTCCGATATAATATAGGACTCAAAAAGTTTTTAGTGTGTGCCTAGACTCAACCGTCAACGGTTCGATCAAACAGTGGGGGCTCCTAGGTCGGAGAAGGCTCTGAATACCAACTTGTAATGCCCAGGATGGAGTTATACCTCCTACGGGTCGAGGCCCGACTTAAAGGCATAAGTCCATCCTAGAATGATCTCAAGTTTGGTAATCTTTGCACAACTCATGTAAAAGAGGGATGGTAAACTTAAAATAGTCGGCTTACAATCGCCACGTCACAGAATAACAGTACAAGTCTCAAACATCATACCAAAAGATCACTACAACCCTCTAAGGGCAAAACCAAATGTCAAAGTACCAAACTCAGATAAATAAACAACCACAGGCGGATCGAATCCTAGTAAGAGTCTCCACTACTGATCGTCCGGGTAGCGCACGTAGTAACGACTACGCTCCTCGTCGTACTCCCAATCCAGCTCGGTGCCATCACCTGGATAGCTCACGGCTGGACCTGCATCTGGTGTGAAGTAACTGTGAGCCACAGAGGACTCAGCAATCCCGTTCCCGGGTAACAGAACTATCAAAGCCTTTAGGTGAGGAAAGGCTGAAGAAAGAAATGAGGTGAAGGAACAACAAAGAGTCTGCAGCAGCAACTAGCACTAACTTACGCAAGAGAGAGCGAGAAGAGAAGGCAAAGCGAGAAGTGATCACGAAGTGATCCTAGCTACAAGCTCACAAACATAACCCCTCCGTGTTCAACTCCCGAATCCCTATTCGGAAATTGACAGTCACGGAACACACGCTGGTAGTGTATTAGTATCATTGTGTCAAGTTTTCTACAACCGGAATTAACAAGCTCCCATCTGCCACATAACCGCGGGCACGGCTTTCGAAAGTTCAAACCCTGCAGGGGTGTTCCAACTTGACCCATTACAAGCCCACGATCCGCGGAGTCGCAACTCCAAAGTGGGAAGGCCCGAGTATCCTCGGAATCCCGTGCTCAAGTTAAACCGAACTAAGGTAAGGCTAATCCAGCAAATCCTCCCGGCGTGTCGACACCCTGATAGTAGCCGCGCGTATCTAGGTCTCAGGACACGACCGGATGAGACGTCCTACAGGTGTATGCCAAATACCTCAGGTTGCCCCAAGGCGGCCCCGCAGTCCGCTCGTTTCGGACCAACACTCATGTGGAGCACTGGCCCGGGGTTGTTGATTAAGAAAGAGGGTTAATTACTCCCTATGCATGTTTAGTTTGTTATTAGGCAAATAGTACCAATGTTGGGATTTGCTGGAAAAGACTTAGCACTTAGCGGTTTATCGAGGGGGTCCCATACACCCCAACCGTGTTAGGAACGCGTAATCAAGGAACATAAAACCGGCTTATACGGATCCTAACGGCATGAGTGGAACAAAACACCAAGCAAAAGGCTTAGCCTTCCACCCTTGCCAATATATAGATGATTTCATTTAGAGCATTTATATAGTGTGATATAACCCAACCAAACTTCAACATGGAGCAAGCATCTTCGAACTTCACCTGCAACTAGCAACGCTATAAGAAGGGCTGAGCGAAGCGTACTTAGCCAAGCAACGGTTTGCATAGGTAGGGTGGTTAAACATGGCAATTGGTTACAAGTAGGAGGCTGACAAGAAGAACATGGGCATCGAGGCAAAACTATAGATCGAGACTACTAGCAAAAGACAAAGATAGTAAAGTTATCGGGGTTCGGTCATCTTGCCTGAAGAGAAGACGTTCGGATCGAAAGAAGGGTCCTCGTGCTCAAACTCGTTGGAAACCTCGTGCTCAACCTCCGGCTCTAAACAAGATAAACACACCAAGCACCAATCAACACGATGCAATGCGCACTCGAAAAACATGAATGCATGATGGATGCACTAAAGATGCACATGGAGCACGGAAAACATCACTCAAGCAAAACACCTCAAAACAAGATAACAACCTGATATTATTAATCTACACAGAAAATCACCCAAGTTTGATATAAGATTCGCTGAAATCGGAGTTACGGGCTAAAAGTTATGCCCGAAACAAGATTTGAGCGAAAACTGCAAATTACAGCAACATAGCATCTTGGGAGCACAAAATAATTAATCTACAGCACCCAAAAAGCATGGCAAAGGACTTGAACATAAACTAGATATAATGTACAGCAACTAGGTCCAAAGTGCACCCCAAACGGAGTCACGGATCACTAGCAATGATCTTGGACATATTGAACTTTGAAATAAAATTCTGGCAGCAGAATTTTATTGAAAGTTTGGAGCAAAAGATAAGCATGCTACAGCCACTCAAATGGACATGTGAGGACATGGATGGAAAGACAACAATATATACTTCATGGAACAATCAAAATCCACCCCAAAACTATCATGCTTTGTCCTACAACATCACACGAACATGGCATCGGAACGTTACAGATTTCAGACTTAGTGAAATTTCACTAAGTCCTAAAACAGCAACATCATCATAGCAACAAAAAGAGCATGTTTAAGACACCTCGAAACTAAACATGGCAAAGGGTAAGCACCTCATCAAAGTACATATGACGGTGATCCCGAAACACACAAGCATGCATCAATGTGGTGAACACACCGATTACAACGAGCTCAACAACATGGCATTTCATAACAAGTAAAAACACAACATATGAACATGGCATCTTGCAACGATGATAACAAGGAAACAATACATCTACCATGCAACCTATCACACACAACACGTAGTTCGTGTCAAGACGAACACGTGGACATGTCATTTGCTTCGTTTGGACAAACGAGCTAAAAGATATCACATGTCAAAGGTGGCACAAAAAATAACACATAGCAGCAGTTTATATCATCATACACTCTTGCAACAGCAAAACAAGGCCCTAGATGATCTCTAACATGCATGACAACAACAGGTAAAACGTAGAGGACAACTCCACGAACATCTGGACATATTACACGCACAAAACGGAGCAACAGGTGAAAAGTTATGCAAGGTCAAAGTAGGCATAACAGAACAGGAAAAACAGGGGCTAGGGTTTGAATTTGGACCTCTCAGATCTGGATCTGAGGATGAACAGTGCTCGGAGGGCCCGGTGAACAGTGCTCGGAGGCCCGGTGAACAGTGCTCGGAGGCCCGGTGAACAGTGCGGCGGCGGCGGCCTGGCTGGGAGGCGGGCCCGACTAGGCCCACGGGAGGGAACCCTGCCCCTGGGCGGCCTGCTGCGCGGGAGCCGGCGGCTGGGCCCTGGCGCTAGCGCGGCCCAGGAGGCGGCTGCGCCCGGCGGCGGCGGGAGGACACGGGCCGGCGGGACGGGCCCGGGAGGAGGGGCGAAGCCCGGCGCGGCGTGCGGTGGGCGAAGCCGGCCCAGGAGGAACGAGGCGGGGCTGACGCAGGAGTGCTGGGCCGAACGGCGTACGACCCCGCGGCGGCGTCGAAGTGGTCCGCAGCCTCGACGGGACGAGCTGTACGGGCCAGCTGGAGCGGTGTTCCAGCCCGTTCTGCGGTGGCGATCGAAGCGATCGGCTGGGGCGTCCCCGATCTGGCCCGATCGGACCCCCAGCTCGATGCGGAGGGAGCGAGGCCGAGCGGCGGCTGGCGATCGACTTGTGCGCTCGAGGGAAACGGCGCTGCTGCGTGTCGATCGAGGGATCCTTCGGGATCCCGGCAGGAAAAAATGGATCTGAGGTAAAAAAGAAAAAAAAAAGAAGGGGAGAGAGGAGGAAGAAGGAGGGGTTGCTCCAAATAGACCTAGGGGTCTATATATAGCAACCTAGACTAGGGTTTAGAGACTAGAGGTGTTTAGGAGCCCTCCGATCTGGATCCAACGGATCCGATCGCGGGAAGATTTTAAAAGGACTAGACGGAGATAAAAGAGAGCAGCAGGGGTATTTCCGGGACACGAAGTAAGGGCACTTCGGACCCACACGGACAACGGAGGGAAAAGTCAACGGAGTCCAAACGAGACGAGATTTGAGGGGCGGGTTGCACACAACAAAACTACAACACACAACACAACCTCGCGGCACACCGGTAACGAAAAACGCCCGAACAACAAAGAAGGCCTACGGGACGTCACGAACACGTGAGGGAGCTCCGGAACACGAAACGGACAACGGGAAGAAACGCCACGAACCGGAAGCAACCCACAACACAAACAAAATGCAATGCACATGTCTACATGATATGAATGAATGCCACACACTCACACAACAAAACGACGAAAGCCCGAAAGACAAGAACCCGAAATGGAAATAGATGAAGCCGGAGATTTATTATAAGCCCAAAAGGGAAAGTATTACATCCGGGGCATTACAGCTGTTGTGGAGGGTTCTTGGGCCAAAAGAAAGAGGTACTTTTAGCCCACTAGGTTAACTGTTGGAGTACCAAACGAACTCCAAACGCGACGAAACTTGACAGGCGGCCTACACGTACCAAAACAACAACGCACGGCAAGTCTCACGTCATACCAGGAATTTTACACGGCCACACACGAAGGAAGGACTCGGGGGTGCCACGGGCACGTGTGTGAGTGTCGGAACTCGAAACAGACAACGGGAAGAGGCGAGTGGGACCGGGTGCAAGTGACAACACGAATGCAATGCAATGCACATGATAACATGGCATGGATGAAATGCACACACGCACACGACAAAATGAAGAAACCCGAAAAGAAGAAGAGCCCAGAATGGAATTGATGAAGTCAAAGGTTCATATATTGCCATAATTGGAAAGTGTTACATCTGGGGCATTACAGCTTGTCACCCAGCGATGCTTCAAGGACATAATTCTTCTATGCAGTAATGATGATAATACTCAAGTTACGGACCCAGTCCGTGTAGTTGCTACCATCATCTTTCAACTTAGCTTTCTCTAGGAACGCATTAAAATTCAAGGGAACGATAGCACGGGTCATTGATCTACAACAACATAGATATGCAAAAACTATTAGGACTAAGTTCATAATAAATTAAAGTTCAATTAATCATATTACTAAAGAACTCCCACTTAGATAGACATCCATCTAGTCATCTAAATGATCACGTGATCCAAATCAACTAAACCATGTCCGATCATCACGTGAGATGGAGTAGTTTTCAATGGTGAACATCTTATGTTGATCATATCTACTATATAATTCACGCTCGACCTTTTGGTCTGCGGTGTTCCGAGGCCATGTCTGTACATGCTAGGCTCGTCAAGTGTATCCCGAGTATTCTGCATGTGCAAAACTGTCTTACACCCGTTTTATTTAAACGCAGAGCTTATTACACCCGATCATCATGTGGTGTCTCGGCACGACGAACTTTCACAACGGTGCATACTCAGGGAGAACACTTGTACCTTGAAATTTTGTAAGGGATCATCTTACAATGCTATCATCGTTCTAAGCAAAATAAGAAGCATAATAAGATAAACATCACATGCAATCAAAATATGTGACATGATATGGCCATCATCATCTTGTGCTTTTGATATCCATCTCTAAAGCATCCTCATGATCTCCATCGTCACCGGCTTGACACCATGATCGTCATCATAGCGTCGTGGTCGTCTCGCCAACTATTGCTACTACTACTATCACTAACTCATAGTGATAAAGTAAAGCAATTACATGGCCTTCGCAGTTCATACAATAAAGAGACAACCATAAGGCTCCTGGTGGTTGCCGATAACTTTACAAAACATGATCATCTCAAACAATAACGTATAACTCATCACGTCTTGGCCATATCACATCACAACATGCCCTGCAAAAACAAGTTAGACGTCCTCTACTTTGTTGTTGCAAGTTTTATGTGGCTGGTACAGGCTTAGCAAGAATCGTTCTTACCTACGCATACAAAAACCACAATGATTTTTCGTCAAGTATGTGATGTTTTAACCTTCACAAGGACCGGGCGTAGCCACACTTGATTCAACTAAAGTGAGAGAGACAGACACCCACCAGTCACCTTTAAGCAACGAGTGCTCGTAACGGTGAAACCAGTCTCGCGTAAGCGTACGCGTAATGTCGGTATCATCATACCTAGTTCAATCTCGTTACCGGCAAGTCTCTTTACTCGTTCCGTAATACATCATCTCGTGACTAACTCATTAGTCGTTTGCTTGCAAGGCTTATTATGATGTGTATTACCGAAAGGGCCTAGAGATACCTCTCCGACACTCGCGGTGACAAATCCTATTCTCGATCTATGCCAACACCACAAACACCTTCGGAGACACCTGTAGAGCATCTTTATAATCACCCAGTTATGTTGTGACATTTGATAGCACACAAGGTGATCCTCCGGTATTCGGGAGTTGCATAATCTCATAGTCATAGGAACATGTCTAAGTCATGAAGAAAGCAATAGCAGTAAAACTAAATGATCAAGTTGCTAAGCTAACGGATTGGTCTTGTCCATCACATCATTCTCCTAATGATGTGATCCCGTTGATCAAATGACAACTCATGTACATGGCTAGGAAACATAACCATCTTTGATCAATGAGCTAGTCTAGTAGAGGCATACTAGGGACACTCTGTTTTGTCTATGTATTCACACATGTACTAAGTTTCCGGTTAATAGAATTCTAGCATGAATAATAAACATTTATCATGATATAAGGAAATACAAATAACAACTTTATTATTGCGTCTAGGGCATATTTCCTTTAGTGGTGTCGTTGGGGAGATAGCCCCAACCTTTGTGGTGTTCGGAGCTCAATCATTGTGGTGTAAAGCTCCGGGCAAGCGTCGGGGTCTCCAATTAGGTTGTGAAGATCGCCCCGAGCAATTTGACGGGTTCCGGTGACCGCCCCCAAGGGTTGCCAAAGTGTACGGGTTCGGTGACCGCCCCCAAGGGTTCCCATTTGTACAGGTTCAGTGACCGCCCTCAAGGGTCCCTTAGTGGAATCACGGCATCTTGCATTGTGCGAGGGCGTGAGAAGATTATGTGGCCTTAGTGGCTTCTTGGGGAGCATTGTGCCTCCACACCACTCCAAACGGAGATTAGCATCCACAAGGGTGTGAGCTTCGGGCGTCTCCGCGTGCCTCGATTATCTCTTACCCGAGCCATTTACTTATGCACTTTACTTTGTGATAGCCATATTGTTTCTTGTCATATATCTTGCTATCACCTAGTTGTTTATCTTGCTTAGCATAAGTTGGTGGTGCACATAGGTGAGCCTAGTTGTTGTAGGTTTTGTGCTTGACAAGTTAACCGCTAGGTTTATTCCGCATCGGTTCAAGCCTAAAGCGTAAATATTTCAAAGCGTCTATTCACCCCCCCCCCCCTCTAGGCGACATCAACGATCTTTCAGTCACCAATCTATTGAGAATTAGAAGTGTAGGACCGTGAGAGAAATTCATCAAAAAAGTTTTGGGAAAACTGAAAAGGTTCTAGAGAGGAAATCAGAAGTGTTTCGAAGAAAAACTTGAGGAGATTCAAAAAACTGGGAAAGCCCGAAAAGACCGCATGACGGTTTGGAAAGGTCCCGAAGTATTCTGAAATCTCCTAAAATATTTTATAGGGCGTTGTGGGGTACTCTTTTGATAAGTCCAAAAAGGGAGCAACGACATGGGTCCTGAGGCCCAATAGTGGGGTGCCGCATCCCTTGGCTTGGAGGCCAAGCCTCTTGGTGCACATAGGCTGCACACACCCCTCCAAACGCATCTCTTTTGTGCATAGTCTCTCTCTCTCTCTCTTTCTCTCTCTCTTTCTCTCCCTCTCTCTCACACACACACATACACACACACACACACGAATAGTTCATGGGTGTTAGGCTGCTCAACATCCTCCTCTAGTTATTCGATGTTGCTCTGATTCTGGACAGTAAAACTGTGTCGGAAAGGTGGTTATGTATGCATGCATAGATAGCTACAGAGGTACCATACGTTTGGTGCTCGATCTACAAATTGATTCAAGGGAAAAATTCTTACAGCTAGGAGGTATAACCTAGCTGCGGGAATCTGCATCAACACGCGTGACTAACTCTCCTCCCCTTTACATTATGTTGGTGAACTATCTAATCTTGATCCAGTTGTACCTGCGTCTTCATAGTGATCCTGGAAACTAAATTTGTAGAGCAATTTTTCATGTTTTCTACTATTTTCCCAACACATATATCATAAATATTGCATATACCACAAAAATCACAAAATTTTCTTATAACACAAATATCAGCCATGTCAGATATCTCCTTTAAAGATATCAGTTTCTTATTTCACATATACACATCCATTTTCATATTCAGCGTTGTAAATTACAAAACATCACACATACCATTTTCACAAATCTTCACGTCCATTTCAATTTTAAAAACAATAACCATTTCATTGATCTCCTTTCACAGTCACATTTTCATATTTTCAAAAATACCACATCCATTTTCAATCTGAGAGTAGCATCTTACCAAATATTCAGAACTTGTGTCGCATATTTCACATTAGTGAAACATACATTTCACTAGTTCCAATAGTTTCATAAATAACAAACGCAATCACGCCCTATCATATATACAGTTGATCCCTGCCATCTCTAATTCTCTCCAGATGCAACTATGCAAACTCAACATGTCACTAGGCATGAGGAAAAATCCACATTAACATGGCATCATACATATTACCAATATTTAATAAATCTAAAATTATAAAATAATCAAATATATTCAATAATTGGAGAGGTAAATATTTCTGACTGCAGAAATTATTTTACTTCACATATTTCACTTTGTTTGCAGAATCTCACTTCTAGTTTACTTTATGTCACATATTTCATTTAGTTTGCACAATCTCACTTCTAGTTTACTTTATTTCCCTTATTAGTTTACACAAATCGTCATATCACATGAATTACTCTACGACGTTGTTCATGAAAAATCTTTTATTTACGATGTTGTTCATGGAAATACAACCACAAATTCACATAGCAACGTGTGGATACCAAAAATGGAAGGTACAAGGGCCGGCTGAAATTTGCACAATAAGAGCAACTCCAACAGCGCGACCCAAAAGGACACGCGGTTTGTTTGTTTTTGTCCGTTTGGGTCGGCTAGTCATATGTGTGTGTCCGTTTTTTCATTTGGGTCGGCTAATGCGTCCAACGGGAGGCCGGCCCAAATTTGCCCGCGTAAAAAAACAAAAAAAAAACACGTGGGACAGATAAACATAATATAAATTTAATTGAACATAAGTGGTTGGTCAACCGCCGGCCAAAGTCCACTTAAAACATAATTAAACATTAATTAAAACATATAAAAAAGTCCACGCCCCCACGCTGCCCTGGACATCTGCCTTGCCCTTGCCCTTGCCGCCGGTGAGGTCGACGAAGATCGGAGGCGGCCTAACCCAGCCGAAGGCGGCTCGATAGGCCGCCAGGACTGCCTCCTCCAGCGTCTGCTGTGGCGGCGACAATGCAGTGACGCGGGCGTGCTCCTCCTCCTCCTCGCGCTCCCTCTGCATGTGTCGCTCGCCATCGCCGCGCTCCTCCGCCAGCCACCGCTGCCCCAACACTCGAGGTATGTGGCCTCCTGCGGCATCGCGCCGAACCAAATTGGGGAGGGGGCGCTGACCCACTACCGCACTTGGCCGGTCTAGACATACCGCTCGGCCGGCGCGGG
>LR738715.1:711000032-711023764 GCA_902687465.1 Secale cereale
GGGGCTGACGTGGTGGTGATGCACGCCATTGCGCCTCGTGCTCGAGGGCAAACCAAACCTCCCAATGGGGAGAGTCTGTTGCGTACTCCGACATCCATCGTTGCTTCGGCGTGCGCCCGCTGCGACCGCGGCACTGGGACCACTGCGGATGAGGTGACAGTGGTGCGGCAACGTGACGTTGGGGTACGACAACGGCTGCCTGAACTCCCAGTGCCACCGCGCTTGGTGCATCAGGATGTGCAGGCGCTGCGTCGCGGGGCGGCCAGGCGCCAACGACGGCGGAGGAGGAAGAGCGCGCGGAGAGGAAGACGTGTCGGGGGTGAACTGCCCCTTGCTCTTGCCGGAGCAGTTGCCGCTGAAGAACCCCATGTCTAGGGTTTTGGTTGTCACCGGCGAGGAAGCACGCGAGGGTGGTGGGGGGCCAGATGTAGATGGAAGTGGAAGTGGATGAGCCCCCCTCCCCTCGTGTGGATAAAAAAAATGACGCTTTCACTAGCTAATGTGTGGGCTCGGTGTCAGTGGTCGCTATAAATATGACCACGTTTGGTCGTTGGCCGACCTCCATGTGGGACCGTGGCGGACACCGAGGGGCTGCGCCCCACATCCGTGCCGACGCATTGCAGGCCCAAATTTGGATCCGAAATAGATCCACGTGAACCCCGAAGCGAACGAGTTTAGGAATGGGTCGACGCGTTGGATCATCGATTTTGTCTGTGATGACCCAAACGGATGTGGGTGGACGAAATGGGTCGTCCGGTTGGAGTTGCTCTAATGACGTCTCTTTGGCGTATGACCATCCCTCGGGCCGGACCGGGCTTAGGGTCGGGCCTAAGCAAGCCCGACATAGAAAACCCAGGTCCAGCCCGACTCGAGCGTCGGGCCTAGAAAATCAAACCTAAATCCGGCCCGACCATGTAAAAACCCGCCGGGCCTCGAGCCGGGCCTCTTCAATAAAATGCAAATATGACGGGCCCGGCCCGGCCTTCAGGCTTAAAATCTAGGCCCAGGCCCGGCCCGTGAGCAGCGTCGGGCCAGGTTTCTTTTGGGCCGGGCTGCCGGTGGGCAGGACTACTTTTGCGTAATATATAGCTCTACCGCGCGCGCCTAAGCTCCCGCCACGTACGCTCGTATTGCCGCCGGCCAAAAGAGCGCGTGGTTCCTCAGCATCACCGCCAACTTCCGTCCGTATTGCTCGCTGACACTCCATTAGCTACGCTACGCAGATGGCCCGATGAGATGCAAAGCGAAAGCCACTACTAGGTCCAAGCTGAACTAACTAACGGTTTTGCTCCGACCGATCGATAGCGCCCGGAGCGGTCACGCCGGCCGACCTCGAATTAATTTGCGACCACGCAACAAACACGCGCGCAGCAGAGCGAATAAAAACTTACTTAGCGCCCAGTGCAGCGCACCCGTGCATATCGATCCTTTGCCGCCCTGTTCCCGATAGCCCGGTCGATCACGACATGCCAAAGAGGCAGTAGCGGCAGCCCTCGATCGCCCTCACATCACGCCGTCGCCGTCGTCGTCTTCTTCTTTGTGCTGCCTCCACTTCCCGAGCTAAGCTAGCCAGCTCGACCGCTTTTGCTCGCGCCGGCCGGGCGTGCGTCACGAGGGGCGGCCGGAGGAGGGGGGGAGGGGAGGGAGGAGTCGAGATGCATCAGATAGGGAGCGGCATGTACGTGTCCGGCCGGGCGCCGGACAGAAAGCGGGAGCGGCATCTGTCGTCCGGGTCGGTGGCCACGCCGCCGTACACCGGCGGGGACCTGTCACGGTCCGGCGAGCTGGGCCGGATGTTCGACGTCTCCTCCTCGGCGTGGCAGTCGCAGGCGCCGTCCCCGGCCTCCTCCTCGCGCCGCAGCTCCGGCCAGCTGCCGCTGCCGCCCCGGCCTGCCCCGTCGCCGTCGGCGTCCGGGCCGCTGTCGCAGCTCTCGCACTCGGGCCTCCTCGTGGGCCCGTCGCCTCCCGCCGCGCCGTCACCGGCGCGCGGAGGGTCGTGGAGGAAGGCGAGCAGGAGGCGCGCGGCCGCCATGGAGGAGACGGCGCCCGTCGTGGCGCGCGGGAGCACGAGGCTCGGCGTCCCGTTCGCGTGCTACGTGCTGGTGCTCGTGGCCGCCGCGGCCGGGGTCGGCGCCGGGCTGTTCTTCCTCGTGGCGTGGCACCGGTGGGAGGTGCTCGCGGCTGCGGTCGGCGCGGTGGCGGCAGCCGCGGCCGTGCTCTCCTGGAACTTCCTGCGGTGCGCGGCGGAGGCGGAGCGGTTCTTCCGGCTGTCCCCCGACACGGTGTTCGAGCAGGGGGACATGCCCATCGGCGAGCTCGTCAAGATCACCGGGGTGAGCCGCCGCGCCTCATCACACTCAAATCAGATGCAGTTTTGCTTACTGCAAACTTCATTCATTCTCGCTACGTTGATCAAATACCGTTCCTTCAGTAGTTTGCCAAGAGCCTAAGAATTTGCATGCTGGCTGTGCGATTATCCTCCTTTTTCTAATAGAAAAAATAATTTGCAAGCCGATTTAATAGCTTAATATCGTAATCGAATATAGCTCGAGCGTGCCACAATCCAGCTTTCAGAGGCGTCTGCTGAAGCTTAGCTCGGCAGCAAGCGACGCATATGCCAATCTAATCCGGCAGTCCAAACTGCTCTGCTGGAGCTGCTTTGCTTGCATATGTTAAGCGTCAGAGGCTGTCAAACTGGGCTTAAGCAACATGTGGTGGTCAATGGCTTCCCTGCCATGCATTACCTCTGGTGGAACACAAGCTACCAGACCACTTTTGGTTCACCAAGGCACACTGCATGGCTAATTTACTCTGCAAGCATTAGCAAGAGATTATTATAGGAAAAACCAGAGAGCTTAACGTTACACCGTGTAGCTGCTGAACTTATATTCCCGTGACATGTTCTGATGCATCGAGGTCGCCCATTGTCGTGCTTTTGCAGCAAGTGACCTGCGGCCGGGTCCCCGTGGGAGCCTGCTTCCACGACGCCGCCCGGTGCGTCTTCACGTCGGTCCGGATGTACGGCCGCCGTGGGTGGGCGTGGGCCTGCTGCTGCTCCCGGTGGCAGCTCAGGCACTCCGAGGTCGGCCAGTCAGACTCTGCTATTGGTACTCACGTGGCATCGATGGTCTAAACACAGTGCTGACGGTGCGTCTGTTTGACCTGGCAGGCGCGGTCGACGAACTTCTACATCTCCGACAGGAACTCCGGGAGGAGGTTCTACGTGCGCGCCGGGGAGGGCGCCAAGATCACCTGGATGATCAACCGGAAGACCATCAGCTTCGACGCCGGCGACGGCAAGGGCGCCTCGCGGAGCCTCAAGAGCTGGGCGGCGAGCACCGGCGTGTCCTGCGACGGCGCCGTGCGCGTCGAAGAAGGGTGAGGGTCATGCTGGCTCAGTTTCAGAGCACAACAATGTAGCAAGTCACATGTTCAGCAAAACTGCAACCAACCTTTTTCCTTTTGTTTCTTGACAGGTTCATCAGGGAGGGAGACACGGCGAGCGTGATCGGCGTGCTCAAGCGGCACCACGCCTTCGACGTTGTCGACGCGCCGGACGGCGTGGTGGCCACCGGCTGCCAGCCGGCGAGGTGCATGTTCCCCGTGCTCGTCGAGGGGCTGGTGCTCATCGGCAGCGACGACCCCGACGAGGGCGTGTACGTGGTCTAGGCTTGCAACGGCTGACCAGCCTCGAGCTGCTTCGACAGTTTCACTGCTGACTATATTAACAGTTTCAGCGCCTACCATAATAGGTTTTCGCAGCATAAGGATCTGCTGCATACTGAATGTTGTAAATTAGAGTGGTATTTATAGGCTTGCCCGGGTTTGATGCTGTGGTGGCACAACCTTTTTTTTTCCTCTCTTCTCAAGTACAGCTCTGTCGCTTTTTGGATCACAGCGTGCTTAAACCATTGTAATCTTTCAGACACCTTTTTCTCATGTAAAAGGGTTGGCTTTGCATTGTTTGCCGCAAGGTGTGCTTTACACATGTAAAAAGATTGGCTTTTGCATTGTTTTCAGCCAGATATGCCTTTCACATGTAATAATATTGATTTCATATTGAGTGAAATGCATCAGAGATCCAAAAAATCTTCTGAAATTATATCGGAAACAGGTTTCCCTTCTTCCTTTTGAGGGTGGAAACAGTTTTTCCAATAAGTACTATATAGCCTTTGAAATTACTAATAATAAGAACTTGAATTATTTTCTTTACTGGCGGACTAGACATATCGACAAGCTTTATTTGGTTTCTACCAAGAATTTGAATAATGGGCAAAATGACCAAAGACCCACTGTTATGCCCCGAACCTGAACCTACTCCAGATCTTTAGTGTATACAGGAATGACTAAGCCGAATAGCATCCCATTCACCGGCCTACGGACAAAAAGGGGAGAAATGACCCGGAGTGCTAGCTAATCCAAGTAGAAGAGCGTTACGATCTTGCGCATGTTCTTCGCCTCCTGGCAGGTCTCCATCAGCAGCCTGCTGTCATGAAACGCAAAGCATATCACCTGTTGGACCTTCGAGATGATGTCCATGTTGCATAACCTGAAAAATAATATGAGTTGTTTTTATAATGTGATGCCACAGACAAATGTAATCTAAAGCAGTTGTCTCAAATACACAAAAATCATGATCTATATTTCATCAAGAGTGGTAGTATCAAGTGTGGCAAAATCGACCCTGATGAAACTACTCAGACATAGCAACAACCCAAGTGCAACAACATAAAGTGAGCCCAAAGCCAATAGGATAATCAACACTATGTTACTCCCTCCGTCCCATAATATAAGAGCATTTTTGACACTACTAGTGTCAAAAACGCTCTTATATTATGGTACAGAGGGAGTACTATTTAATATTTAAAAGCAAAATAATACGTAAATGTTGTTGAAATTGGAACACTAAATGCATAACACTAAAACTGAAAGCAATTTGAACAGAAAGCTAACAAACCTGCTAGCCTCAATTAGTGGTAAATGGTCATACTGAGGTTTCTCAATCAAGTTTTGTACCTAAAAATTAACAGAATGTCACTGAAACATATCCAATGTACCACCTGAGAACAGAATCAGCTTTGCAAGCTAAAGCAGGATAAGAAATAACTTCTGCGAGGCACTTTGTTCGAATTAACACATGTTACAGTATTGATCTCGTAAGTTGCCAAGAATCCTATAGAAGCCCTGGTGGTCGAAAAGTGCCTACATAGGCCGAGCTCCATTGAGCTCTTTATTTTCTTTTTCATCAAAAATACTTTTTCCACATCTCGAAAAAATCTGAAAAAATGTTTTCATGTAGACATATACTTGTAGCATACATGTATAAAATTTCATGAACATATATATCATATGTGATGTACACAAAAAAGACATACACAGATTAAAATAGGCTTTTTCTTTGTAGTAGTATTTGTGTCAGGCATTTATCTTTTTCGAGTAGCATGCAAATAATAATAGAATATGCATATGCATATGAAATTTTATATTTATTTATTTTGCAAAACGAGCCCCATGGAGCCCGGTCTTTGCAACGCCACACTCCCCTGGTGGTGCCTCAGGAATCCCTACAATTTTAGTTATGCGGTTTTGTTTGTTAACTCAAATCACCAGATAAGATACTAATCGGTCAATAAACATAGTGATGTTAGTTTATCCTTTTTAAGGAAAGATGGCCTCAGAAGATTGAGATCTCTGGAACCTGGACAGGTTAGAAAATTTTCAGCACAGGACACCAAAGGACCCTGAAATGGAACTGCTACAGACTGGTATTTGGGCTTGGGGAAGTAAACTATATCATCCCCACTGGGGAAGTAGACGATGAAGCACATATTCTCCAGCATAGCACCGCCTCCTTGGCTCAGATGTCTGACAGTGGGGTTTGCACCAGCAACTCCAAGGGTTACCAGCGAACAGTCCGAAGATGGCTACCACCCATGGGCAGGAGATTGGGATACCTTAACCACACTAGTTCGCTTCAGTGGGCGGAGAAGGTGGGGAGTAGCAGATCCAGGAGTCTAAATCCTAGGGTGTCCAGATCAAGATCTGGCTTTTGAAGATCATTCGTGATCCCTTCCCTCTAGTTACCCGAGGCTAACCAAAAATGAGCGCAGAGCCTGAAAGAGAAGCTTTGAGAGGGGATGTGACAAAGGCAACAAGATCAAGGAGGAAGGGCATGGCAGCCTTTTTCCCCTCACTTGCTTCTATTGTACGATGAAGATTAAAAATCCAATGTCTGAATGAGAATAGAATAAATGAATGCATTTCTAATATTGTTCATAATGGACATATCAGGTGATAATGGGAGCCTGAAACTTCACAAGTCATAATACAAGCCATTCAATCAGTTGTTGATTATCATCTTTGACCATGAATTAGGTCCAATAGACATAGTTCATTCGCAAGTTGATTGAGGGGTTCAGCTTATGACTTCATGTTATTCAATTTTATGTGGAATTCTCACATAATGAATCTTTCCATAATTTGGTTTTGGACACATGAGATTGTGATGAGCAATCTAGACATACGCAATCACAAGTTGGCGTAAGTAGAAAATATAATCCAAAAAGAAAGCTGGTGTATTTACTATTTAGGGTTCTTAGTAAAGTTTTGGAACAAAAATAAACTAGAAATGACTTATACAGAACTGAAATACCACATATTCTTACTTTGGATAATAGCTCTTGGCTTTCAGGAGGTTGCTTCTTTAGACTTTGAGGCAAAATTACAGTAAGCAATTCTGGCTTCTCAGCTCTCAAAGCACCCCTAATAACAGCTGCGTTAGTCCCAGAAGCACCAGATGTGAATATATGATTTTTCTGCAATTAACATGTAAACATTAACTAGAGGTGTAGAGGAATCAAGTAGTAATGAACAATGATAACATATAGCACAGTGACATACTGTTATGACCATGGCATAACTCAAGATCTCAATAAGTTGTTGATGCATATACCCCATGTTGCGGGTACCAAAGAAACCTATTGACCGGGGTCCTTGCTGCTGAATAGCCAGCAATTCCTGTATTATTACCAATAAAGTGAGATTAACCCATAGTATAAACCAACGAATAAAGTATTGATACGCATATTTAAGTAAAGATTGATGAAATGCATGGAATATTCGGTGATCCCAGACAAAGTTAGAGGCTAATGGACACAAAAGTTAACTTAATAAAATGAAAATAGAACAGTACAACGCACCTGAAGGTAATCGAGATCTGGGAGCGGCTTGTATTCTGGAGCATCAACTATTGCAGTGCCTCTAACAAGAGTCTCCACCTGAGTAGGAATCTTTGCACCATCGTCATCATCTGGCCCAAACATACTAGGTTCGTCTTGTCCTTGAGTTCTCCCGTCACCTTCATGCCCATCTCTTCTCATGTATCGGCAGAGAAACTATACGAGCACAATAAAAACAGCCCCTGGCAGTAAATCATTAGTGAAAACCAAATATATTACAGCATACTGACATCAAATAAGTAGAGCAATATCTAAGATTTATGGTTTGCTCACATGCACAATGGTCGGAATTGATTATACTCGCCTATTCATGTCAGATATGAAGCACAGGCATGTGTCCGGCACATCCAAAATGTTTTCGTCATACTGGAGTTACATACGGTATTCCGGAGATTCCTACTCATGTCAAGACCAAACCATTCAAAGATTCCTATTCAGGTCCCATGGCATATAGCAGTTGAAAGATGCCTACCAAGGCCACTCAAAAGTCAAAACGTTGCACAGAATAGCAATATAGCGGCACCTGTTCAGCTGAACATAAAACAACTGAAAAGCAAATATTACACTTTAAAGTTCCAAGATTCCTACCGAGGCCACTTGAGAATAACAGAGACAGCAGCATATGGCAGCAGCTGTCCAACTGAAAAAGAAATACTACACTTTGCAATTGGCACCCAACAACCCAAGCTCAAAGGGTTTGTGCATCTAAAGCCATTAAACTTTTAGGAAAATGAGATTCTGAATTACATATGTCTGAAAAAGCAACTCTAGCGGGAAATAACTTTGCATGTGCCACTGATGTTAGTGCAAAGCAGATGATGGTCATGTAATCACTTCCAAGACAGACAGGATGGTACTACTTTGCAAATTGTGCGTGCCCAGAACAAACAACGGGTGTTTCGAAATTCCAACTCCGACATCCAATTTTCGACAGAGACAATACATCATCAGAAATCTAATAGTACATACATCTTCGTCCAGATAAAATCTACTGCATATTCACTGAAAAATATGGAAGAAGATGAAGCACCGGGGGTGGGGACGCCACGCCTCACCTGTGTGGCCGTATACGCGGCATCATCGGCCCCCAATCGCCGCGGCCGGGGCAGAGGCGGCGCGCGCAGCGGGCTCGCCGGCGCGCGCCGGGAGCAGGCGAGGGAGGCGGCACACGACGGCCGCCGCGGCTCCCGGGCCGGCGACGGCGGGGGCGCGAGCGCGGCGGCTGTGCGGAGAAGAGACGCCATGGGCGGGCGGGCGGGGGAGGGGGGGACTGGATGGAGCAGAGAGAGGGGGGAGGGGGTTTTGCTTGCTGGTGCTATCGGATGCGGGAGAAGCGAACAGCGGGACACACACGGGATATCTCCGTCTCGCCTTGGGTGGATGGATGGATGGATCCACACGGCCAGGCCGGACCACGGTGTTTTCGGGCTCTCGGCGGACCACGACCGCCGCCGGCCCCCTGCCCAGGCATGTGCTTCACCTAAATTTGCACTGCTGCCCCTTTGTTCACAATGAAAAATGCACTTTGTTTTGGCCGTCCAAGTCCAAGGTTTAGAGTGTGAAATTGCAATGCAAATCTAATGATAGTAACTTTTATTACAACGCAAAACTAGTGAGGATATTTTTTTTGTTGCACGATCGACATATTTTGAACTGTAAAAATATGATTATGGGCCTACCTTAGACACAAGGAGATTGTACTCGTTATATTCGGTGTTAACCGGCAGCTGTCTACTTGTTTTTTAACAACTTTTTGTTAATGATTTGTCATACAATTGTTTCACTGGAATGCACATCATGCATCACACGTTGATTGATCCAATTTATTAATGATTGACTACAACAATTAAAGAACTGTTTAGGTGACAAAAATATAAGACACCACGAGACTTACCTCCATCATCCATCATGAAAATCAGAAAACATATAAATACACGGTCTCACAAATATGTCAGCAAAATTAATCAAATCAACGTATCTATTCATGGGCATAATTAAAGACGTGGTTGCAATGACCTAACAAAATTCGTGTGGCACTAGATTATACTGTAATTGTGTGTTTTTAGTTAGGTCGTCGTACACTATCATAACACTAGTATGGTAAAGACTAGTAGGATAATCCAACTCACATAAGAAGCGCAAATTAGAGTGACATGCAGGATAGGATAGCATGGGCGCAAATCAAAGTGGCACGCAAGATACCCATGATATTTGATGTTTAGTAGCAGTTGTCTACTTGTTTTTCTAACAATTCTTTCTTGTAATTATTTATACATTTGTGCAAATGGAATGCACATCATGCATCACATATTGATTCAATTTTGTAATAATTTACTTGAACAATTAAGGAAATGCTTAAGTTACTTTTGGTCAAAAAAAAATTGAAGTTCTCCGGTGTCCATATTGCGGTAGTGCGTCGGTCTGGCGTCGTTTGACGGGTGCTTGTGCCCTTGCAGGGGGGGCACTTGCCTGTGCGGCTCCGGTCCCGACGGCCCTGTACTTGCATTCTCCAGTGTCCATGGGTTGCCGGTGTTAATTTCGGCACGGTGATGGTCCCGGCACCTTGGAGATTGCGTCTCTTCCAACCTCTTCGGCTCGTCGGTTCCGTGGCGACCATTGCCCCAGTGGCTCGGATTTGTGTCCCCTTCAGGTTCCAGGCTCGCCGATGTCGGCGTCGCCATTGCGCCCCCTACATCGGCTCTCCCTGCCTCGTGGCCTCCCCAACCCCGGCCACCTCGAATCCCCGCCCCCCGTCATGTCCAAGGCTCGCTGTGTCCGGTGAGGCCCCCTCTTGTGATGGCAGTTTTTGACCGACATTTGACCTCCAACTCTAGGTTCTTGATCCGATGGCTATGGGATTGCTCAGACCAAGGCCATGGAGAAATCCCTGTTCGGCTTGCCGATGCTGGTAGCAGCGACACTTGCAAGTGGCATCCCCTTCTTGGAGGTGTTGCCATGGCCTCTCTCTTCGGCCCTCTTCGAGCACCAGGTGAAACCCTAGGTCTGATTCTTTGGATCGAATGGCGATGACGGCAAGGCATCATTATCCTTCTTGTAGGCATTGTCTTGTGTGCTCGCGGTTGATACGTCTCCGTCGTATCTACTTTTCCTAACGCTTTTGCTCTTGTTTTGGACTCTAATTTGCATGATTTGAATGAAACTAACCCGGACAGACGTTGTTTTCAGCTGAACTACCATGGTGTTGTTTTTTGTGCAGAAATAAAAGTTCTCAAAATTGGACGAAACTTTTTGGAGAATTATTTTGCAATAAATAAGAAATACTGGAACCAAGACCCACTGGAGGGGGGCAGCTGCCCACTAGGGCGCGCCACCCCACTTGGCGCGCCCTGGTGGGTAGTGGGGCCCACGAGGCTCCGCTGGCCCTAATTCCAGCACTATAAATTCCTATTTTTGGAGAAAAAATAGGAGATGAAGTTTCATCGTGTTTTACGATACGGAGCCGCCACCACCTCCTGTTCTTCATCAGGATGCCAGATCTGGAGTCCGTTCGGGGCTCCAGAGAGGGGGGTCTTCCGTCTTCATCATCATCAATCATCCTCCATCCCCAATTTCATGATGCTCACCGCCGGGAGTGAGTAATTCCTTCGTAGGCTTGCTGGACAGTGATGTGTTGGATGAGATTCATCACGTAATCGAGTTAGTTTTGTTAGGGCTTGATCCCTAGTATCCACTATGTTATGAGGTTGATGTTGTTATGACTTTGCTATGCTTAATACTTCTCACTAGGGCCTGAGTGCCATGATTTCAGATCTGAACCGTTTATATTTTCACCGTTATATCTATGTTCTTTATCCGATCTTGCAAGTCATATGCACCTACTATGTGTAGGACAAAAGATGGCATGTAAGTTCTTTTCCATAAGCATGTATGAATATTTACGGAATACATGCCTACATTATATCGATGAACTGGAGCTAGTTCTGTATCGACCAGTCATGTGGTTAGTACATCCACTATCGAGGACCCATTCAGTGGCTTTGAGAGATTCATCATGTAGATGAATTAGTGCATCTTACGAACTCATATACTTCAGAGTGAAGAATATGACATCAAATTCGTCAGAATGTCATCAAGTAATAGAGCAACAGATATAGCAATATAGGGACGTGAGAAATGAGGAATTCATTTCTTCATGATTAGCTTGCGTCCTTTCAAGCATACTCAGGTCTCCAGCAAATTCATCAGACGTTCAAATATCGTCTGGAGACCTGGCCCTGCATAAGAGATTAGTTCTTTTTCTTCACCACCCACATCTGAAGGGGTGACCAAGAATTCATCATTCTGCGAGTTCCATATGAGAAAGGTGGTATTGAAGTCAGTGCACTTCGTTTCACAAAAGAGGGGTTAGGGTAAGCATATGAGTAAGCAGAGAAATTGTTTGAGGACTTATGAACATAATGATTTGAATAATAGTGCACATATTCATGTCCTTTAGATTTTCCCTGTGAAACAGAAGCATTAGCATGAGAATGAGTAATCTTTTGACCATATGATGAATTTGGTCCATGTGAAGACTTTGGTCCATATGAAGAATTTGATCTGGGGTTCCTATTCTTCACATGTGGTGTCATGAGGATATTCACCTGAAGAATTTCAAGGCACCTTTTGGGAACCCAGATTTTCTTCATAGGGGACCCTTCCTGCAGTTAGTTCCAACATATGTGGCAAATACTTCACCATTCTAATTTTTGAACAGTTTATAGTTGGAGTCAAATGACTCATCAGATGAACATGAAGATTCACAAGTAAAGCCTGATAAAGTAGATGGATCTACAAGATGTCCTTTTGCAGCAACCCTTGAGGTTTTGGGGGTACTGCTCAGGTTTCTAGTAAGATCCATCGGCATTGAGTTTCCTCTCAAATGCGACATCTTTCCTAGGGTTCCTATTCAGAATATACTTTTAAGCACATCACAAAGAGTTTGATGCCCTTTGAGGCTTTTGTACATGCCTGTCACATACAATTCCTTCAACCCTGCATTTTTGTCAGTAGCATTGGTGTGTTTCCTTAGTTGAGAAAATTGTCACCACATAATCATTTGAAGAAATTGTAGCGATAGAAGCATTTGAACATTCAGTCGAAGAATTTGCATTTTCACGTTCAATACATTTTAGCATGGTGCATCAAATTCTTATTGGGTGGAACAGATCTGTTGAGCAAGCAAAGAATCATTTTCCCTTTGAAGATCATCATGAGCCACCCTTAGTTTCTCAAGATCTTGCTTTCTTTGAAGAAATTCATAACAAAGCTTCTCATGATCTGCTAAGAGAGTCTCATGACGAGCTTGAAGGCTATCAAACTTTGACTGAAGAGGTTGAAGATTATCAGTCAGAGTTTGAGTACGATTCAATTCCTCACCCAATAGGTCATCGCTTTTCTCTAGCAAATTTTGAATTCTTTCCAAAGCCTTTTGTTGTTTAGTAGCAAGATTAGCAAGCTTGGAATAGCTAGGTTTGATATTTTCACCGGATTCACCTTCACTAAATTTAGTAGATGAGGGATATATGTGTACCTTGGCACCTTTTGACATGAAGCAATAGGTGGGAGCATAGTCATCGATGTTGTCGTCAGTGGCGTTGGAGTTGCCATTTTCCTCACAGTTGAAGATGGACTTGCTGACGAAGACAGTAGCAAGAGCTAGGCTCGTGCTAGGCTCACCATACCAGAGTATGACTCCTCAGATTCTTCCTCTTCCTCATTTTCCTCAAATTCAACTTCAGAGTCCATTTCCTTGCCAATGAATGTCCGAGCCTTTCTGGAGCTGCTCTTCTTGTGAGATGAAGAATTTGAAGATTTTGATGATGAGGACCTTGAAGATTCCTTCTTTTTCTTCGAGTCATCTGAACCGTCATCCGTGTACTTCTTCTTCTTTGATTCCCTCAACCATTCAGGACAATCAGCCATGTAATGGCCAGGCTTCTTGCATTTGTGGCAAGTCCTTCTCTCGTTGTCACGAGATGAAGAATCTAATCTTATTTCATCACCTCTTGATGATCTTCCAAACCAGCCACACCTTGAGAACTCCTAGAATTTCCTCACGAGCATTGCTAGCTCCTGGTTTAGTTCATCAGGATCACCAAGCACTGGTACACGTCGGTGCTATACAAATGGTTTTTAACCCCTTTCCGCGAAGACATTTGGAACCGTCGCTAAGTGAGTGTGGGCGATAGGGGGTTCCTTCCCACACGACCCAAAAATTGTTAGGGATAGGGAGCCAAGATGCATATAGAGTACTCCTACTCGTTTGTGCTCGCATTGCCATCGCAGTCGGTATTTTGTGGTGCTACGATGCGCAACCCATCACAAACATTTCACTATTATAGAACGTGTATGATAAGTATACAATCACACACATTCGCTTGTCTCAAACCGTATGCGATAACTAATTAAGAAGATTAGCTAATCGTCGTACGAGTGTCAGATAGGTTTATGAAACGTTGGACCGTCGTAACATTGTCGTACACGACAACTAACGCACATGCTATTTTGTGGTGCAACGTTTACGATGCATACTTCATAAGAAATAGATCATGGTTGTGAATCGTGTACGATAAGGCAACTATCACAAATGTTTAGTTTGCCTGCACCATTTGGGATATTGTCCGACATCGCACACGCTTTGCAAACGGCAACTATGTGCATGCTTGCACACGTTTCCTCTCTGTGAACCGTGTCGGATTATGGTGTATATCGCATACGTTTGTGTTTTATCAACCGTGTGTGCCGTAATGACCTGGAGACTGCAATTTCACTGTAATTTAATTGTTGCTATTTCAAATTGTACTAGATTTGAATTTGAATTTGAATTTGAATGTATGCAATAGCTTTATTCATATCCATCAGGTTCAAACAACCAATGCATTATTCGATTCATAAGTACATATCAAGAATTACATAAGAACCAAATAAATAATGATAAACCACAGTTGTATACTTGTACTATTAAAGACGATAAAGAAAGAGACGAAATACATTCTGGTTGCTGAACAAGGTGAAGCGGAATGTGACGAGGTTACATACCTAGGGTAGGGTCACAGGCCCGACCAAGGTACCCCACCCAAGGTCACTACCCTAGAAGATCAAAAGACAAAACTTATGACGACAAAGACAGTCGACTGAGACGGCCCAAGAGGATACCCCACTCGACTGGACATCACCTACAAGACGACTCAACTCCACTCGACCAATCCAAGGCACTCGACCCCCGAAGGTCAAGGATCCCTTAGGACAATAACGGTCTGGTATTTACTCGCCGTAGTAAATGCCTTAACCACTCTTTACTGTAGGCGTTACCAGTAACGCCTGCCTTAATGTACATTGAACCCTTGGTAACGTGGAGCATGGCTGGGGTCCTGGCGCACTATATAAGCCACCCCCTCCTCCGGTACAAGGGTTCGCATCTTTGTAACTCACATATACACATACCAGTCGATCGCCTCCGGGCACCGAGACGTAGGGCTGTTACTTCCTCCGAGAAGGGCCTGAACTCGTAAACACCTTGTGTACAACTCCACCATAGCTAGGGCCTTGCCTCTCCATTCGTACCCCCTACTCGTACTGTCAGACTTAGGACCACGACAGTTGGCGCCCACCATGGGGCAAGGCGTCTTAGCGACATCTGGTGAGGTTGCAACTTCTTCTCCGACCTCCTTCATCATGGTGTCAGGCGGTGGTTTAGCGTTGGGCCGCGAGATCCGGCTCGGCGCGCTCGTTTTCATCGCCGACGACTCCGTGTGGCTCCAGGAGGCCCCTCTTGACGTCGAGGCTCTGCCCACCCGGGGGGCTGCGCACTTCCGCGCCAGCGCCTGCGGCGTCCTCCTTTGGCAGCCGTCGACTCAATATTCATCGATCCCTACATCGTCCTCCATCCCCGCCGGACACCGCCGCAAGCGATTCGGTCGCTCACGGCTCCAGCGATGGGTGAAACACGCGGTGGCCCGTCAAACGGCCACCCCTCAAGTCGCGGCCACCGAGCCCGACGGTTACCTCTACGAGCCGGCCGATCAGTCGACCGAGCTCGTGGATTCTGTTTCCGAGTGCGGGAGCAGCGATCCCGCGGCGGAAATCCTCATGGTCGATTCGCGTCGCAGCCCGCCGGGCTTTCCTCGCGGTGGAGATGGCGGCGGCGGTGGCCGATCACACGACAACGACGGTTACATTCCTCAACCCCTCACCTCCGAGCAAAGGGCTGAGCTTTGTCGCCGCAACGAAGATGCACTCTTCACTCCCATCGTGGGGGATTCTCCAGAGGCTCTGGCCCTCGAAGCCACACGCTTGGCCACCGTGGCCGAGTGTGCGCGCTTGGAAAATATCCAACGCGCACTCGACGAACAGGCCCGCCGACTGGTCCCCGAGTCCAGTCGGCGACCGCGGCAATCTCGCCAGCACGAGACTTAGGTGTTCCACACGCCAGTCCAGAACCTCGAACCCGCGGCTCGCATCGTGGAGTCGATTCAACCCTCTCAGTCAGAGGCTGGGAGAGGCCTTCAGCAGATCCGAGCTTTGCTCCGAACGGCTGAAGAGCAAAACGCGGTTGTTTCTCAGTCGCGCAACAAGATTCACAGCAGATCGGTGGTTGCAGACACCGTATGGTCGGCCCACAGTCCAAGATCGCCCCTGAGGCGTGAGGAACGTGGCCCGCGGCAAGACCGGCATCTGGGACGGAATGACGAGCAACGCAACCGTCGACACGGACATCATGACCGCCGTCGAGTGCCTACGCCTCCTCCGGGAAGCGGATCGTACTTGCCCCAGCGGTACGAGGGCAGGCGCCTGCGTGACGATGAGTGGAGGATTCCCCCAGATCCCCGGAGGCCAGGTTTCGATGCAAGGTCTATCCTTGTGCAGGGACGGGTCGACCGAAACAGGGCATTCATAGAAGAGCAGGGCAGAGATCAACCGAGTGGCAGCCGAGCACCTGTCTCTGGACCCGAGTGTTTCTGTAGTGCTATCAGAGCCGCAGAGATCCCCCCGAACTTCAGGTTAGCGGCGGGGGTAAGCAAGTTCACCGGTGAGTCGAAACCAGACACTTAGCTAGAAGACTACCGAGTGGCTGTACAGATCGGAGGCGGCAACGACGATGTGGCCATGAAGCACCTCCCTATAATGCTGGGCGGTTTTGCTCGGGCGTGGCTCAATCAGTTGGCCCCCGGGAGTATTTATAGTTGGGAAGAGCTCGCGTGAGTGTTCATTCGGACCTTCGAAGGCACTTGCAAGCGGCCTGCTGGACTTGCAGAACTTCAGCACTGCGCACAGAAGTCGAATGAAACTTTGAGAGATTACATCCAGCGATGGACCACCTTGCATCACACGGTGGAGAATGTGTCTGAGCACCTGGCGGTTTGCGCTTTCAAGGAAGGCGTGCGTAACCGAGAACTGAATCTGAAGTTTGGTCGAACAGGCGATATGTCCCTATCGCGGATGATGGAGATTGCCAGTCGGTACGCCAATGGTGAGGAGGCCGATCGGCTCCACAGCGGCAAGAAACCAGTCGGACAGGATGATCAGAATTCCAATCGGAAGAACAAGCGCAAGGCCGAGCCAGCTGCTCAGGGAGAGGCTGTAGTGGTCAATCAGGGAAAGGGCAAAGGAAAGCCGAAAGGTTCCTGGGCCCCCAAGAAAGGGAAGGATCAAGCTGGAGATGATGTGCTCGACCAGCCGTGCCCCATACACACGAAGAAAGATGAAGAGGGAAACTTGGTATATCCCAAGCACACCACTCGACAGTGTCGGCTCCTGATACGTCTAAAACGTATCTATAATTTCTGCTTGCTCCATGCCTCTTTTGGGTGATATTGCTATGATATTTATACACTTCCATACACTTTTGATCATATTTGGACTAACCTATTAACTCAGTGCACCCCAGTGCCAGTTTCTGTTTTCGGCTGTTTTTGTATTTCAGGTTTTCACGTTACGAGAACTGCCAGGAAAAATCCAGAAAAATTATATAAAAAATCAGCGTTCCGGAAACTACCGTGCGCCCGAAGGACAGCCGGGGGGGGGGGCACCAGGGCTCCAGGCGCCCTGGCGGCGCGCCCCCCCTGGGCCGCGCCGGGGGGGCGCCTGGGCCCCCCGAGGCTCCTCCGATGCCCCCCTTTGGCATATATTTAAAGCGTCCTCCGAAACCCTCGAAACAGGAACCCTTTTTCGTGATCCCATCTCTGTTCCGCCGCCGCCGCCGCTTCCAAGATCGGGAGCACCAGGAGAACCCTTCCCGGCACCTTGCCGGAGGGGAGGATCACCACCGGGAGCTTCTCCACCACCATGGACGCCTCCCGGATGAGTTGTGAGTAGTCTCCCTTGGACCATGAGTCCATGACCAGTAGCTATGTGATGTTCTCCTCCCGTTCTTGTGCTTCACTAATTAGTCCTCGTGAGCTGCCCTACATGATCGAGGCACATATGTAATCCTTATGCTGTTGCTATGTTGAGTTTGCTGGGATCCGATGGATTATGAGATTATGTTCAGATTGTGATTGAGTAATATATTTGATCTACCTCTTTTATATTTATGTTCATAAGTAATTCTTGCATGTTCTCCGTTGTTATTTATTGCTTTGGCCGAGTAGTAGGTAGTGACTCCAAGAGGGAACGTTATGCTCGATTGTGGGTTCATGCCCCTCGATGACTAGCTTGAGTGACACAAACATGAGTCTAGGGGATGTGTTGTTGCCACAAGGGGGAAAACAACGGTGCTTGTGCCCGCGGGTGCAAGGATTGTTTACTTTACGCAAAGTTCTTTTAATGCAGTTGTCTGTTGCATTGAGTTTACACTATGGGTGGGGCTCGCAACTTAATACCAGCGAGATGTTCTGGATAGATATCTCAAGGTGGATGATTAGTAGTAGATATTGATGGATTTCGGTCTACTTACTTTGGCGTACCGCCCATGCTTTGAACCTCAACCTTTCTTGCAATGTAATCAGCATTGGTTTGCGTTCGTGGTCCTGTCAATTGCCCAGCTGTAATTCGTTTACCTCACATAGTTGTTTTATCGTCTTTTGGGAGAGAGACATCACTAGTGAACATCATGAGACTCCGGTCCATATAACCATCATTGATCACATCTGCTATTTACTTTTCTGCTTTTACTTACTATTGCAAACATTATCTATCACTACTATCAGTTGTGTTTAATCCTTTGTGAACTACAAGGCCGGAGGGATTGACAACCTCTCTGTACTCGTTGGGAGCAAAGTTATTTGTATCTGTGTGCAGGTCCACGTTGATTGCTAATATCTGTCGCCGTTAGCAGTTGACACCTTCTTGTTGAACCTAGGAGTCTCTGGGGATTCGATCCTTGGTATCTTTGCCAAGGGAAAAACTTCCGCATCACTACATCTCACACCTTCCACTTGGGGTAACCAACGAGGGGTTAGAGGCCCATCAAGGGGGTTTTCTGGCGCCGTTGCCGGGGACTCCACTCTTCAGGATAGGGGAGTTGCACGCTATATTTTACCTTTGCTTTTTAGTCTTGTTAGTTTACCTTTCAGTTTTTGCTTTAGTACCTTTTTATCGAAAATCACAAAAATAGTTATCTTGCTTGCTTGCTACTATGGGTTCCACCGAGAACACCAAGTTGTGTGACTTCACTAGTCACAACAACGATGACTTTATCAGCACACCTATCACTACACCTGCCACTTTAGCACCTTCGTATGAAATTAAACCTGCTTTACTGAACTTAGTCATGAAAGATCAATTCTCCGGTGCTGGAGATGATGCTGCTTTACACTTGAACAACTTTGTTGAACTTTGTGATATGCAAAAGTACCAAGAAATAGATGGTAATATTGTTAAGCTTAAGCTTTTTCCTTTCTCCTTGAGAGGAGGAGCTAAAATTTCAGTCTTTGCCTAGAAATAGCATAGATTCATGGGACAAGTGCAAAGATGCTTTTATCGGAAAATACTATCCACCTGCTAAAATTATCCAACTTAGAAGTAACATAATGAATTTTAAACAATTGGATAATGAACACGTTGCCCAAGCTTGGGAACGTATGAAATCTCTTATCAAGAACTGCCCTACTCACGGTTTGACTACTTGGATGGTTATCCAAACTTTTTATGCAGGCTTGAACTTTACCTCGCGGAACTTGTTAGATTCGGCAGCGGGAGGAACTTTTATGTCAACTACACTTGGTGCTGCCACAAAGCTTCTCGATGAGATGATGACCAACTATTCCCAATGGCACACCGAACGCGCTCCAACAGGTAGGAAGCTAAACTCTGTCGAGGAGATTTCCTCCCTTAATGAAAAAGTTGACTTGATCATGTCTCTACTTTCGAAGCAATCTTCTGTTGATCCTCGTGATGTTCCTTTAAATTCTTTGATTGCTCAAGAACAAGTAGATGTGAATTTTATCTCTAGAAACAATTTTAACAACAATGCTTATAGGAGTAATTTTGGTAGCAATCCTAGACCGTTCCCCTCTAATTCTTATGGGAACAACAATGCTTATCCTAGCGCCAAGAACTCCACTACTGAACTAGAGATTATGCTTAAAGATTTCATCACTACCCAAAAAGCCTTTAATAAGAGTGTAGAAGAAAAACTACATAAACTAGATGATCTCTCTTTGAAGGTAGACCACTTAGCCAATGAAATAGAATTGCTTAAAATTAAAACTTCTCCTCTTGAGGAGAGGAAGGTCACTCCTATTAATGCTACTCAAGTGCAAATTAATGAAAATATTAGGATGATGGCTAAACTTAAAGAAAGATGGGATAGAGAAAGGGAGGAAGAAGATAGAATTAAGAGCCTTCCTACCCACCACACTATTGCTACTATCCAAGTTGTTGAGGATATCCAAACTCTTAGCACCCAATGTACTCCTGGTCCCATTGGACCTATTAATGGTGATGCTATGACTATAGAAACTACCAAACACGTGAACCTTAAGGACACCACTACCACTTTACTTGATGCTAGTGACCTTGATTTTGATAATTGCACTCTTACCAAAGTTATTGATTTCCTTCACAAGATGTCTAGAGACCCCCGCACTAGCACGCTTAACCTTGCCTTCACAGAGCATATCACTAATGCTCTCATCAAAGCTAGGGAGGAGAAACTTAGAGTAGAAGCCTCCATACCTAGAAAGCTAGAAGATGGTTGGGATCCTATGATAAAAATTAAACTGAATGACTTCTCTTGCTATGCATTATGTGATGTTGGAGCTAGTACCTCTGTCATGCCCAAAAGACTATATGATATGCTTAAATTGAAACCTTATGATTCTTGTTCTTTTGGTGTTCGTCTCGTTGATTCTTCCATAAAGAAACCTTTGGGGAGGATCGACGATGTTCTTATCGTTGTCAATGATAATTATGTTCCCGTTGATTTTACTATTATGGATATTGAATGTGATCCTTCTTGTCCAATTATTTTGGGACGTCCCTTTTTACGCACCGTTGGTGCTATCATTGACATGAAAGAGGGTAATATAAAATTTCAGTTTCGTCTCAAGAAAGGGATGGAACACTTCCCTCGAAAGAAGATCAAGTTACCTTTTGAGTCCGTTGTACGGGCTAGCTATTCTCTTACTCTTGATAAAACTTGATCTCTATGCATTATGCCTAGCTTAAAGGCATAAAAGAAAACGCTTTTGGGAGGCAGCCCACATGAATAAATTTTTATTTTGCTTTTGTTGTGTCGTTTTTTACTACAGTAGCATCATAATTGTATCTTTGCTTTTCAATTTTGTGCCAAGTATAGCCTCTGATTGCTAGAAAGTTCAAAAGTTGTGAGGTGCTGTCCAGGAAACAGATTCTGTCCTTGGATAGAAAAATTCGTATAAAATCACCAGATCATCTTTTTGGTCTGAATTTTTTCGACAGCGTTCTCTATATAATTGTCTTTCGTGCATCTGTTATGAGTTTTTTGATTTGAGTTGCAGAAGTGCCCCGAACAAATCAATTACTACCTGCTGTTCTGTTTTTCACAGATTCTGTCCTGTTTTGCCTTTCTTTCATTTTGCAAACCAAGAGCTTGCTTTTTCTTTACAAAAACCTTTTGGCAATCTTGAGAAACAGTAGACCTTCAAGAATATCTTTATTTCCAGCAAGGTGCAATTATTTTATTAAGGGTACTAACCTCGCTAATCAGATTATGATGAGTTATGTATGAAGGGAGTTTTCAAGTGTGCGAGAGAAGATGATAAAAAGATTCAGGAGTGTCAAGCGCTCAATCTTGGGGATGCCCCGTGCATCCCCAAGAAATATTCAAGGAGACTCAAGCGTCTAAGCTTGGGGATGCCCCCGTGCATCCCCTTCTCCATCAACATTATCAGTTCGTCTTTCGTTCCACTATATTTTAATCACTTCATGTGTTATGTGCTATGCTTGGAGCGTCTTGCTTTTAGTTTCCTTTTTAGTTTTTCATAACGAGTCAGAACTCAGCTTTCTTTATGTGGGAGAGAAACACGCTCCACTTCTACCTAGAACATAACATAGAATTTTCATGTCTATCTATGTTGTGTGTGTTCTTTGTCTTTTAAATAGCTACTATCATGTTCAGCTCTTAGCATTCATGCTTATCTTTTCAAAGAGCTTTTGTTTAGTTGGTTGCTTGAACTCTCTTTAACTACCATGCTCACCTTATTAAGAGAGTTTGCTTCCGTTGCATTGGTTAATATGTCTATGATAAAGATGCTACTTGCATGATGGCGCTTAGTAGTTCAGGTTTTCTTATGGTTAGTCTCAAATAGCTGGGGGGTTCCCAATGTGTTATTGGAGTACCAACATGATTTGTTTGCCTATGATGTGGTATGGTTTAGTAATATCTTCCTTCAAGAATTTATTTTGATTGACTTGGCGTATGCTCACGCATATTTAAGACTGTAAAGAAAGTCTGTCAAGCCTTGATGATCTTTTATTTCTGAGTAGCGATATAACTTCCATGCCTGATTCAATGTTGCTTTGTCGCTCTGCATGATTATGACCGTCATTGCTCTCTTAGTTGGTCGCTCCCAGTCTTTTGCTAACCTCCACCTGTACTAAGCGAACTAACTTTGCAATACATAGCTCATGGGAAAGTAGCTTAAAAACTATTGTGGTAAAGAATATGTTGCTTATGTATCTTATTTCTTATAAGTTGCTTGCTGAGCGGTAACCATGTTTCTGGGGACGCCATCAACTGTTACACTTTTGTTGAATATCATGTGAGTTGCTATGCATGTTCGTCTTGTCTGAAGTAAGGGTGATTTGCCATGGGTTGAATGGTATGCATATTGTTAGAGAAGAACATTGGGCCGCCAACCAAAGCCATGTATCATGGTGGAAGTTTTAGCTTGGACATTAATCCTCAATCTCTTATGAGAATATGCTTAAGCATTAAAGAGGAGTTCATTATCTATTTTCTATGTTGTCCCGGTATGGATGTCCTCAAGTTGAGATCTATCAAAAACGAGAAATCAAATGCGATTTATCTCCTTGGACCTTTGTACAGGTGGCATAGAGGTATCCCTTTGTGACACTTGGTTGAAACATATGTAATGCAATGATAACCCATGGAAATCCGAGCTAATTAGGACAAGGTGCGAGCACTATTGGTATTCGATGCATGAGGCTTGCAACTTATAAGATGTCTTATACATAACACATATGAAGTACTACTACCGTTGACAAAATTGCTTCTATGTTTTCAAAATAAAAAGCTCTAGCACATGACCATTCTTTTACTTTTATGTTGAGTTTCCACCTACCTTCTTCAAGCACCAACTACTGAGAGCATGATTGTCATTCTGAGTGTAATGTGCATTGTCCCAAAGTAGCATTGTCTTTTGCATGATTGTGATATCGTTTATTTTGAAATCATTGTATCTAGTCATCACTTAAACCTTGGAGGTGCCCCTGCATTTATGTTTTGCATCACTAAAGGGGGCAAGCTAGATATCACTTTATCATATTTGCACATCATGTTCATTGCAGATCTATTTGATGTTTCAATGTCATATTGTAAAACTTTCAGTCCTTTGTGATTTTCTCATGAGGCAACTTAATTACTATAGATTCATTATCTTAGTAAGCTTTTGTCATATGACTATGAATAGTCCTATATGGTTAATAGCATGTCACCACAGAAATTATTCTTGTTATCATTTACCTACTCGAGGACGAGCAGGAATTAAGCTTGGGGATGTTGATACGTCTAAAATGTATCTATAATTTCTGCTTGCTCCATGCCTCTTTTGGGTGATATTGCTATGATATTTATACACTTCCATACACTTTTGATCATATTTGGACTAACCTATTAACTCAGTGCACCCCAGTGCCAGTTTCTGTTTTCGGCTGTTTTTGTATTTCAGGTTTTCACGTTACGAGAACTGCTAGGAAAAATCCAGAAAAATTATATAAAAAATCAGCGTTCCGGAAACTACCATGTGCCCGAAGGACAGCCGAGGGGGGGGGCCACCAGGGCTCCTGGCGCCCTGGCGGCGCCCCACCTGGGCCGCGCCGGGGGGGGGG
>LR738715.1:711030034-711097863 GCA_902687465.1 Secale cereale
CTCTCACTCGGGGGCTTAGCTGCGACCCCGTGACTCGCCTAAGTTTCAAACGCTCACTCCGAGTGAAGAGCAACCCTCTCACTCAGGGGCTTAGCTGCGGTCCTCCGAGCCGCGTCATAAGTATAATGTGGATCTGCCTTCCGAGCTCTGCCACAAATACAATGTAGCTTGGAATCACCTAAGTTACAAACATCCACTCCGAGTGAAGAGCAACCCTCTCACTCGGGGGCTTAGCTGCGGTCCTCCGAGCTACGTCATAAGTATAATGTGGCTCTGTCTTTCGAGCTCCGCCACAAATACAACGTAGCTTGGAATCGTCTAAGCTACAAACATCCACTCCGAGTGAAGAGCAACCCTCTCACTCGGGGGCTTAGCTGCGACCTTGTGACTCGCCTAAGTTTCAAATGCTCACTTCGAGTGAAGAGCAACCCTCTCAGTCGGAGGCTTAGCTGTGGACGTCGACTCGAAGATTCAAGTAATCAAAAAAGAGCCGCAAGCCGAAAAGTTGAATCCAGATAAAAGTCCCGCAAGATTCGGGCAAGAGTACCTGGGCCACAGGCCCACCAGAGTTTAACGGTTACAAGACCACTCGGCATTCCGAGGCAAATTGAATTAAAGTGTCGAAGTTAGCTTATTCCTCAGGTGGAGGCGGACTCGCGGGCGCAACGAATTGGTCTAGGTCGATCCCGTCAGCAATACGAGTGGCGGCTTCCAAGAAAGTCTCCATGAACGACTGGAACTGAAGCTCCTTCGTATTGGCAACCTTGAGCGCCGCGAGCCTCCTCTCCTTCACTTCCTTGCAGTGCAGGCGGACCAGAGATAGCGCCACGTCGGCTCCACCCCGAGCGGACGACTTCTTCCACTCCTGCACTCGGTTGGGGATCTCGTTGAGTCGAGTCATCAGAGACTCGAGGTCGTTCTCCTGCAGGACTCCCCTCTAGAGCGCGGTGTCGATCCGGGCCATCACCGCTTTCAGCCGTCCCAGATAGTCTGTGGCCGCAGTAAGGTGGGACTCTAATCTCAAGATGTTCATGGCAACCTCGTCCTTGATGGAATTGGCTGGGTCCAGGCCTGGCTCGACCCGCCCAGTTTCTTCTTCGAAGTTGCGACAGAATTCTGCACCGGAAAACAGCGAGTCGAGTCAGCAAGCAAAACATGGGTCGACCGATCCAGCTTAACCCGAGCCAAAGAGACATACCTTCGAGCACAAGGTACCACTTCTTGGTAAGGTCGCCCAGATAGGCCTCAAGATCAATCCTCTTCTGGAAAAGGGCCTCGTACTTGTCATTCAAGATAGACTTGAAATTCTTCAGACGAGTCACCTCTTGATTGGCTGCGTCGAGTGAGCCTCTCAGCCTGATAATCTCCGCCTCGAGCGCGCCTACAGAGGCCAGCTTCTGCGCCCCAGTTCTGCCTTCTCTTGAGCCGCCTGCTGCGCCGCCGCGAGGCCGAGGTCTTTCTGTTCCAAGGCTGCTCTCAGTTGACCTACCAAAGACGTCACTGGACAGATGAACATGAGGAAGCACAAAGCACATTTATCAAAACTCAGTCGACAAATGGTTATCGTCCGTTATCGGCCGCGTCATCCTGCGTCTTCTTCAGATGGTCCTGAGCCAGCTGCAGGTCGAGATTGAGCTGGATTTGCTTCTTCTCAAGGTCTGCAAATTTGGCCCCAAAATCGCAAGATTTCTGCATCAACACAACAAAACAAGATTCTAAGACTACAGTCGAGTCAACCACTCAACCACAGTCTCGGGGACTACACCCAGTGGGTGCACTGAGCGTGCCCCCACTGGTTTTCACTCGGCCAAGATTAGTCTGGCTCGAGCTAAAAAAACAAGGAAGAAAAGTTCTATCGTCAGACCATGGCCGACTGCCAGCAGTCGACCACGGTCTCGGGAACTACACCCAGTGGGTGCACTGAGCGTGCCCCCACCGGTTCTCACTCGACCAAGATCAGTCTCGCTCGAGTTCAAGGGAAGTCGAAAGAAAACACATCAAGACCCTCACCCAGTGGGTGTGACATCATCTTACAAACAAAGCAGCAGATTTTCTCAAAGCCAAAGACTATTCCAGCGCAACAAACCAACCAGTGGAGAAAACAAACCTGGACGTTGGCCCGAAGAGCAGAACTAGCGTCGTAAGCAGCCATGCTGGCCTCGTACGCCGCCTTCGTCTTCTCCATCATCAACCCCGCCTGGCGAACGGCTTCTTGAGCCGCTCCCACAGGATCCTCCGGGAGGCGGTAGGAGGAGAAGAGAACGGACCACGGAGCAGGCGCTGGATTGACGGCTGGAGCGGGCGCTGGGTCGACGGCCGGAGCGGGCGCTGGGTCGATGATTGGAGCAGGCGCTGGGTCGACAACTGGGACAAGCACCGGGTCGATAGTCCCTCCAGCTGACGAAGCGGGACGTACGGTCGACACGGGGTCGGCAAAGGAGACCGTGGCTCGGGCCACGTCTTCCTGTCGCTGGGCCTCCGAGCCAGAAGGCGCCTTCCGGCCCTTCTTCCCTGTGCGTCGTCGATCTCCTCCCAAGCGCTCCCCGTCAACATCATCGTCATCATCTGGGAGCTCTATGACGTGGCGCGGCACTTCAAGACAAACAATCGCGAAGTTCAGTCGACCGTCACCCCTAACCGACGAAAAAACAAGACACGATTGTAGGATCGAAAGTAGGTCTAGAGGGGGGGTGATTAGACTACTTGACAATATAAAAAATCTGCCTTTAGATCATGCAATGTTTTTGGCAGTTTCACAATTAAGATCAACACAAGTATCACCCTACACATGCAATTCTAGAGTATAAGCAGCGGAAAGTAAATTGCACATGTAAAAGAGAGGTGGAGAAGATCAAACGCAGTTTGGTGACACGAAGATTTTTGTCGTGGTTCCGATAGGTGGTGCTATCGTACATCCACGTTGATGGAGACTTCAACCCACGGAGGGTAACGGCTGCGCGAGTCCACGGAGGGCTCCACCCACGAAGGGTCCACGAAGAAGCAACCTTGTCTATTCCATCACGGCCTACGCCCACGGAGGACTAGCCTTACTCGGGGTAGATCTTCACGAAGTAGGCGATCTCCTTGCCCTTACAAACTTCTTGGTTCAACTCCACATCTCAAGACGGAGGCTCCCAAGCGACACCTAACCAATCTAGGAGGCACCACCCCCCAAAAGGTAATAGACGGTGTTGATGATGATGAACTCCTTGCTCTTGTGCTTCAGATGATAATCTCCCCAACACTCAACTCTCCTCACTGATATGACTGTGGTGGAAGAAAGATTTGAGTGGAAAGCAACTTGGGAAGGCTAGAAATCAAGTTTCATATGGTAGGAATGGAATGACTTGATCTCAACACAAGGGTAGGTGGTTCACTTCTCAGAAAGTGTATGGTAGAAGTGGTAGACTTTCTGATGGCTCTCCTCACGAGTGAAGAGGGGGTGGAGGGGTATATATAGCCTCCACACAAAATCCAACCGTTACACACACATTTGACCAATCTCGGTGAGACCGAAGTTAAAACTCGGTCAGACCGAAAGTTCAAATATAGTGAACGTTGGGATTTTCGGTGGGACCGAAAATACCATCTCGGTGTGTCCGAAGTGAGTCAAAGGTTAGGGTTTGCCATCTCGGTGTGACCGAAAACAACAACTCGGATATTCCGAAATGCTGTCAATTGGTTACAGAAGGTTGGCAGAACATTTTCGGTGAGACCGAAACTCAGAATCGGATGGACCGAGAAATTAGGGTTTGGGGAAATAACTGAAGTGGTTCATCTCGGTGGGACTGAGTTTGCAGAATCGGTTTGTCCGAGATTACTTATGAGTGTGTTGAATAGTGAAGAGTGCTGATAGTTGAGGGAGCTAGATCACCAAGCACTTGAGCAACTAGATCATTAACACAACCTCATCCCCTTTTAATAGTATTGGCTTTTCCTATGGACTCAATGTGATCTTTGATCACTAAACCAAAAATAGAGTCTTGAGCTTTTGCCAATGCTTGTCTTAGCATTTTGAGGGGTCCACTTCTTCAGACATTTCCATACCCATATCATCAAACTTCTCTGAAATGATTCTCAAGTAAACATTAGTTCAATGATATATATGTTGTTATTAATTACCAAAACCACCCGGGGATTAGTTGCACTTTCAATCTCCCCCTTTTTGGTAATTGATGACAACATATAGATCAAAGCTTCGACAAAGGATATAATCAATGAATAATATCGTCGCTTTGAGAAGTATGTGATAAACAAGAGCTCCCCCTAAATTTGTGCATTATTTAAAATTCGCGTTTGAATGCAAATGCACAATCGATTAGGATTATGGGTCACTCTTCCATGTCACATACATCTTGGTGGAGCGCACAAAATGATAAGAATGAATAACATGCACTAAATCACCAAGACAAGAGTAAATAGCCATACAACAAGGAATAGCATATGATAAGCAATAAGCACACATTAAGGCATAGTATGACTAAGCACTCATTAAGGTAGCATCAAACGTAGTAGCAAGCACACTTAAAGTTTCAGGAACCAAAAGAAACCAATGTATCTCAAAGAAAAACCGGCAAAAGAACGAAAAAACGAAAGAGCACTCTCTCTCGAAGCCCTATGATCTATAACAATTTCTCCCCCTTTGGCAACAAGTTACCAAAAAGTTCGAAAAGGTATAGAGCTAAGCGTCACTGCGGGCTCTGCTGGCGGCTCCCGTCTGGGTAGATGTCGGTGTAGAGATAGCTGCATCGGCGAAGACTTCTGCTGAAGTCTGCGGTGGAGGAGTGGATGCTGGAGCTGGAGGAACTGCTGGAGCTGTAGCTGGTGCTGAAGTGGTAGCCCTGGAGTCTGTCACTGGGATAGCTGCAGATCTGGATCCTCTGGGAATCTGAGCAGTCTGGCGATGAGAGTCCTGGACTAGATCATCCTGCATAAGCTCTGCTCTCTCCTGCCTTGTCTCCTCCATGTCTGCCTCAAGCTTGTTGACAGACACCTGAATCTCAGTCAGCTTCACGTCCAGAGCGTGGATTTTGTCCTCGACAATCCTCTCTAGGCTCTCCTGAGATTGCTCAATGCTGGCCAGGCGTTGTTCAATCCTCTGGGTAGCTTCAAGAATTTGTTCTCCAAAGCTCTTTGGCTTAGCTGCTGCTGCTGCTGCCTCTTTGTCAGCTTTAGCCTTCTTCGCAGCTTCGATTTTGGCTTGTCCTTCAACTGAGGTAGGATACTCTTCATCCATCACAACTACGTTGTCCTCATGCTCTGGCTGCAGTGGCAAGTGCTTCCTATCCAACATGAATTTGCCCGTGCCAAACTTGGCGTTGATGAGCATCTGTATCTGCGGTGCAAACCCACACGACCTCTTCTGGTCAGCTGCAGTCCTCTTAATGGTCTCTACCATCAAGTCCATCACCTTAAAAGGTGCCTTCTCATCGAGAATGTGCAGCATGTTGATAGAATAGCCTCGTATCATCCGGTGGTCTCCAGACTTAGGCATCAATGTATGCCTCAGAATAGTGTTAGTGGTGGTCAGACCTGCCTGGAGATAATACACTGAGCCAAGCTTCCATCCTTCCAAATCAGCAGCTGGGATCTCCTTGTACATATTCTTCATGGAATCATGACTCTTCTTAGGAATCCCATAGACATCAATGTCGTCCTCTCTCTGCACTGGAGCGTTCAGAAGTTCTGCCCATTCTTCAACAGTCGAAGAAAACCTTTGACCTTCAGTCATCCAGGTGATCTTGCCATCAGGATAGAAGTGGGCTGTGGCATAGAACTACATGATCATCTCGTCATTCCAAGCTGTCAGCTCTTGACCCACAAAATCAGCAACTCCACATGCAGTAAAGCTCTCATGCACATGGGGAAAGAAGTCCCGGTGCTCTTCACTGTCAATGTACTTCCAGTCAACATACCTGGTGTCAGCAACAATGGGCTTCTTATCCATTAGCACGGTCTCATAGAAATCCTGCTGCTCTCTGGTGTGGAATCTGGGGTCCACAGCAGTCCTTCTCCTTATAGCATATGGATCAGACTGTCTCCATAGCCTGAGACCTTTGTCCTTTCTTGCCTTCATGTCCTCAGCTTGAGGATGAGCATCATTGTGGAGTGGCAACTTGGGACGGAGCTTAAGCAACACATGCTCTTCATCTGATTCAGACGGTGGCATCTCACCTTTGTTCTTCTCAGAAGCTGGAATGCTTCTGGTTGTGCTCTTGGGCTTGGCTGGAGCTGCTTTGGCTTGAGCAGGCTTCTTGGGCTTAGAGGAGGCTTGAGCTCGAATAGCATCACCCATGAACTTAGTTTTCTGAGGAGGAGGCTGGGGTGCTTCTTCTTCCTCTTCTTCTGCAGCAACATCTTGAGGTTCAGCATATACTACCCTCTTCCTTTTGGAAGTCTTCTTCACCTTGCTTGGAGCAGGCTCTTCCAAGTTGAGCTTCTTAGCAACTGCTGACTGCTTCACTTTGCTTGTGCCTTTCCTTGGCTGCTGCCCTTGGTGCTCTTTGGCAACCACATTCCTCTTGGGCTTGGAGGTAACTTCCTCAGCAACAAAGTCAGAGTCCTCATCATCAGAAGTTCTCTTCTTCCTGGTTCTGGTGGCTGCAGGAGGCAAACCACTAGGGGTGCTCCTCTCACCATCATCACTGGAGCTGCTCGCAGGACTTGTGTCTGCCTCTGGAATTTCAGCAAATGGTGATTCAGACCTGTTCTGGCTGTCACTGACATCTGACATGGCTGAAAAACCTGTGAAAAGATAAGGTATAGGCAGAGTAGAAGAGTTATCACAACTGCAGAGGTTTTTGCAAAAAAAATGAGTTCAAAACTCAGTTTTGAGTTTTCACAGAATGTATTTCGGTCAAACCGATTTCAGGTTTCGGTGCAACCGAAGTACTCAACAGAAACCTACACACCACTTTCGGTCAGACCGAAATGGGTTTCGGTCCTACCGAAAACTTAGGGTTTCACTGAAACTACTTTTCGGTCGTTCCGATTGGCACAACTCGGTTAAACCGAATTATGCAGTGCAATGGCCAGAGGCCAAATCGGTCATTCCGAGTTTCAAAAATCGGCTTCACCGAGATGCATTCCGTGGAAACCTAAACCTAAGAATTTTCCTCGAAACTAGAAGATCTGAACTATTGTATGGGGAACATATCAAACGTGGATTGAATAATGGCAAACCTATCGTGCAAGAATCGGAAGTGGAGCACGAAAAGGGATCGAGACACACCCTAACTTGGTGGTGTCCCTCTACGGCGGCAACGGTGGAGATGATTACCGTTGACGGCGGCGGAGACCTGCGGCGAGGGCGCACAGGCGACGAAGGCGACGATCCGTAGACCAGGGCGACGGCAGCAGGGGTCTTGGGGGCGAACGTTTTGAAGAAAGAAATCGCGCGCAGCCCCTCAGGTATATATAACCCCATGCTGTCGGTGGGACCGAGTTGAAAAACTCGGTGTCACCGAGATGTATAACTGCTGTGCAGTTACACATATCGGTCAGACCGAGAGTTTGAACTCGGTTTCACCGAGATGAAACCTAGATCAGTCTAAGCGTTTCGGTTGGACCGAGATTGAGAAGCCGGTCAGACCGAAATGGACTTAGAAGGTTTTGGAAGTCAGCCTTAGACGAATCGGTGGTTCCGAGTGCTCCTCACTCGGACTGTCCGAAAAAGACTTGTTCAAAGTTGTGATATGAGCATGAATAGAATTTTGAGACAAGAAAGCATAGATAGCTAGGGAAGGTGCTTAGGCATTCTTGTCCATCCATTTGGCCAGAAAAATCAAAACAATCAAAACAACAAATGGATGTCCTTGAATGGATGAAATCATGCATTCAACATGCTCACACAATAAGATAGCAACTGAAATATGTGTCAAACATGCACAACCAATCACTCTAGCTACTAGCACACAATTTGTCGATGACTAGGTCATCTATATATGAGTATATTGACTTAGGAGCCAAATGAGAACATTTGATCATAGGTCATACTCATCGTTTAAGCACAAGTGGGGTTACCACTTTTACATAAAGCATTTATGTGTTCACATCACTTGGAGATGCTTTTGCTCAATTTTTAGAGCAAAGCTCCCCCTAGATGTGAGAACCCCTTTTAAAGGGTCAAACTAACCTTGGGTTGTCGTAGAAGACTTCATGTAGATGTTGAAGATGTGGATGCTCAATGTTGATGTAGATCATCAAGAGTTGGGAGCAATCCTTTGGATTAGGGCACTTTCAATACCTACATGGGTTAGTCCCACAAGGAACAAACAAGAATATCCATAGACATAGAGTGAAGTACACAAAAGATGATGTCCATGAAAGCAATGATTACCTTGTCCCTTGACTTACCAACAAGAGGGTTTGTGACTCCATGAACAAGTGCATGATGTGGAAGTTGATTACACAAGTTCTTGCCAAAATGAATGTGAGTGAAGTTTGTTGGCGGAGTCACCCTCAAGAACCTACTAGTTCTTCTTCTTTGGGATCCACATCATCTTGATGGGAATCCTTGGTGCTGTAGTTGAGCTTGACGAAGTAGAACTTGATGTGTCCTTGGGAACCCACTTGACCATGGCTTGAGGTGCTTCAATGAATGCATCAATCTCCTCTTGAAGCTTGTCCTTGGCCTTTAGCTTGTGGTCTTGTGGTGGAAGGTCATCTTGAGCTTGTTCCACATTGGAAGAAGTAGGATCATACTTCTCCTTCTGTGAAACAAACTGTGGAGTAGGGTATTGACCTTCTTCCCACTCAACACCTTCGGCGTTGAACTTTCGCTCAAAACCAATCCCTTGATTCTTCCGGTGTCTTCCTTGTTTGCGAACAATCTCCTCAAAGTTCTTGCTTCCGGCAAGACTCTTGTAGACACCTTTCTCTATGATTTCCTTCAATAAGCTATTTTCTTGCTCAAGTGTAACTTGGCTTGAAACATTGTTAGTGGAATCAAGAGAACTACTAGAAGCAACAATATTGGATTTAACATTGTTATTGTTACTACTAGAGGAAGAATTTTTCTTATGCTTGTCATGCCTAGTCTTAATAGGTGGCAAGAAATTAGGCAAGAGAAGTCGTTTGGCAAGATATGAAGAACTCTTCTTTCGAAGATCGTCATTGATCGCTTTTAGAAACTCATGTTCTTGCTCTAGAGTGAGCTTCTCGAAGCGTAGCTTCTCATGAGATCTTAGGAGCTCTCTATGATCTTCTTGAGTTGTTTCATGAGCTAACTTAAGAGTGTTTAGTTCTTTAGTTAGACGCTCAATCTCCTTCATAGAATTGTCATTCGACTCTTCTCGACTATAAAGACTACTAGCATTTTCATCATTACTAAGCTCACTAGATTTATCATGCAAGAGCTCATCTTCACCAAGCAAGTCATCCTCATCACTATCAAAGTCAATGAATTCAGGGTATGTTACCTTGGGGCCTTTAGCCATGAAGCATCTTCCAATTCCCTCATTTGGTGAATCAAATAAGTCGTAGGAGTTGGAGTTGGAGGATACTAGTGCAAGTCCGGCAACACCTTCATCTTGACTATAGTCGGAGTCGGAGTGATAGCTTCCATCGGATTGATTGTCAGAGTCGGAGCCGGAGACCCATTCACCAACATGAGCTTGATGTCTTCTTCTTGTGTAGCTCCTTGATGACTTGTCTTTCCTCTCCGAATCCTTGCTTCTCCGAGAGGGTCTTCGTTCATAACGATCATCTCTGCTCCTTCTCTCTCTCCGAGGTGACTCATCTCTTGCTCTTCTTCTTGGAGATTCTTCTCTTCTCTTGTGGGGAGCCATACACTCATTTGAGAAGTGTCCGGGTCTTCCACAATTGTAGCAGTTTCGATCACGGCTAGAAGATCTCTTTTCATCATATGATCTAGACTTTGAGCTTCTTTCTTTGCCTCTATTCTTGTAGAACTTGTTGAAGTTCTTGACCATTAGGCTTATCTCTTCATTGGAAATTAGCTTGTCACTTGAGGTAGTAGGAGCATCACTTGTAGCTTTGTAAGCACCACTTGACTTGTTGTGAAGCTCTTCCTTATCCTTAAGTGTCATCTCATGAGCAACAATTCTTCCAATGACTTCAGTTGGCTTGAGAGTCTTGTAGTTTGGCATCATTTGGATCAAAGTGCACACGGTGTCATACTTTCCATCCAAAGCTCTGAGAATCTTCTTAATGATGAATCGGTCGGTCATTTCTTCACTTCCTAAGCCAGCAATCTCATTTGTGATGAGAGCAAGCCTAGAGTACATTTCAGTGACTCCTTCACCATCCTTCATCTTGAACTTGTCAAGTTGACCTTGAAGAATATCTAGCTTTGATTCCTTCACAGATTCAGTACCTTCGTGCATTTCAACCAAAGTATCCCAAATCTCTTTAGCATTCTCAAGACGGCTGATTTTGTTGAACTCTTCGGGACACAAAGCATTGAAGAGAATGTCACAAGCTTGAGCATTGTTTTGCAACATCCGCAACTCTTCGGGTGTAGCTTCGCGATCCGGAACTTTTCCTTCTTCAAAGAAATCACCTTGCATGCCAACACAAATAATGCCCCATGCGGCTGGGTTATGACCAAGAATATGCATTTTCATTTTATGCTTCCAACTAGCAAAATTTGTACCATCAAAGTAAGGACCTCTACGATAATTACCCTCACTAGACGCCATACTCTCCTAGGTTGTGAAACCAAGCTTATGGAGTCCAATGCAATGGAAACCAAGGCAATGGAGACCAAGGCTCTGATACCACTTGTAGGATCGAAAGTAGGTCTAGAGGGGGGGTGATTAGACTACTTGACAATATAAAAAATCTGCCTTTAGATCATGCAAAGTTTTTGGCAGTTTTACAGTTAAGATCAATTCAAGTATCACCCTACACATGCAATTCTAGAGTATAAGCAGCGGAAAGTAAATTGCACATGTAAAAGAGAGGTGGAGAAGATCAAACGCAGTTTGGTGACACGAAGATTTTTGTCGTGGTTCCGATAGGTGGTGCTATCGTACATCCACGTTGATGGAGACTTCAACCCACGGAGGGTAACGGCTGCGCGAGTCCACGGAGGGCTCCACCCACGAAGGGTCCACGAAGAAGCAACCTTGTCTATTCCATCATGGCCTACGCCCACGAAGGACTAGCCTTACTCGGGGTAGATCTTCACGAAGTAGGCGATCTCCTTGCCCTTACAAACTTCTTGGTTCAACTCCACATCTCAAAGACGGAGGCTCCCAAGCGACACCTAACCAATCTAGGAGGCACCACCCCCCAAAAGGTAATAGACGGTGTTGATGATGATGAACTCCTTGCTCTTGTGCTTCAGATGATAATCTCCCCAACACTCAACTCTCCTCACTGATATGGCTGTGGTGGAAGAAAGATTTGAGTGGAAAGCAACTTGGGAAGGCTAGAGATCAAGTTTCATATGGTAGGAATGGAATGGCTTGATCTCAACACAAGGGTAGGTGGTTCACTTCTCAGAAAGTGTATGGTAGAAGTGGTGGTACTTTCTGATGGCTCTCCTCACGAATGAAGAGGGGGTGGAGGGGTATATATAGCCTCCACACTAAATCCAACCGTTACACACACATTTGACCAATCTCGGTGAGACCGAAGTGAAACTCGGTCAGACCGAAAGTTCAAATATAGTGAACGTTGGGATTTTCGGTGGGACCGAAAATACCATCTCGGTGTGTCCGAAGTGAGTCAAAGGTTAGGGTTTGCCATCTCGGTGTGACCGAAAACAACAACTCGGATATTCCGAAATGCTGTCAATTGGTTACAGAAGGTTGGCAGTCCATTTTCGGTGAGACCGAAACTCAGAATCGGATGGACCGAGAAATTAGGGTTTGGGGAAATAACTGAAGTGGTTCATCTCGGTGGGACTGAGTTTGCAGAATCGGTTTGTCCGAGATTACTTATGAGTGTGTTGAATAGTGAAGAGTGCTGATAGTTGAGGGAGCTAGATCACCAAGCACTTGAGCAACTAGATCATTAACACAACCTCATCCCCTTTTAATAGTATTGGCTTTTCCTATGGACTCAATGTGATCTTTGATCACTAAACCAAAAATAGAGTCTTGAGCTTTTGCCAATGCTTGTCTTAGCATTTTGAGGGGTCCACTTCTTCAGACATTTCCATACCCATATCATCAAACTTCTCTGAAATGATTCTCAAGTAAACATTAGTTCAATGATATATATGTTGTTATTAATTACCAAAACCACCCGGGGATTAGTTGCACTTTCAACGATCTATAACCCGCACCTGCGCGAGATGTTGCGGCGTCTGCGGTTTCCTCGTCATCCCGGCCCTTGTCAGTGTCCATTGAGGTCGTGGAAGCAGCAGCGCTGAAGAAACCCCTCGAAGATGAGTCGACGGAAGACACGGTCGACCTCCAAAAGACAGAAGGAAACAAAACCGAACGATACTTACGTGGAGGCGATGGGAACGTCCACCTTAATCCTGGGCAGGGCCTTCCGGGGCTTGGTGGTGGTGACCTTGGGGTGCTTGGGCACCTTCTCAGAGGGATTGGGAGTGGCCGTGCAAGCGCTCTTGGGCGTTTGAGAGCCTGAGGGACCTGTCCGAGGGCATGCAACCCCTGGGTCGTGCTTCCCCTTGGACCGCCTCTCATCACAGGGAGGTGACTCGACTTCCTCCCCGCTGTTGTAGCCCTCACTCTCCTCCTCGGTCTCCTCCTCCGACCTCCACTCGGTGGCGTCGCCCACGCCCTCCTCGCCCTCCTGGACCAAATCCCCGTTGGGCAGCGAGTACATCTCAGTATAGATCTGCAAAAAGGGAAGATTGACCAAATATCAGTCGGATCCGTCAAGAAAAATTACAAGCCAACGACAGAAACATCACTCGGGAGCCAAAGACGAACCTTATCGGGCAGATGGTCAGCGTCGAATGGGAGGACCCTCCCAGACCCCCTGGGGTTGTCTTTGTTCCTCGTGATGCACTTTAGGTACTGCGCCACGTACCTCACGTCGGCCGCCTCCGGGTGGACTCGCGACGAGTCGTCGGTGCCGGAGTACAACCACATCGGGTGGTCCCGAGCCTAGAGCGACTGGATCCTCCGCATGAGGTATGCCTCAAACAGATCCATCCCTGTTACACCCTCGCGGACCAACTGGACGACCCGCTCCACCAACATGTTCACTTCGGCCCTCTCGGCCTTACCCACTATCATTGAAGGAGGCTGGTTGGCTCGACCAAGAGAGAAAGGGGGGAGACCAGTCGACTGGCCCGGGGTTGGACTGTCCTTATAGTAAAACCAAGTCGACTGCCAGCCCCGAATCGACTCCGAAAAGATTATGGGGGAAAAGGCGCTCCTATTCCTAAGTTGGATTCCGAGCCCGCCGCACGCCTGGAGGACGTGCGTCCTATCGTCGCTCGGATTCGCCTTCTCGACGGTTTGCGAGCGGCAGGTAAAGATATGCTTGAACAAGCCCCAGTGCGGCCGGCAGCCGAGGAAGTTCTCACACATGGAAACGAACGCGGAAAGGAAAGCGATGGAATTAGGCGTGAAGTAATGCAGCTGGGCGCCGAAGAAAATCAAGAAAGCACGAAAAAAGGGGTGCGGAGGCATGGAGAAACCTCGGTCGACGTGGGTCGCGAGGAGGACGCACTCGCCCTCCCGCGGCCGAGGCTCGAGTTCGCCCTCCGGCACCCGCCAGGAGCCGCGGGCAATCAGTCCCTCCTCCTCCAACTCCTCCAGATCCTCCGCCACGACGGTGGACCGGATCCAATCCCCCTGGATCCAACCAGGAGGGAGCCCAGACCTCGACGACGATCCGCTTCGACCGGACCGCCTCCCCTTCCCCGTCGTCGCCTTCTTCGAACGCTCCATCGCCGCGGTCTTGTCCTTGCCCATGGCACACGCGCCGGCGGTCGCTGCGAAGAAGGGCGAGAAGGAGCAGAGGCACAGCAAAGGGGCGGAGGCGGAAGAAGAAGGATTGGGCGCACAGTGCTCCCGCTCCGGGCTCGGCGCACAATTATAGCGCCCCGGTCGAGTGGCTGACCGGTGGCCCCGAGCGATCTTATCAAATCCCGCAACAGGCACAGACGTGATACGTGGCGAAAAAGGTGGCACGAGGATCGAGGCATCTCAAGCATATCCGTCCGATTGCTGCGGCACGTCCCGCCCCGCGCGCTTCCCCAAATTTCGAAACCCCGTGGAATCCGGCGACCAAAGAGCAACCAACCCCGCCGAAAACTGCGCACGCCAACGGCACCCGACGCCTAGCGCAAAGTTCAGTCAACGGAAGAAGCAACCAACACACTCGACGGTTCCAGAATCGATCAAGGCGACCAAGACAAGACTGAAGAGGACAACCTAGTCCGCGAGCTCAGAAGCAGACTACCCCAGGGGCGTCGAGCCAGAACCGGGGCTTTCCTCTGCACTCTCCCTCTTGCTCAAGCCTCAATCCATTCGGGGGCTACTGACGAGGTTACAGACCTAGGGTAGGGTCACAGGCCCGACCAAGGTACCCCACCCAAGGTCACTACCCTAGAAGATCAAAAGACAAAACTTATGACGACAAAGACAGTCGACTGAGATGGCCCAAGAGGACACCCCACTCGACTGGACATCACCTACAAGACGACTCAACTCCACTCGACCAATCCAAGGCACTCGACCCCCGAAGGTCAAGGATCCCTTAGGACAATAACGGTCTGGTATTTACTCGCCGTAGTAAATGCCTTAACCACTCTTTACTGTAGGCGTTACCAGTAACGCCTGCCTTAATGTACATTGAACCCTTGGTAACGTGGAGCATGGCTGGGGTCCTGGCGTACTATATAAGCCACCCCCTCCTCCGGTACAAGGGTTCACATCTTTGTAACTCACATATACACATACCAGTCGACCGCCTCCGGGCACCGAGACGTAGGGCTGTTACTTCCTCCGAGAAGGGCCTGAACTCGTAAACACCTTGTGTACAACTCCACCATAGCTAGGGCCTTGCCTCTCCATTCGTACCCCCTACTCGTACTGTCAGACTTAGGACCACGACAGAATGCCCATCCTTCATGGTCTTCATGAAAATATCTAGATAATCATCGTGTTCTGGTAGAAATACTTTAACCTTCGCATGCCCACTAATCATGTAGTTTAAGAGGTAATCTTGAGTAAACTGCTTTGGGAACCACTGCAAAGGAAAAAGATCCAAACATTGTCATCTAACACAACTCATTATGGGCAGTAAAAAGAAGGTTGCAGAGTTCTTACTTACCATCCTGCAATTTGTTGCTGTATTGGATAAAGTGTAAACAAATAGTTTAATTGCCATCTTTTGACCCATTTTACTAATAATCTTTATCATCTTTCTCACTTGATGCTGATTCATTGATATCTCATTTCCCCATACGCAGAAAGGGTCAAAGCGCGGATCTTCGCCAATGATATATGTACCTAAAAGCACCAAGTTAATATTAGAAGCTAAACAACAATTGCACAATGATGTAGTACAACACTCTTTTATAATATCTTATAACATCCAATATACTCACATATTAGATGAATTAACATCTTATATTATGGACCGCAAGGAGTTTATTGCATTCTTACAAATTATTGACTGATTAACTATTGTTGTATCCATGGGTTAGAGTTAGTTTGAGCTAGTTCGGGCTCAAATAGCCCTAAAGTATATATCTAACATGAGGGCTAGTTTGACCTAGTTGCATCTATAACCCACCCAAAAAAACTATCCAACCCAATAGGTGCTAATTGAAGCTAGTTCTCCTAGTGCATTTATTCTCAGTCTAACCCTGTGTGACAGCCTGGTTTTTGCCCTCTTTTATTTGCCTGATTTTCATTTGGACTGATTTTGAAATTTGGAGTTTTTGAATCTTTTCATGTGGACTTAAACACTTGGGTACCCTTGGCTTTCACCCAAGTGCCTCATCTCCATCTCTAATCATCATTTCCTCTCTGGTTCACCCCAAAATAATATTTGGAATATTTTTCTTTAATGAAAATATTCATTTTCCTCTCTAAAACCCTAGCTAGCTCAATGTGCTCCAAAGCAACCCCAATTTTTTCTTAACCACAAAAATCTGAGAAAATTCCCAAATATTCTTTGAACCCTAGGGCACCTTCCTGAGCAAAAATATTGCTCCACTTTTTGGAATATTTTTGCTATAGAAAATATTTTCTGTTCTGGACAGAAATTGTGGTTTCTACAGCAACTACCATTTTACTTGCTCTATTGTGGTTGATTTCTTGTGCATCATCACCTTAGTAGATGATTGCTAGCCTCCAAAACCCAGCCCCAAACTCCCAGCCGTTTGACCTCAGTAAACTCTCAAAGTTACTGATCAGAAACTTACATGGCTTGTGAAATCTTTTCTACTGCGTCTGGGTCCAAACCAAATCGTGGTAATCTTCAAAACTACCACGAACAACAAGCCAGAGAACTTTGGACGTAGGTCGGACTGGGGGCAAAGTTCACGCGGTGACCACGCGTGTACACGATGCCAGCCTGTGTGTCGACGCACTCTGAGTGCCGCCGAGTGCTCTGTTTCGCGCGTGCTCGCTTTCCCGACTGCCATAGCGCGCCAAACCTCGCCACCATCTTCGTCCCAACCCCCTTAACTCCCCCTGGCACTCGCCGACGCCGGAGCTCGCCGCAGCGAGCACGGGCATGATCCGGCCAACGTAACAGTGCGGTGTGCACTGTGCTCATCGCCTTCTCCTCGATCCTGTGCTTGTCCCCGTTCGCCCACAGTCCCCGTGTGAGCTGCGTCGCCTTCTCCCCCTCTCACTGACGCCGCTCGTCGCCGGGCGCAGTGTCCAGGTGTCGACGATGGAGCCCGATCCCCCCCTCGTGGCTCGCCTATAAATGGAGCCACCCCCGGTCTCCTCGAGCACCATCCTCCACTCCCACACACCCCACGACCTCGTAGGAAACCGTAGCCCGGCTGGGCAGGCCGTGGGCCATCGTCCCCGAGCTTGAGCTTGCCAGCGATCCCCTCGGGTCATCGCGGTAGCTCCAGCCCCTCCCAGGCATGGGCAACCCTTCCAGGGCCTCCACCACTCTCCGGTGGTGCTGTTCCGCCTGGTTGGAGCCCCTCTTGCCGCCGCTGTTTGCCGTCGTCTTCGTCTCCGGTGACCACCGCTCTCTGCCTCCGCTTGCGAGGTCGATTCCGACGCCGTCCGAGCACCCCTAGCTACACTACGGGTACAGGCAGGTGCACCTCCATCCCCTCTCTCGATCCCTCCCTCTCATCTTGGCCAAGAAGCTCTCCTCGCCGGCGTAAGCTCTGGCGAAGACGTGGACGCCTCTATTTCCTTCTCCCTCTCCCCCTCACATGACTAGCGGGGCCCGCTAGTCAGCCACTCAGTATGCGCGCGAAGCGGTACGAGTGGTGGCGCCCGAGGCTTTACGCCTTCGACGTCACCCCCCAGTCTCTTTTATTTAAATTCAATTTTCTTTTTATTTCCAGAGAGCTTCAAACAACCAAAACTCTTTAACCATAAGTCCAAATGAATTGATTCTTTTTGCATTGTGTTCTTTGTCTAGAAATCTAGCAGCTCACCGAAAATGAGATTTTTCTCTGCTGTCTAGATTTTCTGGTGATTTTCAGAAGGGTTCTTGATGTTTTCTTTTTGTGTTTTTAAATGTTTTCAGAAGGTGAAGCTTGTCTTGAGGATCACCGGGAGGTTTGTGACCTCATATGCACTAAGGCAAGCCACAGCAACATTTTCATGGTGCCATTACAATATTTGTGATTTTCCAACTTGAATGAATGATTTAATCCATGCATTTAAATCACTTTTATTATTTATATTCTGTTGGTTGCTTGTTTAAGTTGTCATGTTTAGTTTACAGAAAGTTGGAAGTTAATTAAGTTGGTGAAGTAACTAGAAGTAAGTTTTGGTTATGATGAACTAATATGGTTATTGATATAAGTAATTATTTGGAGTTATTCTTCTTCCATAAGAAATATGATAAAATTTGCTAGAAAAGATTCTGTTTAATTTGAGGTTTAATCCTAACCAGAGAAGTGTTAGGAGTTGTTGATGTTTATGCTTAGTGTTGGAAGAGCTGACCCAATTATTTCCGATGATATATGATGCATATGTTGTGTTGCATTTGCATGACATTTTATGACACCGGTTATTTTTTAATTTTAAGTTGAACATGTTAATAACTCAACTTGAATATATCGTTGTCCGGGTCATGGTGCCACTGAATCGAGTTTTTCCCAGTGCAACCACATTTGCCTTTTATGGGAAGGCCTTTATTCGGTCCGTTGTCATGCCTCTGGTCGGTGCCTCCAACTAGGGCAGGTTATGGGCGTGCGGTACCCTGGCCCGGTAATCAGACATAACCTTGTGTGCCCGTTGTTGAGATTATGGTATCATGTCCCCGTTTGGGACAGTTTATGTTTTGGCCATGACGGTGGTCGTTGTGTCTTTGGTAGACACGGGGCCACCCAGGACAAGCCCGATGGGGAGTGAGTCGGAGTGGCCGAGAGAGTGTCATGACAATGGAGGGGTTTCGTCGGAATGCCATTGGTCCACCCAAATGGGAGTGCGAGGCCATGGGTTTCGTGGTGTGGGTACAGTGCACTACGTCTGCAGAGTGTAATTAATCTATCGATAGCCGAGTCCACGGTTACGGACACGCTTGAAAGTAGGTCACACCATGGGTCAACATTTAATAAAACTTTGCACACTAAGTCATGAACTTTGCACTATTGTAGATGGTGGGAAGACCATCGATATGTTTGTTACCAAGGGTTGGTCATGGTTGTGATCGCCGGAAGGATCACGAGGTAACCTGAATTAAGATCACGAAGTTGGTACGTTTGTGATCTAAGAGAGATCACCGTTGGTAAGCCAGTCCGAGGGACTGCCCTCACAAGAGCATGATCACATCATGTTGGATATATAAATTGTTGCATTTTAATAATTGAATAATTATCATGATATTGTTGTCATTATGTTTATGCTTATTGTAAGCTTGCAAGTACATTCAATGTACTGACTTGGCGTGTCATGCCAGATTTCAGGAAAGTCTCGCTGGAAAGGAGTGCTGTCCGAGTCTAGATCGTGTCCACATCGGTGTCCCTGTGCTATGGAGTTCCGCTACGACGTTGTTCCGCTGCCGCGTAGTTGTTATGAGTGAGGGCCCTTTATGTTCACTAAATAATGTACATATTGTTCAGCCGCACTGTGTGTGCCTGTGCCACTTGGCCTTGCTATCTGTTGTAATATAAACTTTGATCCGCTAGCATCAATAAAGCGGTTGTTTTCTGTACCAAGATGTTGTGTGTTGCCAGAAGACATGGTCTCTAGGCTGGCAATGCATGGTAAACCGGTTGCTCTGAGCCGAGGTGCCACAACGCTTGGTATCAGAGCCGCCTTGACTGTAGGCCAGGCTAGACTACGATGTGTTAACTGGATGTTAGATACGAGTTTAAGTTGAGTGCCGGTAGCATGTGTAGCTGGTTGTTGCTTTGCATACACTTGCTTTATTTTTATACTAACTTACTAATGGTTGTGAGTGTAGATGGCTCCGGTGCCATATCCGTGCTACTTGCAGCTGATGCCGTACACGTCACCGCACCTCCTTCGTAACGTGTGGTGTCGGCTGTACCCTCTCGGAGACGACCCAGTCAATCGTGTGTACCGGGAGCGTCTAGCAGGCTCAGTGTATGAGTATGAGGCAGTGGTTACTCTGTGCACCAGTTCCGCTTCCAGCACTTACACTCGTACCTCTCGGAGCGGTTACGCTTCTACCACTTCCTAGGCTGTCCAATTTGCTGCATTTGAGGTCCTTGTCGAGCTTCGTTACAGTGAGGTCCGGATGCAGAACCACCCAGGTTTCCAATACTATCCTTCTCTGCACGACAACGGTCATGTCCGTTTCCCTATCATTGATCCGGAGTCTGATAGTGTTGCTAGCCACCTTTCCCGTTATATTACTGCTAGCTATGTTATGATCCACGAGCTGGCTCGAGAGCTGACTCGTACTCGTATTGCTTTAGCCACTACTAGGTCTGTCACTATTCCAGCATCTATGGGATTTACCCCTTACACTCCAGCCAGTTTTGGTTCCCCTATTTCACCGATTACTCCTCCGAGTAGCTCGGGCGCCTCGATCATAAATCCTCTCGGTGCTCTTGCTGAGTGGGTTTCACTACTCACTACTCCTCTAGCTCCTATGATTCACCCTACTTCTACCCCGGAGGGAGAGCCCTCGAGGCAACGCCATCGTGTTACCTTTAACCCGGAGGTTTCAGTTAACCTCGTCAGTTCAGGATCCGATTCCGCTTCAGGAGAGGACCCCGCAACACCGGCAGAGCAGTAGAGCTTCTGAGTGTTCGCTGTTGTCAGGATGGTGTACGGATGTAGCCGTATGAGTCATGATGTTTCGTTTCATGTATGAGAGTAGTGGAACCTGGCATGTTGATTACCTTTCATGTATGAGTCTATGTATAATTATGTTGGAACTTTATTTCTTCTATTCGATGTATTTTCTTCGTCATTTCGTTTTCTCTCAGGATTTGTTGCTGGCTTTTCCCCAATTTACTTTTGGATGTTTCTCATCTCGGTTGCATTGTCTTGGGAATAATCCATAATAGGATGCCGCGGGGAGGCAACAGTAGCAGCGCTCACGAGGATGTTCCTGTTCGTCGTTCCGCCCGACAGGCAGGACACTCTCCCGAGCCGTACATACCACCACCGCCTCCACCGCTGTCAGGGATATTACTGCCAGGTATAAACCGCCCAGGAGGGGCCGGTTTATATCTATCAAAGATTACTTCTACCGAAGCCCAATGGAACATGGGGAATGGTGCTTTATTCCGGAAGACTTAAAGCCCAAGAGGTGTTAGGACCCATGATTTGTAAACCGCCATACGACATGTAACTTGTGATGTAAGATAGAAAAGATAGAGACCGAGCCGAACACGTTTATGAGCCGGCCTCGGGACTCTGTAAACCAGACCGGGCATCACCTCGTGTATATAAAGGGACGACCCGGTGACGGTTCAAGGGAGAGAGAACGACAACTCGAGACACAGGCAAAGCATATTCGCTCCCTGGTCATCGAAACCCTAGCAATATTACACCAAACTAGACGTAGGCTTTTACCTTCATCGAAGGGGCCGAACTAGTATAAACCCTTGCGTCCTTGTCCGCTTTAACGCCTTTAAGCTAACCCGTAGCGATGGCCTCACGACTAAGTCCTTTCGCTAGGACATCTGCCGTGACGAAACCATGACAGTTGGCGCCCATCGTGGGGCTATCGCACGATGGTTTCGAGTTCTTGAAGGGCAGCTCTGAAGGACTCAAGGGCTATGCAGTGGGCCGGATGACTAAGAGTCGTCGCGGCAAGATCTACATCAACGATGCAGGCTGGGGCCCCGAGGCCGATTCAATCGAATACGGGTACCAGGTCCCCTTTGGCAGCATCCACATCTTCATCGGCAAGATTGGCGAACCGGGCCCTGAGCCGGACATCTTCCCCAACATCGTTGAGTCGGCTCAGCGTGCAAGACCTGGCCGGTTTCAGCCCGCCGTGAAGCACGTCTTCGTCGGAGCGGTGCATGGAGCGCAAGCTGAAGATGGATCGGACTCCGGTGGTGAGACCGTTGTCTATTCCGGCGACGAGTCATCCTCTGGAGAAATAGAATCTTTATACTTGCTGCAGGATGGACGGTCTGGGGGCTGTTTCGATGGTGACAGTATTCCGGACCCCCTGGATCCACCAAACCGGGTCGCAGTATTCATGGCCGGATCGCAACCTATGCAACAGTCTTCGACTGCGGCCATGTTAACATCGGACCTGGCGGCAGCAACGGCTAGGGCTGGTGGCCCGGTTCAGTCACCGGTTCAGGTATTAACTGCCTTAGTTGACAAGTTGACGGCGCTGTTAACTGCAGAGGTGGCCCAGGCCGATAACGAACAACATGATGCAGAAGTTGCTCAGGTGAAGGGCCAGATAGATCAGGCAAAATTAGACTTAGCTGTTGAGAATACCAATATGGTTGCAAGGCAGGCCGAGCTAGATGCTCAGGCTTACCGGCTCATGTTGGATCAAACTACTTCACGTGATGTCATGAGGAGAAGGCAACAGTCCCACCTGCCGCCGGTTTACGAGGCGAGGAACCTTTTTAATACGCCAGGAGCAGGAACCAGTAACCAGCCGGAGGTAAACCGGGGAGGAGTGCCTGGCATGGGAGTATCAGTCCAGCCACAGGCCGCGGAGCCAACCCGCCAGGTAGTTCCATCACATCTTATACCTACCCCTCCCGATCATTACTCCAACCCGTTGGATAACATAGTCGCCGCCGCTTCACGACTAGCCGCTCTTCCCATTGAGGGAGAATCCCCCATAGCGGTGGAGGCATGGCAGGCTAGAGAATTTCTGGAGACCTCTTTAACTCAGCAGCAAGCTTATTCTCACAGCCGCGAGAGGATTCATTCCACCCCTCGCCCAAGCTGGAGTTACAGTAGGCACCTGGAGGAGCCAACCGTGTCAAGCAGCGCGCGAAAACGTAACCCGCCGCGGAGGGATAATCCGGCGGGGGGAATTGCGAACGCTCAAGACGTAGTGGATCAGGGCAGGCAGCACCGGGAGGCTGATATAGCAGCACAATATGAAAACTGTCAGCTAATGCTGGTTCGTCCATCTACCAGAATTGAACCGGGAGTTATGTCTAGCTCCTTGGGAGTACCGTGCCTTACTCCCGCTTTACGCAACGTAAAGCTGCCCAAAGACTTCAAAGGACCGCGTAAGGTGCCCAACTATACCGCAGACCTATCTCCTGAAGCCTGGGTTGAAAGCTACGAGATGGCGATGGAGATGTGAAAGTGCAACTAATCCCCGGGTGGTTTTGGTAATTAATAACAACATATATATCATTGAACTAATAGTTACTTGAGAATCATTTCAGAGAAGTTCAGTGATATGGGTATGGCAATGACTGAAGAAGTGGACCCCTCAAAATGCTAAGGCAAGCATTGGCAAAAGCTCAAGACTCCATTTTTGGTTTAGTGATCAAAGATCACATTGAGTCCATAGGAAAAGCCAATACTATTAAAAGGGGATGAGGTTGTGTTGATGATCTGGTTGCTCAAGTGCTTAGTGATATATCTCCTTTAACCATCAGCAACTTTCACTACTAAACACACTCATAAGTAATCTCGGACAAACCGATTCTTCCAACTCAGTCCCACCGAGATGAACCACCTCAGCCATATTCCAAACCCTAGAAATTTCGGTCTATCCGAGTTTGAGTTCGGTCTCACCGAAACCGGGCTACCAACCTTCTGTAACCGTTTGTCATCATATCGGAATATCCGAGTTGTTGATTTCGGTCCCACCGAAACTGGCAAGTTCCTATCTTTGACTCATATCGGACAAACCGAGATGGTATTTTCGGTCCCACCGAAAACCCCAACGTTCACTATATTTGAACTTTCGGTCTGACCGAGTTTCCACTTCGGTCTCACCGAGATTGCTCAATTATGTGTGTAACGGTTGGATTTTGTGTGGAGGCTATATATACCCCTCCACCCCCTCTTCATTCGTGGAGAGAGCCATCAGAAAGTACTACCACTCCTACCTTACACTTTCTGAGAAGAGAACCACCTACCCTTGTGTTGAGATCAAGTCATTCCATTCCTACCATATGAAACTTGATTTCTAACCTTCCCAAGTTGCTTTCCACTCAATCCTTTCTTCCACCACAGCCAAATCAGTGAGGAGAGTTGAGTGTTGGGGAGATTATCATTTGAAGCACAAGAGCAAGGAGTTCATCATCATCTACAACATCTATTACCTTTTGGAGGGTGGTGCCTCCTAGATTGGTTAGGTGTCGCTTGGGAGCCTCCGTCATCGAGATGTGGAGTTGAACCAAGAAGTTTGTAAGGGCAAGGAGATCGCCTACTTCGTGAAGATCTACCCCGAGTAAGGCTAGCCCTCCGTGGGCGTAGGCCATGATGGAATAGACAAGGTTGCTTCTTCGTGGACCCTTCGTGGGTGGAGCCCTCCGTGGACTCGCGCAGCCGTTACCCTCCGTGGGTTGAAGTCTCCATCAATGTGGATGTACGATAGCAACACCTATCGGAACCACGAGAAAAATCTCCGCGTCTCCAAATTGCGTTTGATCTTCTCCACCTCTCTTTACTACATGTGCAATTTACTTTCCGCTGCTTATACTCTAGAATTGCATGTGTAGGGTGATACTTGTCTTGATCATAATTGTGAAACTGCCAAAAACTGTTCATGATCAAAAGGCAGAATTTTTATATTTACAAGTAGTCTAATCACCCCCCCTCTAGACATACTTTCGATCCTACAAGTGGTATCAGAGCTTTGGTCTCCATTGTTTTGGTTTCCATTGCATTGGACTCCATAAGCTTGGTTTCACAACCTAGGAGAGTATGGCGTCTAGTGAGGGTAATTATCGTAGAGGTCCTTACTTTGATGGTACAAACTTTGCTAGTTGGAAGCATAAAATGAAAATGCATATTCTTGGTCATAACCCAGCCGCATGGGGCATTATTTGTGTTGGTATGCAAGGTGAATTCTTCGAGGAAGGAAAAGTTTCGGATCGCGAAGCTACACCGGAAGAGTTGCGGATGTTGCAAAACAATGCTCAAGCTTGTGACATTCTCTTCAATGCCTTGGGTCCCGAGGAGTTCAACAAAATCAGCCGTCTTGAGAATGCTAAAGAGATTTGGGATACTTTGGTTGAAATGCACGAAGGTACTGAATCTGTGAAGGAATCAAAGCTAGATATTCTTCAAGGTCAACTTGACAAGTTCAAGATGAAGGATGGTGAAGGAGTCGCTGAAATGTACTCTAGGCTTGCTCTCATCACAAATGAGATTGCCGGCTTAGGAAGCGAAGAAATGACCGACCGATTCATCATTAAGAAGATTCTCAGAGCTTTGGATGGAAAGTATGACACCGTGTGCACTTTGATCCAAATGATGCCAAACTACAAGACTCTCAAGCCAACTGAAGTCATTGGAAGAATTGTTGCTCATGAGATGACACTTAAGGATAAGGAAGAGCTTCACAACAAGTCAAGTGGTGCTTACAAAGCTACAAGTGATGCTCCCACAACCTCAAGTGACAAGTTAATTTCCAATGAAGAGATAAGCCTAATGGTTAAGAACTTCAACAAGTTCTAGAAGAATAGAGGCAAAGAAAGAAGCTCAAAGTCTAGATCATGTGATGTAAAGAGATCTTCTAGTCGTGATCGAAACTGCTATAATTGTGGAAGACCCGGACACTACTCAAATGAGTGTACGGCTCCCCACAAAAGAAGAGAATAATCTCCAAGAAGAAGATCAAGAGATGAGTCACCTCGGAGAGAGAGAAGGAGTAGAGATGATCGTTATGAACGAAGACCCTCTCGGAGAAGCAAGGATTCGGAGAGGAAAGACAAGTCATCAAAGAGCTACACAACAAGAAGACATCAAGCTCATGTAGGTGAATGGGTCTCCGGCTCCGACTCCGACAATCAATCCGATGGAAGCTATCACTCCGACTCCGACTACAGTCAAGATGAAGGTGTTGCCGGTCTTGCTCTCGTATCCTCCAACTCCAACTCCTACGACTTATTTGATTCACCCAATGAGGGAATTGGAAGATTCTTCATGGCTAAAGGCCCCAAGGTAACACACCCTGAATTCATTGACTTTGATAGTGATGAGGATGACTTGCTTGGTGAAGATGAGCTCCTGCATGATAAATCTAGTGAGCTTAGTAACGATGAAAATGCTAGTAGTCTTTATAGTCGAGAAGAGTCGAATGACAATGCTATGAAGGAGATTGAGCGTCTAACTAAAGAACTAAACACTCTTAAGTTAGCTCATGAAACAACTCAAGAGGATCATAGAGAGCTCCTAAGATCTCATGAGAAGCTACGCTTCGAGAAGCTCACTCTAGAGCAAGAACATGAGTTTCTAAAAGCGATCAATGACGATCTTCGAAAGAAGACTTCTTCATATCTTGCCAAACGACTTCTCTTGTCTAATTTCTTGCCACCTATTAAGACTAAGCATGACAAGCATAAGAAAAATTCTTCCTCTAGTAGTAACAATAACCATGTTAAATCTAATGTTGTTACTTCTAGTAGTTCTCTTGATTCCACTAACAATGTTTCAAGCCAAGTTACACTTGAGCAAGAAAATAGCTTATTGAAGGAAATCATAGAGAAAGGTGTCTACAAGAGTCTTGCCGGAAGCAAGAACTTTGAGGAAATTGTTCGCAAACAAGGAAGGCACCGGAAGAATCAAGGGATTGGTTTTGAGCGAAAGTTCAACGCCGAAGGTGTTGAGTGGGAAGAAGGTCAATACCCTACTCCACAGTTTGTTTCTCAAAAGGAGAAGTATGATCCTACTTCTTCCAATGTGGAACAAGCTCAAGATGACCTTCCACCACAAGACCACAAGCTAAAGGCCAAGGACAAGCTTCAAGAGGAGATTGATACATTCATTGAAGCACCTCAAGCCATGGTCAAGTGGGTTCCCAAGGACACATCAAGTTCTACTTCGTCAAGCTCAACTACAACCCCAAGGATTCCCATCAAGATGATGTGGATCCCAAAGAAGAAGAACTAGAAGGTTCTTGAGGGTGACTCCGCCAACATACTTCACTCACATTCATTTTGGCAACTTGTGCAATCAACTTCCACATCATGCACTAGTTCATGGAGTCACAAACCCTCTTGCTGGTAAGTCAAGGGACAAGGTAATCATTGCTTTCATGGACATCATCTTTTGTGAACTTCAGTCTATGTCCATGGATATCCTTGTTTGTTCCTTGTGGGACTAACCCATGTAGGTATTGAAAGTGCCCTAATCCAAAGGATAGCTCCCAACTCTTGATGATCTACATCAACATTGAGCATCCACATCTTCAACATCTACATGAAGTCTTCTACGACAACCCAAGGTTAGTTTGACCCTTTAAAAGGGGTTCTCACATCTAGGGGGAGCTTTGCTCTAAAAAATTGAGCTAAAGCATCTCCAAATGATGTGAACACATCAATGCTTTATGTAAAAGTGGTAACCCCACTTGAGCTTAAACGATGAGTATGACCTATGATCAAATGTTCTCATTTGGCTCCTAAGTCAAAATACTCATATATAGATGACCCAGTCATCGACAAATTGTGTGCTAGTAGCTAGAGTTTTGGTTGTGCATGTTTGACACATATTTCATTTGCTATCTTATTGTGTGAGCATGTTGAATGCATGATTTTATCCATTCAAGGACATCCATTTGTTGTTTTGGTTTTTTTGATTTTTCTGGCCAAATGGATGGACAAGAATGCCTAAGCACCTTCCCTAGCTATCTATACTTTCTTGTCTCAAATTCTATTCATGCTCATATCACAAACTTTGAACAAGTCATTTTCGGACCCTCCGAGTGAGGAGCACTCGGAGCCACCGATCCGTCTAAGGCTGACTTCCAAAACCTTCTAAGTCAATTTCGGTCTGACCAACTTCTCCCACTCGGTCCAACCGAAACGCTTAGACTGATCTAGGTTTCATCTCGGTGAAACCGAGTTCAAAATCTCGGCGTGACCGATATGCGTAACTGCACAGCAGTTATCCATTTCGGTGTCACCGAGTTTTTCAACTCGGTCCCACCGACAGCAAGGGGATATAAATACTGAGGGCAGCGCGCGATTATTTCTTCAAACCGTTTCGCCCCCAAGTCCCCTGCTGCCGTCGCCCTGGTCTCCGGATCGTCGCCGTCGTCGCCTGTGCGCCCTCGCCGCAGGTCTCCGCCGCCGTCAACGGTTTTATTCTCCGCGCCGTTGCCGCTGTAGAGGGACTCCACCAAGTTAGGGTGAGTCTCGATCCCTCTCGTGCTCCCCATCTGATTCTTTGCACGATTGGTTTGCCCTGTATCTAGCCACGTTTGAAATCTTCCTTAACATCAGATTGGATCTAGTTTCGAGTAAAATTCTTAGGGTTAGGTTTCCACGGAATACATCTCGGTGAAACCGATTTTGAAAACTCGGAATGACCGATTTGGCCTCTGGCCATTGCACTGCACCTTTCGGTCTAACCGAGTCGTGCAAATCGGTGTGACCGATGTAGAGTCTTAGTGAAACCCTAGTGTTTCGGCAGGACCGAAACCCACTTCGGTCTGACCGAAAGTGGTGTGGTAAGCCTCTGTATACACTTCGGATTCACCGAAACTGAAAATCGGTTTGACCGAAATGCATTTTGTGAAAACTCAAAACTAAGATTTGAACTCATCTTTTTTGCAAAAACCTCTGCAGTTTGTGATAACTCTTGTACTCTGCCTATACCTTATCTTTTCACAGGTTGTGAGCCATGTCAGATGCCAGTGACAGCCAGAACAGGTCTGAGTCACCTTTTACAGAGATTCCTAAGGCAGATACTAGTCCTGAGGCTAGTAGTCCTAGTGATGATGGTGAGAGGAGTACCCCTAGTGGTTTGCCTCCTGCAGCCACCAGAACCAGAAAGCAGAGAAATTCTGATGATGAGGACTCTGACTTCATTGCTGAGGAAGTAACCTCCAAGCTCAAGAGAAATGTTGTTGCCAAAGAGCACCAAGGGCAACAGTTCAAGAAAGGCACCAGCAAGGTCAAGCAGTCAGCTGTTGCCAAGAAGCTAAACTTGGAAGAGCCAGCCCAAAGTAAAGTGAAGAAAACTTCCAAGAGGAAGAGGGTAGTATATGCTGAACCTCATGCAGATGCAGCAGTGGATGAGGAAGAAGAAGAAGCACCCCAGCCTGCTCCTCAGAAGCAGAAACTCAGGGTGATGCAATTAGGGCTCAAGCCACTTCTAAGCCCAAGAAGCCTGCTCAAGCAAAGGCAGCTCCAGCAAAGCCTTCTGCCAAGCCCAAGAGGACAACCAGGAACATCCCAGCCTCTGAGAAGAACAAAGGTGATGTGCCATCGTCTGAGTCTGAAGAAGAACATGTGTTGCTGAAGCTCCGTCCAAAATTGCCACTCCACAACGATGCTCATCCTCAAGCCGAGGATATGAAGGCAAGGAAGGACAAAGGTCTCAGGCTATGGAGACAGTCTGATCCATATGCCGTGAGGAGAAGGACTGTTGTGGACCCCAGATTCCACACCAGAGAGCAGCAGGACTTCTATGAGACCGTGCTGATGGATAAGAAGCCTATTGTTGCAGATACCAGATACGTTGACTGGGAGTACATTGACAGTGAAGAGCACCGAGACTTCTTTCCCCATGTGCATGAGAGCTTCACTGCATGTGGAGTTGATGAGTTCGTGGGTCAGAAGCTAACAGATTGGAACGATGAGATGATTATGCAGTTCTATGCCACAACCCACTTCTATCCTGATGGCAAGATCACCTGGATGACTGAAGGTCAAAGGTTTTCTTCGTCTGTTGAAGAATGGGCAGAACTTCTGAATGCTCCAGTGCAGAGAGAGGACGACATTGATGTCTATGGGATTCCTAAGAAGAACCATGATTCCATGAAGAACATGTACAAGGAGATCCCCGCTGCAGATTTGGAAGGATGGAAGCTTGGCTCAGTGTACTATCTCCAGGCAGGTCTAACTACCACAAACACTATTCTGAGGCATACCTTGATGCCCAAGTCTGGAGACCATCGCATGATCCGAGGCTATTCTATCAACATGCTACACATTCTTGATGAGAAGGCACCTTTCAAGGTGATGGACTTAATGGTAGAGACCATTAAGAGGACTGCAGCTGACCAAAAGAGGTCGTGTGGATTTGCCCCGCAGATTCAGATGCTTATCAATGCCAAGTTTGGCACGGGCAAATTCATGTTGGATAGGAAGCACTTACCACTGCAGCCAGAGCATGAAGATAACATTGTTGTGATGGATGAGGAGGATCCAACTTCTGTTGAAGGTCAAGCCAAGATTGAAGCTGCTAAGAAAGCCAAAGCTGATAAAGAGGCAGCAGCAGCAGCAGCTAAACCAAAGAGCTTCGGAGAGCAGATTCTTGAAGCTACCCAGAGGATTGAACAACGCCTGGCCAGCATTGAACAATCTCAGGAGAGCCTAGAGAGGATTGTTGACGACAAGATCCACGCTCTGGACGTGAAGCTGACTGAACTTCAGGTGACCGTCAACAAGCTTGAGGCAGACATGGAGGAAGCAAGGCAGGACAGAGCAGAGCTCGTGCAGGATGATCTAGTCCAGGACTCTCATCGCCAGACTGCTCAGGTTCCCATAGGATCCCGATCAGATGCTATTCCAGTGACTGACTCCAGGGCTACCACTTCAGCACCTCCTACAGCTCCAGCAGTCACTCCAGCCACAGCTCCAGCATCCACTCCTCCAGCGCAGACATCAGCTGAAGTCTTCGCCGATGCCATCATATCTACTCCGACATCTACCCAGACGGGAGCCGCCAGCAGAGCCCACAGTGACGCTTAGCTCTATGCTTTTTCGAACTTTTTGGTAACTTGTTGCCAAAGGGGGAGAAATTGTATAGATCATAGGGCTTCGAGAGAGAGAGTGCTCTTTCATTCTTTTGCGGTTTTCTTTGAGATACATTTGGTTCTTTTGGTTCTTGAAACTTTAAGTGTGCTTGATACTACGTTTGATGCTACCTTAATGAGTGCTTAGTCATACTATGCTTTAATGTGTGCTTAATGCTTATCATATGCTATTCCTTTTTGTATGACTATTTACTCTTGTCTTGGTGATTGGGTGCATGTTATTCATTCTTATCATTTTGTGCGCTCCACCAAGATGTATGTGACATGGAAGAGTGACCCATAATCCTAATCGATTGTGAATTTGCATTCAAACGCAAATTTTAAATAATGCACAAATTTAGGGGGAGCTCTTGTTTATCACATACTTCTCAAAGCGACGATATTATTCATTGATTATATCTTTTGTCGAAGCTTTGATCTATATGTTGTCATCAATTACCAAAAAGGGAGAGATTGAAAGTGCAACTAATCCCCGGGTGGTTTTGGTAATTAATAACAACATATATATCATTGAACTAATAGTTACTTGAGAATCATTTCAGAGAAGTTCAGTGATATGGGTATGGCAATGACTGAAGAAGTGGACCCCTCAAAATGCTAAGGCAAGCATTGGCAAAAGCTCAAGACTCCATTTTTGGTTTAGTGATCAAAGATCACATTGAGTCCATAGGAAAAGCCAATACTATTAAAAGGGGATGAGGTTGTGTTGATGATCTGGTTGCTCAAGTGCTTAGTGATATATCTCCTTTAACTATCAGCAACTTTCACTACTAAACACACTCATAAGTAATCTCGGACAAACCGATTCTTCCAACTCAGTCCCACCGAGATGAACCACCTCAGCCATATTCCAAACCCTAGAAATTTCGGTCTATCCGAGTTTGAGTTCGGTCTCACCGAAACCGGGCTGCCAACCTTCTGTAACCGTTTGTCATCATATCGGAATATCCGAGTTGTTGATTTCGGTCCCACCGAAACTGGCAAGTTCCTATCTTTGACTCATATCGGACAAACCGAGATGGTATTTTCGGTCCCACCAAAAACCCCAACGTTCACTATATTTGAACTTTCGGTCTGACCGAGTTTCCACTTCGGTCTCACTGAGATTGCTCAATTATGTGTGTAACGGTTGGATTTTGTGTGGAGGCTATATATACCCCTCCACCCCCTCTTCATTCGTGGAGAGAGCCATCAGAAAGTACTACCACTCCTACCTTACACTTTCTGAGAAGAGAACCACCTACCCTTGTGTTGAGATCAAGTCATTCCATTCCTACCATATGAAACTTGATTTCTAACCTTCCCAAGTTGCTTTCCACTCAATCCTTTCTTCCACCACAGCCAAATCAGTGAGGAGAGTTGAGTGTTGGGGAGATTATCATTTGAAGCACAAGAGCAAGGAGTTCATCATCATCTACAACATCTATTACCTTTTGGAGGGTGGTGCCTCCTAGATTGGTTAGGTGTCGCTTGGGAGCCTCCGTCATCGAGATGTGGAGTTGAACCAAGAAGTTTGTAAGGGCAAGGAGATCGCCTACTTCGTGAAGATCTACCCCGAGTAAGGCTAGCCCTCCGTGGGCGTAGGCCATGATGGAATAGACAAGGTTGCTTCTTCGTGGACCCTTCGTGGGTGGAGCCCTCCGTGGACTCGCGCAGCCGTTACCCTCCGTGGGTTGAAGTCTCCATCAACGTGGATGTACGATAGCACCACCTATCGGGACCACGAGAAAAATCTCCGCGTCTCCAAATTGCGTTTGATCTTCTCCACCTCTCTTTACTACATGTGCAATTTACTTTCCGCTGCTTATACTCTAGAATTGCATATGTAGGGTGATACTTGTCTTGATCATAATTGTGAAACTGCCAAAAACTGTTCATGATCAAAAGGCAGAATTTTTATATTTACAAGTAGTCTAATCACCCCCCCTCTAGACATACTTTCGATCCTACAAGATGCTTGATGTGGATGATGCGGCGTGTTCCAAGTACTTCACCATGATGCTGGAGGGCACGGCTCGCGCCTGGCTAAAGGGGTTATCACAGAATTCCATCGGATCATGGGCAGAGTTACGGCGTCGGTTTATCAATAACATCAAGGACACATGTAAGCAGCCCATGTCCATTGTGGACTTGGCGGCCTACGTTCAAGGTGAAAACAAATCAACGAGTAATTGGGTACACCGGGTGTCGGAGATTTTACATTCCTCGGACCGCATCAATCCGGACACAACAGTAGTTACATTAGAGGGCAACTGCCGATTGAACCTCTGAAGCTGAAGGTGGGATGACTCAAACGTCATTGTGATGACATGGGGACACTCATGGGGGCCCTCGTGAAGTATGCGGATTCAGATAGTACCAAATATCCAGAGTCTGATGATGAGAAGTCAGGGAAAGCGAAGAAGAATGGTAAAGCGCCGCAGCCTAGCCCGGCGAGTCAAGGATATAGTGGTAAGCGTAAAGCGGATAGTAATTCAGATTTTGTGGCTAACACTAATGCTCAGGAGAATGGCCAGCGCCGCAAGGGAAGACCGCCCCGGCGAGGTGGGAGACCGCCTATTAATCTAGAACGCTAGATGAACATACCTTGCCCGAGGCATGGTATGCAGGAAAAGCCAGCCACACACCTCTCGAAGGACTGCTTTATTATGAAGGAAACCATGAACTGGCCCCAATATGATCATGGACCGTCCGGTGGTTCAGGCCCTGGTTTTCACGGGCCGGGTTATCAAGGCGTTGGATCCGGTTCAGGGTTCCAAGGTAACCAGAACAATCACAGCAACCAGAACGGGCACAATCAGCATAACCAGCAGCACAACCAGGGTGGTTATAACAATCAGGGCAATCAACAACAACAACAGTCAGGATATCAGAGTAATCCGAAGCAGTTGAGTAGTGGGCAGTATCACGTCTTCACCACAAGCTTATGTAAACATGATCAGAAATTTTACAAGAGGGCAGTACATTCTGTTGAACCGGCGGTGCCACGCTACCTGCGCTGGTCAGAACAGCCCATTGTATGGAGTCGAGAGGACCACCCGCCCCGAGTTGATAATCCGGGTCAGCTGGCTCTAGTTGTGGCACCTCAGGTGGGTGGCTATAAGTTTACCAAGGTGCTTATGGACAGAGGAAGCAGCATTAACATTCTGTATACGAGACTTTTCATCGCATGGGGCTGATAGACAAAAAGCTTCGGCAGTCCAACACGGTTTTTCACGGCGTTGTGCCTGGTAAATCGGCATATCCAGTCGGTAAGATAGACTTGGAGGTCACTTTCGGAGATGAGCGTGATTCTAGATCTGAAACTTTGACCTTTGAAGTCGTAAAGATCAAGAGCCAGTATCACGCCCTGTTCGGGCGGCCGGTTTATGCTAAATTCATGGCGAGGCCTTGTTATGTTTATCTGCAGCTCAAGATGCCGGGTCACAAGGGAACTATTACGGTTCATGGGAGCCGTAAGATTGCTTTGGATTGCAAGGAAGGTGATGCAACTTATGCTGAGGCGGTTTGTGCAACCGAGGAGCTGAAATTTTATAAAGATAATGTTGATCCGGCAGACATGTCTCCGTTGAAGAAGCCAACCACGGAGCATGATCCGGCCTTGAAGTTTAAATCGGCTGATGAGACCAAGCAGGTTGACTTTGTTCCTAGCGATTCATCCAAGTAGTTCACTATCAATGCTAACCTGGATCAGAAATAGGAAAGCGCGCTCATCGAGTTCATCCGTGAGAATCGGGACATCCTTGCATGGAAACCTTCTGACATGCCAGGTGTACCGAGGGAACTTGCTGAGCACACTCTTAATATTGATCCCAAGTTTAAACCAGTAAAACTGTTTCTCCATCGCTTTAATGAAGAAAGGCGCAAGGCTATTGGTGAAGAAGTAGCTAGGCTCTTGGCAGCAGGCTTTATAGTTGAGGTATTTCATCTGGAGTGGTTGGCTAATCCGGTACTGGTGCTTAAAAAGAATGGCACTTGGCGAATGTGTGTTGATTACACAGATCTGAACAAGGCTTGCCCAACCGATCCCTTTGCCCTCCCTCGTATTTATCAAATCATTGATGCTACGGCGGGTTGTGAGCGCTTAAGTTTTTTGGATGCATATTCCGGTTATCATCATATCAAGATGGTAGTTAAGGACCAGGAGAAGACGGCCTTCATAACTCCCTTTGGAGCCTTCTGCTATGTATCTATGCCTTTTGGGCTTAAGAGTACCCAGGCGACCTATCAGCGTTGTGTGCAGAACTATCTCCATGGACAGATTGGGCGGAACGTTCATGCGTATGTGGACGACATTGTGGTAAAATCCAGGCAGGAGGAAACGTTGATAGCGGACCTGAAGGAAACCTTTGATAATCTCCGAGTCTATAAGATGATGCTTAATCCGGCCAAGTGTGTTTTTGGTGTTCCGGTAGGCAAACTTCTGGGGTTTCTGGTGTCAAACCGAGGAATTGAAGCTAATCTAGAGAAGATCAAGGCGATTACATCCTTGGCTAAACCGGCATGCATCAACGACCTCCAACGCTTGGCGGGCCGTATTGCAGCGCTCAGCCAGTTTATCAGCCGTTTGGGGGAGAAGGCCATTCCGCTTTATCATATGATGAAAAAGATAGATCGTTTTGTCTGGAGTGATGCTACTGATGCTACGTTCGAGGATTTGAAGAAGCAATTGGCAGAGCCGCCGGTCCTTGCTGCACTAATTGATAATGAGCTGTTGTTGCTATATGTAGCTGCTAATGCTCGAGCGGTAAGCGTGGTCATCGTGGTCGAGCGCAAGGAGGCAGGAAAAGAATATCCGGTTCAACGGCTGGTTCACTACATCAGCGAGGTGCTCATTGAGTCGAAGCAGAGATACCCGCATTGGCAGAAGTTGGTATATGGAGTCTTCATGGCAAACCGGAAGCTGAAGCAGTACTTTCAGGGCCATCCAATCACCGTGGCCAGTTCATCCCCTCTGGGCGATATAATCCATAATAGAGAAGCAACGGGCCGGGTTGCAAAGTGGGCCATTGAACTTAGTCCTCACGGGTTGAAGTATGTCCCTCGTACTACAATAAAATCTCAAGCACTGGTGGATTTCATCAACGATTGGACAGAGTTGCAAGCACCAGAGGAGAAGCCGGATCACACGTATTGGACTATTCACTTTGATGGATCCAGGCAATTAGAGGGCTTGGGGGCTGGAGTCGTGTGACTTCCCCACGAGGTGATAAGTTCTGTTATGTCCTCCGTTTAATGTTCCCTTGTACTAACAATGCAGCTGAGTATGAAGCTCTCCTCCATGGTCTGCAAATGCTAAGGAGATGAATTTAAGCCGGGTTAAATGTTTCGGCGATTCAGACCTAGTGGCTCAACAGGTGTATGGTAAGTGGGATTCCTAATATCCGCTTATGGCAGCATAACGACGGGAGGTGGACGCTGTTGCTGGACACTTCAAGGGTTATCAGGTGTACCATGTAGACCGACGAAAAAATGAAGCGACCGATGCGTTAAGCCGGCTGAGTTCTCAACGTAAACCGGTTCCACTCAATGTCTTTCTGGACGTATTGCATAGTCCGTCAGTGAAATTACCTTCAGAACAAGACTTGGCTGTTCCTGATCCGGAGGCTCAATTGGTGGCGGCGCTTCATGTTATTCCGGATTGGACGATCCCTTACCTGGCGTACATGAACCGAGGTGAGTTACCAGAAGATGAAGTCTTGGCTAGACAGATAATCCGGCGATCCAAGTCAATGACTATTGTCAATGGAGAACTGCATCATTGCTGCGTCTCTGGGCGTTTCAACGTTGTGTATCACCAGATGAAGGCCGTGAGATTCTTAGAGAGATCCACGAAGGAGATTGTGGTCTTCATGCCGGTTCAAAATCTTTGGTGGCTAAAGCTTTTTATCATGGGTTCTACTGGCTGACGGCTCACGCCGATGCAGAGGACTTGGTCAGAAAATGTGATGCTTGCCAGAAGTTTTCACGACGTGCTCACATACCGGCTCAGGAGTTGAGGATGATTCCAATTACTTGGCCGTTTGCGACTTGGGGGATAGACATGGTCGGACCCTTTAAAAGATCTCCAGATAAGAAGACCCACCTTTTGGTGGCGGTGGACAAGTTTACCAAGTGGGTTGAGGCGGAACCAGTCAGCAAGTGTGATGCGGCAACGACGGTTCAATTTATCAAGAAGGTGATTTTCCGGTTTGGCTTTCTACACAACATTATAACTGACAATGGTACCAATCTATCCAAGGGAGCTATGGAGGAGTTCTGTCAGTGAGAACACATCCGCCTTGATGTATCTTCACTGGCTCACACCCAATCCATTGGTCAAGCTGAAAGAGCCAATCAAGAGATTTTGAGAGGCATCAAACCCTGGCTTATGGTCCCTTTGCAGAGGACGCCGGGTTGTTGGGTGGAGGAATTACCCTCTATGTTATGGAGCATCAACACCACGCCTAACAGATCTATGAGTTACACACCTTTCTTCATGGTATATGGAGCAGAAGCGGTTTTACCTAGTGACATCCGTCATGATTCGCCACGGGTGGCGGCTTACATCGAGGCTGATAACGAGAAGGCACGACAAGACGCCTTGGACTGGCTGGATGAGGAACGTGACACGGCATCAGCTCGATCGGCGATTTATCAGCAAGATCTGCACCGATACCACAGTCGCCGGGTTAAAACAAGAACGTTTCAAGAAGGAGATCTAGTGCTCCGGCTCATCCAAGACCAGACAGACATGCACAAGTTTCCCCCGCCTTGGGAAGGATCCTTTGTGGTTAGCAACAATCTACACAACGGATCATACTACCTCGTCGATGTTCGAGAACACAAGGACTCACGCACTGCGGAGGAGGAGAACCGGCGGTCGTGGAATATTGCTCTTCTTCGGCCTTACTATACCCGAGCTATAGGCTCCGCTTTATGTACATAAAATCGCAATGTATATATTATGATCAATATAATAAACCGGCGTCCCCGCTAAAGCGGGGTATCTCCTGCTTTTTTCATAAGAGTTTGTCACATGGGGGCTTCTATGTGCAAAGGAGTTCCTATGGCCTCTTAAACCGGATACTAAACCAAGACCATCATATGAGCATAGCTCTGGTTGCTTCGGCAATCTGGCTATCAAAGCCCACATGATGATGAGGGGCAAAAGAGAGTTTGATGCATAGCACAACTCAAACATAGGCACTCGACGAGCATAGCTCAAATGCTACCTAGGGGCTCCTGACGCATAGCGTCAACGAGTTGACAACCCTTGTAGTAGGCTATCAAGCCACAGCTTGGAAGCCCGGTCTATACACCTAAAACCCCGGATTATCCTGCCTACATTAAGTAAGTCACTCCACCCAGGTAAACCTGGTATGACCCGTCGAACGTATACACAAGTCAATCTTTTACAGACCCTGAACTTGGTAACGTTAAATTGACGACTGGTTAAGGATTGAGGTCCATCTTAACAGGCTTTGTGAAATGGTTAATTCAGTATCCTGGCAGCTCATAAAAAGCCTCGAATTTGGAGCCTGGCAGCTCGTAAAAAGCCTCGACTACACGATTTTATTTGACAATGTCTTTTTTTATATTTGCTTAAATTTTTTATCTTCAAGGTAATTGGTGTTTATCCAAGTCCATTGATTCGGGGAGTGGATGACTATGAGTTGCCACTACAATGCACCAGTGTTTACAGAACCTGGTCTGATTTGATTATAAATCGCCAGTACTGTCTATAGTTAAACCGGAGTTTATCATAACCCGGCACGGTTCCATCATGAACCGGCACATGATCAAGGGAGTCATCAACACTTGTCACTTGGATCATTGTCTTTGCTACCGATTATTGATTAAGGCCAATAGCACAAAACTTAATCACAGGTATGATATATGTTTCATATTTTATATACGGTCCAGGTTATAAACCTAGACCATGTACTTGGGCATCATGACCCGTCCGACGATAAACCGCCAGGACACTTTAAATTTTGTCTTATGCAGAAACAGTTGGAATAAACCGTCAAAGGCATTATAAGCAAGAAATAATTATGAAGTTGCCAGCTGAAGCAATATCATACAAAAGAAAGTATGCGTGAGGACATAAACAACATGTTTCAGCTACACTATTACAAGGCGCTGGATAGCCCAAAAGAATATCTATTTTTTGTGTAAAGTACTGGGACATAATATTTAAACCGGCACCGGTTTAGGAATCTGCGTCAGCTCGGCGTGAAGGTTGTGGATCGACTTGCTTCGACTCCGGGACGTTCTCTTGTAGCAACTGGAAGTCAGTGGTTGCCCAATTTATCCTGGCCAGCGCTTTGAAAACAACTTCATCATTCACGAGTTCAGACGGATCAATATCAGGAGCGTAAGTGTGCTTATGGACGAGCGGGATGAGATTTTCAATCTCGTAAGCCGGAGGGTCGGCCCGCACATTCTCAGCATTATAACCCGGATGATAACGAGACAGATCAACCTCATCAGATAGTTTGCTGGCCAAAGGCCGCATTTCTCTAGTCAGAGTGTGCAAATCGCTGTCTGTGAATGCTGATCCGTCCTCTTTCATGCTGGGATAGCCATTCATTACTTCTGCCGGATCAAGGTCAGGCACCCAAGATTTCACTCGAGTTAAGGCCATCAAGGCACCTGCCCTTGCAGATGATTTCTTCAGCTCTACGAGACGGGCATGTATAATTGATAACTTCTCCAAAGTACCTCTGATTGTGGTGGGAGCCGGTTTATTGTGGGACGCAGTGTAGACAATTCGTTGAGCACCGGAATACAACTGCTCTATGAGAGTGTATGCAACCTTCAATTTCCTCCGCATGTCAGTACCAAGATGAGCAATACATTTTCCTGCATCAAAAGAGTTTTAGTTAAACCGGAAAGTGCAGAAATATCATATTCAGGATTATGTTAAAGTATATTTACCAAAGACAACAGTGGTCATGGCGTTTATCTGCTGCTATAAACCGGACAGTTCTTCTGTCACGGGATGAAGAGCAGCCTCTACGTCAGTTGCCCTTTTTCCAAAGCGGCTTTTTCAGCATCCCAATCCGCCCGCTCCTTCTCGATATCCTTCTTCAAGTTTTCCATGTTTGCCAGGGCAAGGGTCAGTTCATCTTTGACATTGGAAGCGGCGGTCTGTTGAAATTTCAGTGCATCTTGAAGTTCAGCCACCTGAGTATCCTTCCGATTTAGATCAGCCTGTCAAGAGAAGAGCATATTATACATGGATGAAGCATACTCAAAGTCCCAAGTACATAACAAGTTATCCACTTGGCACTTGGGGGCTAATGCGTATTCACAGTTAATAGATATTTCTAAGTCCCAAGTTCATAACAAGTTATACACTTGGCACTTGGGGGCTAATGCAACATGGTTCAGAAACGATTACAAACTGAAGTCCCGGTTCATCTTGAAGAGATAAACCGGCCCTGGGGGACTACGCATGTGAAAAGATTCAATGGATATTCTGAAGTCCCGGTTCATCCTAAAGGAGTAAACCGGCCCTTGGGGGCTACGATGGACTAAAGGCAAGCTGCAAGACTTATGCAAGAATAACACTGCAAGTTTCCGTAGAAAAGTTACCTCATAGCGTTCCTTCATCATATTTACTAAACCGACTTCATGATCACGGTCGGTGAACAGCCGGTTCAGATAACCGGAATGGAGCTCTTGAGCACTAAGTTGAGCATAAGTGGACAAGTCAGCACTCCATTTTTCATTGTCCTTGCGAGAAATTTCATCCTTCGTAGTATGCTTGGACAAGGCAATAGGTTCACTAGGAGCAGTGTAGCCAAATCCAGTTATCTGAACTTCTTCGATTGAAGCGGCCGTGGGTTTAGCCAGGCTGGCAGGAGTATTGCTAGCCCGGACAGGACAGGCCGGATCAACATTAGGATCCATTGGGGCACTCCCTTGATCAACAAGGACTTCGTGGTCCATGAGAGGAGGATCATAATGCAGAATATCAACATTCTCTTCAGCAGGTTCAACAGGTTCATGATCTTTGGCCGATTCAAGAATCATGTCATCAGCTACCGGTTTATTCAGCTTAGCCTTTTTACTAGGCTTGGGCTTTCTGCAAAAGTTAAAAGCGACAATAGTCATAGGAATAAAGAAAGAGGTTAAAGCAGAAAAATGACAAAACTTACCCATGAACAGTCTTAAGGGGAGGAATCTGTGTAGCCGTTGTCTCGCCAGAAGATGAATGAGGAGTTTCCTGGTAATTCGAATCAGACGGATTAAGAGGCCGTCGAATATGACCTGCTTTGGGATCAAGAGCGTCTGGAGTGTATAAAACCTCTGAGCGACGCCTCCGGGCTGGTGTGTGTGGTAAACCGGTGGACTCAATGGCATGGCCACTGTGCCGCGTGGTGCGGCGTGCTTCATGTTGCTGTTTCTTCAAAAGAAAGTTTGGGTCCAAGTAAGCGAAAGGGTGAGAAAACTGTACTTTTCAGCTTGCTTGACGAATTTTTGGTGTTGGCAGAGGTTCTGAACCGGAAGAAAGAGTAACTACCTCAACATCATCCGCCTTGCTTCCTTCAGCATGTCCCTGGGTACAATCATTGTTAATAAGATGCAAGGAAAGAAAGTCAAAAAAAAGTTAAGAGAGTCAAGTAGTACCTCAGAGGCCGGTTCATCATCCTCCGGATTGGATTCAGGCACGTCAGTAGTTTTCTTCTTGACGTTCTTCTTAACAGCTTTGGTTTTTTGGCGAGGCACCTTCGTCGGTGGACCTTCCTCTTCCAGAATGGGTCATTATCCTGTTTGAAGATTATGAAGTCATTCAGAAGCAGTATTAAAAACAGACGGGAAATTAGGCAAAAACGAGGCAGAGGAAAACTTTACCGACGGCGGTTTGTTGAATTCGTAGAAGGGAACCAATCCAGTTTGACTGCAAGTTTCTAGCGGTTCATTCAACAGTTTTTTGGCAGACTCGTTGATCTCGTTTTCTGATAGCACATCTTCTGTATGGCGCAGAGGATCTTTGGGATTTCCAGTATATTCGCACATTAAACCGGAACGCCGGCTTAGCGGAAGCATGCTCCAAGAAATTCAACAACAGACAAAATCAACTACAATTAAGCCATTTGCAGCGAAGGCTCAAAGCTTTGAGAGTTGATGAGCATATTTGGCCCGTTCCTGGGCACTTAGCCATTGAGGAAAGGGATGATCCTCAGAAAGCCGGTGGGAACGATAACCCGACAGCGGATTCTCATTTTCTGGAGAAGTATCTAGACAATAGAACCAAGTTTGATTCCACTCTTTGGGGTGACTGTGGTGATTGGCATGAGGAAAACTAACGTCCTTTCTCTTCTGAACGGACATCCCGCCGAGCTCAGTGTTTGGACCGTCAGAGAATTCCGTGCGATGGTTTAGATGGAAGAAATCCCGGAATAATTCAACTAATGGCTCCTCTTGCAGGTAAGCTTCGCAGAAAACTTGGAAATTGCATATGTTGGACACAGAATTGGGCCCAATGTCTTGAGGATGCAGTTGTAAATTAGCTAGCACATCTCAGAAGAATTTTGACCCGAGTGGACTAAAACCCTGGGCTACATGATCAAGGAAAACAATAATTTCTCCCTCTTTGGGCTTTGGAGGACACTCTGATCCGGGGACCCTCCAGTGAAGGACATTCTTTGGGCCTAAAGCGCTAACTTCAGCCCGGTTTTGCAATTCTTCCTCAGTAATCCGAGACTGGACCTAGTTGCAGGAGGTGAACTGCTTGGCTTGCTTTGCCATTTTGAACGGAAAAGCTGAAAATATAGTAAATGGCCGGTTTATAATTTGTGCAAAGTTAAACCGACAGTGTACGAAAGTATTTACAAAATGGCGGTTTAAGCAGGGGCCTAATGGTATCTACCGGTTTATAGTCTCATCTAAAAAGCTAAACCGCTACTAAGAATACGAAGGTAACAGATCTGAAGTTATGGAAAAACAGATTTTGTACAGACAGTGATAAAGCTATGGATCTACGGCATGTTAGAAATTAAGAAATATTCAGTTTATATTCAACGGCACAACAAGGGCTCTAAGCAGATGCAATCTAAACTAGTACTATTGGGGGGAATAAAGGCATATTCACGAAGTGGAGTTATTGCTACGGCTGCGAGACAAGAGGATTAGATCTACACTGATTAATGGAGCCGTGAGGAAGAACTATGAAGAACAGCACCTACCCGTGAGCTCGTGGGGAGAAGAAACCCTAATGAGATCTGTGTGGGGGAGGAAAGAACTTACCCGAGTCAACGGATGTGGAGGCGCGCCGGCGATTTTCTGACCCAACCAGGTTGATGGAGCGGCCAAAGCTCGATGAGGATGCGGAGCTCAACGATGGCGGTGGAGCTTGGGCACGAGTAGGCGCGAGGAAGAAGAAGAGGCAAAGGAGCAAGGGGGGAAAAGGAGATGCCCATCGGCCCTATTTATAAGCCGAAAAAATGAAACGGCAGGCGCGGGAATCGAGGAGCCAGAAAAGTGGATATGGGACGATATTGTCGCCTCGATCTTGGAGCTTTTAATGAGTACATGATAAAACAGTTACAAGTATTTAATGAAGCAAGTGACGTCACGGCGGCTTATTATGATCCGGGGAGATGACGTCACGGTGGTTTATGAAGCATTTGAAGCTACGAAAGGTGAAATCTTTGCAAGATGTTGAAGATTGACATGAAGAGGTTCAAATCAATCTGGGGCCTAATGTGAGGGATATTACTGCCAGGTATAAACCGCCTAGGAGGGGCCGGTTTATATCTATCAAAGATTACTTCTACCGAAGCCCAATGGAACATGGGGCATGACGCTTTATTCTGGAAGACTTAAAGCCCAAGAGGTGTTAGGTCCCATGATTTGTAAACTGCCATACGGCGTGTAACTTGTGATGTAAGATAGGAAAGATAGAGACCGAGCCGGACACATTTATGAGCCGGCCTCGGGACTCTGTAAATCGGACCGGGCGTCACCTCGTGTATATAAAGGGACGACCCGGCGACGGTTCAAGGGAGAGAGAACGACAACTCGAGACACAGGCGAATCATATTCGCTCCCTGGTCATCGAAACCCTAGCAATATTAAACCAAACTAGACGTAGGCTTTTACCTTCATCGAAGGGGTTGAACTAGTATAAACCCTTGCATCCTTGTCTGCTTTAACCCCTTTAAGCTAACCCATAGCGATGGCCTCACGACTAAGTCCTTTCACTAGGACATCTGCCGTGACGAAACCACCACAACCGCAAAATCCGCCTACCACCGAGCAAATTCTGCGTATGTTTGAGGAACGGAGGAATAATGATCTGATTGAGATATTAAGGAGTGTTCAAGCTATGGTTGGACAGAATGGAAATCATAATGGTCATCACTCCAAGCTATCAAATTTTCATAGAACCAAGCCTCCCAGTTTCAGTCAGGTTATTGACCACTTGGATGCAGACGATTGGTTGCACACCATTGAAAGGAAGCTTGAGATTGCCCGTACTGTAGAAGATGATAAAGTTCCATTTGCAACTCATTATCTTGAAGGCGCTGCTGCCATATGGTGGGAGAATGCAAAAGCCATGTGGCCTGCTAATGAAGAAATCACCTGGTCAAAATTCAAGCATCAGTTCCAGAAATATCATATACCTACTGGAATTATGAAGACTAAGCAGCGTGAATTTCTTGCACTCACCCAAGGAAATCAGTCTGTGGGTGAATATTTGCAACAATTCAATCATCTGGCCCGTTACTCCTTATATGACGTAGCCACCGAAGAAAGAAAGATTGACAAATTTCTTGGGGGATTAAACTCGCAACTCTGGTGTACCCTCGGTATGCTCGATTTCCCAGACTTCCAAACCTTGGTGAACAAAGCTTTCATTGCTTAAAGGGAGCACAAACTCGCATCAGACAATAGGCCTACTAATAACGACCACAAGCGCAAGTTTGAACCAAGGAAGGAAGGGCAACCAGTGCAAAAGGCTCGTACCCGGCAGCAGACTCACGTGGAATACAAGCCCAATTGGCAACAAAATGTTAACAAGACCGCTACCCAAGTCAAAAATGTCGTGACCAACCCAGTGCACGAGGAGCGCCAGCGTAACAATTCTTGCTTCAGTTGTGGGCAAAACGGACATTATGCCAGATAGTGTCCCAGAAACAGCAAAGCAAGTGCACTAATCAGGCCACAAGTCAACGTTATGGAGTCATGCCTGAACCAGCAAAACATCACTGGGCACGTTCATCACCTCTCCGCAAATGAAGCCCAAGAAAACCCTGAAGTCGTCATTGGTATGTTTTCTGTTAATAGCATACCTGCCGTAATTTTATTTGACTCTCGGGCTTCCCACTCTTTTATTTCTCAGAGCTTTGTTACCCAAAACAAATTTCCTTGTTCGCTTTTGGGCAAGAATATGCTGGTACAAACCCCGGGATCCTTAATCAAGAGCAATCTGGTCTGCCGTGATCTGGAAATCAATATCAACGGAGTCCGTTTTCCAACTTCCTTGATACTCATTGAATCTGCATATCTGGATGTTATTTTGGGTATGAATTGGTTGACCCAATATCAAGTATGCATAAATTGCGCGACCCGAGAAGTCACTTTGACCAATCAGAAGGGGCAGACTACCAAATTCTATTCACACATAAGCATACCCAAGAAATAAATGGTCTTCACCGTTGTGGCTGAGTTGGAATTAATTCCTGTGGTCAGTGAATTTCCTAATGTATTTCCAGTAGAAGTGCCAGGCATGCCACTAGATTGAGAGATTGAGTTTGCAATAGATCTTGTGCCCGGAACTGCACCGTTATACAAGAAGTATTACCGGATGCCCTCATCAGAATTAGTGGAGCTAAAGAAACAGCTCGATGAAATGCTCCAGAAAGGATATATCAGTCCCAGCTCTTCACCATGGGATCACCTGCTATCTTCGTGAACAAGAAGGATGGCAGCCTCCGCATGTGTGTGGATTACCGTCAGCTGAATGATGTCACCATCAAAAATAAATATCCGTTGCCAAGAATTGATGACTTATTTGATCAGCTCAGTGGGGCCAAGGTATTCTCCAAGATTTATTTACGGACATGATATCATCATCTCAAGATTAAAAAGGAAGATATTCCTAAGACAGCGTTCACCACTCGATACGGTCTTTATGAATATACAGTTATGTCCTTTGGTCTCACCAATGCCCCCACTTTCTTCATGCATATGATGAACAAAGTATTCATGGACTTCCTCGATAAGTTCGTGGTAGTCTTTACCGATGACATACTTATATACTCAAAAAGTGAAGGGGATCACAGAGAACACCTCCGAGCAGTGCTACAATGACTCCGCGACCATCATCTATACGCCAAATTCAGTAAATGTGAGTTTTGGCTCAAGCAACTCGGATTTCTTGGACATGTGCTATCCGCCAAAGGTATAGCTATGGAACCAAGCAAAGTAAAGGATGTCCTCGATTGGTTGCCACCCACAAGAGTATCACAGATCCGGAGTTTTCTTGGACTAGCCGGATATTACTGTCGCTTCATTGAAGGGTTTTCCAAGATTGCTGAACCCATGACGGAGCTGCTCAAAAAGGATAAGAAGTTTGAATGGACTGATGACTGTGAGAAAAGTTTCAATGAGCTAAAGATACGGCTGGCGACCGCACCTGTATTGACTCTTCCAGACATCTACCGCAGTTTTGATGTGTACTGTGACGCCTCCAGACAAGGACTTGGATGCGTATTTATGCAAGACGGCAAGGTAGTAGCATATACATTGCGATAGCTATGACCACACGAGGGAAATTATCCCACTCATGATTTGGAATTGGCCGCGGTGGTTCATGCTCTAAATATTTGGAGGCACTACGTCATCCGGAAGAGGTGCCAAATTTTTACCGATCACAAAAGTCTCAAGTATATATTTACTCAGCCAGATTTAAATCTCCGACAATGAAGGTGGCTTCAGTTGGTCAAGGATTATTATCTTGGAGTAAATTACCACCCGGGTAAGGACAACGTGGTTGCCGATGCACTCAGTCGAAAGCCTGTCAGCCTAAATGTCATATTGAAATCCTTGCCTCCTGAACTTCAAGAGGAGATTGCTCACCTCAACCTGCTCTTAGTCGATGCTGGCCTCGCTAATATTTTGGAAGTTACCTCCACACTTGAGGAAGAAATTCGCAAGGCCCAGCTAGCTGATACGTCTCCGTCGTATCTATAATTTTTGATTGTTCTATGCCAATATTCTACAACTTTCATATACTTTTGGCAACTTTTTATACTACTTTTTGGGACTAACATATTGATCCAGTGCCCAGTGCCAGTTCCTGTTTGTTGCATGTTTTTTGTTTCGCAGAATATCCATATCAAACGGAATAAAACAGACGGAGATTTTTTTTGGAATATATGTGAATTTTGGGAAGCGGAACCAACATGAAACGATGCCCGAGTGGGCCACGAGGCAGGGGGCACGCCCTGGGCCGTCGCGGCCACACCGTAAGGTGGTTGATGCCCTTCTTTCGCCGCAAGAAAGCTAATATCCGAATAAAAATCGTGTCAAAAAATCAGCCCAATCAGAGTTACGGATCTCCGGGAATTTAAGAAACGGTGGAAGGCCAGAATCTGGGAACGCAGAAACAGAGACAGACAGAGAGACAGATCCAATCTCGGAGGGGCTCTCGCCCCTCCTCCGCCATGGAGGCTATGGACCAGACAGGAAACCCTTCTCCCACCTAGGGGGATGGTCAAGGAAGAATAAGAAGGAGTGGGGCTCTCTCCCCCTCGCTTCCGGTGGCACCGGGGTGTCACCGGGGCCATTATCGTGTGACGGCGATCTACACCAACACCTCCGCATCTTCACCAACATCTCCATCACCTTCCCCCAACTATCCATAGCGGTCCACTCTCCCGCAACCCGCTGTACCCTCTACTTGAACATGGTGCTTTATGCTTCATATTATTATCCAATGATGTGTTGCCATCCTATGATGTCTGAGTAGATTATCGTTGTCCTATCGGTAATTGGTGAATTGCTATGATTGATTTAAATTGCTTGTGGTTATTTTGCTGTCCTTTGGTGCCCGTCATATGAGCGCGCGCATGGATCACACCATAGGGTTAGTTGTATGTTGATAGGACTACGTATTGGAGGGAAAGTGTGACAGAAGCTTCAACCTAGCGTATAAATTGATGCATACGGGATTGAAGGGGGACCAATATATCTTAATGCTATGGTTGGGTTTTACCTTAATGAACGTTAGTAGTTGCGGATGCTTGCTAATAGTTCCAATCATAAGTGCATAAAATTCCAAGTAAGGGATGACATGCTAGTAGTGGCCTCTCCCACATAAAACTTGCTATCGGTCTAGTAACGTAGTCAATTGCTTAGGGGCAATTTCCCAACTCCTACCACCAATTTTCCACACTCGCTATCATTAACTTTATTGTTTCTTTAACTTAACAGCCCCTAGTTTTATTTACGTGTTCCTTTTATTCTTGCAAACCTATCCCACAAAAATTACAAAGTACTTCTAGTTTCATACTTGTTCTAGGTAAAGTAAACGTCTAGCATGCGTAGAGTTGTATCGGTGGTCGATAGAACTTGAGGGAATATTTGTTCCGCCTTTAGCTCCTCGTTGGGCTCGACACTCTTACTTATCGAAAGAGGCTACAACTGATCCCCTACACTTGTGGGTTATCAAGACCTTTTTCTGGCGCCGTTGCCGGGGAGCAATAGCGTGGGGTGAATATTCTCGTGTGTGCTTGTTTGCTTTATCACTAAGTAGATTTTATTTGCCGTTCTAAGTTGTTCTCTATCTTTAGTTATGGATATGGAACACGAAATACCAAAAAACTTAGGTGTACTTGCTACTCATGGATATGGGGAACCTCCTAAAACCCTCGATGCTCATTATGTGAAAGATATTATGTACTACTTTGATAATCCTAAGAAAACCCCTTTCAACTATGTAATGGGAGTAACGTTGGATCAACGTGAATACTTTAGGGATTATTGCTTGACACAAAAAGGGAAACTGTTATGGGATCAAATTCATTTGTTGCATTGGTATGCTCGGCAACTATGCTTGAGATATGATTATACTTGTTGCTCTAGGATGAAGGCTCCACACCTTCCCTTTTCATGCAAATTTAATGATAATGAAACCTTAGCTTCTTATGCTAATGGTATATATGATTATTATGATGTGGAACAAATAGAAGAATTCTTTGCTTTTAAGGGTGCTTATGAAATTGAATCTCTGTTTAAAAAGAATGATGCTTTTGATGATGATGTTTCTAGGCCTGAAAATCTTGCTATATTGAAATGTTGTTATTTAAATTATGAATATAACTCCAATATTGATGCGTTTATTGAGAAGGTCTCCGCTGTCCAAGAAGAGACTAATATTTTGCAGGAGTCTATGGAAGAAGAAATCAATGACATTGTGAGCTCATTAGATGAAAAGGATGAGGAGGAAAGCGGAGAACAAAAGGAGGAAGAGCGGATTGATCACCCATGCCCACCTTCTAATGAGAGTAACTCTTTATCCCATACATTGTTTAATTTCCCTTCGTGCTTACCGAAGGATGAATGCTATGATGATTGTTATGATCTCGTTGATTCTTTTGAAATATCCCTTTTTTATGATGCTTGCTATGCTTGTGGCCATGATGCCAATATAAATTATGCTTATGGAGATGAACTTGCTATAGTTCCATATGTTAAACATGAGATAGTTGCTATTGCACCCACACATGATAGTCCTATTATCCTTTTGAATTCTCCACACTACACTATATTGGAGAAGTTTGCACTTATTAAGTATTATATTGATGGGCTGCCTTTTTCCGTTACACATGATGATTTTGATGAATATAATATGCATGTGCTTGCTGCTCCTACTTGCAATTATTATGAGAGAGGAACTACATCTCCGCCTCTCTATGTTTCCAACATGATAAAATTGCAAGAAACTGTTTATACTATGCATTGGCCTTTACTTGATGTGCATGAATTGTTCTTGTATGACATGCCTATGCATAGGAAGAGAGTTAGACTTCATTGTTTAATGACACATATCACTTTGTGCTCACTACTAAATGCCAAATCATTGCTAATTAAAATTGGCTTTGATATACCTTGGGATTCGGGTGGATCCATTACTTGAGCACTATATGCCTAGCTTAATGGCTTTAAAGAAAGCGCTGCCAGGGAGACAACCCGGAAGTTTTAGAGAGTCATTTATATCTGTTGTGTGATTTTATATAGTTTAAAAATAAAAAAATAAATAGGGGAACCCAAAACTTTTCTAAAGGAAAAGTGAAAGTGATATAGACGAGCATTGTGAAAGTGGGGGGACGTCCTTGAACTTTGTTCATGCCCATGGAAACTTTGTGAATCTTAATTACAGAAACTTTACAACAAAAATAATTATCCCCTTGTACAATTCCATTGTATTATAAAAATAATGTGCCAAGGTTTGCCTTTAGGATGTTTACAATGCTTGTTGGTTTGTGCGGTGCAGGACAGAAACTTTGGCTCTAGTGCCCGATTTTACGTTTTTTCTGGAATGTCAAATCGTTCTGAAACATTTTGCACTGTCTTTCTATACAAATTGTTGTTTTTTCCTAATTTTGGCAGAAATTTTCAAGTATAAGAAGTATGGTGAATGTACAGATTATTACAGACTATTCTGTTTTAGACAGATTCTGTTTTTGATGCATAGTTTGCTTGTTTTGATGAAACTATCAATTTCTGTCAATGGATTAAGCCATGGAAAAGTTATATTACAGTAGCTACAATGCAAAAACAAAATATGAATTGGTTTGCAATAGTACTTAGAGTAGTGATTTGATTTATTATACTAACGAATCTTACCGAGTTTTCTGTTGAAGTTTTGTGTGCATGAAGTGTTCGAAGATCGAGGAGGTTTCGATGTGAGGAGAAGAAGAGGCAAGAGCTCAAGCTTGGGGATTCCCGAGGCACCCCAAGTAAATATTCAAGGAGACTCAAGCGTCTAAGCTTGGAGATGCCCCGGAAGGCATCCCCTCTTTTTTCAACAAGTATCGACATGTTTTCGGATTCGTTTCATTCATGTGATATGTGTAGATCTTGGAGCGTCTTTTGCATTTAGTTTTCACCTTTTCTTTTATGCACCATGCTGGTATGAGATAGTCCTTGGTGGATTTATAGAATGCTCTTTGCACTTCACTTATATCTTTTGAGTATGGCTTTATAGAATGCTTCTTGTGCTTCGTTTATATCATTTGAAGTTTGGATTGCCTGTTTCTCTTCACATAGAAAACCGCCATTTATAGAATGCTCTTTTGCTTCACTTATAATTATTAGAGCGTGGACATAACTTTTGTAGAAAGAATTAGAGCTCTCTTGCTTCACTTATAACTATTTAGACAGTTGACAGGAATTGGTCATTCACATGGTTAGTCATAAAATCCTACATAAACTTGTAGATCGCTGAATATGATATGTTTGATTCCTTGCAATAGTTTTGCGATATAAAGATGGTAATATTAGAGTCATGCTAGTGTGTAGTTGTGGATTGTAGAAATACTTGTGTTGAGGTTTGTGATTCCCGTAGCATGCACGTATGGTGAACCGTTATGTGACAAAGTTGGAGCATGATTTATTTATTGAGTGTCATCCTTTGTGTGGAGGTCGAGGGCGCGCGATGGTTAACTCCTACCAACCTCCCTCCTAGGAGCATGCATGTAGTACTTGGTCTGGATGGCTAATAAATTTTTGCAATAAGTATGTGAGTTCTTTATGACTAATGTTGAGTCCATGGATTATACGCACTCTCACCCTTCCACCATTGCTAGCCTCTCTTGTACCGCGCAACTTTCGCCGGTACCATACACCCTCCATATACCTTCCTCAAAACAGCCACCATACCTACCTATTATGGCATTTCCATAGCCATTCCGAGATATATTGCCATGTAACTCCACCGTTCCGTTTATTATGACACGCACCATCATTGTCATATTGCCTTGCAAGATCGTAAGATAGCTAGCATGATGTTTCCATGGCTTGTCCGTTTTTTGATGTCGTTGCTACGATAGATCATTGCACATCCCGGTACACCGCCGGAGGCATTCACATAGAGTCATATTTTGTTCTAGCTTCGAGTTGTAATCTTTGAGTTGTAAGTAAATAAAAGTGTGATGATCTTCATTATTAGAGCATTATCCCATGTGAGGAAAGGCCAAATAAAAAAAGATGGCCTAAAAATAGGGAGGGGCTAAATTTTTAAAAAAAAGAAAAAATTGAGATAAAAGAGAGAAGGGACAATGCTACTATCCTTTTCCACACTTGTGCTTCAAAGTAGCCCCATGATCTTCATAATAGAGAGTCTCTTATTTTGTCACTTCCATATACTAGTGGGAATTTTTATTATAGAACTTGGCTTGTATATTCCAATGACGGGCTTCCTCAAATGCCCTAGGTCTTCATGAGCAAGCAAGTTGATGCACGCCCACTAGTTTTCTTTTTGAGCTTTCATACACTTATAGCTCTAGTGCATCCGTTACATGGCAATCCCTACTCACTCACATTGATATCGATCGATGGACATCTCCATAGTCCATTGATTTGCCTAGTCAATGTGAGACTTTCTCCCTCCTTTTGTCTATCACCACCTTCTATTCCACCCATAGTGCTATGTCCACGGCTCATGATCATGTATTGCGTGAAAGTTGAAAAAGTTTGAGAATACTAAAGTATGAAACAATTGCTTGGCTAAAACCGGGGTTGTGCATGATTTAAATACTTTGTGTGGTGAAGATGGAGCATAGCCAGACCATATGATTTTGTAGGGATGACTTTCTTTGGCCATGTTATTTTCAAGATAGATGATTGCTTTATTAGTATGCTTGAAGTATTATTATATTAATGTCAAATGATAGACTATTGCTTTGAATCACTCGTGTCCTAATATTCATGCCATGATTAGATTACATGATCAAGATTATGCTAGGTAGCATTACACATCAAAAATTATCTTTTTCATCATTTACCTACTCGAGGACGAGCAGGAATTAAGCTTGGGGATGCTGATACGTCTCCGTCATATCTATAATTTTTGATTGTTCCATGCCAATATTCAACAACTTTCATATACTTTTGGTAACTTTTTATACTACTTTTTGGGACTAACATATTGATCTAGTGCCCAGTGCCAGTTCCTGTTTGTTGCATGTTTTTTGTTTCGCAGAATATCCATATCAAACAGAGTCCAAAAGGAATAAAAACGGACGGAGATTTTTTGGAATATATGTGAATTTTGGAAGCGGAACCAACATGAAACGATGCCCGAGTGGGCCATGAGGCAGGGGGCGCGCCCTGGGCCCTCGTGGTCACACCGTAAGGCGGTGTATGTCCTTCTTTCGCTGCAAGAAAGCTAATATCCGGATAAAAATCGTATCAAAAAATCAGCAAAATTGAAGTTACAGATCTCCGGGAATTTAAGAAACGGTGGAAGGCCAGAATCTAGGAACGCAGAAACAGAGAGAGACAAAGAGACATATCCAATCTCGGAGGGGCGCTCGCCCTTCCACCGCCATGGAGGCCATGGACCAGAGGGGAAACCCTTCTCCCACCTAGGGGGAAGGTCAAGGAAGAATAAGAAGGAGGAGGGCTCTCTCCCCCTCGCTTTCGGTGGCACCGGAGTGCCACCGGGGCCATCATCGTGTGATGACGATCTACACCAACACCTCTGTCATCTTCACCAACATCTCCATCACCTTCCCCCATCTATCCACAGCGGTCCACTCTCCCACAACCAGCTGTACCCTCTACTTGATCATGGTGCTTTATGCTTCATATTATTATCCAATGATGTGTGGTCATCCTATGATGTCTGAGTAGATTATCGTTGTCCTATCGATGATTGGTGAATTGCTATGATTGATTTAAATTGCTTGTGGTTATGTTGCTGTACTTTGGTGCCCATCATATGAGCGCGCGCGTGGATCACACCATAGGGTTAGTTGTATGTTGATAGGACTACGTATTGGAGGGCAAGAGTGACAGAAGATTCAACCTAGCGTAGAAATTGATGCATACGGGATTGAAGGGGGACCAATATATCTTAATGCTATGGTTGGGTTTTACCTTAATGAACATTTGTAGTTGCGGATGCTTGCTAATAGTTCCAATCATAAGTGCATAAAATTCCAAGTAAGGGATGACATGTTAGCAGTGGCCTCTCCCACATAAAACTTGCTATCGGTCTAGTAACGTAGTCAATTGCTTAGGGGCAATTTCGCAACTCCTACCACCACTTTTCCACACTCGCTATCATTAACTTTATTGTTTCTTTAACTTTATTGTTTCTTTAACTTAACAGCCCCTAGTTTTATTTACGTGTTCTTTTTATTCTTGCAAACCTATCCCACAAAAATTACAAAGTACTTCTAGTTTCATACTTGTTCTAGGTAAAGTAAACATCAAGCATGCGTAGAGTTATATCGGTGGTCGATAGAACTTGAGGGAATATTTGTTCTGCCTATAGCTCCTTGTTGGGTTTGACACTCTTACTTATCGAAAGAGTCTACAACTGACCCCCTACACTTGTGGGTTATTACCAGCTAACATCGATCTACAGAAACGTGTCAAGAGCACAATGGCAGGACAGACTCCAGATTTCTCAAAGGATAAATTCGGTACCCTCCGGTTCCGTGGAAGGATTTGTGTACCCAATCAATCAGACTTAAAGAAGAAAATCCTGTCGGAAGCACACAAATCCTCATATTCCATTCACCCCAGAGGTACAAAAATGTATGAAGACCTTTGACAAATATTCTGGTGGGATGGAATGAAGAAAGACAATGCCTATTTTGTGGCCTATTGCGACATATGCAACAAGTTGAAGGCGGAACATCAGAAGCCAACCAGACTTCTCAAACCGCTGCTAGTCTCACAATGGAAATGGGATGACGTCTGCATGGATTTCACCACAGGGCTACCTAAGACACAACGAGGCAATGATGTAGTCTGGGTCATAGTGGACACCTTAACCAAGGTAGCTCACTTTATCCCGATCAGAACCACATATCGAGTAGACCAACTCGCACAGTTGTATGTATCCAGGATAGTCAGTCTGCATGGAGTACCTCGAACCATCACTTCCGACCGAGGTTCACTCTTTACCTCCACTTTTTGGTCACGTCTCCATGAAGCCTTGGGGACATCGCTGAAATACAGTACCACTTATCATCCTCGGACTGATGGACAGACAGAGCGGGTAAACCAAATACTCAAAGATATGCTGTGAGCCTGTGCTTTGGCCCAAGGATCTAAATGGGAAGACTGTCTGCCGTATGCCGAGTTCTCTTATAACAACAGCTTACCGACCAGTCTAAAGATGTCACCGTACGAGGCTTTGTATGGCCGTAACTGCCGCACTCTTTTAAATCGGTCTCAAACTGGAGATAGTCGTATCTTCGGAGCAGATCTCATGATGGAAGCTGAGAAACAAGTTAAGGAGATCAGAGACAGATTGCAATTGGCCAAATCTCGACAGAAGAGTTATTATGATGCAAAGCATCGACAAATCAGTTTTGAACCCGGAGAACACATATACCTCCGAGTCACTCCTATGAAAGGAGTCAAGAGATTCCAGACTCGTGGAAAGTTGGCACCTAGATTTATTGGCCCATTTCCAGTTATGTCTCGAGTGGGTACTGTTGCTTATCAGTTTGTGGCACCCCGGCTCAGAGTGACCGGTTTACCATGCATTGCCAGCCCAGAGACTTTGTCTTCTGGCAACACACAACATCTTGGTACAGAAAGCAACCGCTTTATTGATACTAGCGGATCAAAGTATTACATTACAACAAGTAGTGAGGCCAAGCGGCACACACGGTGCGGCTGGACAATATGTACATTATTTAATGAACATAAAAGGCCTCGGTCATAACAACTACGCGGCAGCGGAACGACTTCGTAGCGGAACTCCATAGCACAGGGACACCGATGTGGACACGATCTAGACTCGGGCGGCACTCCTTTCCAGCGGAACTATTTTGAAATCTGGCATGACACGCCAGGTCAGTACTTTGAAATAAGGATGTCAGAATCGCGATTTTGAATCGGATCGGTGCCCTGATGGTAGGATCGCAAATCGTGGAATCTTCACTATCAGGATCGTAGAAACATAGATTCTATGAACAAAAGTCGTAGAATCAGAGGGCTTAGTTTGGATCGTAAAGTCGTAGAATCGTACAACAGAATCGCGATTCTGACAACCTTCCTTTGAATGTACTTGCAAGCTTACAACAAACAAAATCATAATGACAAACAATATCATGATAATTATTCAATTGTTAAAATGCAGCACCATACGTGAGTATGCATACAACCAACATGCTGTGCTCATGCCTTTGTGAAAACAGTCCCTCGGTCTGACTTACCCATGGTGATCATTCTTAACCTATAAACTTGTCCGTCTCAACAGGACATAACTCGTGATCTTTCCGGCGATCACAACCCTAACCATACTTGGTCTCAAATCATCTTGGTGGCTCTTCCACCATTTTTACAGTGCAAAAATTCATAACTTAGTGAGCAAAATTTTATTAAATGTTGACCCATGGTGTGACTTACTTTCGAGCATGTCCGTGACCGTGGACTCGGCTATCGATAGATTAATTACACTCTACAGAGGTAGTCCACTGTACCCGCACCACGGAACCCATGGCCTCGCTTTCCCATTCGGGTGGACCAACAGCATTCCGACAAAACTCTTCCATTGCCATGACACTCTCCCGGCCACTCCGACTCATTCCCCACCGGAATAGTCCTGGGTGGCCCCGCCTACCAAAGGCACACCGACCACCATCGTGGCCAAACATAAATTGTCCCAAACAGGGACTCGGTACCATAAACTCAACAACGGGCACACAAGGTTATGTCTGCTTACCGGTCCAGGGTACCGCATGCCCATAACCTTCCCTACTTGGAGGTACCGACCAGAGGCATGACAACGGACCGAATAAAGACCTACCCATAAAGGCAAATGTGGTTGCACTGGGAAAAACTTGATTCAGTGGCACCATGACCCGGTCAACAATTTATTCAAGTTGAGTTATTAACAGGTTCAACTTAAAGAAAATAAATAACCGGTGTCATAAGATGCCATGCAAATGCAACATCCCAATATGCATTACCATAAAGAACTGAGTCAACTTTACCCTACTAAGTGCAAGCATCACAACTTCCAATATTCTTCTGGTTATGATTCACTTTCAACTAAAAACATAATATATTCTAGCAAAACTTTACCTTAGTTCTTATGCAAGAAAAATAACTTCACATAACTATTTATATTCATACCCATATTAGTTCTCCATGACCCAAACTTTCTTCTAACTATCTTAACAACTTAAATCAACTTCCAACTTTCTGTAAACTAAATATAACAACTAAATACAGCAACCAACAGAATGTAATTAACAAAAATAATTCATGTACATGGGTTAAATCATTATTCAAGTTGGAAAATCACAAATATTGAAATGGCACCATGAAAATGTTGCTCTGGCTTGCCTTAGTGCAAATGAGGTTCACAAGCCTCCTGGTGATCCTCAAGACAAGCTTCACCTTCTGAAAATATTTAAAAGTACAAAAAGAAAATATCAAGAACCATTCAAAAAATTACCAGAAAATCTACACAGCACCAAAAAGTCTCATTTTTGGTGTGCTGCAAGATTTATTTACAAAGAACACAATGCAAAAAGAATCAATTCATTTGGCCTTATGGTTCAAAAGTTATTACAATTTGAAGTGTTCTGGAATATATTTAAATTTGGAATAAACAGACTGGAAAGGGGGTGACGTCGAAGGCGTAAAGGCCCAGGACGCCACCACTCGTACCGCTTCGCGCGAGTACAAAGAGCCTGACTAGCGGGCCCCGCTAGTCAGGTGAGGGGGAGAGAGGGAGAAGAACAGGGGTGGTCGCGGCCTCGCCGGAGCACACGCCGGCGACGCGAGCTCCTTGGCCAAGATGGGAGGGATAGATCAACAGAGGAGGTTGAGGCGCACCTGCCCGTACCCGTAGCGTAGCTAGGGGTGGTCGTACGGCGTCGAAAATGGCCTCGCAGGCAGAGGCAGAACTGGGTGGTCGCCGGAGTTGAGGAAGACGGCGAGCAACGGCGACTCTAGAAGCTCCAACTAGGTGGAACAACACCACCAGAGAGTGGTGGAGGCTCTGGAAGAGTTGCCCTGGTCTGAGAGGGGCTGGAGCTACCGCGACGACCCGAGGGGATTGCCGACGAGCTCAAGCTCGGGGACGGCGGCCTGCGGCCTGCCCGGACGGTCCACGAGTTTATACACAGTTGTGGTGTGTGAGGGAGTGGAGCGGGATGCTTGGGAAGGCTGGGAGGGGTCCTATATATAGGCAAGCCGAGTGGGGTAATCGGGGCTCCGTCGGTGACACCTAGACGCTGCGCCCGGCGACGAACGGCGTCAGTGAGAGGGGGAGAAGGCGATGAGGTTCACGCACTGTTGCCTTGGCCGGAGACGAGCACAGTATCACTGGAATGGCGACGAGCACAGTGCGCACCACACTTTTGCCTTGGCCGGACCGCGCCCGTGCTCGCTGCGGTGAGCTCCAGCATCGGCGAGTGCCAGGGGGGCTGTAGAAGTCGAGACGAAGATGGTGGCGCGGTTTGGCAAGCTCCAGCAGGCGTGGAAGCGAGCACGCGCGAAATAGAGCGCTCGACAGCATCCAGAGCGCGCCGACAAGCAACCTGGCATGGTGCACACACATGGTCACCGCGTGAACTCTGCCTACTGGCCGACTTGGTGCCAAAGATCATGTCTGGCGTGTTGTTCGTGGTAGATATGAGTGTTACCCAGGTTTAGTTTGGATCAAGACGCAGTAGAAACGATTTCACACAACTGGTAAGTCTCTGGACTAAAACTTTGAGAGATTACTGAGGTAAATTGGCTAGGAGTTGGAGGCTGTGCTTTGGAGGCTAGTCCTTAGTTACTAAGGTAAAGATGCACAAGGAGTTTCAGAAGCAATGGAGCAAGTAAAATGGTAGTTGCTGTAGAAACTACCATTTCTGTCCAGAAAAGAAAATAATTTCTGTAGCAAAAATATTCCAAAAAGTGGTCCAATATTTTTGCTCAGGAAGGTGCCCTAGGGTCCAAAGAATATTTGTGATTTTCCTCAGATTTTTGTGGGCAAGAAAAATTGGGGTTGCTTTGGAGCACAATGGGCTTAACTAGGGGTTTGGAGGGAAAAATGAATATTTTTCAATAAAGAAAAATATTCCAATAATTATTTTAGGGTGAACCAGAGGGAAAAGATGATTTGATATGGATATGAGGCCCTTGGGTGAAAGCCAAGGGTACCCAAGTGCTTAAGTCCACATGAAAAGATTCAAAAATCCCTAGGTTCAAATTAAATCCAAATAAAACTCAGACAAATAAAAGAGAGCAAAAATCAGGCTGTCACAAACCTCCCCCACTTAGAATGAATCTCGTCCTCGAGATTCGGTTGCTTGGGAAAACCATTCTGGATAATATGTCTGTAGGAATTCTTCTTGTTCCCAGGTTGATTCTGACTTGGTGTGATGCTCCCACTGGACCTTATAAAACCACCTTACTTTACTGCGAGTGACCCTGTAATGCCCAGGATGGGACTATACCTCCTATGTGTCGAGGCACGACTTAAAGGTATAAGCTCATTCTGGAATGATCTCAAGTTCGGTATCTTTGCACATCTCATGTAAAAATAGGGATGAAAGCAAAAGAGATAGTTGGCTTACACTCGCCACGTCACACAATTCATTACATAGCCAAACATCATCCAAATAACATCACAACCCGACTACGGGTGAAGATCCAAATGAAAGATACCAAAATTACATAAAACCACAGGTTCGGATCGCCCCTAGTAGAAACCACTACTGATCATCGGGATAGTGCACATAGTAACGGCTACGTTCCTCATCGTACTCCCAGTATAGCTCTGTGCCGTCACCTGAGTAGTTCACCATCGTACCTGCATCTGGTGTGGTGTAGAATCTGTGAGCCACGGAGGACTCAGCAATCCCGTTCCCGGGTAGCAGAACTATCTAAGCCTTGGGTGTGGAACAAGGCTGAAGAAAGATAAAAGGTTGCAGCTGCACTAGCACTAACATATGTAATAAGAGCGAGAAGAGAAGTGCCACGAGCGACAAGGTGATCACGAAGTGATCCTATCTAAGCACGTCAAACATAACCCATCGTGTTCACTTCCCGAACCCCTTTCGGAAAATGACTGTCACGGTTACTCACGCTGGTAGTGTGTTTAGGACATGGTGTCAAGTTTTTTACAACCAGATATTAACAAATTCACATCTGACACATAACCGCGGGCATGGCTTTCGAAATTCAAAACCCTGCAGGGGTGTTCCAACTTGGCCCATTACAAGCCCACGATCCGCGGAGTCGCAACTCCAAGGTGGGAAGGCCCGAGTATTCTCGGAATCCCGTGCTCAAGATACTCCGACTAAGGTAAGACTAATCCAGCAAATCCTCCCGGCGTGCCAACACCCTGACAGTAGCCGCGCGTATCTAGTCTCAGGCCACGACCGAATGAGACGTCCTACAGGTTTATACCAATCCTCGAGTTTCCTCGTGGTGGCCCCGCAGTCCGCTCAGTTCGGACCAACACTCATGTGGAGCACTGGCCCGGGGTTGTTGATTAAGAACTCGGGTTTGCAAGGCCCTATGCAAGTTTTAGTTATTAGGCAAATAGTACTAATGTTGGGACTTGCTGGAAAAGACTTAGCGCTAAGCGATTTATCGAGGGGGTCCCATAACCCCAACCGTGTGAGGAACGCAAAATCAAGGAACATAACACCGGTTTATACGGTTCCTAGGGCGGCATGAGTGGAACAAATCACCAAGCAAGAGGCTTAGCCTTCCACCCATTACCAATATATAGATGGTTTCATTTAATAGATATTTAGTGTGATAACCCCACAAACTTCAACATGAAGCAAGAATCTTCAAATCTTCTCCTGCAACTAGCAATGCTATAAGAGTGGCTGAGCGAAGCCTACGTAGCCAAACAAAGGTTTGCATAGGTAGGGTGGTTAGACAGATTCATGGTTACAATAGGAGGCTGACAGACAAACATGGGCATCGAGGCAATAAGCTAAAGAGCGAGACTTCTAGCAATAGGCAAAGATAGTAATGATATCTGGGTCAGGTCATCTTGCCTGTCGAGTCGTCGATGGGATCGTAAGACGGCTCCTCGTTCCCAACCTCAGTAGTAACCTCGTTCTCGTACTCGGTCTCGGCTTCCGGCTCTACTCAACACAAGAACACACGAGGCACGAAATCAAACAAGGTGCAATGCGCAAACTACAGGATGCATGTATGATGCACTTAGGAAGCACTGCATGTGCACTTAGGATGCACAACCTGACAACATAGGAAGCACAGAGAAACAGCACAAGAAACATGACAATATGCTCAAGCAAGTAGGATGCAAGACAAGTCTATTTAGGAAGCAAAACATGGCAGGGTAGGAAGCACAGAGAAACAACACAAGAAACAACAGGTTTAAATGAGGCCGGAAACTACTTAAGACAAATCCGGTAAGTCCTCATGTGCATAGTTTGAAATTAGTCCAGATCTGAACAAACCTTAAGTTAAAGTTGTTAAACAGCAATTTAACATGCACCATGATGATCTACACGAAATTCTAGTCAAGTTTCATACAAAGTTTGTTTAAAACGGAGCTACGGTCTAGAAGATATGATCAAAACAAGATAAGCATGGCATCGGTGCATGATGCACCCAAACACCAAGCAAAACATACTCCAAACATGTTAACAAGATGATATTATGAATCTACATGCAAAACCACACAAGTTTCATGTAGGGCACGCTCAATACGGAGCAACGGGCTAAAAGATACACCCGAAACAAGAAACAAAGCAAAGCTGAAATTAACAGCCACATAGCAATTTTGGAGCAAGAAATATATACTCTACAGCAGTCAAACATGGTGATAAGAAGCATGTACATGAAGTAGACATATCCTACAGCAAACAACTCCATTGGAGCAACTCCATAGGAGGCATGGATCAATAGCAACAAGCTACAACATTTTGATCATGACAATAAAAACCTGGCAGCAATATTTTATAGCAACTTGGGAGCAAGAATTAAATAGGCTACTGAAGGAACTATGCCCTAGAGGCAATAATAAAGATGTTATTTGTATTTCCTTATATCATGATAAATGTCTTTTATTCATGCTAGAATTGTACTAACCGGAAACTTAGTACATGTGTGGATACATAGACAAAACAGTATGTCCCTAGTATGCCTCTACTAGACTAGCTCATTGATCAAAGATGGTTATGTTTCCTAGCCATAGACATGAGTTGTCATTTGATCAACGGTATCACATCATTAGGAGAATGATGTGATGGACTAGACCCATCCGTTAGCATAGCACTATGATCGTTTAGTTTTACTGCTAGTGCTTTCTTCATGACTTATACATGTTCCTATGACTATGAGATTATGCAACTCCCGAATACCGTAGGAACACCTGGTGTGCTATCAAACATCACAACGTAACTGGGTGATCATAAAGATGCTCTACAGGTGTCTCCGAAAGTATTCGTGGTGTTGGCATAGATCAAGATTAGGATTTGTCACTCCGAAGTGTCGGAGAGGTATCTCTGGGCCCTCTCGGTAACACACATCATAATAAGCCTTGCAAGCAAAAGACTAATGGGTTAGTCACGAGATGATGTGTTACGGAACGAGTAAAGAGACTTGCCAGTAACGAGATTGAACTAGGTATAGAGATATCGACGATCGAATATCGGGCAAGTAACATACCGATGACAAAAGGAACAACGTATGTTGTTATGCGGTTTGACCGATAAAGATCTTCGTAGAATATGTAGGAGACAATATGAGCATCCAGGTTCCGCTATTGGTTATTGACCGGAGATGAGTCTCGGTCATGTCTACATAGTTCTCAAACCCGTAGGGTCCGCACGCTTAACGTTTGATGACGATCGGTATTATGAGTTTATGAGTTTTGATGTACCGAAGGTAGTTCGGAGTCCCGGATGAGATCACGGACATGACGAGGAGTCTCGGAATGTCCGAGACATAAAGATTGATATATTGGACGACTATATTCGGACACCGGAAGTGTTCCGGAAAAGTTTCAGATTTAACTGGATTGCCGGAGGGGGTTACCGGAACCCCCTACGAAGGGGGATGGTCCATAGTGGGCCTTGAGGAAAGGAGAGAGGCAGCCCATAGAGGCTGGCCGGCGCCCCATCTAGGGATCCTAGTTGGACTAGGATTGGGGGGACGCCACCTCTCCCTCTTTTCCTTTCCCTCTCTTCCTTCTTTGGTAGTTCCTACTAGGAATAGGATTGCAATCCTATTCCTAGTAGGATTGCACCCTAGCCGCACCATAGGAGGGCCGGCCGGCCTCCCCCTTGCTCCTTTATATACGGGGGCAGGGGGCACCCAAAGACACACAAGTTGAATTGTTCCAGCCGTGTGCGGTGCCCCCCTCCACAGAAACACACCTCGGTCATACCGTCGCAGTGCTTAGGCGAAACCCTGCGCCGGTGAATACATCATATCCATCATCACGCCGTCGTGCTGACGAAACTCTCCCGTGAAGCTCAACTGGATCAAGAGCTCATGGGACGTCATCAAGCTGAACGTGTGCTGAACGCGGAGGTGTCGTACGTTCGGTGCTTGATCGGTTGAATCGCGAAGAAGTTCGACTACATCAACCGCGTCACTTGACGCTTCCGCTTCCGGTCTACGAGGGTACGTAGACACACTCTTCCCTCTCGTTGCTATGCATCTGGTAGATAGATCTTGCGTGATCGTAGGAAAATTTTAAAATACTACGTTCCCCAACAGGTACAGCAACCCAAATGAGCATGTGAGGGCATGTATGGATAGACAACAACATATACAACAAGGAATGATCAAAGGCCACCCCAAAACTAACATGGATTTGCCTAGGACAACAGGCAAACATAACATCAGGATATTACAGATTCCAGACTTAGTGAAATTTCACTAAGTCTTAAAACAGTAACATTATCATGGCATGTTTGCAAGCATGTTTAAGTCACCTCAAAGCATATCATGGCAAAAGGTTTGCACCACAGTAACGAACACGTGATGGGGAATCCAAAACATATGAGCATGTGGCAAGGGGACAAACACAACAATAGCAACGAGCTCCTCAACTAGGCATCTCGTAACAAGTTACAAAACCTAACAGCCATATGCACTTTTGCAACAGAGATAAACATGTCAATATGAACTCTAACATGCATGCTAAAGCAACCAACATGTAGAGCATCTCATGATGAACACTTGGACATATCATTTGCTTCATTTGGATAAACATGCACCAAGTTATCACATCTCAAAGATGGCATGAAAACAACTAATAGCAGCAGTTTATATCATGTAGCACTCTTGTCATGAATATTAAGACATCTAGATGGACTCAAACAAGCATGACACAATGGAACAAAACATAGTACACATCACCACGATCATTTTGACATATCATACGCACAAATCGAACAAGCACATTAAAAGTTATAGCCATCACAATAATGCATCAGACAACTAAAATAACTACAAGGACTTAGCCAAAAAAAAGACAAGGGTCAACCTCACTGGATCGGTCAAACGGGTGGCGGGTCGGAGCGGTGGATCGGGCGCGCGGGTCCGCGGGTTGCGGTTGCGGGTCGGGCCCGGGAACCGCTAGGGTTCGTAGCAACCGGCGCTGGATCGGGACGATCCCCCGATCGGATCGCGAGCTGGTCCGGCGGCGGCCGGCGGCCGCGGCAACTCTGGCCGGCGGGGGTACCGGAGGAGGCCGGCGAGGCGTTGAGGAGGCGGCGGCGGCCTGTAGCCGGGGCGGCGGCAGCGGCGCGGGCTTGAAGGGCGGCGGTGACTGGCGAGGCCGGCGGCGGTGACTGACAAGGCCGGCGGCGGAACGGTGGAGCTCGGCGGCAGAGGAGCGGGGCTCTCCGGCGGTGGGGCGCGGCCGGCGTCGGAGCCCGACGCGAAGGCGCTGAGGCGGAGGGGCGCGGGATCTGGCCCGAAACGGCGGTGGCGGCGGGCCGGGAACGGGCCTGCGGGCCCGCGCGGCGGCGGATCTGTGCGGTGGCGATGTGTCCGGTGGCGGGCGGACACGTCCGCCCGGCACGGTTTTCGAGGCGAGGCTGGAGGAGGAAGGAGACTAGGGTTTTTTTGGACGAAAATGGAGGGGTGGACGTTTTTATAGGCACAAGGAGCTAGGAGAGTCCAAATGGGGAGCGGTTTTCGGCCACGCGATCACAATTCGACGACCGAGATGATGGGAAGGGTTGTGCTGGGTTGGTAGGCTGTTGTGGAGGGGGTCTTGGGCCTCAAAGAGGAGGTACTTTTAGCCCACTAGGTGAACTGTTGGAGTATCAAACGAACTCCAAACGCGACGAAACTTGACAGGCGGCCTACACGTACCAAAACAACATCGCACGACAAGTCTCACGCCAATCCGGAAACGTTACATGGACACACACGAAAGAAGGACTCGGGGATGCCACGGACACGTGTGAGAGCGTCGGAACTCGAAACGGACAACGAGAAGAGACGAGTGGGACCGGATGCAAACGACAACACAAATGCAATGCAATGCACATGACAACATGACATGGATGAAATGCACACACGCACACGACAAAACGAGAAACCCGAAAAGAGAGAAGAACTCGGAATGGAATTGATGAAGCCAAAGTTTATATATTGCCATATAGGGAAGGTGTTACATCCGGGGCATTACAGACCCTTTCCATCTGATCCACAATTTTGAACGGTCTTTCTTCGTATGTTAAATCCTTCACCAACTCTATGTCGGTCATGGTAGTCTTTTTCTCAGGCGGCGATATGCACCGCCTCAACTGTGAGACATGAAACACGCTGTGCACATCAGACAATTTCGGGGGCAATTCCAACTGATAAGCAACGGTGCCCACTCAAGAAATAACTGGAAAGGGGCCAATAAATTTTGGTGCCAACTTTCCGCAAGTCTGGAATCTCTTGACTCCTTTCAAAGGAGTGACTCGGAGGTATACGTGTTATCTAGGCTCAAAACTGAGCTGTCGGTGTTTTGCATCGTAATAACTCTTCTGTCAAGATTTGGCCAATTGCAATCTATCTCTGATCCACTTAACTTGTTTCCCATCTTCCATCACGAGGTTTGTTCCGAAGATACGGCTATCTCTAGTCTGAGACCAATTTAACAGGGTACGACACTTGCGGCCATATAGAGCCTCGTACGGTGACATCTTTAGACTGGTTTGGAAACTGTTGTTGTAGGAGAACTCGGCGTAAGGCAGACAATCTTCCCATTTAGATCCTTGGGCCAAGACGCAAGCTCGCATCATATCTTCTAGTATTTGGTTTACCCGGTCTGTCTGTCCATCAGTCTGAGGATGATAAGCGGTACTGTATTTCAGGGCTGTCCCCAAGGCTTCATGGAGATGCGACCAGAAAGCGGAGGTAAAAAGTGAACCTCGGTCGGAAGTGATGGTTCGAGGTGCTCCATGCAGACTGACTATTCTGGACACATACAGTTGTGCAAGTTGGTCTGCTCAATATGTGGTCTTGACCGGGATAAAGTGAGCTACCTTGGTTAGAGTGTCCACTATGACCCATATTGCATCATTGGCTCGCTGAGTCTTGGGTAGTCCTATGATGAAATCCATGCAAACGTCATCCCATTTCCATTGCGAAACTGGCAGTGGTTGAAGAAGTCTGGCCGGCTTCTGATGTTCTGCCTTTACTTTGTTGCATATGTCGCAACAAGCCACAAAGTAGGCAATGTCTTTCTTCATTCTGTCCCACCAGAATATTTGACGAAGGTCTTCATACATTTTTGTACCCCTAGGGTGAATAGAGTATGAGGATTCATGTGCTTCTGACAAGATTTTCTTTTTTAGGTCCGACTGATTTGGTACACAAATCCTTCCACAAAATCGGAGAGTCCCAAAGTGATCCTTTGAGAAATCAAAGGTATGTCCTGCCAGCATATTCTTGGCATGCCTTTGCAGGACAGGATCGTCTGGCTGGGCCTTGCGGATTTCTTCCTCAAATGTGGGGGTAACTTCCAAAATATTAGCGAGACCAGCCTCAACTATGTTCAGATTGAGTTGAGCACTCTCCTCTTGAAGTTTAGTGGGCAAAGATTTTAATATGACAGTTAGGCTGACCGGCTTTCGACTGAGTGCGTCAGCCACCACGTTGGCTTTACCCGGGTGGTAATTTATTCCAAGATCATAATCCTTAACCAGCTCAAGCCACCTTCGCTGACGAAGATTTAAATCTGGCTGAGTAAATATATACTTGAGACTTTTGTGATCGGTAAAAATTTGGCACTTCTTCCCGATGAGGGAATGCCTCCATATTTTGAGAGCATACACCACCACGGCCAATTCCAGATCATGAGTAGGGTAATTTCCTTTGTGCGGTCGCAGCTGTCGTGATGCATATGCTACTACCTTGCCATCTTGCATAAGCACTCAACCAAGTCCTTGTCTGGATGCATCACAGTATACATCAAAACTGCGGTAGATGTCTCGAAGAGTTAATACAGGTGAGGTCATCAGCCGTATTTTTAGCTCATTGAAACTTTTCTCACAGTCTTTAGTCCATTCAAACTTCTTGTCCTTTTTAGCAGATCTGTCATGGGTTTAGCAATCTTGGAGAACCCTTCAATGAAACAACGCTAATATCCGGCCATTCCAAGGAAACTCCGGATCTGCGTTACCGTTGTTGGTGGCAACCAATTGAGCACATCTTTTACTTTTCTTGGGTCTACGGCTATGCCTTCGGTGTATAGCACATGTCCAAGAAATCCAACTTGTTTGAGCCAAAACTCACACTTACTGAATTTGGCGTAAAGCTGATGGTCGCGGAGTCGTTGTAACACTGCTCGGAGGTGTTCCTTGTGATCCCCTTCACTTTTTGAGTACATAAGAGCATCTCTAGTAGAACCCTCAAACCCCCAAACCCTTTAAAATAACCACTTTTTTACAGGTTTCGTCCGAAAAACCACATAGACTAGAACCCTTAAACCCTTAAACCTGTAAAAAAAATTAGAGGTCCAACCCTCAAACTCGATTTCAGCCTGTAGAAGTGAGCTCCTCCCAACCCGCACTTCACTTCCGATCCAGCGCGCCAAGCCCGCTCCCGCTCTCAACCGCCCGCCATGGACTTCCCCGCCGCCGCCTCGCCTCCGCCGGCCGCCGCCCCCGCCCCGGCCGCCCCCGCCCCCGCCCCGGCCGCCGCGCCCGCCGCGCCCGCCCCTGCCCCCGCGCCCG